>CAJQZP010000885.1:0-1200000 GCA_907164705.1 Parnassius apollo | reverse complement strand
CATCTAGTGGAGGGACGCCCTACACTTTGTCTCACGGTACGAGTCTGCCACTCGAGAACCTTTCTTCCCTATCGGTTGTCCGTTCTACGAGCTATATGACCGGCCCAGTGCCACTTCAGCTTACTTATCCGTTGGGCTATGTCGCTCACTCTAATTCTAATGCGGATTTCCTCAGATTTGGTACTCCTAAGAGTTAAATAGATATAAAAGCGGAAAATTAATTTTCTTTGCATGCCGTACTTTTCAAATGACAGTGGACAGATCGCGATCATTCGAGGTCATTAACGTTTACATCATGCAGTATAGAGGTAAGGAGGACAATCTCCCATAGGAGGTAAGTTGAAAATGTGTCCATCTGTAAGCAGTAAATAACAGTTTAAAAACTCTCCACAACAGCGCTCGAGTAGCTACAGGGTATAATAAATCGCCGTAAAACACGTTGAGTGATTTTGAAATTAAAAATTTTGAAAGCAATAAAATAATTATTGTAAAAAGAATTACATATAATGAAAGACTGCAATAAAAAAATGTTAAAAGTTCTTTAAAATTTAGACTGTTGCTACAGTGGCGCTACCCTTATTTAGCGCTTTCCTACCGACACTTTTATACAGAGTCTGTACTCCTTACCTCTACAATCCATAGTACATAATATTCTTTGTATGAATCGCATTTATAGCTCGTTTAAAATATCCTGTTCGAATGTTAGTCATTATTTCGTTAATAATTGTATCTGCTTCGTCTATTGTAAAAATTAAAGAACTTTTTTTATATTATTACATAAGTTTTCGTTTTGAGTCTCGAGAGAAAATAATGGATCCTTTGAATCCTTTATGAGATTTGAGAAAGCCTTTGATTCCGTTGAAAATTTTAAAACAGTGTTACTGCTACAGTCCCTTCAGCGGTGCTAATTTCACTAAATACAGAACCAGAGTACTAAACCCATCCAACTGCACAGGTGGTGAAGTAGGAGGAGACGTGGTGGAGGAGGTGGAAGGCAGGGTGACGTTATACCACCCCCGAAACTCATCACCTCTGCATTGGAAGACGTTTTCTAGCTACTGGACTGGAAAGGGTACGATATATGACTTCTTTAGACGTGAATTCTCCAACTTAACAGTTTCCTTATACGCGAAATGTTCATATGCAATCAAAAGCGTAACTTGTAAAAAAAAAACAAGTCTCGCAACTCAGTTCTTATATCGTAAAAGGTTGTGAGATCCAGGTTATAACAAGTCGGGTAATTTAATCAGTCCCTACTTAAGGGTCCTTCTGTCTTAAGTTATTACGTAATTAGCTAACATAAAAACATCTTGCTGTGACCATATCAATATTAAAAATCTTTTATGTTTTAAATAAATAGATTGACTTCGGCCGTCGTCTGAAAACACAATGTATCTCCCAAGTAATACATATTATATTAAATTCGATTGCTTAGTGCGATTGGGACCTTAAGTAGGGACTGAATAAATTAAACGACTTGGTCTATCATGGATCTCACAACCTTTAACG
Organism: Parnassius apollo; assembly: GCA_907164705.1. Lineage (NCBI taxonomy): Eukaryota > Metazoa > Arthropoda > Insecta > Lepidoptera > Papilionidae > Parnassius > Parnassius apollo. The sequence continues at coordinate 1,198,491 of CAJQZP010000885.1, read as the reverse complement.
ATAGAAGAACTGAGTTGCGAGACTTGTTTTTTTTTATAAGTTATCTTTTTGATGGTATCTCATTTCTTTTTTCAGATAGTCCCACTTTTTTTCCTTCCGGTACCTACTACTTCTACTTCTTGATTACCAACAAAGTACCTATCCACACCTTTTATTCCATTATATTGTTACGCGCCAAAGTCGACGGCACTAGCGCCATCTAGTGTCGAACCAAAGAACTAAACTTCTTGAAGTCGAAACACGAACTCTCGGTACCTTGCGCGTGTTTACTTGAATATTCTGGATATTTCGCTGCTAATTTATATAAATAGGCGCTGCAAGATGCGATCGGGAAGTATTGGATTTGGCGAGACAAGCGAAGCTTCGGAGCGAAATAAAGTGAATTAGTGTGATTAATTATTAGTGTTTTAAGTTTTAATTTGTGTAAAGAAAATTAAAGTGTTAATTTAGGTAATTTTATCGGCAATTTTTATTGTCACGAACCTCAAGCTCGTAACAATATTATACATATAGAGGTACATTGATTTATTCACTGCAAATGTAACTTTGTAATCTTATTTATTTATATAGGATTACAAAGTTATTTATGCAGTTAATGTATCCATAAAACTAGCCGAAATTGAATTAATATTTATTAAATTCAGTGTACCTCTCACCATTCGGTGACTTCTGTCAGTTTTTACCCTCGCATTCACTGAGACGTCACTGAACAGTTGCCGTCTAGTCGTCATAATGAAGTCAATCTCATATTTTTTCGAAACGTCTGGCCTCGACCAGGTCCACATTTTGTGGGGCTGGTTCTGGGAGAAAGAGTTCATAATAAGTTCTCTATGAAGTTGGTCAGCTGCTGGCTTTTTGGGTTCCGTTCCCCTATCCCGAATTTCCCCACCTTTAGCTCGCCATTCTCTCTTGTGCGTAGTTTTGCTTTAAAGTCTCCCATTAACATTGCTTTGAAGTCTCCCATTAACAGCATATCGTGGGTTTTGAAGGAATACATAGCTCTAGAGATATCCTCATACATTTCCTCCTGCTCCTCATTGGGATATGCCTAGATTGGTACGTGAGCCCATATGACCTTCGTCGAATACCATGTGATGATTCTGAGTATAAAATACACAACCTTCGTAGACATACCACCAATCTTTACAACGTTGTCAATGAGAGATTCTCTTCAAACCTTAGTTAATCCTATAATATCCCAGCGCAACTTATCTATTTCTTCTTGCAGCGCCAGGATATTCTTGACAGCCCTCACGGTGCATGCTTTATATGTTTTAAGATCGAGTCGTCTTAGGTGTCAACCGAACCTCCCCCAGAGATACTTAGCACACCCTGCCGCACCATTGCCGACTATGGTAGTCGCCACAGTATTTTTTTGTTATTTTGCTGTTATCAAAACAGAAAGATGTTGCTACGCATCTTCTGCCCCAGTTTCCCTCTATCGCTTCAGAAAGATTTTTTATAGGATAGGGTGACAAACGAGCACACAGTCCACCTGATGGTAAGATGTTGCTTCGGCCCATAGACATCTACATCTATCCTCGATTACAAATCAAAATGCAGATGCGTTGTCACCCGTGAGGACTAAGATGGAATGCCTCGTTTCGAGTAAAAAGGGTCTCCGGTTCTCTACACCGATCATACGAAACACAGCAGCATTAAGGTACTATTTTACCCTGGTATTCTGTGAGAGCGTGGTCCTTCCCGGTCGAGCCGACCCATTCGTGGTAGATATGGGGTAGTGGATATTCTTACCTACCACTTAACAGGCCCACACCTTCACACTGGTAATTATTGAATTGATAGTATTTATCAAAAGAAGTGTAATAATAGTCGTCATCATCATCATCATCATTTCAGCCCTTAACAAGTCCACTGCTGAACATAGGCCTCCCCCAAGTAATGCCACAAAGCACGGTCCCGAGTCACCTGCACCCATCGACTTCCTGCATGTCTTATCAGGTCGTCACTCCATCTAGTGACCTACACTTCGCCTACCGGTACGAGGCTGCCACTCGAGAACCTTTCTGCCTCATCGGTTATCGTTTCTTCAAGCTGTATGGCCAGCGCATTGCCACTTTAACTTACTAATCCGTTGGGCTATGTCGGTCACTCTGGTTCTACTTCGGATATGCTCATTTCTGAGTTTATCACGCATTGAAATCCCGAGCATAGCCCTCTCCATAGCTCGCTGAGCGACCTTGAGCGTCCTCATACGGTCATCAGTGAAGGACCACGTCTCAGATCCGTAAGTCATCACTGGCAACACGCACTGGTTGTACAATCTAGTTTGCAGAGTTTGCGGTATACCTGACGAGATGTGTCGTAATTTCCCGAACGCTGAAGAGTTGAATCCGTCGATTGACCTCTCGGTCGAAGTTGGACTTATCTAGTTGGACTATTTGTCCCAGATAAACGTACTCGTCAACAACTTCGAACATAGTGCTCCCAACAACTACCGGCGTAGGTGTGACATGGAAATTAAACATGATCTTTGTTTTGCCCGTGTTAATCTTAAGACCTATCCGTAGGGAGACACCATTGAGGTCATTGAGCATAGTGATTAGATCCTCCAGCGATTCTGCCGTAAGGACTATATCGCCGGCAAATCGAAGGTGTGTTATGTACTCGCGATTGATATTAATACCGTATCCTTTCCAGTCCAGTAGCTTGAAAACGTCTTCCAATGCAATGAAGAGTTTCGGGGAAATAACCTCACCCTGTCTTACACCTCTCTGCAGTTGGATAGGTTTCGTACTCTAGTTCTGTACTCGGATAACCATCGTAGCCCTACAGTACAAACACTTCAGCACTTCGATATACCGACAGTCAACTTGGCACCGCTGAAGAGACTGTAGCACCGCCCAAATTTCGACGGAATCAAAGGCTTTCTCATCCAAGTCCTACTACCTAAGTACTTTTCGGTCTTCTGTACAATCTGTCGCAGGGTACGTGTGTATGTATAGTAGTATGTGAAGCCTTTTCGGAAACCGGCTTGTTCGGGAGGCTGGAAATCACCGAGTGTGCGTGCGAAACGATTCGTAATGACTCTCGAAAACAGCACGTAGACGCGACTTAAAAGCGAAATCGGTCTGTAGTTCTTCAAATGAGCGTTGTCACCTTTCTTGAAGAACAAGACCACCGCACTTCTGCTCCACGCCTCCGGAGTAGTGCCACCATGGAGGACGAAATTGTAGAGCTTCTGAAGGACTTTAAGTACCGGTGTTCCACCCGCTTTCAGAAGCTCCGCTGTAATTCCATCCTCGCCTGGGGCCCTGCCGTTTTTAAGGTGCTGGAGAGCCATTCTGATCTCGCTCAGACTGACGTTCGGGATGTCATCGGAATAGTGTCGGATAAGACTTGCTCTTGAATCGTTACTCACACTTGCGTGTGGCTCCAACGATTATATGTACAGCTGCCCATAGAACCTTTCAATCTCACTCAGAATCTCAGGTGTCCCGGAAAGGATCTCTCCAAAACCCACTACACAGTGTTGAAGGGATACTTCAACGCAAAACTAGGCACAAGAGAAATGAGCTGAAGTTAGGGAAATTTGGAGTAGGGCAACGGAACCGTCGGGGCCAGCAGCTGGCCGACTTTATGGAGAAAGAGGGACTCTTTATGATGAACTCTTTCTTCCAGAAGCGGCCCCGCAGAAAGTGGAGCTGGTCGAGCCCCGACGGTTCGACAAAAATGAGATTGACTTCATTATGACGACCAGACGCCAACTATTCAATGATGTCTCGGTGATCGCAAGGGTAAAAACTGGCAGCGATCACCGAATGATTAGAGTTATACAGAACCTAAACGTTAAGTTGGAGAGGTCTCGTCTAATGAAGACAACGCTCCGTCCCCCTCGTGCTCTAATCCAGAATCCCGAAACCTTTCAGCTCGAGTTACGTAACCGCTTTCAGTGCTTAGAAGATTGCAATGCAGTGGACGATATGAATGACAAGCTCGTGGAAACTGTCCATGCGGTTGGAGCTAAGTTCTGCAAGGCCCGAAGAAGAACACAAAAACTCTCCGGTGACACTCTTAATCTCATGGCTGTTAGACGGGAGATGATGCTGCAATCGTCAACAGATTTGACAGCATACAGGCAACTGAACAAACAGATCTACAAATGCATGCGGCAAGACTTACGCAACTTTAATACTGCTCGTATTGAAGAAGCGATCGAGCGGATCCAGGGCTCCAGAGTTTGCCAGAGATCTGACTGCCAGTAAGAGCCAACTGTCAAAGCTGAAGACTGAGTGTGGCAGCATCCTTTCCGGGACACCTGAGATTCTGTGTGAGATTGAGAGGTTCTATGGGCAGCTGTACACATCATCGTTGGAGCCACACGTAAGTGTGAGTAACGATCCAAGAGCAAGTCTTATCAGACACTATTCCAGTGATACCCCTGTCTGAGCAGCGAATCACTCTCCAGCACCTTAAAAACGGCAAGTCCCCGGGCGAGGATGGAATTACAGCGGAGCTTCTGTAAGCGGGTGGAAAACCGCTACTTGAAGTCCTTCAGAAGCTCTTTAATTCCGTCCTCCATGGAGGCACTACTCCCGAGGCGTGGAGTAGAAGTGCGGTGGTCTTGTTCTTCAAGAAAGGTGACAACGCCCTCTTGAAAAACTACAGACCGATATCCCTTGTGAGCCGCATACACGTGCTGTTTTCGAGAGTCATTACAAATCGTCTCGCGGGCAGACTCGACGACTTCCAGGCTCCCGAACAAGCCGGATTCCGAAAAGGCTTTAGTACTGTTGCGCGCCTAAGTTGACGTTTGGCACTAGCGCCATCTAGTGTCGGGTAACAGAGCGAGGAGAGCTTTCCAGAAATGACATGACTAATCTTTTAACCAACAGCGCCATCTAGTATCGAATTGAAGAACTAAGCTTTATAGAAGCCTCACACTCGAACTTTCTGCGTCTGGTCGATCGGCGCCCGTATCTACGGGAATATTCTAGATGTTTCGGTGTAAAATTGTATTTAAACTCGCTGCATGCCGCGATCGGGGCAGTATTGAATTTGGCGAGACAAGCGAAGCTTCGGAGCGAAATAAAGTGAATCAGTGTGGATAATTATTAGTGTTTTAAGTTTTAATTAGTGTAAAGTGAATTAAAGTGTAAATTTTTCAATTGGCAGTTTTTATTGTCACGAACCTCAAACTCGTAACAATTGGTGTCAGAAGTGGGATAAAATCATGCCGATTTTACCTAAGGAGGAAACGGAGGGTGTCCGTACCCGAAGTCAACGCCAGCAGGAGACGGACCACAGAAGATTTGGTGGTGCAACGCCGCAGACGTCGGAGGGCCAGCCACCAACTGCAGGCCCGTCAGTAGCTCCTACATCTGCAGTACCCGACTTAGGTGCTCTGATGGTGATGCTGCAGGAACAGGCTCGCCATCAGGTTCGGCGGTTGGAAGAGCAGCTGCGGGGCGGACAGGATGAATAGGCCCGCCGACAGGAGGAACAGGCCCGCTGACAGGAGGGACAGGTTCGCCGACAGGAGGAACAGGTCCCTCGGTTGGAAGAGCAGCTGCGGGGCGGACAAGATGAACAGGCCCGCAGACAAGAGGAACAGGCCCGTCGGTTGTAAGAGCAGATGCTCCTCATGAAGGACCTTCACGCTACCTTCGGGAAAGAGATACGGGAGGTGAAGGATAAGGTTGCACAACATGACAACCACCTGTCGGAAGCTGAAACCCGAATCGACCAAGTAAACAATCGGGTTGACAACGTAATGACTGACATGAAGACATCACTAGACGAACTCAACCTTGGAGATGGAGCTACAGCTCCCGTAGTAGCTACAGCACCTTCGCTACGTGGATTCAAAGTGCCACCGTTCGACGGGACTTCTTCCTGGTCAGCCTCCAAAATCCAGTTCGAGGCTGTTATGAAGGCGAACGGCTGGAATAAAATTCAGGCCATGACTGCTCTCACACTAGGCTTGCGCGACCAGGCCTTAACAGTTCTGGAAACTCTCGGTGAGGAAGTGACTTATGAGCAACTCCTTGAGGCATTGGAGGCGAGATATGGTGACGCTCACCTGGAGCACGTCTTTCGTGCGCAGCTTAAAGATCGCGTGCAGCGCATCAACGAAAGCCTGCAGCAGTGGGCTCTAGAGGTGGAGAGGCTGGTGCGAAAAGCGTACCGGTCTGTACCTGCGCTCATTGAAGGGAACCTGGTGCAGACATTCATCGACGGCATCCGCGACCTGGAAGTTAGAGCTGCTGTGAGGCTCGGGCACCACGAGACGCTTAAGGACGCCTTGGCCCATGCACTGGAGGTGGAAGTCGTGCGGCAGGATCATCGTTCTTATCGCGTCAGGGAGGTTGCAGCAGCTACAGTTCGCGACCGCAACAAAGGATACAGTGCTAGGTGCTATGGCTGTGGGGAAAGGGGCCACCTTCCAAAGGATCCAGCTGCCCCGAGCGAACCCTAAAAAGGGAAGGTGAACGATCTCAGGAGGGTAGTGCGGCCAACAGCACCGCCCAGCAGCAGTAGGGAGACGAGTAAAAGCCGCGGAAAGAAAAAAAACTGCGGTACGGGTGCTGGCTGATGTTAAAAGAGCCTCAAGGATCTCGATCTCACAAACCCATGATGGGAACAGTCTAATCATCAAGGGCGAGGTCAACGGAATGCCGTGTAAACTGAGCATAGACACTGGAGCCTCTCGTACGGTTGTTAATTCTCAACTTATAAGTCAGTTCCTTGGGGACTCCGCATACAACCGAGAACGCATTAATTTGGTAACAGCCACCGGTCAGCGTATACCCGTTCGTGGAGAAGGAGATCGAGTTGAAGCTAGGCAACGTGATCTACCTGCATAATGTTTTCGTGGCTGATATAATGGACGACTGCATCCTGGGCCTAGACTTTATGAGGAATAATTGTTGTGAGATCGACGTTAAGCAAGGTGTTTTGAAATGTGGACAGAAGGAATTTTTTATGGAAGGTGCGTTACCAGGGAACGTGTACAGCATTAAGAAGATTGTTCTTCCGCCGAGATCGGATTGAGAGAACGATTGTGCCGGTTAGTCTTCCTCGAAACGCTGGGCAAGCTCACCGTTGTGTACTTGTGGAAAGGGTAAACAATGACCTTCCATGGAAAGTAGCTCGAACCTTGGTCAGAACCACTGACATCTAAGGAATACGTGTACTGAATCTTTGTGACCGGGAACAGATTATAGAAAGAGGCACGCTGGTTGATACTTGTGAAAAAGTGGATTGGTTACGTCGGTGCCAATATCTATCGAGTGGGACCCCCAGCAAGGATGCACAAACGAGAGTGACCACACTTTTGGAAGACTGTCACAGCGTTCTCTCCCCGAACGAAATGCTCAAGGTGGAGAAGTTGTTACTCAAGTATTCCGATGTATTCCCATCAAACGATGCTGACATAGGAAAGACTGGCTTAGTTCAACACAAAATAAACACAGGAGAAGAATTGCCTATCCGTCAGCGGCCAATTTCGTTTCGGTTAATTAGTGTAAAGTGAAAAGTGTTAATTTTGATAATTCAATCGGCAGTTTTTATTGGCACGAATCTCAAGCTCGTAACAGTACCATAGACCACATACATACCCTTCGGAAAATTGTACTGAAGTCCGAAGAGTACAATCTGCCACTTTGCCTGGCGTATGTGGACTATGAGAAAGCCTTTGATTCCGTCGAAATTTGGGCGGTGCTACAGTCTCTTCAGCGGTGCCAAGTTGACTGTCGGTATATCGAAGTGCTGAAGTGTTTGTACAGTAGGGCTACGATGGCTATCCGAGTACAGAACCAAAGTACGAAACCTATCCAACTGCAGAGAGGTGTAAGACAGGGTGACGTTATTTCCCCGAAACTCTTCACCGCTGCATTGGAAGACTTTTTCAAGCTACTGGACTGGAAAGGATACGGTATTAATATCAATGGCGAGTACATAACACACCTTCGATTTGCCGACGATATAGTCCTTATGGCAGGATCGCTGGAGGACTTAAGCACTATGCTCAATGACCTCAATAGCGCCTCCCAACGGATAGGTCTTAAGATGAACATGGACAAAACAAAGATCATGTATAACTTCCATGTCACGCCCGTAGTTGTTGGGAGCACTAAGCTCGAAGTAGTTGACGAGTACGTTTACCTGGGACAAATAGTCCGATTAGGTAAGTCCAACTTCGACCGAGAGGTCATTCGACGGATTCAACTCGGCTGAGCAGCTTTCGGGAAATTACGACACATTTCTCGTCAGGTATACCTCAAAACCTGAAAACTAAAGTGTACAACCAGTGCGTCTTGCCAGTGATGACCTACGGAACCGAGACGTGGTCCTTCACTGCTGGCCGTATGAGGACGCTCAAAGTCGCTCAGCGAGCTATGGAGAGGGCTATGCTCGGGGTTTCTCTGCGCGATAAACTTAGAAATGAGGATATCCACAGTAGAACCAGAGTGACCGACATAGCCCAACGGATTAGTAAGCTGAAGTGGCAATGGGCCGGCCATATACCTCGAAGAACCGACAACCGTTGGCGAAAAAAGGTTCTCGAGTGGCAGCCTCGTACCGGTAGGCGAAGTGGAGGGCGACCCCCCACTAGATGGAGTGACGACCTGGTAAGACATGCAGGAAGTCGATGCATGCAGGTGGCTCAGGACCGTGCTTCGTGGCATACCTTGGGGGAGGCCTATGTTTAGCAGTGGACTTGTGAAGTGCTGTAATGATGATGATGATGATGATGATTGAAATTGTAGTTTTATATATAAGAACGATAGTTAATGATATAATATTACAACATAGTGGGATAAAGTGGTATGAATGAAAGATATAGAAAGCATGGCTAAATATAATTGGAACTAAGGTGGTAAATCTGGCGGTTTGTATGATGAGATTAAAAGAAGTTAAAAGAAAACAGCAAGAAAGAGTTGAAAAAATTATTAAAGAATATCTGATAATTTCAAAGAAAATGTCAAAATGTTCTGAAAATTTGTTAGTACTGCTAGGGAGAAGCCAGCGTAATCTAGAACGAATGTTGTGTAAGACGAGAATAGCTGTATTTTGCATGAGGAAGTTTGAAGTATCAAGAAAGGGAAGCAATACTTTGAAAGTGAATTTAAATGTGAGGAGGTGTCTATATTAAATTAACAAGAAACTGAGTGAAAGAGAAGTATGTAGTGACATAAATATAGAAGAAAATTCAATAATGAAAGCAATGAAAAGCATGAAATCAAGCAAAGCAGTTGGTTATGTTAGACTATCATTAGAAATGCTGTGAAATGTGAAAAAAAAGTGTCCGACTTCAACCACATCTGAACAGGCCATAAGACCATGCATCAGCAAGGTATAGAAAGTCCTATGCTTAGAGTTTCTTAACATGAGAGAATTGGAAATAAAGTTGTCTTCATTACAACTGGAGTTGATGCCATAGTCCAATGGATCAGTAAGTTGAAGCGGCAATGGGCTGGCCAAATAGCTCATAAATCCCAACAGCTAATGGGGGCAGACAGGTTTTCGAGCGGCAACTTAATACCAGTAAGGAGTAAAAGGTAACAAGCCCACTAGTAGACATATGTCAATCATGTATGATTCATTCGTATGACCTGGTGCACTTAAAGTATTGATGGTTTATTAATTTGTTTTTGGAATGTACTGGTACAACCAATCACAAACAATTGACGGAACCTTTTTAACTCAGGATTGGTGTGAATTGTGAGTGAACCAAAAACTGACAGAATCCTGAATGATCTGAATGAACAGGCGAATCGAATAAACAATGCCGACTGCAGAGTATCAAGTACTTATTATTTAAGGGTTTTTTATTATAATATTGTTACCTAAATTAAAAATTATTTTACATTTTATTACATTCATTTGTTACATCTATGAGTTAAAAATGTCATTTCGTAGGATTTACTAAAAATAATACCTCAAGTGATTTCGTAGCAAATGATTTATTTAATATAACTTTCAACCACCTAGAAGTATAAGATAAAAATTTAATTTTGTAGCAAATGATTAAAACTACTTTTACGGATTTTATCGCGTTTATTTTTACTTTTTATTTTTAATTCCCGACGTTTCGGGCGCTTTCCAGCACCCATGGTCACGGGTCATGGACATGGTCAGTTCATTTTGCATAGATCGGACCATAAACAATAATTAAAAAAGCTGAAGGTACTCCGGGTTTAACAATGACATCGGGACGTCAGTCATCTCAGTCCCCCATGACCATGGGTGCTGGAAAGCGCCCGAAACGTCGGGAATTAAAAATAAAAAGTAAAAATAAACGCGATAAAATCCGTAAAAGTAGTTTTAATCATGTGCAATGTTTGCGTAAATATAAGAAATCATTTTGTAGCAAATGTTACAATCCTCATTTTTAGACATGTGAAGTAAGATGAAATTGTGTTTTGCTTTTTCTTTCCTAAAATTTAAGAATAATGAAATTTATTAAATGTCTAATAAATATAATAAAACTGTAATTGCAGTGCTGATGCAAATGGTTAAGAACCATACATAAGGCATTCCGTGGGGAGAAGACCTATGTTCAGTAGTGTACTTGTGATAGGCCGTAATGATGACGATGATGATAAAATGAAATAAATGTTATGTAAATAAATACTTAAAAAAAAACCGTTATACTTCACATCTGTTTTATTATCTTCATTTAAAGGTGTAACTAACAAAAAATGTTTTCCAAATCTTCTGCCTTCTGCTTTAATTATGAGTCGTCGTGCATTACTTCTGATTGCAGCCAAACTCTGATTGCTATTCAGACCTAATATAAATCCTAGATTAATTACATCATAAACACTTCTAAAGAACATACAGTTATCTGCTCCACTAGTGATTATAATGTTTTTTGACTTGCCAACTGCATGATAAGTATGAGCCAAGCTTATGATATTTTTTCTAGAAGAAGAATCTTTTATGGCTGGTGAATACATAAGTTCAAAAAAGATACCTCTCTCTACTGCCTGATTGTATAATTTACGACTGACTTTGAAAGTTGGTCTGCTCTCTGGTTCAAAACTGATGATATCAACGTCCAAAGTACCACACGCATACTGAAATGCTTGCAAAGTCTTAGGAACTACAGCTATTATATCATATTTTTTAATATTTTCAGATTGATTAAACTTATGGGTAATGCTTGATTCTGAAAATTCTATTGTAACTCTTTGTAGAATATTTAATTTACTTTTTTCAATATCTTTTGGAATCTCAATAGGATCAGGTATAAAATCTTTCTTCTCTTTAATTTCGCCTTTTCGTTTTTTCTTTTTTGGCTCTTCGCTGGCTTCTTCGACGTATGTGTTTATTGCGACCGTATTATAACCTAAATTTTCCAACAAATACAGTTTACTAACATCACAGTTTCTGCTAAGTGACAAATCACAAAATCCCCAATTTTTTTGCGCCATTGCAAAACTGCGTTAATGGTCTATGAATCCGTTATTGAATTTATTATAAAAGGTGCAATGATATTATATACTTCACTTAGTAAACACGGAGAGCGTATGTTCTTCTTTACATTATTTTGTGATATTATAAGCATGTCCCCATGGGGTGGTTGCGTGAGAGATTCCTGATTATTCCGTTTATCTACCCTAAAGAATCCAACCTAGGGTGAATACTAACCCAAATAACATATTTTTTAAATATGTAAACATAACCTCACACTCATATACAAAACATGAAATTATTTTAAATTCAGTAAGATTTTTTACCAACTAACTTTAGTAGTTTATTAATTTTAAATTTCTTACAAAAAGCTAAAATGTAAGTTTTAGCTTTTTCATGAAAAATATCATATTCACACGTTCAATGTTGGAATTACTTGGGGTATGTTCATTCACAGAGTACCTTTGTATAAACTGAAAGGTATGTTCCGAAATACAACGCAGTGTACTGTCCAATGCAAATGACGTCATGAATCGACGCTATACTGGTGATTCGTTCCAAAATATTGGACAGTATATGACGTCATACTTTTGCGCCATTTGGAAAAGTGTTGGCGATTATTTTGTCATTTTGTGCTCCAAAAATCATTATATCCTCCTAATGGATATACTATCAATTATTCTATAATTTTTTGTATTTGAATAAATAGAAACAAATTCTGGTATGCTTCATTCGGCAAACACACAATTAAAAATTGTTTTATTATGGCCGGATATCAGACACAATATGGCAGCGGCACGATAGTACAATAAAGTGTCAAATGATGACGTCATTTGCATTGGACAGTACACTGCGTTGTATTTCGGAACATACCCTTGATAATTGTTAAAATTTGACAGTGACAATGACAATTGCAGTTCTTTGTTCTTTCTGCTCAGTGTTGGTGTTTATTGTTAGCGTAAAAATATGAACCGGAACTGCTAAGGTTACAGTCGTCTGGTTTGCCGCGTTTTAAGGAAAAAATTGCCATATTTCATTATTTATTTTAAAATTATCATTTGTTTCTCCTTGATAAAGTTTTTTTTTTGTGTTTGATGCTTGTCACGAGGCGCAGCAAAGTTAAAAATTAACACGATATTTTAACGTCGTTGCACACGGTGCACTTTGCTGTATACGAAACATTATCCACAGGAGTAATCCAGTTTTTAAATGAATTCTTGCTCTCACAATGTCGTCGTAGTCTTTCTTGTTCTGCGGTCGCAGAGTTACTTATCATAAAGTGGACTGTAATATGATTTGTCACTTCAATCTTCCGAAAAATGATTATAAGTATGATAATAAGTATTTGTAATAATGTAACAGCAAAACAAAATGTTCTCAAAACTGAATATTAATTGAATTAACCTTAGTTCAACTAAAATGCGGATAGCGTGATTTGATGGAATTAATATGGAAATTTGAAATAATGTGTTGAGGAAAACAAATGAACATTTAAGTTGAACCAATCGAATATTCTATTGTAAGGAACAGCTAAAGTGTATTTAGCATTGCCATATCAGAATTCAGAAAACGCTGAAATGATTAGCAATTGAACACTAGACTGATCATAAAAGCACTAGATCTAGTAAAGCGACATAACATGTGACAGTAAACACCTGGCAGCCAAACTCCAACATCTCAAGCTAGTTTTGCATGACAACAAGCTTCAGGTCCCGCGCCTACATCACAGTGAACGAGTGAAGCCTGTGCTTGCTGTACTGCCATATGTTAGAGGTGTTACTGACAAGATTAGTTACATCTTGAAGCGTGCTTCCATTAAAACATACTTCAAGCTGCCGAAGAAATTTAGTCAGTTTTACCATCAGTTAAGTGTAATGTCCTTCTACAAGATGCAGGAGTATACTAGCTCTATTATGAATGTGGTCTTTTTTACATATGACACATAAAATGATCAATAAACGCCAGCATTAAAGAACACATAGTTGATGTGAAGAATCGACGTTCCAGAAAGTCTGCAGTCTATGAACACGTACAAAATCACCCCCGTTATAACATCAGATTTGATAGACTACAAAACCTCGCTAAAGTACACCTATTCCTTCAAAGGATGTTTCGCGAGGCAATTGAAATCAAAAAGCATCCTAATTTGAATAGAGAAGATGGCTGGGTGTTGTCATTTGATTGGGATCCTATAATTAACTTGGGCCGGTGCAGATGCAAAGGTAAATTTGCTAGCATTTTGCTAGCATCAAAACGGAGTGGAGTAAAAGTCTAAAGTCATAACTATCTTTATTTCAACAAAAGATTCAATCAAGTGGTGTGCATTACGCAGATGTAAATTAATCAGGTCATCTAATCAATTTAAATTATTCACCTTATATAATCAATTCGCTAATTTATTGGAGCTCTGCTCCTCTATAGTGTAAGAAAAAAAGATTTCAAATTCAGATTATTATTGTTTACAAATGTTGCCCGCATTGAGCTAACAAATTTTGCCGAAAACATTATGTAAATTGACCTACGGGTTACGGAGGAAATAGATTTCAATGAATCGTTTTCTTGTGCCATGGGAGCTCCACTCGCCTCGCTCGCTCCGCTCCAATAAAATTATATCCCGACCCTAGCATACAACTGCAAGACATCAAGATACTATAAGTTACTGCGTAGATCGGAACAAAAATTATTAATTTTAGTCTGAAGGTAGCCGTCGTTAACTATGACGTACTTCTTATTAGTTTGTAACCATGTAGGTTAGAGAAAGGAGAACGATCGCTGTAGAATATAGAGTCCCAGAAATATAGACAAATAAGTGAGGCACTGCAATTGCTAAGTTGTCTCAATAAAACCGGGCTGTTCGTAGACAGAGAATTCTACTGTTTACTGGGCTGTTGTGTGCTAGCATGCAGGTTAGAGAGAAGGAGAATGATCGCCACGTACTAAGGCACAGCCCACCTGTCCCTGAACTGCCGTCGGTAAGTAGTATCTGCGAAGTCAGCTGTTTATGAGTACAAGTAGATGAAGTGAGTTGAATAATGTACAAATTTTCTTCGCGGCATTAGTGAGAAAATAATCGTACTCATACATCATAACTTTTTAATTTTTGACAAAAAGGAACATTAAAAAATGGTGAAATATTGTATTGTGCGTGGATGTGCAAGTGATTTAGCATCTGATCGGAAAAATAGACTGCAAAACAATTTGCGTCAATCATCGTTATAAAAAGTACCAAAGGTAATATCTTCGTACGTTATCGATTCATACCTGTACATTGAAATATTAAATATGTAAAATTATTATTATTTGCTTAATTAATCTTGGTTGTTTTTTACTAAACTTCTTTATTGAACTTTTAAGTTATTGTGGAAATTAAGGTCAACTACAAGATTTGAAAGTTAGTAAATTCTCAAAATTTATAATAATTTATAATAATTATAACAATTAAAATTATAAAAAACATAATTTATAATTTATTTATTAATAAATAATAATAATAATAATCTTCATTATTTTCTTCTTTTTTTCTTGGAATGATTTTATATGTACACGGATATTAAACGTTGATAGAACATTTCAAATGTCTTATGGATACCACTGTTTTTCTTGGTAATAACTATTGACACGAAGCTTCAATGGGGCCCCCATATGTCTAAATTAGCAGGCAGACTTAGTTCTGCAGCATATGCTGTAAGGAAGATTAGAAGTCTATCCAATGTTGAGATAGCTAGATTAGTTTATTTTGGTTACTTTCATAGCGTAATGTCTTATGGAATCTTACTATAGGGTAATGCGACTGATATTGAAATCACATTTGTTTTGCAAAAGAGAGCCGTACGGGCAATTTACAACTTAAATTGTAAAGAGTCCCTTAGAGAAAAATTTAAGGAAATAAACATATTAATTTTGGCATCATAATATATTTATGACAATGTAATATATGTACATAAAACATAAATAACTTTCATAATAATAAAGATGTTCATACTTTAAACACTAGGAACAAACATAAGCTTGTAATACCAGTTACAAGACTCCACAGAATTAGTAATTCATTTATGGGGCAATGTATACGTTTTTACAACAACATCCCAGAATATGTACAAAAGTCATTAAACAAGTTTATATGTTTTATTAAAGAAAAATTGTACAAAAAGGATCATTATTATATAAATGAATATATAAATGAAAATAACCCTGGGAATGAGGTGATCGCCACCATGCTGGTTCTATAAAAATTCATTCAAAATTGTAACACAATAAATTTATTGTAAATTTAAATATGTTTAAAAAAAGTACCGCTGGGTTTCTTGCTGGTTCTTCCCAGGACAGAGGTTATTTTGCGAACCAGTGGTAAATTAAAAAATGACTATCAATAAATATTGTTTAATAATCTATGTTGAATAAAATCATTCATTTCATTTCAAACTATGAAACTACTATTATAACGCACAACAGGCAACTTTTAATGAGACAATTTAGCATCGCAGCGCCTCACTTATTGTATTTGTTACACCACACATTTCATTTAGTAAACGTTGCAACCTAATTTAAGCCGGGGGTCATGTGTATTTAAATTTACCTATTTAATTGCAAACTGACAATCGGCAGAACGTCAACAACCGTCCTTCTGAACACCAACTACTCAAGGAAAGATTTGCATCTCTAACTTTATTAACTATTTTACTTTTAATTAAACTTTTAACTTTAATGATCTTTTCCTTCTGATGTGCTCATCAACTAACTACAACTCTACTTCCTAAAAGTGTGTGGCCTTACACTTATTTTGTCCATATTTCTGAGACACTATTTTCTACAGCGATCGTTCTCTTTCTCTGTCCTTCATGTGCGCTAGTTTTAAATGATCTATCAACGTTTTATATACGTGTATATAATATCATACCAAGAAAAAAAAAGAAAATAACGAAATTATTATTGATTTCTTATATTTTCGCGAACACTATACATGATTAAAACTACTTTTACGGATTTTATCGCGTTTATTTTTACTTTTTATTTACTTTTATTTTTCAGTCCCCCGTGACCATGGGTACTGGAAAGCGCCCGAAACGTCGGGAATTAAAAATAAAATTAAATAAAAAGTAAAAATAAACGCGATAAAATCCGTAAAAGTAGTTTTAATCATGAAATTATTATTATTTATTAATAAATAAATCATAAATTATGGTTTTTATAATTATTACAAATATAAATTATTAACTATTATTGATTTATTATTATTTATTTACTTAAAATAAATAAAATAAAAATTACGGAGCACGATTATTTTCGATTAAATATTTACTATATTATTATATTTTTACGATTAAATTTGTACATTATTGAACTAACCTCATCTACTTGTACTCATAAATAGCTAACTTCGCAGATACTACTTACAGACGGCGGCGCGGCTATAAATTCTACAAATTTTGAGGGACAGGCGGGGTATTGCTTTAGCACGTAGCGATAGTTCTCCTTTTCTCTGACCTCCGTGGTTTGCGACTATGGAATTGGGACGTCGAACACCTCACTGCCCCCCAAAATATTAAATTACTGACCTCTATTTATTAACTACAACCTTTTTGATCTTAACAAAAACTAATGTCAAAATTAAATATCAAAACTTTTTTTCATAATAACAAGAGTCATCTGGTATATAGTGTATTGTCTATGAGAGTCATGGGCGTGCAAATTATCATAGCTGGAGTATCACATTGTGAAACCTTTGCAAAAACTTTCTTGATCGCAGATTATCTATCACAAAATCTACCGCACTTTGTATGTAAAAAAATTGAAAAACCTATTTTGGAATGGGAGGTAATAAAACCATAATAAACTAAGTGACGCAAATTTGAGTCTGCGAGATGACATATTTGTGCCATTTGCTGTGAAGATTAGCGGTCCGTGGGGTTTACGTGCGGTAAGGTTTCTAAACGAACTGTAGCCAAGACTAGTCATCACTACTGGTGATAAGAGGACTGGTTTAATTTCTCGCTCAAAGGCTCAGACCATTCAGCTAGGAAACGCAGCCAGCGTTCTTGGTACTATACCGCAGGAGTAGGATTTTATGACAGTTAGTAGGTTTAAAAGTAAAAATGTGTAAATATTGTATCTATTTGAATGCTACATAAGCAACGTGAATGAAAATCAATAAATATATTCCGATAAATAATATGAGCCAGAATTTAAATAAAATTCAATGTATATAAATATATATATATTTTTAGAATTGGCTGCATAAAATTAATATTAAATACAAATGGCATCACAGTGGATCACCATTAGTTTGGAAGGAAATGCTGATTGAGGGCAGCAAGCCTTATTACATCGGAGGTGCATCAGAATTTTTAGATTACTGTTACTCTTATTATAAATTTGAAGCATTTCTATCCACGGACAAAATTAGAGTTCAGGTGGATTCATTAAATCAATTCAGAAAGAAACATACAGATGAAAAAAAAATTCTTAACAACATGCAGCTGAGTAGAAAAGACAATGACAAAACTCTTGAGAGTAATTATATAGTTTGCATTTCGGGAGCCAGCCACCCACTCACCATGTATATAATATCTGGCCTATTAGATATGACTGTGAACCAAAAATGTATATCGAAAATTTATATTTATGATACAAAATGCAGTTCAAAGTTTTTAGATTCTGTAGAAAGCCAGTGTAGTTACGTGAGCACACATTACCCAGGAAAGGTTGTAAAACATGTTACAAAAATTGGTATTGCCCTTACCCATTGTGACTTGCTAATTGTCATGGATTACGTACCTTTCAGGTACGTAATAAGTTCTTTTTTATAGATAAATATAATTTTGCTTATAATTCTATTCGACAGTTTCGCTAATTATTGAAAAAAATCGTAACCACAAACTTTTAGACCAAAATTTATTCCATGTTTCTATATCGTTGTATCATACAGATACTACTTAATAAGAAAGCAAAATGCTTAATCTTTATTTTGATTTTTCAGAATGGATTTATCTATTGGTGATTGGCTGTATCAAAATTCCAAGATAATGAAAAATCTTGCACCACTGATAAACGCTTCAGCATCACGCAATATGTTTATTATTTTACCTAATCTAGGACCGGCTTGTTATAATGCTACCCTGTTAACAAAATTACTTACAAATATTAATAAAAAAAATATAGTTGTGGTAACCTCTGATTTAGGTTTGGAAATAACTCCAATAGCGGCTGAAATTACAGAAATTCCATTAAAAAACATGTTTTGCCCACCGGTATGGGGATTTGTTGGAATTAATCATCTTGTAGACATCAAGAATATAGTTCATAAATATAATGTTTTTGAACCATTTAATAGATATATAAAAGTTCAAAGTTCTTCATTATGCATCGGAGTTCTTACACCAGAATTAAGAACTCTAGAATATTTAATGCATTTTAATGAGAGTCTGTGGACAAAATTATTAGACACAAAAGTAAGTATTTTATAAACGTAGTCATATACTAATATATATAGTTAGTAGTTACTGAATTAATTACTAATGTGAATAAAATACTTTAGCGAAAAGTTAAGAATGAAGAATTGTCGCTGAATAAAGCCACGGCGGTTTTAAACTTCATTAAACTCTGGCTTTCAGGCCCTAATTCAAATTATATTCTAAGTTTGGGCATAATATGCGATGGTTAGTAACATTGAGTACCTTACGGTTAATAAATTAAAACTTTACAGGTCCATAATCTTTAATTTAGTATTGTTTAATTTTAGGATCTTTTGGATTAACTTTTAACGGGGTTTTTTCTCAGCCAGTTAGATATGTTAAAGGTTATTGGCAGCCCGCTGCTGATTTCATGACACCTAAAGATCCACAAATGAATATACTATATCTAGCACAATTAGCAGAAAAAATTATGTGTTTTAAAAAAAAAGAGCTGCCCGTGATTGTTCCTTACAATCCTTGCACATGTTTACGTAAAAAGGATAAAGACCATGAAAATATTAGAAAAAAGAAAACAACGTTTTTTAAAGAAGAATAATAATAATATTAAAGATGGCGCCCGATTTTTAGATATATCTTTCCATTTAAACTGAATTTCTATCCGGTATATATATAACATTCTTTCATTACAGAAACATATCTTAATAAAATTTCAGCTATATTAGTTTGAAAAAGTTATATATGAATATATATCGTATATATTTTCGTATTGAAATTGTATCTGGATCACGATGTAAGCAACGCGACGGCATAATTGTTTGGTGACTATAACTATATAATAAATTCATGTTGGTTAAGAAACTGAATATTTTTGTCTTTTATAATGATTTCATATTGCACAATTTTTACCCTGCACAAGGAGGATGCGTACAGGTTAACCGCAACAATTTGAATATTATATTATTTCTAAACTCTACATAAGAAAGTTTTATGATTTATAGCAACCATGCACTAAGTACCAGCACGTAATCACTAATACCGAGCACCAAAACACATCTCAAACAACCACACTAGAAAGTCAAACTCAAAGTAGAAAATATATGTGTATTGTTAGAAAGTAATAAGCGTAGAAATAAGTTTATAGAATATTGTATAGATATAGCAAAGGAAGCAATAAATAGAAATAATACTAGGTAATAAAGTATATCGATAATATATACTGTGTTATATATTCAGAACATACTAACAGAATAAAGATGTTTAAAAGAAGCATAAGCATAGTGTGAAAGGGAATGTTATACTATAATGAAACTAGCAAATTAGCGCAATTGTAGCACTACACTTTAAAATAAAAAACAAAGCAGACAAAACACACCCATAAACAAAAAAAAAAATAAACAAAAAACAAACACGAAACTGTAAGTAAACTTACGATTTTCCCCACCATCCAACAGAGCAAGGGCTGCAAAAAAGAAGTCGTCGAAGCCCGCACATAGTTGAGGAAAGTGTCCGACCTCCTCCGAAAAAAAAAAAACAACCACACTCTTTTCGTATACAAAATGTCACATTTTCCTTTATATTAAATTCTTAAAATTGAAATTTATTTATTTTCTACAAGCCACAAACCACAAGTGCCTTAAAACTATGTTTCATTAATTGATATTTTGACAAAAATGGTTGAGGGTCGCTGGCGCTTGAAGTAGGTAATTAAAACCTGAGTTACTAGGTTATAAGTCACCAGGTCTCCATTTTAGTTATCGTTAACCACTATGATCAGAAAAGGCAGTATGGTCTAAGACTTTTGTCTATCTGAATTGAATGACATTTGAAAGTCTACTAGCAATGTTGCCATAATATAACCTTTCTTACTTTTTTCGGGACTTTGAAAAGTTCCGAAAAATGTAAGAAAAATTACTTTTATACCTAGTTAATAAAACTCATGTAACTTGTATGTAAGAAAAACTTGCATCGCATTTGTAAAACTTTGAAAATATTATATTTATTCATTATCACAACTAATTTAGCAAAATTTCCGTATCCACAAATTTCAAACCAAAAACTCACTTTTTAACTATTTTTATTCTTTAATTTGGTCACGTAACAAAATTGACACAATAAAAAAATTATACGAGAAGGGGCGAACGAGCATACGGTTCACCTGATGTTAAGTGACTACCGCAGTCTATGAACAACTACAACACCACGGGAATTGCAGGTGCGTTGACGGCCTTTTATAAAGGAGTAAGCTCTTTTTTGAAGGTCCCTGAGTTGTATCGGTCCGGAAAAATCGCCGGTGGTAAATTATTTCACAGAGAGATCGTACGCGGAAGAAAACTCCTAGTGAAACGTACAGTGGTGGACCGCCAAGCATCCGGATGGTGTGGATGGTATCAGGAGTTTTGCCGTGATGTGCGTTCATGAAATTTGGCGGCTGGGATTAATCCGAACAATTGTTCAGAGCACTCCCCATGGTAGATGCGAAAGAAAATGCAAAGAAATGCAACATCTATTCGCAGCACCGGTGAATCCATCCGATCGGAAAGCACTCAGTTGTCGATGATTCAAGTTTCTCTGCGCTGGATGCAGTCAAGTGAATGAGCTGGAACTGGGGAGTGCCAGTTCAGAGATGGGAACAGTATTCCATGTGAGGCTGAACCTGCGCCTTGTAAAGTTGCAGACGGTGTGCCGGCACGAAGTACTGTCCCGCTCTGCTGAGCACGCCAAGCTTTTTAGAAGCCAATTTGGCTTTCTCTTCCAAATTTGTGAATATTTTTATCAAATGCCTGTTGATTTTAATATTGTCACATTTTGATATGTAAATAAGGCATGTCTGGTGTCAGCGTAACTTTCAACCAAGTCATGCTGACAACACCGACTTGAATATATGTTATATGTATATTCAGTTGAATATATATCTATATTTATCTAGTATTCTAGACCTAGCTAGTATTTGACGATCAGACGTCAGCAGACGTCAGTTTTGAAAGTTGTCTGTGTATGTTGTATTCGCATTCAGTACGTTTAGTAGAGAAATGTTATGACGTGCAGCAACTGTCTTTGTTTTAATAATATTCAGACGAACGCAGACAACTTTCTTATAACAATAATGTAGTAAAGAGAGCTGGGAATAAAAATAAGCCTTTTTTTTTTTGCAATGATTCTTTCTAAACTATGACCGTGCCAATAGGAGTTGTAAGCATAGTTAGGTGTTCGTATTGGTTAAGTTTTGTAAATGTTGTGCCAACAATGAGATAGTGGAGTGTTGTGATGTGGTTGTGGGACATGTGGGGTGTGCTATGGATCGTGGAGGCATTGGCGCAGTTGGTGGCTGTGGTGGGTACGCCGTTGGAACCAGCACCGTTGAACTTACGAGGTGAGAGGAACCTTCAATTCTTTGACAAAATGCATTGTGGTACTTTTTTCATCACATCTTTATCTATAATGCCATAGTACTATGTTACTTAGGGAGTTTTATGTCATCATTTCTTTTTTGTCTGATATTGTACAGTATTTTTTGTATTTGCAATTTATCAACTAATAAATTAATTACTTCATTGCCGAACTTTTATTCTATAACGATACATGCTTTGCATTTAACGGTTATCGTTTTAATAAAATAGACATATATATTTTGTAATTTTTATGTAATATGTTACTGCTTAAATATACAATGATGATATAGAAGTTATGCAATGAACTAATTAGTTTTTAATTCATAAATTGGAAATTAAAAAACAAGTACAATTTCAGATAAAATATAATTTCTTTGTGTTTTAAAAATTATTTTATAATTGGTAAATGTTGGTAATATGTATATTATGTATCATAATAAAAGTTTAAATGAAAGTTTTATTTGCTTTAATTCAACTTAAGATAATAACTTACATATTGATTCATACATATAAATAATAAACATGAACTCTCACAAGGTTTTGAATTGCCACATGTGCCTTTTTACTCCGTCTTGCATTCACTCTTCATTCATATCCTTTTTATGTCCATCATCCCAGTTAAGCACATCTTAAACACACAAAACTCATCTACAAGCTCAACCTAATAGTGTTTAACATTTTTCTCTTTCAAAAACCTTTACTTTTGTTTTATATCACTAACTATATGTAAGTTAAACCCGTCAATCCCAATAAAAATCCCATGCAGTTGCTTGCGCTGTGGTCGGATTCAACCGCTTGAGGACTGAGGAGTAAAAAAATTTGAACAATACACTTTGATCATGAGCTGATTCTAGTTGGTAATTATTGCTTGCTTGCTTGCAAGTGAAAATAATAGACTATGCAGAATAATAAAGTTTTTAAAATTGTCCTCTACTCAGTTATGAAAATAAGAAAAGGGTAATTGGGCTCTTACAGTGTCTTCCTTTTTTATTATTTATAATGGAAACTACAATAATAGAGGAAACAATTGGTTGTAGTTTACACTGTATATTTTACATAAAGGTCAAGTTAATGACTGTGTAAATGATGATTCAGGCGTATTTTGTGTTTGTGGAATAATTTAACTTACTTGCTGCAAGATGATTGTTGGAAAATATTTTTTAAACTGAAAGTAAAACAAAAATGATAATACTTTACTTTTGCTTCTTCTTGTTATAACAAGCAAATTATAATGAAAAAAAAATGTAGAATGCATTTGCAGACACCTAAGTAATGTTGGATATTTGCTTATTAATTTTGACCAAAATTATCTCTATATATAAAAATCAATTGCTGTTTAGTCTTGCTAAATCTCAAAAGTGAAATGAATGATGAAATTTTTTGTGTGTGTTTGAATAGGTACCTGAATGGTTTGGATTCACAATTAATCCAGTAGGTGGCGATATTGTCGAGAATCGGAAATCACCCGTGCGAAGCTGGGCAGATCGCTAGTTTTGATAATTTTTATTGTGTGCAATAATAAGTTTAGTGATACATCCTGTAAATACTAGGAACAAGCACAAACTTTTAATACCAGTTACTTAACTCTGAATATTCAGCAATTTCTTCATTGGGTAATGTATTGTGCTTTTACAATGAAGTCCTAAAAGAAAATATCAATAAAACAAACAAACAACAAAGAAAATTACAAGACCTATCTATCAAAAAGTTTTGAATTTTTATCAAGATAAAGTAGTTTCGATCGACAATACCCTCTTGGAATGATGTGGTGGCTACTATATTGTTTCTAATGTTTACATGTATAATTGTATGTCCAATATAAAGTATTGTAAATTAATATTTAAAAGAAGTCCCAACTTAAAATCTAGTGAGATATAATTTTAAATAACTATAGCTAGTCTAACATTAGAAATGTATAATAATTTATTTGGTGTAACATTCTAGTAAAGATAAACAAAGAAGTATCTCATCAAAAATTAGAATAAAAATAAATATTTGACATCACAATATAATAAAACAACAGAACTAAAAATAAGTTAGAAAGTTAAGAAAGAAATGCATAATATTGCCTGTTTCAGATAAATTGCTGCTATACTAAAAGTACTGCAGCATCTATTTTCAAAGGAAGACCAATGTTGACATTATGGATGAATATTCCAAAATTGAGCATTGTGACAAATTATTTTCTTTTTCCATTTTGTAACAAGTTGCAACAAATTATAAATTTTTACATATCCCTAAAGAGACATCTAAAATTCATAATATATACATATAACTAAGTGTATATAATTCAAAATTTAATTGGTTTTACTTTTACTATATAGTCTTATTTATTCTGTGCTGAGTTTTGACGGGAACTTGGCCGTAGACGGATTGTCGCTCCTGTTTTGTCGCTTGAATAATGGTTTGAAGTGGATTTTGATTCGTAAAAGTGATGCGATTTTGTGAATTAAGTGCCTGCGCGTGTGAACTATTAGAGAAAACGACGAAACAAGTGCTTTGATGTCGATATAAACCTCAAGTTATTTTGATCGCTTAGGCGCCTTCTGAGTGGCTGTCTTCATCAACTGTCCGCTAGGTTGAGCTGTCGTCAAAATCTCCCAAGGGCTTCGCAATGTGACGCATCAGCATATTGTGAAGAAAAAGAACATAAAATGAAGATTCCAAAAGAAAATATAGGCTCAGAAGGACTAGAAACCAGAGCCATAAAGCCAGTTAATAAAGAAGAAGAAATTATTCTGTGCTTTTACCTTTAGTGGTCTTTGGGTAGGTAGTTCAATTTATCAATAACCACTTTGGACATAAGTTCTTTTTGCCATCATATCAAAAACTATGTGCAATATGGGAAAATGTTTTAAATAAAAATTGAAGCTCTGTTAATTTTACGTAAATAAATCTTATTACCTTTTCATTGAAACACTCATAGTTTTAAAAATGATGTTGAAGTGAAAAAAAAATTTAAATCGACTTTGCATCAAAACTTTTAGAGAGTAAAAGAAACCATATCTTAGATCTTTTTATGTAAATCAAAAATGTTGGTACAAATTACCTATTTTTTTAATTGTTGAAAATATTTTATGAGATAATCATTAAAAACCATTTGTTGTCTTTACTCTTTAAACCTATTTATATTAGACAAAAAAAGTATCAATTTATTTAGTCACTCCTAGTAGTAACTAAGTCGCCTGAATTCGAGGATTCTGTCACTGTGGGGAGGTCAAGAGCGTCTATCTGAAGCACCCCCATGCATCTGATAAAGTCATCAAAATGCGTAAAATGAATCGCTAGGCCGGTTATTTTGTTGACAATCACAGATATACTTAACGTCATTCCGTTGTTTCCGAGTTTACGTGAATGAGCTCCTAACGTTCTTATCCTTTTTTACAAATGGTTGTAGCTATAAATTATGTTTATAATTTAAAGTAATTATAAAAGTTAATATTTTTGTTTTTTATTGAGTGTAAGAGAAAGCGAAGCGAGCTCAGGACTTAGGGCACCCCGACTCGGACAGGATAGGTTAGAAGGGGATGGCGGGATCGAGTGAGCGAGCGAATAGACCCCGCCATCCCCTTTGTCGTTATTTCTTCACAAACCACCAAGAAGTAGGAGCCCCGCGAAACGGGTTTCCGTCTACGGTGTTTCCCTCGACTGCGCTACGTTAAGTGACGTGGGTCTTCCCTCTCCCAATTCTCTCCCCCCATAAATCAGGTTTATAGTCAAAAACATTTTGAAAACGTAACCTCAAAATGAGATTTTTAAAAATTTATAAAAAAAAAACTAAGCGCGTCCGGCAGGGGGGTAAATAGGGGGCCACTATACAATTTCTTTGCTGCTGGTAATAAAAGACGGCTAGTTCTCTTCTCGCGAGTAAACTCTGTCAATATTTTTTCTTCAATTTTTTTTAAAAAAGACAACGTTTTTCGAACTAGGGTTTTGTCCTGTATTGCGGAGGCAGTCTACATACATAAATCTCACAAGGACAGACATCCCGAACCTACTACCGACGGCCTACTACGACCACTAGACCCGAAACAACTTGGCCGTACAAAAATACTTGTATTGCGGGATTCGAGCTCGCAACCCTTAGCGCTGCAACTCATTACTAAGCCACTGCGCCACAGAGTCACAAAAATACTTGGCATAATATCATTGGGGAGGAGGAATGTGTAAGTATTTACTAGATAGTTTTTATTTTTATGTTATGTAACCAAGTAACAATATATATCTATATGTGTATGTAGGTATATATAATTAGTAAAAATACCACTTGACAAAATTAGTTTTACCGAGTTGCATAATATAGAATGATCCATTCGTTTGGCGGAGAGGCTCTACCGCAAATCCCTGCAAATTGCTCTGGAAGACGATAATCTGTCGATCGGAGAAGCCACTCCCGGATGAAAGGCGGATTCCCATCCTCTAATACTTGTTAGTTTCCGCTACGCGTTGGAATGCTCTCATTTTCTTTTAATTGATCTGCATTGATTCATTTCAGATATTATTACGTTTTGACTTCTTTAGCGAAATCCCTTTTATAACGGTTCGAATTAAGGGTAGCGCTCGAATACTTATTCTTAAAAAAGAAATTATGATGTCATATTGAATAAATAACAAAGTAAAATAAAGTTACAGCCTATATACGTCCCACTGCTGGGCTCAGACCTCCCCTCATTTCTGAGAGGGCAAGGAAGTGTCCGCCGTGCTGCCCCAATGCTTGTTGGCGAACTTCACATGTCTTTATTTTCTTATTCCTCAGACATGCATGTTTCCTCACGATAATTTCCTTCACCGCCGAACACGTGGTAAATCAGCACTTAAAATTGCAATTAACAATTTCATTGGTGCCGGCGGGGATCGAACCCGGGCTACACGCGTTCTGTTAAATAAATAATAGGTAGAGAAAAATTGACTTACTTGAATTATGGGATACAGTAAAATTTTGACCACATTGCAGGAAACTAACTCGCGCACTCCAGCGTGTTAACCCTACGCTCATAAGGCTGTTTTGAAAATGGCTTCTGTGGAGAAATTACTAATCATATTGCGCGGGCAAGTCAAGCTTGTTGTTGCTTTGTGCATGAAAACACGGATATTGAATTTTCCCAGAAATAAGACCTAGTTCGATAGATTTTTTTTTAATTTAGCCTCCAAGGACAGAGTAGTGAGTAGCGTATTATTGTTAGTAATTGTTGAGTAATGTATGCGATTATGGCTATGCTCTCTAAATATTAGTGACTTAGACCCCACCAGATATAGATAAAACGGATGACCATATATTTGGATTTCTATAGTCGTCCGCTTAGCGATCCCGAGTGGTGGCAAGGCACGCCAAACGAACCGTATACACGTTGGCGCTCGCCTGCGCTCGGCTAGCATGTATAGCCGGCTTTAGACCTACCCGTTGGGAGATACTAATTGCTTTGTAAAGGCAGGCCAATTTCGAATGAAAATAGACTTTGATTCCATTGTCGCCGTGAGGACTAAGATGGAACGCCTAGTTGCTATTAAAAAGGTTCTTGTTATTTACAAAACGAAACACCACTGCTTGTTGAACCCTGGTTGAACCGTCTCATTGTGTTGCAGCTCAATACACTGCTGCATTCTTCTACTACGTAAAACTGAATTACAGTTTTTTTAAATATAAAATAAGGGTGACGAACGAGCACACAGTCCACCAATCAAAACGCACATGCGTTGTTACCCCTGAGGACTAAGATGGAATGCCTCGTTTCCGGTAAAAAAGGGTCTCCGGCTCTCTACACACACCATACGAAACACAGCAGTATTAAGCTGCTTTTTACGCTGGTATTTAGAGCATGGTCCTTCCCCGGTCGAGCCGACCCATTCGTGTTACAACCATAATATAGCTTCAGTATGGCTCTACCACGTACCAGTTTTATATACAAAATGTGTGTTCAAACAGTGATAACATTCTGTTTGAACACACACATCTTCCCTACATTGTTACAGTTGTTTCTTCGTAAGATCTAATAAAAACGTAACATTTGGATTTTTGTATCGACGGCACACTGACAGTCAGATCAGTTGCATAACAAGCGGGCGCTGCGGCATCCGGCTAACGGAACTGTGACTCGAGTAGGGGACTGACTACACAACCACAAGTCACATTTCGGTACAGTCGCCTTCCGTCTGAATTTTGTCGGATTTGTCCCAAATTAATTAGTCCCTTGGTGAGATAAAATTACAATTTTTATAATTATGAATTATCATAACGTTATCGTAAGTAAATTAGCTGTAACTTAGATTGTGTATTTTTATTATTGTTAGATTGAAAATGGAGCTCACATTTGCCCGGTGATAAGTGGCTAATTTAGCGTAGATTTATGCAATCAACTTCAAACAAAGACTACTTCAGATGCGTCTTTTTTCCAAACAAATAACGTTCGGCTGAACGCCAATCATGACCCTGTTTTACAAGAGTGTATGTTATGGATGCATATCGCCCCGACCCGCTGCACGCTCATCAGTGTCACGGTAATACTATCTATACAGTATTCCAACTTCATACAAACGGACGAAGCGAGAGCTATGCCTACGCGCCTCGATCTCGGCATGCGCTCGGCATGCAGACAGTCGAGACTGTGCCGCAGTCATGATTTTGTGAAATATATAAAAAATGTAGGAAATAAATAATAGAATAGAAATAAAGAAATAATAAATCTGAACTTCATTTAAAAACAAACATATAAATTGTAAAGTAGCTGCAGGTATCTATAGCCAATTAAAAGATATTCCTTTTCTCCACGTTGTCCATGTTTCCCAAAACAATTTTTAATTTATATTATTTTTAGCTTTATATTAGAAAGCGGATTTCTTATATTTAAAAATCTAATAATAAAGCATTTCGTAAGTCTCAGCCGAGGCGCAAATATTTTTCGGTCGCAAATTTATTTAACCGATTTGTTATTCAAACATAAACATGGTTTTTTTAATTAAATCTACCAATCATAAAACGACACGCATTTTTATTGAACACTTCCTATTCAATTCACAAAGTACCTATTATATATTTGTTTATATAAAAAAGTATATTTAAGTACAATCATAAAACTAAATGGAAACACACAGTAGGCAAATGTAAAAATGCTGGAGGCAGGCAGCCCTATCACATGTTTACGTACCGCGCGGTTGTAGGCATTTATTTGAAAGATACGGCCGAGTTACAATACTGTATAGATAATATTACCGTGTCAGTGTCCACTCTAGAATGCATCACAGCTTGTAAATGCACTACTGCTGGGTGCAAGAAATAGGTAAGAGTTTGACGTAAACCTTTTTACCGATTAGCACATTAGCAGTAGTGCATCCACATAGGCTGTATAGACATTACATCTTCATTCTCAAGGGTATATGACGTATATATACTCGTATATGTTCTTGTTTGATATTGGACTGTTAGTTTGTCACTATTATAATATCAAAAAAGTTATCCAGATTATGAAGCAGAACAAAAGCCTATCATTTAAAAGATATAACACTGCAGGCTTCGGTGTTTGGCGGCAGTAATAAGTGAGTGGTGGTATCTAGTATCTACCCAGATGGTGTCCTAAGCAGAAATGGGAGTCCCACCACCCAGTTAACCTACTTTTATAAGGAGTATAGAATTAATTTACTTTTGCTCTTTTGGCTTTACCATTCATTTTCTCGTTGTCAAATTAACATAGATTTTCGTTGAAATTTGATGGTTACTTTAATAACTTTAATACCAGCCTGCAATAGAACATTTGATGTCTTCGAGATAATCCTAAACATTCATGGTTTTCCGCTTTTAAATGGTTTCAAAGAATCTCGGTTTCCCGATGCTTCGTGCTAAGTCAGCATGCTCGATATTTAAGGCATTAAAAAGTGAAAGCAATCATTCGTCAATGTCAGTAGTATAAATTTCACCTTCACAGTATTGTTTAAGTTAGTGCGGAAGTTTAATAGCAAGGTAAATTAAATGTACCTGACGGAGGCGATGCGAAAATTCATTATATTAAAGACGAGAACAAAATTAATTAATTTACACCTGCATGGAAAAGCATGGCGTAGAGTTTCCTCAAACTACATGTTATATATATTCATATGACAGTACAAATCTTAGGAAGTGAACTTTCATTCGGCCATTGGTTATTATTTTCTTCTTAATTAATATTAATGGATTACTTTACACTAGGCAATAATATATGTCTTGAAGATCGAATTTCGGCATTATCAATATATTTTCGTATATATATTCTTTTACTCAACCGTGTAGTGGCGATGAGTGTTTGTGCAAGAGGCGTCAGAAGGAAACTGAAACGCGATGGGTAGCAGCATATTTCTGATAACAATTTGAAATATTAAAAAAGCTTGCCAACCTGCCTGCCAAGAGTGGCAACTATGGCAAAATCTTAAAATATGAGGCATTTTATGGAATGGATGGAT
Source organism: Parnassius apollo (assembly GCA_907164705.1). Lineage (NCBI taxonomy): Eukaryota > Metazoa > Arthropoda > Insecta > Lepidoptera > Papilionidae > Parnassius > Parnassius apollo. Next base: position 1,167,881 of record CAJQZP010000885.1, on the reverse strand, counting down.
GGATACAATTTTAAGTCTTTTCATTTTAATATCTTTTTCAATATTATGGACTTCATTAATGCTTTTTTTCATAATACGGAAGTGGCAAACCAATTTACTCCACCTGATGGTAAGTGGCTCCTGTAGTCCGTGAACACTTTTTTTATAGAATGGGCGTGACAAACTAGCTCACAGTTAACCTGATGGTAAGTGAATACTGTGGCCCATAGATATTTACATTCATCTTCGATTAAGAATCAAAATGCAGATCATTGTCATGCCTGAGGATTACGATGAAATGCCTCGTTTCCGGGCAAGAATGTCTCCGGTTCTCAACACTCACCAAACGAAACGCAGCAGCGTTAAGTTGCTATTATTCGCTGGTATTCTGTGAGAGTGCGGTCCTACCCCGGTCGAGCCGATACATTCGTGCTACAACCATAGTAGAGCTGCACCGTGGCTCTGCCACGTGAAACCTGCGGCCAACTTCTAACAAAGAAGACTACAGATGCGTTGCCATCACTGAGGACTAAAGTGGAATTCCTCACAGCCTGTAATTATACTGACTCTATACCCTACATACAAGAACACAGTAGATCAAGCATTGCTGCTTGGTGGCTGGTGTGGGTAGGAGTGTGGTAAATACGCAGATAGACACAGCCTTATAAAATGTTAAGTTAGAGTTCTTAAGTCTCTTCTTACGGCAAAGCTTGTTTGCAATAACCTTACCCCAACTATACCAACAGGTTGACCACGCATTATATTAAAAATAAATTGACTCCTTGTTGGTCTTGTGGTTGTAAGTGCGATTGCTTATCATAAGGTCTTAGATACGAATCCCGAGTCAGGTCAAAATCGGATACTAGAGTTTGTGTCAAAATTCTCAGTAGCAGTTCGGAGCCAAGAATTTGTGGCCGTGAAAGGGGGAGATCTCCCGCCAGGCAAGGTGTTCTGCCCGAGGAGCGGCCAACGCTCCATGTGATAGTTCGGAAATGTTCTATATATACTGTTTATGGTTCGGAATTTTGATAGCGTGATTTAGGCTTCGGTGTGGTAGCGCCGCCACATCACCCCCCTGCTCATACCGGAGGTCGATAGTGCAGCCTCGTTGCCGACGAATGTGCAAGTGCCAGGAGATTACCTTGTAGTCTGCGGTGAGTCGAAAAGGAGGCAAGTAATCTGCGAGAGTACCGTGAAGCAGAGACGAGCAGTAAGACTCAGAGCCGTGCCGAACACTGTATAGCGCAGAGAGTAGCTTGAAGGAACAGGAAGCATTACTATTCCAGTGCTGCGATGAACCTTGTGAAGCTAGATGGCTTGCAGGATATGAAGACTGCAGACTATATCTGCTCGGGAGCGAATAGGTGGGGTATTCTATGACGATGATGAAGCTTGAAGTTTGCGAAGGTTGTTGATAGCGTGTTCAAATCACATCGGGGTCACCACTGTGGCCGAGAAAGGAAAGGGGGAGATCACCCGCCGGGCAAAGTGTTCTGCCCGGGGAGCGGCCAACGTTCCGTGTGATAGTTCGGAAATGTTCTATATATACTGTTTATGGTTCGGAATTTTGATAGCGTGATTTAGGCTTCGGTGTGTTTCGCTTGTGGCCGCAGCGCCGCAACATCACCCCCCCTGCTCAGATCGGAGGTCGATAGTGCAGCCTCGTTGCCGACGAATGTGCAAGTGCCAGGAGATTGCCTTGTAGTCTGCGGTGAATCGAAAAGAAGGCTAGTAATCTTAAATTACTAAGAATCAAAATGCAGGTGCATTGTCACGATTGAGTATTAAGATGGAATGTCACGTTTCCAGTAAACAGACTCTCCAGTTCTCTACACTCATCATACGAAATACAGCAGTATTAAGCTGCTATTTTATGATGGTATCCAGTGAAAGTGTGCTCCTTCCCTGGTCGAGCCGAGACATTCATGTTAAAAGTATATGTATATTGGCGCATTGCTCTACCACGTAGAGGTTAAATCGTAAAAATATTTGCGATAGTGTCTATCCAGGGAAAAAACAGAGGAGTACTTTTTCCTATGTCCGTCTTTATTCTTTTTAAAGACAGATATATTTCATTTTGAAAGTTTATATTCAGTCTATAGTGCGAATTCACTGCCCGGTATTATACCGTGTGTTTCTTTTGTCTCAACTCAAAGCAATAAAAAAAAACTGTCAGTCGTAGGACTGCACGTCAGAAGTGAAAACTTCTTAGCTTCACAAACTTGAAAACATTATTTTTGGGTTGTTGAGTAATATTTTTAAGTAATTATTTTAATCTGTATCTCAGCGTGACGGTCACGCGAGTTCACTGCTTTTTTTTCATCCCAAAGGTGTGGCCCTCCAATGTCTCTAAAAAAAATTTCACTTCAATAAGACAACTCGCCTGTTTAGCGTAGCTGCGATAGCAATTATTTATATGAGGCCAACTATGGGGGAGGCCTATGTTCAGCGCTGTGGACTTTGATAGCCTGTAATAATTATTATGATGATAAAAAATTTCATTGTATTTATGGTTACCTTACTATTGTCTCTAGACTCGTCAATATCGTGAAAATATCGGATATAACAATTATTCACGGGTCATTTCAATCTAAATCCCGATTTCGCGCGAAGCGTGCAGGGTTTTATGACACGTAGCGAATCCCACGACGTTTCCTTCTGCCGTCACTTCCCATCACGAAGTATCAACGTAAAGCAGCACCGGTCCATCCGCTCTGTCCAGTCGTTCGTGCCCTTACGGCGCCGTGACTGATCGATTCCGTACCTGACGGAAGTATTCGACGCTGAGCCGCATTATAAATGCAATTGTCTGCGTTCATTTCATAGGTTTCGATACTTCATAGAGGTTACTTGTCGATATTATTGTCTTTTGCTTGTGTGTTTAATTATTAAGCTATTGAATGAATATGTATTAAACCGCCTGCACGTAGCACTGTGCGAGAATTTATCAACTCATATCTACTGGAAAATTACGGAGACGTGAACTAAGTTCACGAGGTGATTTAATCAAAATTATTAATTCTATTCTCAAAACTATTATATTCTATTATTCAGACCCGTGATGGACCTAAAATACGTTCACAAACATCAGCACATTTGTTTAATCTTTAAAACTGTAAAGCTACAGGACAATATTCCTACTGATATTTGTAAACTCTTTAACACTATTTTTTCGATGCCATTACGTTGCCACTCACAATTAAAAAGTTGTCATTTGTAGAAAATACACTGACCTCTATAATATATACATGTATTATCAACGTAATATTATCATATCTTTACGCGTTGATAACATTTTATCTTGTATAATTTTGTTAGTACTTCCGATGTGTTCTCGTGTAATTGATTCGCATACACAGTCATTGAATGGGGTAAGCATGGAGCGCGATTCCTGTTTCTGTCTGCGAGACCAGTGAACTGGTTCGCAAGGGCAATTGCGATCCTCACTAAATTATTGCTAGCTACTGTATGAACGCAACTTACTGTGTGTGTATATATATCTTAATATATATAAATTACGTGTCACGTTGTTTGTCCTCGATGGACTCCTAAACTACTTAACCGATTTTAATCAAATTTGCACACCGTGTGCAGATTGGTCCAACTTGAGAGATAGGATGGTTTTTTTGCCCATGAGTGACCCACAATTTTTTTGCGAATTTAAGGATTTTTAATAGGACATGACAAATTGTTGTCGAAAAGGGCAGAACAACGTCTGCCTGGCAAGCTGGTATTTATATATATATATATATATATATATACCAGCTTGCCACATTTCTTAGACAATGCATTTTACATGACTCATCAATTTAATATGTATTGCCAAACAGACGTATATATTCATAGTCATTAATTGTATATACTAATTATGTATGTATTTAAATATATATATATATATATATATATATATATATATATATATATATATATATATATATATATACTTGTATGTATATCCATTTATTTATATATTTGTATATATGTAAGGATAGACCATATATGTATAGTTTATTTATTAGTAGTTTGTATATATTATGTAGTTAATTATCATTTGTATATTGTTCTCTTATTAATATTAAGTCCGCCCTTTGTATTCTTTTGTTTAAGGATGCAATAAAGAATATTATATATATATATATATATATATATATATATATATATACTAAGCACATTTGCTAAACTAGTATATAAGGAGTGTACTAAGTTTAACTCTTTTAAAAATTTTGAAACACCAATCCGTGGACCGCACAACAAACCTAACAGTCTTAATATATACTGGTTATTGTAAATACATTAATTATTACCGCTTACATATTCGACACCCGATTTGTGTATTTTGATCAATGAACATTGATAGTAGTTGTAGATATTATTCATTACTTCGTTATGGTTCTGTCAAAATCACTTAACAAATTTATTAATATAGCGTCGGCCATTCACTGGATACAATTATCTCTCTCGTATCGCAGTTTTTGCACGTTCCGGCGAGTTGAGCACTCGGAAGTTTAGACGATGCGAGGTATACTGGTTGCCATTGCCAAACGTTTATGGACATTGTATTGCGGTTTTGGCCTCATCAAAGAATGAACGAAAAGTTTCGTAATTTTGTTGATTTCTCCAATGAAATTTCCGAGATAAAAATGCTAAACATACATAGTCTACAATTTTGTAAAGAGTTAGTAAGTTATACAGTTGTATTATATTATATGATCATAAATTTGATCATGTGTGTAGTAAACTGATAATTATTTGTATATGTATTTAAAATGACGGCACCGTGGCGCAATGGCTAAGCCTTTGGTTGCGGTGCTGCGAGCCGCTAGTTCGATTCCCGCAAGGAATGTGTATTTGTATTGTCTACGACTAAATTTTTCTGGCCTGACTAATCGTCCTTACGCAATTTACATATTAAAACGCCTCTACGGGACAAAATGCTAATGTGAGGGATAACTTTTAAGAAAATGAAAAGAGGAATGGTCAAAGCGTAAAATTATGAAAAGCTTCCTTAATAAACGGTGATGCTAACTATAATTTGTAGTCGACTAATTACCTACCTCATATATATATAGTCGTTAGGAAGCTGAAATTGAAATATAAATTGATTATAATAAAGACAAAAGCATCAGACTACTTGATTTAATCCAGTCTTCAAGGTCGTTCGTTTGCGGCATAATCCGTAATGTAATTAAAACTAGACGTAAACGTTTTGATCTCAATTACATTTATGGAGTAATCAACTATTCACCGACTAAAGAACAGTTTAAAACAACAATTTAGAAAGGTGAAGACTATCACGTCATGTTCTGATGGTTGCGGCCTAAGAGAATCCGTCATTCCATTTCATCCCGTAGGTGTCATATGAAAAGACCATCTGAAATGCTAGAAAGTCATAATGGTTTTTAATAGATCGCGATCATCCTGTTTAAACCAGAAGGCAAGTACCTAGACTGGGGACGAGGAAAAGCGTCAAAGCAACGACAATATCTTGTAAGGCTAATACGCCCATATTATAGGTTAGTGAAAAAGAACATCGTATAATGTCTGTCTATTGGAGGGATCCTCCCTATGCTTCTTGTTTATCACTACACAATCAAACAAAGCGTTGCAATGGAAACTTTACACGTTTGGGAACCGAGACGAAAAATCGAGATTTTGATTTTGGTGTGGTAACCAGAATTAAAATCTCCATTTTTCCCACCTTCTCATGTGCACTGCTGAACATAGGCGGTTGGCCTATGTTCAGGAAGGGCTATATTCCGAGGAATTCCACAAAACACGGTCTTAAGCCCACACTACTTAGATTTCCTGTACGTGTCTTACCAGGTCGTTATCGAGAAGTAGCAAGTAAGTAGGATGGTAAGAAAGCAAGCGTCTCGCAATACCGACACTCCTCTCCACACGGAGTTCCGCCACCACCGCATCAACGGTGCGTCCCCGCCAGAGTCGCGGATGATAGGACGAGTGGCGCATCGCAATACCAACTCCTCTTCCCTGCGACTCCACTTGTGCTGCAGCGGTAGGGTGGGGGGAGGACATCCCTCTAGAAGGTAGGCTTACAAGGTCCATTCGAAGATGCCACCCACATGTCGGTTCCGCTTTTCGTTCACCGCGGCTATTAAACGCACCCGCCACGACAAGGCGTTGGTGGGTAGGGGATGGAGAGTATCATTCTTGTTCTACTGCGGATATTATCGTAACGGATTTAATCCTGTTAATTGTGAAGTATGTTTATAATTTTAATATTCTAACCAGGAATGTAATAAAAAATTAAAATGCGTAATGCCTATTAATCAACAGTGTTTTTCAAGAAAACTTTCAGTGATTATTAAGATGTGAAATGGCCGCCTTTAGATTTTATTTAGATTACTTTGCATGATAGCTGTCTCTTTTTAGAGGATACAGACGTATGATGGACGTAAAGTACATAATACTTAAAGCTACCTCTATCGCTTCTACGATGGGCCCGCGCCTCGACAGATGGTTACAAATAAACTATCTTGGTTCAAAAACACTTTTAATATACAAGATGTAAAAATACCTGTGCGATTCATGAGAGTGCTTTTAAGTATCATGATACGATTCTGTTCGTGTAATCCTTTTGAAAGAATACATAATTGAAATTATCCCGCGAAAAAAGATATTGAATGGGAATTGACCTTTGTTGACCCCACGCTTTACTTATCAGTTTATCACTATAATTCGGATACCATTGCAAACGACGGTGTTACACATATTATAATTTTACCGCTAAGTTTGTTTTGCCTTGTATAGTGGGTAAGGTTCTTAAGTTGTGGAATTCAAAATAATGTGATATAAGTATAATCCGCTGTGTAAAGAGATCCACTACCCCACATCATTACAAGGATGTAGTAAGAGGCTACTGAGGATCGAAACAGGAGATGAGCAGTAGCATCTTCCTGATAACAGCTCATGAAAAACTATGCTTGCTAACCGTATGAGGCAATCTGTAGGGATAGCAGAAATGGACGTTTGATAGACTGTAAAGAATGTAAAGTAAAGTAAAGTTACAGCCTATATACGTCCCACTGTGGGGCACAGGCCTCCCCTCATTACTGAGAGGGTTTTAGGGCAAGGAAGTGTCCGCCGCGCTGCCCCAATGCGTGTTGGCGTACTTCACATGTCTTCGAAATAATTTTTTTTCTTATTCCTCAGACATGCAGGTTTCCTCACGATGTTTTTCCTTCATCGCCGAACACGTGGTAAATCAGCACTTAAAATTGCAATTAACAACTTCATTGGTGCCGGCGGGGATTGAACCCGGGTTACTCGCATTCTGTTATATTTACAGCGAGCGTTAAACATCTGAGCTACCACGGCTCTCAATATATATAAATAAGTAAAGAATGTAGTAATGGATAATTAAAATGTATGGCGATTTGACTGACAGCATTAATTTTAAATAGTTGAATCTTTTCGATGATTGCAGACGTTCATTACATGACAACGAAAGAGGCGGATATTAAATATAAAGAAAGAAGCCTGAATTAACAACCTATTTTCAACCTTAATATTTAACGTGTAAGTATTAATAACAAAAAAGTGAATAAAATGCCAAGAAACACTGAGCGGTATTGTTGCATTCAGGGTGATAAGTATGAGTAAATCTTGATATATACAGGCTGTGGGTTAAGAGAACAATAAAATTACGACACAATTATCAATGATGAGAAACTTGCGACACGGCTCGTCAGCGACTGCGGCTGAGACTGTTTGCTGTTGAGAGTACACTACGTTTAAGATAATATTCGTTAAGTTTCCATAGTCCATGTTTAATATAGAAATGTAAATCCGTAGTATCCGTATCCGTAGCAAATCAATGTAAACAGCTATACGTGGACTTAGCCCTATATTTCCCTGGCCACCTTCGCGACTAGTCGTTAGAATAGGATTCGAATTCTAGCTTTGACCATAATTTTCGAAACCGGATATGTAAAGGGGTAACATTTTAAGAGCGATATTTGAAAAAAAGCTAGGCGTTCACTAGGCGTGCCAGGTTGGATCACGCCGTATCTTGAAAATCCGCGTACTCTGCATATTTTGTTGTGAAACTACGTCTACTGAGAGCCAGGTGGGACGAAGAGCGTTGGAATCCGTCGGCGCGGTGGATCGCTCAGCGAGCGTATTTTTCCATTGCTGCGACCCGGCACCGGACCCGGACCACAACGCTCCGTCAGAGTGGACACAGAACACGATCAACGCACTGACGTATTTTGCGCAATATCAAGGAAATTTCTAAAAACGTTACCACCAAACTAAATTTTATTTCTGTACCGTGGTGTCAGTTTAAATACATAAATTGCACAAGGACAAACACTCAAACCCGAAACAATTGTTTGTAGGTCATATAAGTACTTGTTCCTTGCGAGATTCATATGCGCGGCTATCAACGCTGCAACTTAACGCTCCATCTAAGCCATTGCACCACGGAGCTGTTAGTGAATGAGAAATTAGTATGTAAATCTTTATGTGAAACATATGTGAGCAACATTTTACGTACTGCGTGCAAAAAAAGCACTTAAAGAATACCGGATTATTCTTCAGATCAAAGAATAAGTGGATACGGTGGCCCATAGACATCTACATTTTATACTCGATTAAGAATCAAAACTCAGATGCTTTCTTACCCCTGAGGACTAAGATGGAATGCGTAATTTCAGTAAAAAATACGTGTGGCACTCGGTGACTGCCGCGGTAAAGCTATTGCATAGCATTTTTTTTATCAACTTATGCAATTATAATTATTTATTTATTTTATTTATTCAGTTAAGTCTTTGATATTAAATCAAGTTACACTTTTTGAGCGTGGTGACCGATAATAAAACAATTTTTTTTCTCTTATTGAATAAATGAGAAGTTAATATTGTTTAAAATATTTTTAATATCTTACAATACATGTAGGTTATTCAGGAATTTTTATCATTGAGTTAGCAGCTAGTGTACACGCACACAAACACCGTGCCGAAGTCTGCCGAGTGCCGAAGTCTGCCGAACTAAAACGACGTTAGACGATGCACTGCTTTCAACGCCACACCTCCGTGCCCGTCGGAGTGGGGAGCGTGAGGTTTTTTTCGTTACGGAATTTCTGGATTCGGTCACCGCGCTCAAGGCCCGCGATAGAAGCTATGCAATAGCTTAAAAAGGGTCTCTGGATCTCTACACTCATCATACGAAACATAGTAGTATTAAGCTGTAATGTAAGTATTAAGCTGCTATTGGAGGAAATAAAGGCAATTAAACACGTATGTAATTTGAAGTTTTTAGATAGAAATAATTATGTAATGCCGAGTGAGGTAAGCTATAGATACAGTAGGGTTGACTGTAGGGTTGTGACTTCGTCAGATGTAGATAAGGTCATAAGAACATTGTCCTGTGAGAAAGCACCCGGCTCAGATGGAATACGGACGCAAGATATTGTATATTTACGTAAGAAAATAAGTCCTGTTCTAGCTTCACTAATAAATATGTCCCATATACAAATCAGGAAGTCATTTAGAATATGCTAATTATAGGCCCATTGCTTATCTGTTATAGATAAAATAACCGAAAAATTATAGTAGGACAGATAAGCGCGTTATTAGAACAACATAACATACTGTGTGACTCTCAGCACGGTTTTCGGAAAGGGTCACTGCGTTGTTAAGATTTTCAGATTTTATTAATGACTCCTTAGATTCTGGCAAACAAATAGCAGCACTTTTCATTGATTTTAAAAAGGCGTTTGACACTTTAGACCACGATATCTTATTACAGGCAATGGACGAATGCGGAATACGCGGTCCCATAAATAATTGGTTTAAAAACTACCTCACTAATAGATATATATAATAATAAGCACAATTATCTCCAAAGTGGTTGGGGAAGAGGCGGATGTCGATTTGGACGTGCCTACTGGATCGGTGTACGGTCCTGTAGGATATAAAATGCATGTTAACAGTGTGTCAAATGTCTTACATAATTGCAAGGTGTTCATGTACGCTGACGATATGTGTCATGTCTCTGCCTCCAAGGACATAGCTGAGGTACAAAAGTGTATAAAAGGTGATTTTGAAAACATTAGCAAATGGGCGCGCATGGCGTTATATTAAAACTTGCAAAAACCAAATGTATGTTTAAACACTCGCCATATAATCGAAATGCTAAATCTGTAAAAAATGATTATCTAAAAGTGATTGGACATACATACGAATGTATGCATAGAAATAAATTTAATTGTAACTGTAAGAGATTCGAATATGTGGATAAATTTAAATATTTAGGTCCAACAATAGATAACAATTTGAACTGGAGAATACACGTAAATGACATTTGTAATAGGCCAAAATTAGTGCTAAGTAAGTTTTACCAATTAAAAAAAGTATTGAACAAACGTTAAGAATAGTATACTTTGCACTAGCCGACTCGCTAATGAGTTATGGACTTCTTGTATACGGGCGAATCTTTTTTATTAATCATATCTAAAAAATATCAAAGACATACAAATAAGACTGATTAAGTTTCTTGTTAGTAAAAATGTTAAAGATAAATGCGACAAAGACTATAATAAGTTGTTTCCCATTTATAAAATTAATCCCATAGATAAAAAAATAGATTATTCGGTAGGTCTGGAATATTATTATAATGATGAATATAAAGTTAATGTTAAAAATAAGTACAACACACATAGGGTTAGAGAAAACAAAACAAACTATATAGTAAGAGAAGTATTTGGTAGCTAAAGTGTTTAACGAAATAGATCTATTAAGAGAAAAAGTTAAAATTAGTAAAAGATCACTTAAGAGAAAATTAGAAAACATTATACAGAATGACTAATAGAATTAAATACGGTTTATTTTAGTATATTAATAAACCGTAACAATATAATATATAATTATTAGGAATTTAATTTATATATATATATATATATATATATATATATATATATATATATATATATATATATATATATATATATCATAAAGTTAACATAACAACAAGATGTCTTAGGTTTATATATTACTGTGTTATCTATATAGTTGTGTATTATTGTGTCCAATATTAGGAGTACATAAGGTGGTTCATTGCTATGTAAAAGAGCGCCTCTCGCCATCAAACGTAAAAGTTTGGCGGGTTTAGAATTAAGTAACACCACTGTCTTATAAATTCATTAATAAATAATAAATAAAATAAAATAAAACAAAATTACGCTGGTATTCTGTGAGAGCGTGGCCCTTCCCCGGCCAAGTCGACCTATTCGTGCTACAACCATAATATAGCTGTAGCGTGGCTCTGCCACGTATGGCAGATATTTTACTATATGCTCTCCAATGATCACACTATCCGTCCGCCTGTGCGGGCCTTCTCCGCTTTGTATAAACAATAAATGCAGTACGCAAAAATGCTCGCCGCACTGTTGCGGTTCGATCCTTCTTAAATGCTTGTCTAGTTTAAAGGTAAGCAAGTCCTTGCGTACCTTTAGTGAGACATAATATTTGCAACCTTAGACCTGAATGGTCTAAGTTTATAACCAACTTGAAACCGTAAGAAATGTCTCCTGTTCTAGTAATTTTGTATTTAAAACTCGGTAGCGTTATGCTAGTATTCTGTTCGTGGTCTTAATGCAGGTGCAGTGTGGCTCTGTCATTTAGGTCTAGCTTTATATTTACGTGGATATACGGTAAGGAGATGATTCGCATTCGCAGAAGCAAAAAGTTCACGAGCAACCGTTTCTGTGTCTTCTGACGAGTGTCAAGGTGAAATTTTGTAACATAGTTAGCCCTACTTTTCACTAGAAGATAAAAAGAAACCCACCACCAAACCTCGGTTGTAGTCAAATGTGTTGGATTGTTGTGTGCGTATAGAATAGTAAAATTCTTGTTAAGTAAAATTTTTGTGCTTGATATAAGCAATGGTAAGTAGATTATGTGGGAGATATATCTAGGACCGGTTATAGTGTAATGATCGGTGTTAAATACATAGTAACACGAGGAGTTGCGTATAACCCGTTTTCATGACTGACCTTTAGTTGTAATATGACCGTCCCAACTGTAATACACCACTGCAATGTGCATTTTCTATGTATGATTACTTTTATCATAATAACAGGATTGCAGGAGGTAACCCGTTTTAAGACGACGTACTTAAATTTTGCATAGGTGCAAATTATTAGTACATAATGATTTTCTTCACTAAGAATCTATTAAAGTATTACAAAGTGTCATTTTTATAAACGGCTCCGTTTTTCTTTCCTACTTTTGAAAGTTATGTATTTTAAAAGATGATAAAGACATTGGAAGAGAAAAGAGGGCGCTGGCTGCCCGCTGCAACCTGCAATATGCTGGCCCGTCGGTTCTCACTCTGTACAGCCGAGGTAAAAGTTATATTGCCAATCCCTCTATACGTGCGCCATATGGGTCAGATATACGCGGCGGGCATACAACACCCTACGTGCACAATGTAATAACGCTTTTAGATTGTTGATGCGGCTCCCACGTTACTGTAATGCATCAGGTATGTTTGTTGACTCCCACGTAGACAATTTTTCAACACTTATTCGCAAAGAACTGCGTCACTGATGCACAGGGTCCGTGGAGCGCCAACAGCATACTTAACGTAAGTAGTGAGAAACCCGAGTGTGCTTTTTTGAGGCACTGGGTTCATGTCCATGTAACCATTGCCTCGGACAGGCACCCCAGGTATATGAACTAATGTTATTTAATCTATTACCTAATTTTACTTACATATATTTAAGACTTTTTCTTTGTATTTTTAACAAATTAATTATATTATATCATTATGGTATGTTGGTGGTTTTGTTAATATTTTTTTTTTTTTTAAATAAGAAATCGTGTTTTATCATGTGAATGTTTCATATAATTACGGTTATGGTGTATGTAACGGTGAGAATGATTTATGTTATTTTATTATTATTGAATTATTATTTTATTTTCGGTATTATTAGAAATACTTACGCATTTGATATAATTAATATTAGTAATGATTTATAATTTTAGTATTAGAATAGATTTGAATGAATGTAATTTTACCCTATGATCCTTGTTGATTAAAATAAATAAATATATAAGTTTGGTTCTAAGCTTTCCTTATAATTCTATACCTTTTCTTCTTCTCTTCAAAATTGCTCGTAAAACTCGTAGCTGCAGGGAGGATTTGCATTAGCCTTTTTTTTATAGAAGATGAAGATGCCACATATTGGCAATCGGATTGGCCATCGCAGTTCCAGACGTCAGGCACCTTTCACGAAGCTGCTAGTTGCCCGTCTGGGTATTTTTCGTCTGATATTAACGAGATGGTAACGCCGAGTATCGGAAGCTATACATTTTTTTTGGTATTTCCCACGACACTCACGATTAGGAACGGGCTGATGGATTCGTTACGCTGCAAAGGTATATTAGATGATGCATAATATACATTTATTTCCTTCCTTTATACTGTTCGATATAACTCTCAAAATAATTTATACAAAAAGAAAACATTTCTCGGTAACAACTTTACGTTACAAAAGACATATAGAATACAGCAGTAAGTAGTGATATGTAAATGCATGTTGCACCAAAATAACACCAAAATAAATTAAGAATGCAAACCAACATCAGGGCAGAATCACGACTGAGATTCTAGGTGCCTGCGCCGCTCTTTACATGTTAGAATGCGTAGGAGTTTCTATTTCTACCCTCAAATATCTTCTTTTCTTTTTATTTTTCACTATATATATATATATATATATATATATATATATATATATATATATATATAGTATGGCGAATTTTTTTTAATTAATTTTTTTGATGATATAGAATATATTTTGATAGCGAATAGAAAAAAACTGAACTGGTTACTTGAATAAAAAATCATGAGTGCAGTGAGTTTAATTTAAATTTTCGTGTTTTTAAAAAAATACTAAAAAAAGGCTCGAAGAATAGATTTTCTCCAAAAAGAAAGGAACTTGAAAAAAAAATTTAAAAAGTTGGTCGGTCGGTCTGGTCTCGAACCAGGGTATTACGATATTGCAGCAGTTTTTCATTGCCTCATTGCAACAGGGACAAAAAGACATTTTCTAAAAATAAATCCTAGCTAGATCGATTTATTGCCGCCGAAACTCCCTGGACACAAAATTTTATGAAAATCGTTGGAGCCGTTTCCGAGATTCCGATTATATATATATATATATATATATATATATATATATATATATATAAAAATAATACAAGAATAGCTCGTTTAAAGGTATAGGATTATTCTTAAAATAAAGAAGGAAGAAAGGAAGGAGCAAATCGCGTCCTTCTTTTACTTGTTTTTAAAAGAAGCAGTCGTCATATCAAAGATGGTATTTTGGAATCGTTAATAACTGCTAAACAGGACTTGAGGTCACTGCTTTTGCATCACAGCCCTTTTCTCTAGTGTGCATATACTCGTAAAGCAAAATACGATTATATGCTTAACTAAACTCAATCTTGAATAAGGTTTGATTTGAGTTTCAAGCCTAGAATCAAGTGTTGATATTATGAAGCTTGAGTTTAAATTCATGATGGTCTCTGAATATCATCGGGTAAACTGTAAGACATTTTGACCTTTCTCATAGTCGCTTTTAGCGACACCACAATGTCAGCTTGTCAGTATTATATTAAACTTATAATAAATAAATAAAAATCCCTGCGCCAAGCTTCGTAGCTGTCAATTTTATCAACAATTCTTAATTTAAGTAAAGCTATTTTACAGATTTTATCGCATATATTCACTTATTTTATAATACCCGAAGTTTCAAGCAATTTACAGTACTCTGAAGTAAAAGTGAATGTGTATAGTTTTTTTATTATTTTTTTTAAAAGAATATTAACAATGCTACAAACATTACTAATATTCTAAAAAAGTAAATAATTTATGTCCCATCCCCATCGCTGGGCACGGGCCTCTCATTTGAGCAAGGGTTTTCAAATTACAGGGTAGGCTAAAGTACCTACTCATTTGTTCATTTTTCGTTTCAAGTCCGACATAACCAGACATGCCGTAATTACGATGATGAAATTTTATTTGTTTTAAAATAAAAATAAAAGTGATGAGTTTTATACCCGGTAATTCATGGAGGTATTTTCAGAGTTGAACGACCCAAAATTGTGTTTCGTTTTTGGTGCTTATTGCGTCTTGATGGCACGGCAGGCATGCCGTGCAGATGGTCTTTTGATGTAACGTATTGTCGAAAACACATTACAGTTTTTTGTTAAAAATAATAACAGTGTCAAAGCGGGTGATTAACTCCAAGCTAAAACGGCGTACTATAGCGTTTTATAGAACGTTACGCCGATACGTTGAAATGATGTGGTATGTTTAAGTGTGGATGTTTTTTGATACGATATCTTCTAAAAACTTAGAATATAACTCGATCGCCTAATCAAGGTAAATACGTCAAGATGTGGTCCCGGTCTAAAGGTTTACGCATCGATTATGCATCAATGAGTTGTGTTCTTTGATACGGTGCTACGAAAGGATTTAAAATATAAATATATATTTTGGATATTGACTTAAATAATTATATAATTTGAATATAATTTGCATTCTGTATTATTATGAAGTTGCAGATAGCGAAGTGCCTTTCTGAGGAATTCTATATAAAACAAAACCAGGTTCAGATTTACAAAAGGTTTTTCTAGGACCATTAAGAACGTGTCTAGTTAGTAATTATATATAACGAATATAATGTTATGTATCTGACAAATAAGTCATTGCAGTGCATGCTATATATATAAATCAATTGCTGTTCCATGGTCTCGCTAAAAATCAAAAACTCTCTACCGACTTTGAAGAAATTTTCTTGTGTATATTACTGAGTCCCTAGATGTTTTAGATTTACGTTTAGACCCGGTAGGCGGCGCTGTAGTCGAGATCCAGAAATCAACAATGCGAAGCCGTGACGGATCATTAGTATAAAATAAATGTTCAAATAATTGTATGTCAAACACGGTATGATTCCTTATGGCTCTTGGCGGTTTATTTAAAAAATATAGATAAATATAATTATTATAAATTATAATAATTCGCCTTCATAAATT
Organism: Parnassius apollo; assembly: GCA_907164705.1. NCBI lineage: Eukaryota > Metazoa > Arthropoda > Insecta > Lepidoptera > Papilionidae > Parnassius > Parnassius apollo. The sequence continues at coordinate 1,151,838 of CAJQZP010000885.1, read as the reverse complement.
GCATTTACGTACCTACTTCTAAGATTTTAATTAAACAATATTAATTGAATCAGGAAGGCAGAACCAAGGCTCTACCGAAAGGCGCCCCCACTCCTTCTCCTCGTCCCCTATCTAATTATTTTGACACAAGCTTATTAAAATGAATGGTGTGCCTTACAGGTATATCATAATATAATTAGATTCTGATTAATATCTATGCGAGCTCGTCGCGTATTGTTTGGGAAACACTGCGCGGTTTTACTGTGCCTTCCTTGACTTTTATCATATTAGCACGTTATCGTTAGGCAGGCCTTTAAAATACCAGAATTGCGTTTTACTTTTTGAAACTATATATTATTGACTTCAGACATTGTTCTGCCATTTCCGGTAGGTGGCAATGTAATTCAATCCGAATTCACCTCAGTCTTTTTACAGTGTAAATCATTATATTATTATCATTAGATAATAACAAAAGGAGATACGGTACTTAATAGCAAAAAGTGGACCAAAACAACTACGTCTGACTGAAGCACTATCATGTTACTGCGGTCGGCGCTACCGCTTAGAGCGTGTTTTAGTGTGATACAATCTCACTTGCACTTCGATCCAGTGTGTTTCATAGTGCAGGTAGTTAAGTTTTTGATCATAACTTGGTCTGAAGCAGTGGTTCCCAAAGTTGACTGGGCTCCGACCCGTTTAACATAAACTGCCAAATTCGGGACCCACCTCTTGGCCGTGTTAAAACGAGGACATAAAATATTGGTAACGCTCGAGATCCCTAGTCGCGGAGCTACTTACTGGTGTCTTTGTACGGGCTGTTTATTTTGTAGTTTTTTTTTAATTTGAAATTAATTTGTTATTATCACCCCCCCCCTCCAAAGTGCTGATCTTTAATACCAATATAACTAGCATTATATATTATATATAACTAGCATTATATATAATTAGTATTTTTAATATTAAAACGCTAGTAGTATAATGGCGTTTTGTGGAACTATTCATAAAGGCAAATACTAAAATCGAAAATTAAATCGGTTGTAAAAACAAGCAAACGGCCGCGATGATGAGCCTTAAGACAATATATTTAAGCGGTCTAAGTGGTCAGGTGTATACTTTTCGAAAGGCATTTGGTGATGTCATCGCTGGGTCTTGCGTCATCGTACAATTTATGTAATTGTAAGTACGGGATATAATGTTTTTTCTGTTATTTGTTTTAAAAAGTTATTTTTGTCTAAACAAATTTTTTTGGCACATCCTTGAATACGAAATCAGAATTAAGAAATTGTACAACTTTACCTGAGTCGTGACGGTGCAAGAGAAACAATCAAACCATTTTCAAATCTCATGGTTTCTAACAGATGACGGTATAACCGTCTTGTATACTCCAGACGTAAAATATCTAGGCCGGCGCAGCAGTATGGAAAGCTTCAAAGTCGCGAAACATAATTATGGTACTCTTTCTTCGCAGGCAAAACCTTCCGACCAGAGAGACTCATGTCTGGTAGTGGAATTTTGCGTGTTGGTAATTATGAAGAAGATTGTGCAATGTAAAAACCCGTGATAACGGGAATCAGTAGTAACGTGAATGCTTAAAATTCTGTAGTTGAATTTAACAACCGAAGAATATCATCTTGGACTTCCAGCTGGAAGTATATTACAGTCTTGCATTCCCTTTCCGTTCTTACGTCCAAGTGGAGCTATGTATATCATTGAGTCAGGCCTTTGTTACTGAAAATTCTGTTATTTCCAAAAACGCTCAAATATAGGAATAAAAAATGAAAAGTAAATATCTCATCCATCTCTTTTTTTCATGTATCTATTTCCTGAACACCTACTCGTTAGTATTTGACGTAATAAGTACGATATAGTGCACAAAGTACATACCGATTATATACAAATAAAGCATATATATATATATATATATATATATATATATATATATATATATATATATATATGTGCAAGCGGGTTTTAGAAAGTGAATGGGGTGTACAGATCAAGTCTTTTCCATGCGCATGATTGCGGAGAAGTTTTTGGCCAAAAACCAGAAAGTTTTTTGTGCGTTCATGGACTTGGAAAAGGCTTATGACAGAGTGGACAGGAATGTGTTATGGCAAACACTGAACTCATATGGGTTGAGCGCTGGTTTGATACAGGCATTAAGCATTAATCTCTTTATAGGGACTCTAGTGCTTGTGTCAGGATCAATGGGGTCTATTCGGACTGGTTTGGCATCCGTCAAAAGAGAGTTAACCGTCAAATGCCTTTTGTATGCCGATGATCAAGTCATATTTGCGTCATCGGCGGCTGAGTTGCAAATGATGGTTACATTAATGAACTGGCAATTAAAAGAAAGGGGAATGAAAGTGAACGCAAGTAAGACGAAAGTGATGGTTTTTGAAAGAGAAGAAAGCAAAACGGTATGTGAAATAAGAATAGAAGGAGAGTTAATTGAGCAAGTGGATGAGTTTGTGTATTTGGGATGTGTATTTAGCAGGGATGGTAGATATGATAGGGATATAGAACGACGAGTGAATGCGGGAAATAGAGTAAATGGGGCCCTGCACTCTATTGTGAAGAGTCAAAATGTGTCAAAAAAGGCACGTATGGCAATTCACAATGCTGTGTTGGTCCCTACTTTAATGTATGGTAGTGAAAGCTGTGTTTGGCAGAAGAAGCACGAAAGTAGAATAAATGCTGTAGAAATGCGGTCTTTAAGGAGTATGCTAGGGTTGAATCTGAATGACAGGGTGAGAAATTGCGTGATAAGAGATAAATGTGGTATGCAAGATGATGTTGTGATCAGGATTAAGAAAGGAATGCTTCGGTGGTTTGGTCATGTAGAAAGAATGAATGAGGAAAGAGTGACAAAGCAAATTTATATGGCAGATGTGAACGGCCGAGTCGCGAAGGGACGCCCTAGAAAAAAGTTTGTCGACCAAATTGGCGATATTTTGAAAAGGGGCCACGTTAGAAGTACCCTTAACCGACGAGCATGTATGCGTAGATATATGGATGTAAAGGAGGCGAAAGAGGTATGTCAGGATCGTGCCAAATGGAAGTCCGTAGTCTCTGCCTACCCCTCTGGGTGACAGGCGTGAGTGTTTATGTATATATATATATATATATATATATATATATATATATATATATATATATATATATATATATATATATACAATATAAATATAAAACTACCGATTATTTGTTTATTCACAGCCAGCAAAGAATTTTATTTTTAGTACGAATCGCGCAAGTGATAAGAAAACGCAAACCTGGCTAGTATTTCGAGGACAGTTCCAAGATTTTCTTATTTCTTCGTAAAATTATTCCCTTATTTTATTGGGTCTTGGAATTGGTTTTTTCAAGGCTTTGGTTATTACTGAAAACTAGAGTTGTGGTTGCTATTAACTAATACAGAGTCATGAACTTTTTGGCATGACTTAAGACGTACAAAGCGTTTTTTTTTATATTTATGTCGCTTTGTATATTGTTGTGTATGTACGACAATGATTTCTGCTAAAATATTGTTTCTTTCTTCCTTAAATAATACAACTGTATATATATCCCGGGTAGTGATTTAATGAGACATTATTACAAGCATCGCTCAGTTCTCGACTCTTACACTGTTTCAGTTTTCAAACATTTTTATTACACGTTACGTTACGTTATCTAATTAATCTTTTCGTTCCGCTCAACTATTTTCGCTAACGATCAAGCACCATTTTCAGCAAAGGACGATAATTAACGTCTTTTCCAGCTTTTCTTATTCACTATCTTTGATATCTCATGTGGGGCCCCCCCAATCTTAACTCTATTTTATTGGTAACGATTCATAGATTAAGGTTCTTTACGTCAAACTTTGATTTTTTTTTATAAAACTGAAGTGATAAAAGTACTTACAGTCCGCTCGATGGTAAGTGGCTACTGCAGTCTACGGTCACCTGCAACAAACTTCATACAAAGAAGAATACAAATGTCACTCATGAGGACTAAGATGTAACGCCTCACAGACTTTTTTTAAATGATAAGGGTGACAAACGGACACACAGTCCACCTGGTGGTAAGTGGATGTTGTGGCCTATACACATACTACATTTAACTTCGCTTAAGAATCTAAATGCAGATGCGTTGTCACCCTTGAGGACTAAGATTTAATAAGATTCCACTAAAACGCGGCACCGGTTCTCTACACTCACCTTACGAAACATAGCAGCATTAAGCTGCTATTTTACGCTGGTATTCTGTGAGAGCGTGGTCCTTCCCCGTTCGAGCCGACCCATTCATACTACAACTATAATAGCTGCAGTGTGGCTCTACCACGTATAAAAATTATAACTAAAATTATACTGGCTCTTAATATCCTTCACACCTGAACAAAATAATGCAAGCACAGCTATTGGCGGCATAAAGGTAAGTGGGTGGTATCTAACCAGGTTGGCTCCTACCACCTGGTCTAAGTGGGTTTGGTACATAAATATTACTTAAGACAGTGCAAAAACTTTTTAAATTAAATAGAGCTACATACAGTGATTGACTTGAGTAAAATCAGACGGCTGGGGTTTGCGTGCTCGAAGGGTTGATTGAAATCTCGAGGTAAACCGTAATTACTCAATCAATTTCAATGCATCGCGAAGCTTCGTGAGCACTCTTTGTGTTGCATAACCGGTTGTCAGCGGACTTACCCCTGCTCGATGCCGATTTGTTTAAATATATCCTTGTGTAAAGTTCAGTGTAAAATTTATTCATGTTCCTTTTTAAAAAAATTCACATTCTTTATCAAAAAAGAAACTTATTGGGTGCGTTTGGCAGAAAAAAGCGCTAGCAAGCGCTTGTAAGCAAAATGGCGATCGTAAGCGGTAAGCGCTGTCAAATCTTAAATAGCTATTTTCCTCTTGGACATGAAGTTAGTTTTAACCGGGGAACCTAACGTAATTTAAATATACAAATGTTTGTAAAGTATTCATATTAAAAACTTACCAATCATGAATTTTTAATAACATGTATATGTCTGTTCATGTCATTATATTACTTAAAACTAATATTACACAAGACAACTTATAAACTCTACTTAAAAACAAACAAATTAAATAAGCAAAATGGCGGATTTTGTCAACGCCGACGCCACTGAAGTTAGCAAACGTGTCCTGGCCGAAAACTGTTTAGTTTCGCCATTTTGCTTACAAGCGCTTGCTAGCGCTTTTTTCTGCTAAACGCACCCATAATATTGTTAAGGTAGTTCTTATTCCTCTAACTAAATAAAATATCGAGAATTGTGCACATTGTGTAAGAAAAATATTCTATTATTGTTTAGGTACAACGTTGTAAGTTGTAACCATTTACGAAAGAGCAAAGTACAAAGTCGCTAGCGGGTTTTCTTGTTTTGTACAGCCTGTGGAGTTTTAGGTGTTTTACTGTTCCATTAAATCCTTTTCAGTTAAACATTTATTTCTCTTGTTTTGACTCCTTGTCTTCATTAAGGCGTTAAAGTAGAATTACTGATGATACTTGGGTACATTGTATTCGGATTTTAATGTTTTTGAAGACACAAAACATGGATAATATATGGAATTAGTCTATGGAGCTTTAATAACAGTAACTTTTTTGTTGTTTCTTTCATGTTAGTTTATATAATTATGTCGACTTATATTGAAAACAAATTTCATGGTAGTAGTGGAGAGTAGTGCTGAACGTCAGTACAAAACTATCATATGCAGTGGTAATAAACATCCATATATATAACTGTTACGCATGTCAGCGACCTTTTTGTAGCTTTATACATATGATGCGGAACTAGCAAATTACACTTGTATTTTAACGCCATAACTTTTTGATATAGCTCGACTATTTCCTGTTATTTCTATTGCTTTAATAATTAGGTAGTTGACACTGCTATATTTATCTCTCGTGGAGCGCTTATCCCCTGATCTACCATCGCTCAACCATATATTTATATATATAAGTAAAAACTTCTATACGATACATAAGTACGTATGTCGTCTTCTTAAATCTTAATGTAGATATGGATTATTTCTCATTAAAAGCCAATCCCGCACAGAACAAGTATTTGTATGACCTACTAATAATTGTTGGGAGTCTGAAGGTTTGCACATGTACAACTTATGTATGTAAACTGCTTCCATGATACGGGCGAAATCACTAGTATGGGGGTAACGTTTTGTTTTGAAAAAAAAAGGAAATCTATGAAAACGAAGCTATATGGCTTGCCATATCGGCTTGCTGAGCGATTGGACTAAGCCGGTTACTCTGGTTCTATTGTTGTTATCAGCGTTAAGGATTATATCACTCAGAGATACTTCAAATATAGCCCACTCCATAGCCATTAGTAGTACCCAGACCAGGAACAACTATTTGTAGGCCATACAAATACTTGTTTCGTGCGGGATTCGAACCGCGGCCTATAGCGCCGCCACTCGTTATTTAACCTGTGACTAAGCCACTGCGCCATGGAGCCGCAATCGTGGTTTTCGAGTGCTTGTTTTGAAGGATTGAGCGAATTTTTAAGTGGAAAGTATTTTCATGAATCATCATTCATCATACTTCTATATTTATTAAATTTGTAGCTATGCCGGATAATCATTATACATCAATATTTTTGTATGTAATTCTCACCAGGTTGGGTGATGATCTTATTAAAATTCCCTGCGACATGATGAAAAAGTACCATGTATTTGTGTTTAAAGAGTTTTTGTTCTAAGTTCTGATGTGAACATTGCGAATTATAGTAATGTACTTTAAATTCTAGATAATATTTTTGATACTACAGATCTATCTATCGTTTAGGTATCAATTGTAAATAATTCATCTTTCTTTTCATGCATATTTTTTTAAATATTATGGTGAAACAAATACTAAACCCGTCGCTCGATTTATGTAAATATTTACAGAACTTGTTTTATATGATTCTACACCTTACTCCAGCTGATGTAACACTAATATAATGGAATTGGAGGTATACTGGGAAATAAATACTAACAGAATAACACCACATCCAGACTGAAAATGTGACAAATCTTTTGCACAAATATTGGTTCTGGTTGAGATTGAACCGCGCCGTGATGAATTGGCGATCCCTAAGGTACATGATTATCCATCATTTGTATTATTAAAAACAATACATATTAAATATTGCTTATATTTTTATATACAATCTGTAGCAGATTAAAATAGATTTTTAATTAATCGCAGTCACTTTGTAGCAAGGCTACGGCGCGAGCTTGGTCGTGGTGCGGCGAATGTTTCCCGTCGTCGGCAATTTAATTGTTTAAGAACAGATTTTAATTACGTCCGGTGGAATCACAGTTATGTTGAGAGTAAATAAATTCGCGACCAAATTGCTTGCGAAAGTAAGCAATTTTATCAATTATAGCTTATACTAAAGTTCTGAAATCACTAGTTATTGGTTTTTCATTATTCCGGTTTCGCGAATGCTTAGTTTTTGTTAATATTTAGAATGTATCGTGATGATATTACTAGAATCATTTTTAATCGCGATTTGTTTTTAACCGACTTAAAAAGGAGTACTTAGGTTATAGTAACATAATATGCTACAAGATATCTCCAGCTCAGATCCGATGATGAGATGATAAGAGTTCCATTCGTCGCTACAACCAGAAACTTGTTTATTCACTAGCGCTGCTCATGTACCCGCATCATTGTCTGGTTTAAAATGTAAAAGTAAAACTAAATTCACGAATAGGCTAAGATAAATAGATTTAGAGATGAGGGTATTATTTTCATGTTTAATTGTTCTCATTTTGTATTAAATCACTATTTGCCTAAACGTCGGTAAATCTTTCAAAAATATTTTCATCGAAAATCTTTATAAAAATAAGCTTTAGGAGTCAGACTATTTTTAGAATATCTACTCATGATTTCGTTATTAAAGAGTACACAGTAAATAATATTGAATATCAATAAAGCTCTCGTAAGTTTTAAAATATGATTGCTTTTTTGCACATTTTGCTCATATAAAATTATACTGATAGGTATTGTTTCCAAGAAGCGCTTTAAATAATTGTAGAACAAATGAATCGATGTAGTGGATAAAATACACTCAAATGTTATAGATGTTTGCAGCGTTACTTTTGCGCATTTGTTGTGTAAGCCCTGATTGTGTTGTTTTAATATAAGACAACATTCAACGATTTTTGCGTGTTTACTGAATACAGTAATCAGAGTCCCTAACTGCTAACTGCAGGTTATGGGTTGTTATCTAAATAATTGAAATGTAAATTATTTAAATAATTTGCATGCGAAATTTGGAAACGATTGTAACGTCAAAACACATCTCGTGTTGACATTTATACGTGTGAATTGACGTGGCATTTTAGTGGCTACACGTACTCTGCCCACACCCCTGTTCTATTATGTATGTATTATAGTATTCTATGCCTACATACCAGACTTTAGAATTGTCAAACCTGTTCTCTTAATATTATTAAAAATTTTGTTTGCATATCGTTGATGTGACTTTAAATAAATAAAAAATTAATATGACAATGTCACTCTTTTGTAAGTTCCGACGTTTTTATTTATTTAACGATCACAGAGAAGTATGGTTTCGCGATCAATATGGCGTCGTTTGGAAGATGCTTTAAGCATTTATTTCGATAGCGGATCTAGAAATGTTGATTAAGATTAAATTCTATTGCAGGCTTTTGAATTGTTCTTCAAATAAATATTTTAAATCTGTTTCAAATTAAAATGTGGAAAAAAGACAAACTGGAGTTTGGAGGTGAAACATGTAATAGGTACTTTTAATGTTTTCTTATTAAATGAAACTGATCTTATAGATTTTATCGCGTTTAATTAGAATTTTTATTTGCCGTCGTTTTGGACTGATAACACTATGTATTAAAAATACCAACCATATCAACCGACTTTTAATGGTGAATCTCACCACCATCCAGCACAGTCAGTTATGGTGGAAAATCATTGTTTAAGAGAGCACAAAGAATCTGTGACAGAAAACATCTGGCCGCCGAACTTCAGCATGTCAAGCAAGTATAGCAAGACGACAAGCTTCGGGTTCCGCGCCTACGTCACTGCAACCGAGTGAAGTCACAGTCAAGCGTGTGCCTGTTGTACTACCAAATGTCAGAAGAGTCACAGACAAGATTGGCTACATTTTGAAGCGAGCTTCCATTGAAACCTAGGTACTACAAGTCACCGAAGAAGATTAGTCAATTTTCACCATCCGTCAAGTGTAATATCTCTACACAAAGTGCAGGAGTGTACAACCTTGATTGTGATTGTGGTCTTTTTTACATAGTATAAACAAAAATATCTGTAAAAACCAGCATAGAAGAACATGTTCAAGAGTGTCCCTGCCATGACTCAGATTTAATAGACAATGTAGTAGTAAGTAACAGTAAAATGTGCGCATGTGGCAATCCACGCTTTTGCCATTTAAGAGTACATCAACAACGGACTCTGCATACACACAATGCTTTATTAAGAAATTCATCGAGATTTTAATTTTTTTTAACTCTGGCAATTTTCATTAACATGGTGTTTGGCTATGTAGCAATTCCCTCTTTATTTTGGGTTGTGTTAACTGATCGAGCATATTTCATGTGGCGTGGGTACCACAAATCCTCGCAAAAGTACACCGATTCCTACCAAGGGTGATTCGCGTGGCTATTGAAATTAAAAAACAGCCTAATTTCAATAATGGAGATGGATGGGTGCTACCATCGTGTTAGGATCCTATAATTAGTACAATTAAATCCAAACCCACACATACCACTGTAAGACTTTCGGATACTGTAATTTCGTTCTGCGTAGATATGCTAGTAGATGCTAAAAACTAATATTCAAAAACTAAAGCCGGGCTAGCTTTATAAAATCGGGACGACCTTAGCCCCCTCTTGAACATGAGTGCTCTAAAGTACCCACAATGTCGGAAATCAAATAAGTCAAATCAAACGCGATAAAATTCTTGAAATTAGTTTCATTTAATTAGTTGTTTTTTCTTTTCAAAATACTGCATCATCATTTATCATCATAATAACAGTCCTCTAAAATCCATTTTTCAACATAGGTATGCCTTCCCCAGAGTACACCACAAAACAAAGTCCTGAGACACCTGCATCTATCGACTTCGTGGTATGCGTCTTACCAGGTCGTCACCCCATTTAGTTTTGACCGCCTGCACGGTACGAGGTGCCAATTGAGGACCATACTTCTCTACCAAGAGATGGTTCCTCGAGCTATATGGCTGACCTATTTCCACTTTATCTTGCTGATCTATTGGACTATGTCAGTTTCTCTCGTTCTAGTGCGGATATATTATAAGATATATATACGAATGTTATCACGTAGAGAAACTGAGCGTAACGTTCTCTAAAGCTGACTGAGCTTCCTTTTGTTTCATGTCGGTGTGTATTTTTTCGATGGGCAATAATGCGAAAATTGTTTTAGACCACTAAGACTATGCCCTAGGCACTATTTAAAAAATTAATAAATGAATAAAATTTTCTTTTTTTTTTCAACAAATAAACAAAATGTATTTTTTGGCGTAGTAACACACGCCGTGTATCCGCTAGTATATTATTATACTATAATACTATATATATTTGAGGCAGAATAGTTTTAGCTGGGCTATCATATATCTAAACTAGCAAGCAGACCTGACTCCACGTCCACTCATACCGTATAATAAATAATATACATAATAATGATGAAAACCTAAGTTATATATATTTTAATAAAAACAAGTTATAAAGTGTACTTACGGAAAACCTTAAATTGCTTTACAATAAATGCAAATAAAAGCACGATAGGTGTACTTGTTTTAAAGTAATAATACTATGAAAATGTTTACTTTTTGTAAATTTTATGTAACAAGTATTGCGCTTCCGTTTAGCTAGTCGTCAGTACTTCATTGGAAACTGTAATTTATGTTGGTACATGTCGCTTACATGTGTATACTTTTGCTAATCTAAAGTTCATCAGTATCTGCATAAAAGTTTGAATGAACTTAAATAGTCGAAATACATAACTTTTGACAATACCCAACTTTTACATATATGATGCAAAGAATTTATTCGATCGTATCTCATCGTGGTAAGACTAAATGAGCTTTTGGTACGCCAAGCCACGAGTACGAGCTACGAGTACATCAACGTGAGATTGTAGGCAAGTACTACAAACTACGAAAAAGACGTGATTAATATCAAAAGAGTTAACGTATGAAGAGTCGTTTATAAATAATATGGATTTAAACGTGGCCTCACGCAATAACAATAGTATATTTGTTATGCAGCTCCTTAGAGTATACATTAGCTTGATTATGTATACTATAAGTGCCACTCTAAGAAGAAATAGCTAGGATACTTTACGACAATAACAACCTTAATAAGATTACCTGGAGTTGTTGCACCAAAAAAAAATTAATCTAGCTTTGCCTTATAGGACATAGCAAGAATACTTGGAAAGCCTAAGATGGTAGATTTACTTACGCAGTAAAAAGCGGACTGAGACTAGTTTATGCTCCGATGGCTTCCTAAAGCTATTTCGTTCTAAAAATATTTACAATTACTAAACGATTTATTATATTTTCATACGCTTGCATGTCATTTCGAACGATTATTGCTTAACCATAAATTTTATGTCTATTATGTTTATGATTGTAAATATAAGTCGATATCACTACAAATAAAATTACAGAGAATGGCCTAACTTCGATATGTGAACGCTTTATGAAACCTGAAAAATGAGGTATAAAGATTTTATAAGATCTTATTGAGCAAAAATTTTCCGGAAATGAGATATTTATTATTTTAATACGAAGGCTTTCTTTATATAGCAGCCCTCTGTCGCTCTTTCTACCTGCGTGAAATAATAAATACGCAGTCAGGGCTAGGGCGTTGTATGTGATTGAGTGTTAAAGTTTTTTAAGACTATTTACGTAAATAGTATTTTGTAAATACTTGTTAAAATGGTTTTTGTTTACAGTTGGCAGTTGTTTATTGATTTCTATCTTGACAGAATTAAAAAAATACTGTATTTTCATTCAAGAGTATTTTCATTTATTGGTGGAAATCGTTCACTAAAGCGATCTCATCTATCGTATCATACATCTCAAGATGAGTATTTACGTAATGTTGAGGTTAATAAACAAGTTTTCTTACCGTGTTAAAACGAATCGTAGTCCCACTTAAGAGGTGAGAGTAAGTCAGCTCAAATTCTAATTTCGCCCCCACTTCCCCGCACGTCGTATGCTATGTACCGACATGTTTGTAATCACTAATACTCTAAGTAGATAGGTCGTTAGATACTTATTTCATTATGTTTATCATATATATGCCTGTTTCTTAACGCCAACCCAGTCGCTTCTTATTTTTATAACGGTTATTTCCCATTTTAATTTTACGTCTTCCTGTTTCGTAATGTGTTTTCTGATCGTAAGCGACAAAACTTCTCCCTTCAAAAGCCAGAGCAATACTAACGGAGCGACAGGAACCAAGCTTACGCGCCGATAGTTTAGGTAATTTCTTTTTTACAGTGAAAATAATGATATTTTAAAAAAAGTAAATAACATAAGCACTGCTTTATGGTTAGTTCAGTTAGTATGCAAAGTTTCATGATCTTATTTAAAGTATTTTATGAATAACAGCGGTTTATTGTTCAGTTTGGAGGTAACTTTGGATTTTTTTTTCTATCGAGAAAATTTTACGGAATCGTGTTTTCGTCTAACATAAACCTTAACATTAATCCTCAACTTTACCATATATTTATTTCAAAATTAATGCTGCAATACTTTCGGCATAACGGAGGATCTTGCTAAGCCATTTGAGGTTATATTTCCCCTTAACCTCTATATAGCAAACCTCATTATAACGAATAATTTTTAATTCCCTTCAGTTTTGTTATATCGAGGTTCCATTGTATAACTGTTGCGTGGATAGATGCTAAATGACCAACAAAAGGTTTATGTATCATTCTTTATGTTACCGAAGGATTTTAGTAGGAAGTTATGAAAGGTTACCACGTGCTCGGCGGTGAAGGAAAACATCTTGAGGAAACCTGCATGTCAGAGAAATAAGAACAAAAAATATTTCGAAGACATGTGAAGTTTGCCAACACGCATTGAGGCAGCGCGGCGGACAATTCCTTGCCCTAAAACCCTCTCAGAAATGAGCGGAGGCCTGTGCCCAGCAGTGGGACATATATAGGTTGTAACTTTACTTTACTTTTATGAAAAGTGAATTATGTCAAATATCATCAGACATGTGACTTGAATCATGAAATAATGTAGGTAGTGTGATATTTTTTTGTTTATTCCGAGCTTGTTTTTGAAGATGTGAACTCGTGAATGCATTTATTGTGTCTCTTTTGGATTTGTTTGCAATTTAAATAAGACAACAGACTTTGGCATATTATGTCATTTTTGTTCCCGGCACGTAAAATGGTGGCGCTTCAAATCAGAACAGGCAATTTTTATGGTATAGCCAGCCCAGCGTACTTGTATATATAGAGGTCAGTGATAATAACACATCGTTTCAGAATTCAAATATTTGTCAATAAATTGATCAATAACCTCATGACAGTTGACAGCTAACGTCAAAAGTCAAAACGACCTCAATTCGCCATTAGTGTTGCAGTTTTTGGTAAGAATAAAATATTAATACCGTTGAAATAAAGGCAAATTCGTGGATTTGAATGACCAAAAGTGGTAATAGTATATTATTTTAATTTATTTCCCTACTTGTACAAATCCAGGCCTACGCTTCATAAAATTTCGGACCGTCTCCTTTACTTTACTATCAAAGTATCTACTTACATACCTATACTCGTCTTTTGTAATTAAAATATTTTAAGTAATAATACCACAAAATACTGAAATTATAACTTTGTTTACTAACAAGATTTTTAACTAAGTAGAATACGATCACATTTCTGTTAGAAATCATATTTCAGGGTTATTTGTTGTTTATATTATCTATATACCTATTTCTTCCTCGCGATTCGTTTCCGAAAATATGGTTTTCTAACTAATTCAATTTTATTAACAGACGAGGTACAATGGAATAAATTTTTGTAGCATTTTAGTAAAAGTCGGGTTTCGTTAAAAGTTATCTAAATTACTGAACGGATGCGTAATACTTGTAGCACATGTGCATTGAGTGATAATACTTAACCTATATGAAAATGTTTACATATTTATATAGGTTAAGTCTTTATTAGTTGTGGGGTGCTTGTTTTTCGGACGGATTTTACTCCGCTTTTGTTGGCTGGATGTGTGTTTAAAAACAAGTACGTCTACTCTGCTTTTATTCGCATTTATTACGAAGCAAATTGAGCTCATCCTTTAATACATCCTATGACTTGTTTTAAATGTTGCCGTGACTCTGTGTATGTATACGCGATGAGGATGGAATACCATTGAGTTTTAGTAAGTGCGGGTTCGATATAACCAGTCCATCCGAGACGAATTTGTGTAGGCATTTCCTTATGAAATAAAAGGCAATAGACCGATGAATGCAGATAACATAATCTATTAAAGATTATACAGACTACATATTATAGAGATGGTAGAGCCATGCTGCAGTTATATTAGTAGTATAGTTGTAGCACGAATGGGTCGGCTCGACCGGAGAAGGACCACGCTCTCACAGAATACCAGCGTGAAATAGTAGCATAATGCTGCTGTGTTTCGTATGGTGGGTGTAGAGAACCGGAGACCCTTTTTACTGGAAACGAGGCATTCCATCTTAGTCTTTACGGGTGACAGCGCATCTGCGTTTTGATTTGTAATCGAGAATAGATGTAGATGTCCATGGGCCGCAGCAACCACTTACCATCAGGTGGACTGTGCTGGTTTGCCACCCTGACCTATAAAAAAAACAGTAATGACATATGGTTTGAAGGTTGATCTAAGTCTAATGGTGATGAACATGATAAACAAAGTTAAGTTAAGGCATAAAAAATATGAACAATACCAGTGATGCGAAAGATGTAATGAAAGGTATGAGTTAATATTATTAAAAGCTTTTATTTAACTTCACTTGTATGTATGTCCTGGAATTTTGTAATCAAAATTAAATCCAATTATACTGAAGCTATCGTGTTAAAATTTGGTACACATGTTTGGTTCTCCAGACAATGCACGATTACTTAAATGCAGCTATTTTTAATCCAGGATTGAGTTTGTATATTTGTCTCTATTGTGAAAAGTCAGAATGTGTCAAAAAAGGCACATTTGGCATTTCACAATGCTGTGTCAGTCTCTACTTTAACATATGGTAGTGAAGGTTGGGTGTGATAGAAGAAGCAGGAGAGTAGAATAAATGCAGTACAAATGCGATCGCTAAAGAGTATATTAGGGCCAAAGACTATATAACCATTGACTGCGCATACAGTGCCCCGACGCTCGAAAACTATTTTATATATTATAGTATTTTGTCGCCTATGCATCGGCATAGGCGACAAAATACTAATAGTTTGCCACATATGGTACTATTAACCTTTATTTTAGTATTGTCCAAGTGTTAGACCTGTTTTGGGGTGGTCATGCTCGAAATTAATGCAAATTTTTTAATGTTTCTTTTATGCAATTATAATGCATCAAAATGCCTTCATACGACAACATGATTAAATATTATATATATGATTTTAATTGAGTATTTTTTATAATGATAAAATCCATTTTTTCGATAACGAATATTTTCCTTTATTAAGAAGAGCAACCCTAAAGATAGCCATAACAACGCAACTTGACCATTTGCAGCCACGCGTTCTTCCTCGTCCCCCGGCCCGCAGTAGTGAGTCGTATGCTTAGAAGAAAATCTGCCTATACGCTCTCTAGTGGTTATATTCTCTATGATTAGGGCTGAATCTGAGTGACAGGGTGAGAATGAGAAATTGTGTGATAAGAGAAGAGTGTATAGCTCGGCAAAGGTTAGGGATAGTTTGGTGTGCTTGTACAAATGTTATAAGGACCGGCAAGGGTCATCAACTGTTTGCGATTAAAAGTTCAAGATGGCGGATCTAAGATGGCGATCAAAATGAACAATAACGCATAAAATGGAATTAATAGACTTAACGATAACTAAAAAATAGAAATTAATTAATAGTAAAAAAACCTTTTTAAAACCAAACTTCTATTTAAATGATCTAAAAACAAACTTTAACACATTTAAATAAAACTAGATTTTCGTATTTTATTGCGATTATTACATTGAGCTATTATGTACTACGAACTAGAGGCGATACTGCATTCAGCTACTCTGTTCCACTCACAGCACTTTAATCAGTCACTCGCTAGGCGCTTTTAGAGTTGTCACGTGTTGTGTTGATTTAAAAAAATCTTTTGATAAAAATATGCCGTCGTGTGTACTTAGATTTGCGCAAATGATTCAAGAAATGTCAGTAAAAACCAAGGAATTACTTTTCATCGGTTAATAAGGTTAAGTACCTCAATCAAACCAAAAAGTAAATCAATAACAAAGTATTATGTATTAATAATAAACCAAATTATTCCTAAGACCATCTCGTGTCAGGGAATATAGATTATGAAATGAATATGTTCAGATGCGACATTTCTGTGGGTACTTAAGTATAGGACGAATATATTATTATACACATTTTTTTTGTAGAAACATAATATATATGTTATTATAATTTGGCAAAATGTTTCATGTTTAAATCTGC
This sequence comes from Parnassius apollo, assembly GCA_907164705.1. Taxonomy (NCBI): domain Eukaryota; kingdom Metazoa; phylum Arthropoda; class Insecta; order Lepidoptera; family Papilionidae; genus Parnassius; species Parnassius apollo. The sequence goes on along the minus strand of CAJQZP010000885.1, from coordinate 1,135,179 downwards.
TTATTATTCTTTTATTTTATTTTTAGGTTTCCACATCAAGGTCAAAGTGGTATAAATTCGTCCATTTTTAACTCTCGCGTGCACAGCGTTTATGAACGACTTTTATTCTAATTTAAATAAAAATATTTGTAATTTAAATGCTATAAATATTAACATGACATTTATTATATTACATGACATTGACATTTATTATATAATATTTAGTATTTTTTATATTTCAATTAGATACCTTTTAAAATATTTAGATAAAAATATTGTTGCGCGCCTAAGTTGACGTCTGGCACTAGCGCCATCTAGTGTCGGGTAACAGAGCGAGGAGAGCTTTCCAGAAAATGACATGACTAATCTTTCAACCAACAGCGCCATCTAGTATCGAATTGAAGAACTAAGCTTTCTAGAAGCCCCCACACTCGAACTTTCGGCGCCTGGTCGGTTGGCGCGCGTATTTACTTGAAAATTCTGGACGAAAAAGGTGTATTTGAAGGCGCTGCAATACGCGATCGGGGCAGTATTGAATTTGTCGAGACAAGCGAAGCTTCGGAGCGAAATAAAGTGAATCAGTGTGATTAATTATTAGTGTTTTAAGTATTAATTGGTGTAAAGAAAATTAAAGTGTAAATTTTGGTAATTCAATCGGCAGTTTTTAATTATCACGAACCTCAAGCTCGTAACAATATCATTAAAATGTAATTGTGATATAATATCATGTAATATTATATTAAATAAGTAAATATAAAATAAAAAATAAATGACATGAATTAAATATTGTTCTCGATATAATTTACCCATTTAACAATACAATCTACTATTACCTACGGGTCATTCTACCTATGTTTATTCTATGATAAAAAAACAACCGCGCGAACACAGAGTATCGCACATTTTTTGTTTGCGATAGCTGTTCTAATACATAAGTACATATTACTTCAATAGATTATTTTTTTTTATATTCCCGATGTTTCGAGTACTTTACCGCAGCCAAGGTCACGGGGGCGAAGGTTTTCGACTTCCCATGTCATAGTTAACCACGACTACCTACAGATTAAAATTATTAATTTTCTTTCAATCTACGCAGTATGAACTTATAGGACTGAAAGTCTTGCAGTTGTATTCTTGGGTTGGGATTTAATTTTATTAGTTATAGGATCCCAAGCAGAAAGATGGTAGCACTCAGCCTTCTTCTCGATGTTTTTTGATTACAATAGCCTCGCGAGTCATCCTTGAGAGGAATCTGTGTTCTTCAGCGAGGATTTGTGGTCTATCAAATCTGATGTAGGCGACGGGGGCGATCCTGTACGTGTTCACAGACTGCAGACTACCCGGAGACATTTAATGTGGGTTTTCATTCATCTTTTTGTTTTTCCTATGTAAGAGAGACCACATTCACAATCAGGCTTGTACACTGCTGCATCTTACAGATACTATGGCCGGCTATACTTATTTCCCTGTGGCCTAGGCGCGCGTCCCGAAGCTTTGTGTCATGCAAAACTTCCTTGACGTGTTGGAGCTCGGCGGCAAGGTGCTTATTGTCACAGATCCCTCGTGCTCTCTGAAACAAAGATTTACCTACGTAAGCTAACGTAACGGTACGAATCGCCGTTTAAATATATATCTGTATGGGTCTTTTTCTATACACAGTCTGCCTCAAGATGATGCGACAACCATTTATATTATATAAATTGTGTAATGTAATAAATTGATAGGTTTGATTTAATTGAATTTTTTTTTAGATCATTTAAAGAAAAGTTTGGTTTTAAAAATGTTTTTTTATTAGTATCTAAAGTAAAGTCGAATGTCTATCAGTGATTACTGTGCAAGTAAACATTTGGCGGGCGCTTCACTTTAATTAACGAACTGCTGGAAAGCGATGTTTGCACAGACACAAAGTTAAATATTACACAATATTTTACTCCGTTAATTATGTTAGTCTTGCGTTTTATTTATGAACTCATATATTTTAATGGACCAAATATTAATTTATAGAGTTGATTTCTCCAGCATTGTATCAGACAAGTACTATATTATATCTTTACTGATGTTAGAAAATTCACTAAGTCAACTCGTTCTATAAGACCGAGTTTTGCTTGATGAAATGACGAGTACTTACCTAAGACCTATGCTTGCGGTGGGCATAGTAGCGCACCTCTATTACAGAGAGATCTACCAACCAACAGTGAATTATTTGATAATAGTTAGTCTAGATTGAAAATATTGTTTTTGATTTTGCATTCCCTGATCTACTAAAATAGTTACAAACTGTAGTTTTCAATATGATGCGGGAGGAAACATATCTTGAAAAGTGTCAAGACGTTGTCGACACCAAACGCTAACACATTCGGCGCTTGTTTTAAAAGCTACGTTTCCTATCAGAGGTAGTTAGTTTAGTTAGTTTTACCGTAGTTAATACTTTGTCTTTGTTCGCGCTGAATAAATACCTACATATAGTGCTCATAATATTTTACTGTACATTATTCGTTATGTTAATGCGCATAATGTGACCTAAGTATACTTACGTATTTTTAATAGTTTCCTAAAGCACACCTTATTTAAAATCTACTATATTGTATCTCTTCGCTATTGCTGTCTCTCTCTTTAACTTTAAGTTGTATTTCTTAATCATTCGTGAGTTGTATAAATTATTTTTTATGGCTGTAGTTTTGGTGTTAGATTTAGATTTTGCTCATTTTTCAATATTTTTATTTTTTCGTTTCTGATAAATAAATGTGTTTTTTCTTTCTTTTGTTTTTTTCTTTTTTCAACATCCATATCTCCATACACATGTTTGAGCTTGAACATATAAATTAATGTATATACAATTATTTATATGCTCTCATGATTAGGCTATATAAAAAATAAACATAAATTATGGCGCCACTCCGATTTCAGTCGGACGATTTCAAGATTTTGGACACTATACCTCGGCACTTTACAATTTTAGGTTTGTATTTATATTAGCAGATGATAATATAGTTAAGATCCAACAGAAATGCATCAAACAGCATCATAAATAGCGACTTTGTAGACCAAGGTAACGGTGACTGTTTTCTGAAAATAATTACCATGCAAAATTACTTACGGATGCGCTTGCCGATGTACACGTATATTTCCCCCAAGCTTTGAACTTAATTGTCTATGGGAAGATTGTTTCGATTATGCCTGGCAATTCAAGTTACTGTGAAGCGTGCACAGCGGGTCGAAAAACTTTAAATAGTTCTATGTTATTGCTTCAGCTACGAACGATATCTTATAGGTACGTAAGTGCAGCGTCTGTTACGTTATATGAGCTAAGCGTAGCAAACACAGCACTTAACAAAATAAGAGCTTAGTTTTTTTGCTTAGTTAAAATACAAATTACATAGTACTTTTAAGCGTTGTAGGTATTGAAAATACGAAATGCAAAATCTTTTCAAGCCGTTTCTTTCAAGCATAAAATAAAATACGTAGTACAGTATATTAAAATGAAGTTATAATTATAAAATACGAGTAAGTACATTTAGAACATTTGATTGCAACGAATTGTGCTTGCTTGCACGTTTGAAAGTATCAAAATATTGTATATTATGTAAATATAGAATACTGTGCAAGTACTAGATATATACGTGGTAGAGTCACACTGCAGCTATATTATGGTAGCACGAAAGGGTCGGCTCGACCGGGGAAGGACCACGTTCTCACAGAATACCAGCGTAAAATAGTAGCTTAATACTGCTGTGTTTCGTATGGTGAGCGTAGAGACTCGCTTTACTGGAATCGAGGCTTTCCATCTTAGCCGTCAGGGGTGACAATGCATCTGCATTTTGATTCTAAATCGAGGTTAAATGTAGATGTCTATAGGCCACAGCATGTAGGTACTCACCGTCCGGTGCACTGTGTGCTCATTTGTCACCCTAATTCTATAAAAAATATACCAGAAAAATCTACAAGCGTAGAATATGACAAAATTGATAACTAATTGATAACTTTTTCTATTAAAAAAAAAAACTGTACATTTATGTCATATCCTAGTGGTAACGAAAACTAATCTGTCTCGTACATAAACTTACAGTTTATTTTTCGTTATCATTAATAAAATCGCTAAATATAAAAAAATAATTCATTCAAATACTTGTTAAAAATAACCCTGCGTCAGGTGTTGAAAATACCGATTATAAATCATAATTTCAGGAATTAACTGAAATACAAAACCCAAATATGTAGTAGGTATTTCAAATATGTATTTCAATCACCAGTAGGTCATTCGAGTACTGCCCAGCCCTTAGTAAACATTAATTCGTATATTAAAAGCGTACATAATTGTTTTATAAAGATAAATTTATAGTAAATTTACAGCCTATATACGTCTCACATGGGCGCACTTCCACGCTTTTATGTGAGGGTAGAGGGGCTCGAAAAATTTTTCTGGATTACTCACTATGTACACCTTCAGTCAGTAGTTTTAAATGCGTACGTACTACTAGGCTGCACTAAAAGTATCGGGAATGGAATATTTCCACTGTTCCTGTCATATTAAAGTCTTTTTAATTGAAAACTCATTGGTTTTAAAAATCGAATACCATTTATTTATTTAAAAAAAAATTCTCGGTCTTGTCACAAGGTTTTGTCAAACTTGTTTAGTCGTTGAGAAAATGGAATTGACTCGAGAAAATTCAAGAGCGATGATTTATTATGACTTTCGAAGTGGTTTAACACAAAAACAGTGTGTTGACCGGATGATTTCTGCATTTGGTGATGAAGCCCCATCCAAAACTACAATTTATCGCCTTTTGCTGAATTTCAACGTGGACGTGTCAAGCTCAGTGATGATCTCCGTCAAGGTCGTTCAAAAACTGCGGTCACCCAAGAAAACGTTGATGCTGTGCGTAAGCTGATTGAAGAAGATCGACATGTGACACACCGCGAAATTCAGGCAACTTTAGACATTGGCGTGAGTCAAATACAAATAATCTTGCATGAACAATTAGGTGTAAAAAAAGTTGTTTTCCCGATGGATACCGCATTCGCTCTGTGAAGAGCAAAAAGCGGCTCGCGTTACTTGGTGCGTCAGAACTCTCGAAAGATTCCACGCAGGATCCTCAAATGCTGTATACAACATCGTATGAGGTGACGAATCCTGGATATACGCGTACGAACCCGAAACAAAAAACCAGTCACGAGTTTGGGTGTTCGAAAATGAGTTAAAGCTAACAAAAATTGTTCGTTCACAGTGTTAAAATAAATGGTCGCCACGTTTGTCTCCAAAATCGGCCATGTTACGACTATTCCTCTTGAGGGACAAAGAACGATTCATGCAAAATAGTATGCTAGCATTTGTTTGCCACAGGTCGTTTCTGAACTCCGTAAAGAGAACTGCAACCGCCGCATCATCCTCCATCACGACAATGCGCGTTCTCACACCGCACACAGAACAAAAGAGTTTTTAGAGCAAGAAAACATAGAATTATTAGACCATCCGCCGTACAGCCCCGACCTAAGCCCTAATGATTTCTATACTTTCCCTAAAATAAAGAATAAATTGCGTGGACAGAGATTTTCATCACCTGAAGAACCTGTCTGCCTACAAAACGGCCATTTTGCAGATCCCAACTTCCGAATGGAATGGTTGCTTCAATGATTGGTTCCATCGTATGGAAAAATGTGTCAAATTTCGCGGAGAATACTTCGAAAAGCAATAAATACATTTTTAAATAGTAATGTTGTGTCACGTCCTTGATTCCCGAAAATTTCAGTGCCGCCCTCGTATGAGGTTTATGACATTATTGAGTTCCCAAATCCGGAAAACATTCGTTATTTATAAATCTGTTTACCCCTCCAAGCCATGCATTTACCATATTTTTATGGTACATATTTTGTATTAAAAATATTTACCGAAAAAAAAATTGCAACTTTTCTTCATCTAGTAAACATTTGTGGTTTAAAAATGCGGTTAAATTCAACATATTTTTTCCGCTTTAGTCAAATCATTTTGTCACCCACACAGCACATACAATAGAGTTTGAGCGCCGGTCGATGTACGCACACTGACGTAATGGAAATTTTAGATGTGAGTAACTTAAGCATGTCACTAACCTTTTCATTATTGACTTGCCTTTCACGGCTTGCATCAAGAGTAAATGCTGCAGAAGTACACCTGAACATGATTACAATTTTGCAGCCACACAACAGCAAAACGTTATAAATCTATGTTTCATAATACTTCAAAGCACAATTTATTTTATCCTACGGGATACATTAAATGGGCACTACCACTTACAATTTATTAGCTTAATTAATCCATACAATTTATCTCTTGTAAAGAGACTCAAACAAGATTGAGTATTTTTAAAACCTGTTTACTTGCTTCTGATTCATAATTATTCAAAAGACTTAAAGGTCATAAATGAATATTTTTTCATCCAACTAACCGCCCGAAAAATAAAAATAGTTGTACGGGCCACAGTATCTTACGATTCTTATCATAAAGTGTGTAATTTTAATTTCTATTTTTTTTTCATTCAGCAGAATATTGCTTCATACGAGGGGGAGGGGGGGGAAGGGATATTGGCCTTATTTAATATGTTTTGGAGCCTAGTTGGAAACCGTAGTTTTTTATTATTTTTAATTGTTATCTGAAAAATGCTGTTGCCTATGTTCCTCTATCACCTCATCTTAGGTATGATGATAGGTAGTGGAATCTTTTAAGCCGCAGTTACACGACGTCCTATGTCTTACCCTAACAAAACAACACATTCTAACAGTAGTAAGCGATCATATTAAGCTTTAGGGCAAAGTGGTATATGACCACGGCTATCTTCTGAACATCACTACGAATATATATTAAATATATTACGTGTAAGTTGTTCAATGAATGGGCAATAAATATTGAATAGTTTGTACATATAAATTTCAGATCGTAATAATGCCTTTTTATAGCGTTTTCGGTAGTCGCGTTTTAGATTTTGAACTTACTTTTTGTTAATTGCATAATCAAGATACAGTTATTCGGGGTACTACTAGCTGCTTTGGATCCTGTAATAATAAAATTTAAGCTAAAGCTATTTTTAATAATAAGCTATTTTTAATAGTAAAAGTAAGCTAATTCTGCGTAAATCGGACCAAAAGTAATAGATAAAATGCTAAAGGTACAACCGCTGAACCGTACCGTAAGTATTGCGTTATATGTCTGCGTTATATATCTGGATGTATTGGGAATATTTCCGCGTATATGACAATGTATATATATTATCTATTAGCTGTGCATCATTTCCCTTTGAGTAAGCAATTCAAATAACCTAAGATAATCTCTTTTAAAGATATGTTTTAACTATGTTAAACAGATAAAGTTTTAAATCCTCCTGGTATCATAAAGTTATGGAAATAGTTAACATTTAGTAGTTCGTAATTTCTTTCAATCACGCGGTGTAATCCGAGCTTACATTTATACCTTGAGCTGAAATAAAGTCGATTAGTCGTTGCGTAACAAGTTTGCCGCAAATTATTATCCGTATTGCTGCCGGGGACGCAGTCGAGTGCGACTTATGGGATCACACACTGCTGAGGATTCCGTGGAACTGAAATGCGGTGTGTAAGTGTATTCTTGTTTTCGATTGTGTTTTGTAACTTTCCGCCCTGAATTTTTTTAAGTATGTACTAGTTACGCTCGGCGCTCGTGTTTTTTAACTACTAGCTTTTTACCTGCAGCTTCGCTCGCGTGGGCTTTAATTTAGAAACATCACCAAAATTAGCAAAATTGGATCTCTTAAAGCCACGTCATATATAATATATATATATATATATATATATGTGTGTGTGTGTGTGTATGTATATAGTACGTAAATAATTGAAATTTGGCTTTATGAATTTATGATAAACTACAAAAACACATAAGTGAGTTTATCAAAATTGCATTAATATCGTAAGTCTAGCAACACCTTTTTGATATCGGGTATGTTTCCGATGTGTATTTATGAAAAGTAAATTGTCTGAAAACATGTCTGAAAATATGAAAGCTATCTTAATATACGACAAATTATTTTACAAGTCTCATTAAAAGTAAAAAAGCAATTTACATACGTCTTACAACTGTGCAGAAGGCTCCTAATTGCCCATAGTGCGGAAAAAAAAAGATTTTACATGTCTACGATTTTTTTAAATCTACTCATAAATTAAGGTTTCCCCACAAAGTTATTCTTCAGGACTTCACTGAGTACGTGGAAAAAGAAAATAAAATTTCCTTACCAGTTTTATTTTTCTCGCAGGAACTGTACATTTTTTTTATAGAAGAGGGGGGCAAACGAGCATGCGGCTCACCTGATGTTAAGTGACTGCCGCCGCCCATGATCAAACGCAACACCAGGGGAACTGCAGGTGCGTTGCCGGCCCTTTAGAAAGGAGTACGCTCTTTTCTTGAAGGTCCCCAGGTCGTATCGGTCCGGAAAAATCGCTGGTGGTAAACTATTCCACAGAGAGGTTGTACGCGGAAGAAAACTCCTCTTGAAACGTACAGTGGTGGACCGCCAAGCATCCAGATGGTGTGGATGGTATCGGGACGTTTGCCGCGTAGTGCGTTCACGAAATTTGGCGGCTGGGATTAATCCGAACAATTCCTCAGAGCACTCTCCATGGTATATGCGAAAGAAAATGCAAAGAGATGCAACATCTCTCCGCAGTGCCAGTGAATCGAGCCGATCGGAAAGCACTCGGTCGTCGACGATTCGAGCCGCTCTGCGCTGGATGCGGTCAAGTGGAAGGAGCTGGCACATGATAGCCTGATAGATGGTACTGGGGAGCCCCAGCCCAGAGATGGGAACAGTATTCCATGTGCGGCCGAACCTGCGCCTTGTAAAGTTGCAGGCGGTGTGCCGGCATGAAATAATGTCCCGCTCTGCTGAGCACGCCAAGCTTTTTAGAGGCCAATTTGGCCTTCTCTTCCAAGTGACCACGTCACTCGATATGTCGACGCCGAGGATTCCGATACTGGCTGAGGCAACAAGGGGAGTGCCTTGAAACTGAGGAGATACGACAAAGGGTTTCTTTTTAGCGGTTAACGCGCAAACTTGTGTCTTCTGGGGGTTAAACTGGACTAGATTTAGTCGCCCCCAATCCGAGACTCTGTTCAGCAAAGACTCGACTTCAGACACAAGTTTGTCCCGGCACTCTGAGACGTTTTCTCGAGAAATATTGGCTCGGCCGGTGTAAAGAGCATCACCAGTGCTGTCATCTGCATAGCAATGAATGTTACGGGTTTGCAACATATCATTGATATGCAGAAGAAACAGCGTTGGCGATAGCACGCAGCCTTGTGGAACACCAGCGTTAATAGGCTTGCAATCGGAGCTTGCACCGTCTACAACGACCTTGATGCTCCGATCTGCAAGAAAGCTGGTGATCCAATCGCACAATTTCTCGGGAAGCCCATAGGAAGGGAGCTTCGAAAGAAGCGCTTTGTGCCAAACCCGATCGAAGGCCTTCGCAATGTCCAAACTAACGGCCAATGCCTCCCCCTTGGACTCTACTGCCTCCGCCCATCTGTGAGTTAGGTAGACCAGAAGATCACCAGCTGACCGACCACGGCGAAAGCCGTATTGGCGGTCACTAATCAGCTGGTGATCCTCAAGGTACCTCATGAGCTGGCAGTTTACAATGGACTCCATTGTTTTGGAGAACAAGGAGGTGATGGCGATAGGCCGGTAGTTGGACGGGTCTGAGCGGTCGCCTTTTTTAGGGATCGGGTGGACGAAAGCCGTCTTCCATGATTTTGGGACTACGCCTAGGGAGTAGGAGTACCGGAAAAGACGCGTTAAAACCGGTGCCAACTCTGGAGCACACGTCCTCAGCACAATTGGGGGGATTCCGTCAGGCCCACTCGACTTGTCGATGTCCAGGGCGAGGAGTGCTTTGCGAACCGAGCGCTGTGTGAACTGCACTTCCGGCATGGAGCACTCACACCGCGGGATGTTCGGCGGCGTACTCCCCCCGTCATCGAGAGTCGAGTTGGACGCAAAGAAAGGGCCTAGAAGATCGGCTTTCTCCTTTGCGGTATGGGCCAGTGAGTCGTCCTCCCTGTGCAGAGATGGAAAAGATGGCTGACAGAAATTCCCCTGGACAGCCTTGGCGAGAGACCAGAATGCACGGGTTCCAGAAGGAAGGCGAACTAGTTTCTCGCCAATTCTGCCTATGTGCTTTGACTTTGCCTTGGCAATGACTCTTTTGAAGGACCTAGAGGCGGAATTATACTTCTTTTTTATAGCGCTGGTGTTTACATCCCGGGACGCTGATGCGTCAGCCCAGGCTTGTTAGCACTCCTGCTTATAGCATGATGCTATTTTACAGGAGCGACCGAACCATGGCTGAGATTTGCCTCCAATGGGCACCACAGAGGAAGGAATAAAAAGTTCCATACCCTGAAGTACGACATCAGTGACAGAATCCGCAACAACGTTGGGATCGTCCGGCGAGAAGCAAATCCGCCCCCAAGGGTAGGATGCAAAGAAAGACCGCATCCCATCCCAATCGGCTGACCTATAGTGCCAAACACGGCGGCAGCCTGCAGAATGCAACTGCGATTTCAGCGTGAGTGGCACCACACTCCGAACAAGATAATGGTCCGAGGAGCCTAAAGGGGCGTCGACGGAAATCTGATATCCGTCCGGATGAGAGGTCAGCAGAAGGTCCAACAGGGAAGGTGCATGATCCTCCACATCTGGAATCCTCGTAGGCGAGGTAACCAGTTGTGTCAGATCATATGCCAAGGCAAAATCATGAACAGATCTCCCCGCATGATCGGTTAAACGTGAACCAAGCCATTCGGCGTGATGGGCGTTAAGTCGCCGGGGATCACGATCTCTGCGGAGGGGATCTACTGTAGCAACGAATCTGTAGCTATTTGGACGTGGTCGAAGAGTCGGTCTGTTTCGGCATTACCGCTATGGGACCTATAGAGGCACCCGTAGACGCGCGGATTGTCGTCGCTATCTACGCGTAGCCAAAGGATGGACAGGTTCGAACCTTCAAGTCTGCCGAGGCGTCGAGAACAGATGTCCTCTCTGACGTAAACGCAAACTCCAGCCCGAGGCACAAAGGAGTGTTCCAGTTTGTACCCCGGGCAGGAGAGATACGAAACATCAGCCGGAGAGGACACCTGCGTCTCGGTCAGAAAGAGCAGAGCCGGCCTCGCCGTCTCGAGATGGTAGTGGACGGCGTTTAGGTTAGAGTGAAGTCCCTTGATATTGCAGAAATTCACGGACAGCATGGCAGGGGTCGCCTTGGTCTTGTTGCTCCGTTTGCCTTGAGCAGTTGTGGTCTTGAGCGGAATTTTGCCCCCCCCCCCCCCAGAATACGCGGGGCAGCCTGAGCACCCACGCTCAGAAGTGGAGAAACATGGTCGTGGATGCTTAGCGAGGGATTCTCCTGGGGTGCTGGTACCCTCCTGGGGTAGTCTATCATCATTTAATTCCGCTACCATGTTGATGGGGGGGGATTTGGGTCTCCAGCCACCTGCACTCACCAGAAGAAAAGCGGAAGCAGAGCTTCCACTTCACGCCGGTATTCTGTGAGGTCGTAATACCACCCCGGTCTGAGCCGGGCACGTGCAACAGCAAAGCTGCCGCGTGGCTCTACCACTGTTTTTGTTCCTATGCTATGAAATCTTACGGCGACCTATACGGTTTTCGTGTTTGTTTACATAAAACTAATAAAAATTGAAAAGAAGCTATTGCACGATTGTGGACCATATCTAGCTATTAATCAGTCATTCAATAATATCACGAACTTGATACAAAAAGACGTTGGTGAAATATTGCTATGCCGATAGACACTCAACTTCAAATACAGATCTCTCTTAATCACAGTTTTGTTAGTCACTTTGCTACAAGTGACAATTATGATAAATTATCCCGACGGTGGCCACCGGTCTGGATATTTTAAGACTGACAATTTTAAAGCTGTAAGAATAAGTATTCAATAGAATTATCTTTTATTTCATCAATTACTTATTATTAGTTTATTTAGCAGTAAGTAGATGGCGCTGTTATTCGATTCGAACTATGAAAACCAAAACTGTACCCTCTTATACTCAGCGACAATAAGTTCAGGTGCGACTGGGGTGGCACAACCGCATAAACAATCTACAAACATTTGTATTATACATAAATAAGGCACTTTGTAACATCTTACAAAGACGGAACTTCGTAAGGCTAAATGTAATAGCAAAAAACTGTGGGAAATAATAAAAATGTAACTCATACAACTAAAATCAAAGCTCCAGCTAGAGAACTTCTTTCTAATGATTCTATGAAGTCGATTAATGACATAAATGAATATTTTGTAAACATAGGAAAGAATATAGTTGAGTCTATTTAAAACCGCTCCACAAACTTATCCCTGGGCTCAACAGATATATCACCTAGTAATTCATTTGTATTACTTCCAGTGGACGATTCGGAAATCGAAACAATTATATCAAGGATTAAAAATAACTGCGTAGGACGGGACAATATTTCAAGTTCTCTTATAAAACGATACAAAAATATTCTTACACCTGTACTTACATATATTTGTAATCTATCTCTAAATAATGGAGTATTTCCTCATGAATTCAAACGTTCAATGATTCACCCTATTTATAAGAGTGGTAATAGGGACTGTGTTGATAATTATCGGCCCATTTCTGTACTGCCAGCATTTTCGAAAATTTTGGAAAAAGTCGTAAATAATAGACTAGTCAGGTATCTTGAATCCAAAAATCTCCTGTCACATGCACAATTTGGTTTCAGAAATGGCAAATCTACAAGTGACGCAGTTCATGAGTTTTTTGAGTTGTGCTGTTAAACATATGGACGACAACAAAAAAGTAATAGCAGTATTTCTTGATCTGGCTAGGGCATTTGACACGGTCTCTATTCCACTATTAATTCACAAATTATACAAGCTGGGAGTCAGAGGATCGCAATTGAAATTCTTTGAAAGTTATCTCACTAACCGATCACAATGCGTTAAAATAGGAAATTGGGTTAGTGATGATCTTCCCGTTTCTCATGGCTTACCACAATGTAGTATTTTAGGTCCTACCCTGTTTTTGACCTATATAAACAACATGTGCCAGTTACAATTGATAAATGGAACTCTTGTTTCTTATGCCGTTGATACTGCGCTTTTATTCAGCGGTGATACATGGGACGAAGCATATTTGTATGCCCAAAAACGCTTCAATGTAATTATGAACTGGCTAACACATAATAAATTAATGCTAAATGTCTCTAAAACTAAATATATGTCATTCACATTTAAAAAACTTAACACACCTATTTCACCTAATTTCCATATAAAAGCACATATCTGTCTCCAAAAAGTAAATGAAATAAAGTATTGAGGTATAATAATTGACAGTAATCTGAATTTTCAAACACACATTAATCTTCTAACTAATAGGTTGCGCAAGTTGATCTATATTTTTAAAAATCTTCGACATGTGGCAGACGAAACAATAATAAAATCAACTTACTTGTCACTTTGCCAATCATTGATTACCTATTGCATAACAGCTTGTGGTGGTACCTCTAAATCACATCTACTTAAATTAGAACGCGCCCAAAGAGCACTTCTTAAGGTGAGTCATTTCTTTCCATTTCTCTATCCCACTAAACACCTATACCAAATCTGTAAAGTTCTCACAGTCCGCCAATTATTTATTCTCCACACTATTTTAAAACAACATTCTCTGTTATATTACAATCCTTCGCTTCTTACAATTAAAAGAAATGAAAGTAAAATATGTCCCATTTTACCATACAAAAGAAGCTCTACACATAAGTTCTTCTGCTTCTTGGGTTCTCATCTATATAATAAAATTAATTCCATTCTATCTATATACAAATTTCCCAAATTTAAATGCAAAAAGATGGTAACCCTATGGTCACTAAGTCAAGATTATGAAACGACTGAGGAACTACTTAAAATCATGAAATAAAACCACGCACGCACGCACGCACAAACGCACAGACGCACACACGCGTACACGTACACACACACACACACACACACACACACACACACACACCGCACGCACGCCGCACGCACGCACGCACGCACGCACGCACGCACGCACGCACGCACGCACGCACGCACGCACGCACGCACGCACGCACGCACGCACGCAAGCACGCACGCACGCACGCACGCACGCACGCACACACACAAAACATTTTTTCGTATTTTTTTTAATATTTTTTTCTTCTATTGTTTATCATACACCTAATATTACCTAGATTATAGGGTCTGAAGGTGGGGGCTGGTGATCTGTCATACAGGGAATCCTAGTACGGACACCAGTCTCTCACAAATTAATCGTAACATATTAATATTAAGTTCTATGTTTATATTTATTACTAAATTTGTGAGAGGAAAGATAAAACTTATTATTATTACATTTTATTATTTTAGAAAGATGTCGTCACTATTATCTATTTAAGTAGTAATTAGTTAGGAACTGTATTTTTTTATTCCTACTAAAATGAAGCAAAAGGACTTAAAAATAAACGTTAGAATTTTTAAATCAATTATGAATTTAATTATTTAGGCATATAAATGTAAGTTACGAGGGCGGCACTGAAAATTTCGGGAATCAAGGAAGTGACACAACATTACTATTTAAAAATGTATTTATTGCTTTTCGAAGTATTCTCCGCGAAATTTGACACATTTTTCTATACGATGGAACCAATCATTGAAGCAACCATTCCATTCGGAAGTTGGGGTCTCCAGAATGGCCGTTTTGTAGGCGTCCACAGCTTCTTCAGGTGATGAAAATCTCTGTCCACGCAATTTATTCTTTATTTTAGGGAAAGTATAGAAATCATTAGGGCTTAGGTCGGGGCTGTACGGCGGATGGTCTAATAATTCTATGTTTTCTTGCTCTAAAAAATCTTTTATTCTGTGTGCGGTGTGAGAACTCGCATTGTCGTGATGGAGGATGATGCGGCGGTTGCAGTTCTCTTTACGGAGTTCAGAAACGACCTGTGGCAAACAAATGCTAGCATACCATTATGCATTAACCGTTCTTTGTCCCTCAAGAGGAATAGTCGTAACATGGCCGGTTTTGGAGACAAACGTGGCCACCATTTTTATTGCAACACGCCCGGAACGAACAATTTTTGTTGGCTTTAACTCATTTTCGGTCACCCAAACTTGTGACTGGTTTTTTGTTTCGGGTTGGTACGCGTATATCCAAGATTCGTCACCTGATACGATGTTGTATACAGCATTTGAGGATCCTACTTGGAATCTTTCGAGAGTTCTGACGCACCAAGTAACCCGAGCCGCTTTTTTGCTCTTCACAGAGCGAATGCGGTATCCATCGGGAATACAACTTTTTTTACACCTAATTGTTCAAAAGATTATTTGTATTTGACTCATGCCAATGTCTAAAGTTGCCTGAAATTCGCGGTATGTCACATGTCGATCTTCCTCAATCAGCTTACGCACAGTATCAACGTTTTCTTGGCTGACTGCAGTTTTTGGACGACCTTAACGGGGATCATCACTGAGCTTGACACGTCCACGTTGAAATTCAGCAAACCAGCGGTAAATTGTGGTTTTGGATGGGGCTTCATCACCAAATGCAGAAATCATCCGATCAACACACTGTTTTTGTGTTAAACCACTTCGAAAGTCATAATAAATCATCGCTCTTGAATTTTCTCGAGTCAATTCCATTTTCTCAACGACTAAACAAGTTTGACAAAACCTTGTGACAATACCGAGAATCTTTTTTTAAATAAATAAATGATATTCTATTTTTAAAACCAAGGAGTTTTCAATTAAAAAGATTTTAATATGACAGGAACAGTGGAAATATTCCATTCCCGATACTTTTAGTGCAGCCTGTGTATTTATATTATTTTATTTATTAATAACTGGAGGCAAAATGTTACTAATTTTTTTTATTTTACGTCAGATGGCCCTGTTTTAAAAAGTGTAACGTAGATTGTCGGCGTAGTTTAAATTATTACGCAACGGCTAAAACTAGTTTAAATGTTTATTTATGAATATGGTATTTATTTAAAAAAAAACACATCAATAATATTAAATAGAAGTTAATATATTGAGGAAGAAAAATACTTAACTCTCCTTTTTTGAAGTTCCGTGATCGGATAAGAAGTTGCCTATAAGTTGCCCCGGGTTTCAAACTACCTATACACAACTTTAATGGAAATCTGTCTAGTAGTTTTTGTGTGAATCGTGAATACACAGACAGACAGACAGACGAAAATTCTAAAAATCACTAATTTGACTTCAGTTACCTTTATTTAGTCCCCTGGACTTGTTTTTTTGAAAATATTAGAATTATAGACACGACTTTTCTACAGATTTATTGGGTCCTTACTTATGAAATTAGCGCTTCGACGTACTGACCACTTTGATCTGAAATATCTCCTCTTTGGTTAGAAATTCCAAATTCAAATTTATAAATTCATTTAGCTGGTACATTTGAGTTTTGAAAACAGTCATTAATTTGTTATTTCCTCATTATTTTTTTCTCTGGCGTCGCTTATTACCGCACAATGGAAAACATGAAATATCGGTATATTTACGACTACGAGCTCTACCGTGGCACCAGTGCTGCAGAAACAGCTCGAAGGATTAATGATGTGTACGACGCTGGTGTTGCAAAAAAAAGCACGGTACGTTTTTGGTTTTAAAGTATTACTTTGCTCAACCGACACAAAAATGAAGGGATTTTAAATCGAATCATTACTTGTGATGAAAAGTGAATACTGTACGATGATCGGAAGCGCTCGTCGCAATGGCTGAACCCTTAAGACCCAGAAAAATCCGGCCCTAAACGAAAATTGACTCAGAAAAATTACTTATAAGTGTTTGTCGGGCTAGCGCCCCGGTGTCATCCACTACATCTTTCTAAAAACTGGCCAAACGATTACAGCGGATATCTATTGTCAGCAACTGCAAACTATGAAGGAAGAACTAGCTGCTAAACAACTGAGATTGATCAATCGCTCTAGGCCACAGCTGCTTCACGACACACACTGCACAACAAACAACCACTAAGGCTACAATGATGTCTGTGACATTCACCGTATCCCCGGACCTTCCTACAACAGATTAAAGTTTTTTCCGGAATTTGGACAACTTCTTACTAGGAAAAAACTTCTACTCCGATGCGGCAGTCGAAACTGTTTTTTTAGTAAAGTGATCAATGAACTACCTATGAAATGGCCAAAGTGCATAGATAACAACGGTGCATACTTTGACTAATTAAATATGTTTTACAAAAAAAAAAATTGACTTTATATTCCTTCCGTACAAAACGCCAATTTCATATGTAAGGCCCTATTATTATATGTAAGTATAGATTAATTAAGATTCCTTTTGAAATTTTGTATAACTGATATACTCCAGGTATAAGTCTAAAATAGACGGAGGATTTTTTGTTGCTATATGACTTTTATAATGAATTTTCATAATATAATAAAATAACTTTAGTTGACGTGATCTCGGTGTTTGGTATTACACAGTACTCGTGTTACATTGTCAACGACTTTAGAAGCTACAATACAATATAATACAATACCCTTTGTTGTACACTAAGAAATCATATAACATAACAAGAAACTAACAAAGAGAAAAACAAAAGTCGGTCTTGTTGCTATGCAGCAATTTTGTTCCAGACAACCTAAATACAAAATTCATACCAAGCGTTTTAGAAGTTTCTTTTATAATATTTGGATATTATTGGATTTTAAAGATCATGCAGTGGCGGTATTAGAATATCCACTACCTCATATCGTCTCGTGCGTGTCTTCTTTCCCGTTGTTTTAAGGGTTCTGCCGAATCGACCCATTTCCACTTCAACTCTCTCTCTCTCTCTCTCTACTGTGTTTTTATTTTACTAGATAGATATTCTCGGCACACGCATTACCACCTAGAAAATCCTGAAGTATTCATCTTCATAGCCAGGGTATTGATAACACGAAACACTTACGAGTGGCTTCCCACGATGCTTGATATTACGAACGATAGTATGGATGGCTAACGATCACGGAAGATCACGTACTTGCACTAAGGGATCTTCCAACGGTGCGTGTCGGTTTGTGCGAATCGGAGATTTGAAGACGTTTTGTCTATCACAATTACAAATGAAAGTGAAAGTATCGTCGTACCTACAGCTCTTGTAGTATTATTTAGTCATGATTACTATTATAGCGAAGTTTATGGTATAAGTTAAAGAAATACCGACTGGAGAAATAATACGTTAATTAGGTTCAAATTAAAGTTCAAATAAGCCGTAATTAGATTTTTAAAAAAGAGAGTTAAAACAGTAGGAAAATGGAAAGGGAAAAAATAACGAAAAAGAGTGGTAGAATATATTTTAAAGAGCTTCAAAAGAAAAATAGTACTCCTTTACCATTAAGTTTTGGTATTGCTATATCGCCTTACGACCGCGATTTGTCAAAGGCTACTATGTAAGCATTAACTTACAAACGGTTATATAATAATAATAATATTAATAATAATTTATTTATTTCTCACCACAAACGACATGGAAGATACATTAGTGTTACATCTCAATTTTAACAATATTTTGTCATTCATGGGAGACTGGTGCCCGTGTAGGTTCAAAGACCCGTATTACAGGTCACCAGCCCCCCCCTCCCCGAATTTACTTGGCAACAAGTATAATATTATGTTATGGTTAGAAATAATAATATATAGAGAAAAAATAAAAAATATAAAATAAAAAATAAAAAACCACGTATTTTTGTAGCGTAAGTATGAGAGTCTGTGACTGTTAGCATGTGTGCGTGTATGTCTGTGAATATTTAAGCGATAATTTGGAGTAATTGTTCTGTATCTGTGTATGAAAGAGTCTGAAGATATTCCACGAGTCTATTTTTACATGACCATCTGTTGACTTCATAAATAGATAATTTTGGTGTAATTTATTATATAAATACGGACCCAAAAAAAGTAAAGAATTTCCTAGCAAAAGATGTGAAGAAAGGCACTGACTGAGCTACCAGATGATTACGGCGGCAATGTTCCTTTTGAGTTATTTTTGAAATTGTATGTTGTCTTAAAACTATATGTAGCACAAATAGTTGTCGAACTGTAAGAACTTCGCTTATTCTATACAAATCTAAAGTTGGATATAAGTAGGGTTTAAAATGGATAACTTTTAAAAGTGATCTTTGCGCACGCTCTAGTTCAATAATATGTATTTTGGCTGCACCACCCCAGACTTCAATTCCGTATGTTAATAAAGATTGACACAAAGCATAATAGGCCAATTTTAGGACTTCTCTATTAGCAACATGTCTTAATTTTTTAAATATAAAAATCAATTTACGCACTCTACCACATAGTGTTTTAATATGAGAACGGAATGTTAAGGTGTTGTCAAATAATATACCAAGATACTTGATACTATTAGTCTTCTCTAAAACGGGACAGGAACAATCTAAAGTGTTAGAATTATCACAACAGTGAGCAATGATTTTATGCGCGTCTACAGGTAAGGATGAGGTACGGATTGCAAAAGGCATATATTTAGTTTTCTTACAACTTAGAGTTAGTAAGTTTTTCCTAAGCCAAGCACATACCATATTAAACCCAACCTGGGATTGCCGGAAGACATCCTCCCAGGTGCTTCCAGAAAAAAGGGGAGCTGTGTCATCAGCAAATGTAATTACCTTGCCATTGTGAAGATTAAGGTTACACAAATCATTAATAAAAATGAGGAATAGGGTCGGACCAAGTATACTGCCCTGAGGAACACCAAAAAAGACAGGAGAATCAGAGCTGATGACACTATTATACAACTTGATACACTGACATCGGCTACTGAGATAGCTAGAAAATAATGTAAGTTGACAGCCTCGCACGCCAATATCCTCAAGCTTTTAGAGCAACAGTGGAATTGAAACGGTGTCAAAAGCTTTCTCTAGATCGAGAAAGATGGCTAAACTCTTTCTATTATTTGTCTTTTGTAGTTATATCGATAGTTTTCTTGTCTTTGTAGTTATATCGACACCAGTTGAGGTGTTTCTACCATTTTGTGTAATTAACGATAAGATACTTTCGCTAAAGCCTCTTACGATGACCATAAGGTCATTAGCGTAACCCTGTTATGTCAATCCGCAGTTCTGTCATCTTGTACAATAGTTGGTTAACCGCTAGGGTTCCAAAGAATGGGTGATAGTACATCCCTTGTGTACATCCTCTGGTTGTTGCAAACTCAATCAAAACATTAAGTAGCGATTCTTCGGTAACTCTCCTTCTACAGTGAATATTCTCATTCCAAATTCTTACACCTCTCTGCAATTATGTGAGTTCTGTTATGGGATAGCCATCGCCCTACTGTACATTACTGCAATACTTCGATTTACTGACAGTCATCTTGCCTCCGATGAACTGTAGCACCACTCAGATTTCGACGGAATCAAAAGCTTTCTGATGGTTCACATATGCAAGATAAAGTGACAGATTGTTCTCTTTGGCCTTCAGTACAATTCGCTGAAGAGTGTGTATGTGGCCTACGGTACTGAAGCCTCTTCAGAGACGGGTTAGTTTGGGCAACATATGACTCTTTTGGGCAGTTAAATCTCTGGCAAAGACTTTTATGCTTGGTTCTGCTCAATAGCTTCTACAATACAAGCTGTATTGAAGTAGTGTTAGTCTTGGTGCATGCATATGGAGATTTTTTGCTCAGTTGCATGTACGCTACTATATCTGTTGAAGACTGCAGTTTCATTTCTCATCTAGCAGCCGTGAGATTAAAGAGTGTGATAGGAGAATTATTGATATCTTTAGCAACGAGTCCTGCAAGACTTAGCTCTGACCGCAAGGACAGTTTCCACGACCATGTCTTTCGATTTTTTAACTAGACCTGAAAGTTTTCTGCGCTTTGGATTAAAAAAAATTAAAGGGGTGAAGCGTTGACTTCACTAGACTTTGTTCAATTTAACATTAAGGGTTCATGATAGTTGTCATTAAAATGTGTTAGTAATTCACACACACAGCTTTACGCACATAGCAATAATAAAGGGCTCATAAAAATAAATAAAGTCCTTTGAAGACTACCTCGTAGACAGGAGAATAATGCCAAACTTCATAATTCTTAATTTTGAAAATCCGTTTAAGTTCTTTTGAATAATTCAGAACTTTAAATTCAAATTATACCCACTACTAAGTAATAATAAATTTTCCTAAATGCTTAATTTTTTGAACATTGTAATATGTAATTTTTTTTCTTGGAACAATTAAGTTCGGTTATAACAAGCTTTGTCAGGGTTGGTAGATAAAGTTTTAATTGGGCGATATAGTAAAAGTATATTTCTTTCTGTAGTTTTCAAAAAGTTTTTAAATAATTTTTTGATAACTATGGTATAATGTAATAAATAAATGCATATTTTAATAGTGATACATATTTGTACAAATCGATATACGATTCGATGTAACGAAAAGTTTTAATCAATAACACTTAAGTGTTTACACATGCATCAGTAAGCTGAAGTGCGGATTGCCGGCTGAATGAAGAAGACGGCAGGTTGCTTCAAATTCAAATTTTTTCAAATTTTCAAGATTTTTCAAATCCTGTACTGATCCTGTACCTGAGTATGCGATAGTACAATGAATCAGAAAGCTACTTACGAAGAACTAATAACTGATATGGAAGCAACGTCTTGGAGCAGCTCGCACTGGTAAGCTAAGTATAGGGCGGTCCTCAATAAGATGGGTTGGTCCTGATAAGACATGCAGGTATATAAGGATGTATAACGATGTCGACGGATTTAGTTGGCTTTAGGACCGTGCTATGTAGCATTCCTTGGGGAATACCTGTGTTCAGCAGTAGACCTGCGAAGGCTGTAATGATGATTATCTATGGTTAATTGCTTACATCCCGTTGTACTAGTAAGCACTTTTTATATAGGATAAGGGTGACATACGATCATACAGTCCCCCTGATGGTAAGTGGTTACTGCGGCCCATAGACATCTACATCTGTCCTCGATTACGGATCAAAATGCAGATGCGTTGTCACACGTGAGGACTAAGATGGAATGCCTCGTTTCCAGTAAAAAGGTCTCCGGTTCTCTAAACTCACCATACGGAACACTGCGTTAAGCTGCTATTTTACGCTGGCATTCTATGAGAGCGTGGTCCTTCCCCGGTCGAGCCGACCCATTCGTGCTACAATTATACCAGTAATATAGCTGCAGTGTGGCTCTATTACGTATATACTTATACATTACGTTCATTTATAACATTTTGAAAGTTTTAAGGCTTTGTGTTTAGTAAGTTTTTGTGATGTAAAGTCAAGTCGTTAAATTTTCCATTAACCCTAATTACTTTAAACAAAATTATTTAAGCGAAATGTGAAAATAAAAATAACTTATCCCTCGGCTTCGGATTTCGGAAGCTTTAATGAAGGGATGTGCAAAGAAAATGTTTGTAAATAATCTTTCTTAAAATTTAAAAATTTCATCTCAGTTTTTGTAAGTATATTCTCACTGTAGTGAGGGAATCCATTACCTCATTTCACCATTAAGCCATTTAACAGTCCGGTTCTGGCCACGAACCTCTCAAAAAAGAAGTTTGTCATTTTTACATTACATTTCTGTGTTTATCAGACCATGTAATTTCATTGCTTGACATGGGTTGGCGGATTGACGATCGCAGAAGCGGGCTTTAATGCAAAGAAATAAAAATAATTGTTCGACTGTTGTCAGCTTAGAAGCTACGCTTTATGCTTTGTCTCAACACAATGTTTTTGAGATTATTTATTGGTGTCTAAAATATAATTGGATTTATCAAAAAACACGGAATCACAATCCATTGCATCTACATATTTTATCGGAATGAAAATATCTATTTTCTTTTTCTCATCACTGTGTACACAAAAGAACTTGTCATTCTTTTTTACATTTTGATTTCATTCTTTATATAGGGAACAAAGGCTTTTGATCAATATTGGATGAGAGGTAGTGGTGTTTTATGCGCTCGTTGCGAAATCTGGTTGAGAGATTGATCAAGCTGGAATTTTATTATCTGTTGTAGAAAGCGTTATGTCATATCTTGCTAGTGTTTAGTTAGGATGGTTTTTACTTTTGTATTAAAGTTGTTGTGTTACAAAGAAATCCTTTCTTTTTAACTTTTTTTAGGTTGTAGCTATATGTCCCATTTCAGGACATCGATTAGTGGTGTGTAGAAGCTTAGACGGTTTAAAGTTCTTACGACCAGATGAGATATTCGGGGATGGATAGATACAACTGGCTTAAGATCATTACTCATGATAGGCAATTAACGTAAAAGTTTTCGATGTTAATCTTGAAATTATCATGTAAATATTTCAGGTATGTAATTTGTTATAGTAATTTTAATGAAATCATCGTAAAAAGATCTTAATATTACTTGATTTTTAATTTATTTGAAAGTAGCTGGTATCCGGTGCATTGCTGTCGCAGAACAAATAATTGTGCTAGGTATATCGTTTAAATTTTGGTAAAGTTATATTGTGTAATTAGGATTAATAATATATTCATTGAAATTGGATGATATATAACTTTCAAATGAATTTGTCGGCACGATACGCGCGCCCCCTTCTGAAGTTAATTGTGCTATGCCTACACCCTTTGCGCAAGTGCAAGAAATAAGTTGAAGTTTTACCGCAATCTGATGAACGATATGACAGCGCATAAAAACGTAAATTTTTGTATATTAGAGCTTTGAACATTCATGTTTTTATTTGTGAATAGGCTTTTTTCCAGATAAATTGTGATTATGGCGTACAAAGTTACTTTAAACATAAAATGCTAGGAATTCTTTACTATAATATATTATAATAATATCTTATAAGGCCTGTTCCTTATAACAAATACTGGATATATATATATATATATATATATATATATATATATATATATATACTATTTACATCGCTAAAATATTTTGTAATATGTTGTGTACATCGATAGCTGTATATTTGTTTGGTAAGTTCTTTATATGTTCTTCACATTATTAACAATGCAGAATGCAGTTGAAATTCTCTTAGTCGTAGAATATTCTATCAATATTTAGAATGACAAAATGATACGTTATATTTTTAAAACCAACAACTGTAAACAATAACTTCATTATTAGTCATATTAATGTATTCATCATAACTATATGAAAATGATTAGAAGTAATACGCATTTTGAACATCTATTAAAACTGTTATGTTCTCTTTATAATATATTAGCCTATTTATTGTATATATAGTGCCCTGTGATATGGGCTATTCTTCTAGAGTCTAGACTTAGACAAAGTGCATGACAGGCCGGCAAGTTTGTTTGCTTGACGAATGATATATATATATATATATATATATATATATATATATATATATATATATATATATATATATATATACACACAACACGTAACATAATTAACGCACTTTGAGAAAGTAGTTTGTTCAGAATCGTTTACTGAATCGATTCAATAATTTATTAAATAATAATAATTAATTTTTTATCCCAATAATAATTAAAACTACGTAAATTACTGTCACACTAAATCTGTACAGTCAAAACAAACTGAAATGGACCGTAACTTAAGGCAATAAGACTTTTAAGAGTGCAGTTTTATACATGTCTTTGTGCCTTATTTCAACAACAGCGCTATCTTCTGGTTTCATTAGTGTCTTTCCGTTCTCTCTACAATGCAATCTGCATAATAACTTTTGATTCTTATCTAGTCGGGTCCAAACTATAATGATACGCGACTCGAACGGAGCACACGTGGTCACTACGCGTTCATCTAGTAGACATAAACTACACGTGAATGTACTGTACAATATTATATAAGTAAAGTATCATTCCAGGTTTCACTTAATATTTTTGAATCGAATTTCAGAAAGAAAGAACTATTAAATTCGACTCCACATATTTTTGCCAATATAGAGCAAGTTCTAGGTATAGGTACAAATCTGGACGAGCTTGGTTCATAAGCGCTGGCCTGTTGTAGTACGTACTCGGCGGTAGGATTGCTTTAATGCCTTTCTACATTTAGAATCACGAGGTAACTTTTAGTAACTAGAAGCATGCGGTGTATAGCTTTAATTGATTCTGTAATTAGTGCCTAAGTTGATGTGTGCATACTAATTGTGCGTTGTTGCTACAGTCGTTGGTGTGCATAAATAAATTGAAAATGCAGTGCTTGCACTTCAGTTCAGTTCAGTTCCAGTCCGAGAGCCTGTACGTCTACAGGCTGTGAGGCATTTCATCTTAGTCTCCAGAGATGGCAACGCAGCTGTAGCTTTCTTTGTTTGAAGTTGGCTGCAGGCTATATCTTTCGTTGTCACTTTTATGTAACTTTGCTTGTTATTTTCCCGTTTTAAATGTGATTGTTTTTAAGCGAATACGAACTACCATTCTCACAGTTTACTATATATAATTATAGAGTTGTTTTATATGTCAGATAAGTAACCATTGTATGGCTTTGATAATGTGCAAGTGTTTACGCTGTAGATAATAAGTGTGTGAAGCTAGATTTGATTCGATTCAATGTTCATGTTTTTTTATTGTTTTTTATATAATCAAGAAAAATATGGAAATAACTTTAATCTAGGTTTAGAAGAATAACAATCTGAAATGCTCGATTAGCAACTGCGTGTAAGGTGCTAGGCGTTTGTGTTCTATTATAACTTGACCAATACAGGCCATCAGATCATGGGTCGTTAATGATTACGACTAGACTCTTGACACTTAAACCTAAGTCATGAATATGAATACATTATAATATAACCATAACTGTATTTTCAATGAAAATATATAAATTTCAAAGTTAACAGACAAAATTGTAGTAATTTGTTATGAATACTTCACATTGAATTATTTTGCTTTTAATTTCTTTTTAATAACCGCAAAAAATTTAATAAAACTAGTTTCATTTAAAGACAAATATACTTCAAAATATTTTAGAACTCAGATTATGATTCTTTTACGAGTAGTACTTACAAATATTACTTATTAATAGATACAAAATAGATACAGAAGGCTTGTTTATCTCAAGGCGTACATACAGGCCACCTGAATTTCCAGGCCTCATTTCCAGTTAAATGAGTCTCTGGTTGTCTACGCTCACCATACGAAACACAGCTGATGACAAACATTAAGCTGATGACCCCGGTCCAGCCGACCCATTATTGCTACAGCCATATATGGCTGCAGCGTGGCACTACCACGTAAGCTTACTCATCTAATTGCCGCGCTTTACACAAACCTCGGAAAGAGTCGTACTATGTAAATGCCCCCTTGTTTATTATTTTGATAATATTGGAACTCATCTAACAAATTTCCTATAAATCGTATTTTTGGTTGTTTCATTTAAACATTAAAATGAATAAGTTGTATTTGTTTTAAAGTCAGTGGTTCTATAAACTAAGGTAATCAAATAGCTAAAGAAATCATTTGCTTCACATATAATTCTCAGCTAATGTAACTAGGTGACATAAATTAAGTCTTTTTATAAGCTCGCGTGATTTTGCAATTGAGATCAGCTTATAGGATAGAACACTTATGCGGATTCTAGTTGTCATGATATGTTTTGACTTGGATTACTGCTTGTAGCCTCAATCTGATCAGAGTGATACGCATTCGTAAGTCACCTCTATTTAAATTAACATATTTTCTATTAACATAGTAAGGAGGCCCAAATCCCCCCCCCCCCCCCCATCAACATGGTAGCGGAATTAAATGATAGACTACCCCAGGAGGGTACCAGCACCCCTGGAGAATCCCTCGCTGAGCATCCACGACCATGTTTCTCCACTTCTGAGCGTGGGTGCTCAGGCTGCCCCGCGTATTCTGGGGGGGGGCAATATTCCGCTCAAGACTAAAACTGCTCGGGGCAAACGGAGCAACAAGACCAAGGCGACCCCTGCCACGCTGTCCGTGAATTTCTGCAATATCAGGGGACTTCACTCTAACCTAAACGCCGTCCACTACCATCTCGAGACGGCGAGGCCGGCTCTGCTCTTTCTGACCGAGACGCAGGTGTCCTCTCCGGCTGATGTCTCGTATCTCTCCTGCCCGGGGTACAAACTGGAACACTCCTTTGTGCCTCGGGCTGGAGTTTGCGTTTACGTCAGAGAGGACATCTGTTCTCGACGCCTCGGCAGACTTGAAGGTTCGGACCTGTCCATCCTTTGGCTACGCGTAGACAGCGACGACCATCCGCGCGTCTACGGGTGCCTCTATAGGTCCCATAGCGGTAATGCCGAAACAGACCGACTCTTCGACCACGTCCAAATGGCTGCAGATTCGTTGCTACAGCAGATCCCCTCCGCAGAGATCGTGATCCTCGGCGACTTCAACGCCCATCACGCCGAATGGCTCGGTTCACGTTTAACCGATCATGCGGGGGAGATCTGTTCATGATTTTGCCTTGGCATATGGTCTGACACAACTGGTTACTTCGCCTACGCGGATTCCAGATGTGGAGGATCATGCACCTTCCCTGTTGGACCTTCTGCTGACCTCTCACCCGGACGGATATCAGATTTCCGTCGACGCCCCTTTAGGCTCCTCGGACCATTGTCTTGTCCGGAGTGTGGTGCCACTCACGCTGAAATCGCGGTTGCATTCTGCAGGCTGCCGCCGTGTTTGGCACTATAGGTCAGCCGATTGGGATGGGATGCGGTCTTTCTTTGCATCCTACCCTTGGGGGCGGGTTTGCTTCTCGCCGGATGATCCCAACGTTGTTGCGGATTCTGTCGCTGATGTGGTACTTCAGGGTATGGAACTTTTTATTCCTTCCTCTGTGGTGCCCATTGGAGGCAAATCTCAGCCATGGTTTGGTCGCTCCTGTAAAATAGCATCATGCTATAAGCAGGAGTGCTACCAAGCCTGGGCTGACGCATCAGCGTCCAGGGATGTAAACACCAGCGCTCTAAAAAAGAAGTATAATTCCGCCTCTAGGTCCTTCAAAAGAGTCATTACCAAGGCAAAGTCAGAGCACATAGGCAGAATTGGCGAAAGACTAGTTCGTCTTCCTTCTGGAACCCGTGCATTCTGGTCTCTCGCCAAGGCTGTCCAGGGGAATTTCTGTCAGCCATCTCTTCCATCTCTGCACAGGGAGGACGACTCACTGGCCCACACCGCAAAGGAGAAAGCCGATCTTCTAGGCTCTTTCTTTGCGTCTAACTCGACTCTCGATGACGGGGGGAGTACGCCGCCGACCATCCCGCGGTGTGAGTGCTCCATGCCGGAAGTGCACTTCACTCAGCGCTCGGTTCGCAAAGCACTCCTCTCCCTGGACATCCATAAGTCGAGTGGGCCTGATGGAATCCCCCCAATTGTGCTGAGGACGTGTGCTCCAGAGTTGGCACCGGTTTTAACGCGTCTTTTCCGGTACTCCTACTCCCTAGGCGTAGTCCCAAAATCATGGAAGACGGCTTTCGTCCACCCGATCCCTAAAAAAGGCGACCGCTCAGACCCGTCCAACTACCGGCCTATCGCCATCACCTCCTTGTTCTCCAAAACAATGGAGTCCATTGTAAACTGCCAGCTCATGAGGTACCTTGAGGATCGCCAGCTGATTAGTGACCGCCAATACGGTTTTCGCCGTGGTAGGTCAGCTGGTGATCTTCTGGTTTACCTAACTCACAGATGGGCGGAGGCAGTAGAGTCCAAGGGGGAGGCATTGGCCGTTAGTTTGGACATTGCGAAGGCCTTCGATCGGGTTTGGCACAAAGCGCTTCTTTCGAAGCTCCCTTCCTATGGGCTTCCCGAGAAATTGTGCGATTGGATCACCAGTTTTCTTGCAGATCGGAGCATCAAGGTCGTTGTAGACGGTGCAAGCTCCGATTGCAAGCTTATTAATGCTGGTGTTCCACAGGGCTGCGTGCTATCGCCAACGCTGTTTCTTCTGCATATCAATGATATGTTGCAAACCCGTAGCATTCATTGCTATGCAGATGACAGCACTGGTGATGCTCTTTACACCGGCCGAGCAAATATTTCTCGGGAAAACGTCTCTGAGTGCCGGGACAAACTTGTGTCTGAAGTCGAGTCTCTGCTGGACAGAGTCTCGGATTGGGGGCGACTAAATCTAGTCCAGTTTAACCCCCAGAAGACACAAGTTTGCGCGTTAACCGCTAAAAAGAACCCCTTTGTCGTATCCCCTCAGTTTCAAGGCACTCCCCTTGTTGCCTCAGCCAGTATCGGAATCCTCGGCGTCGACATATCGAGTGACGTGCAGTTTCGTGGTCACTTGGAAGGGAAGGCCAAATTGGCCTCTAAAAAGCTTGGCGTGCTCAGCAGAGCGGGACAGTATTTCATGCCGGCACACCGCCTGCAACTTTACAAGGCGCAGGTTCGGCCGCTCATGGAATACTGTTCCCATCTCTGGGCTGGGGCTCCCCAGTACCAGCTCCTTCCACTTGACCGCATCCAGCGCAGAGCGGCTCGAATCGTCGACGACCGAGTGCTTTCCGATCGGCTCGATTCACTGGCGCTGCGAAGAGATGTTGCATCTCTTTGCGTATTTTATCGCATCTATCACGGGGGAGTGCTCTGAGGAATTGTTCGGATTAATCCCAGCCGCCAAATTTCGTGAACGCACTACACGGCAAACGTCCCGATACCATCCACACCATCTGGATGCTTGGCGGTCCACCACTGTACGTTTCAAAAGGAGTTTTCTTCCGCGTACAACCTCTCTGTGGAATAATTTACCACCGGTGATTTTTCCGGACCGATACGACCTGGGGACCTTCAAGAAAAGAGCTTACTCCTTTCTAAAGGGCCGGCAACGCACCTGCAATTCCCCTGGTGTTGCGGTTGATCATGGGCGGCGGTAGTCACTTAACATCAGGTGAGCCACATGCTCGTTTGCCCCCTCTTCTATAAAAAAAAAAAAAAAAAAAAAAAAAAAAAAGTACATCATTATATAAAAATTTCGTACAGTCTTAGTCCGCTGGACAGTGCTAAGAAATGTTTTCAACGCTGTTTGAACTCAATAAAAAAATTAAAAAAAAACCCTTTGATAGCGTACAATTGCGGAAAAAGTTCCTTTAGATTTTTCTAAAATATAGATTTTAGTCCGTTAAACTAACATTAATTTCTATATAATATGCTTTATTTTTGCTTCAATCTCTACATAGTATAAAACAAAGTCGTTTTCCGCTGTATATATTATGTTTAGATCTGTTAAACTACGCAACGGAATTTATATGCGGTTTTCATCAATAGTCAGAATGACTCAAGTGGAAGCTTTATATTTATATGTTTAATACATTCATAATATGTTATTGAGATCCAAAAATCACCCGTGCGGAGCCGGGGCGGTTGGCTAGTATTTTATATAAAAAATAATCATTAAGTACTGGTATTATGTATTGTATTATATATTATATTATAATACAAAAAGGGATAATCCGCCACCAGGGATATTCCATATAAGCGTTTACAAAATATCAAAAACTAATTAAAAGTTCTGTCTTCGCAATACATAAACAGGTACGAGTGTGACCACTGTTGTATAGGTTATTTTGTGGAACGCATGTTCCATTGATGTAAGCTTTGCGACTTAGTTCATACGCAACTTAAACTTTCATTCACTTATTTTAAGTTTTATTCGATTATAAAGTTAAAAGTTAAAGAGGAAATAAATAGCTATCGTTATGTCGCTATAAAAAAATACCGATGTCTTTCGGTCTAAGCTTTCCGTAATATGTTTATATGCTGCGTAAATGTTAATTTAATTTTAATGTTAACTTTTTTTTAAAGAATGTAAGGAACTCTTTTTACATAACCAATATTTCCAGAAACCGATCCATGTAAGCTCAATATGCAGTTAGGAGCGGTTCACGATAGTAGTCGAATGACGGTTCATCCGTACGTTGACCATATTAGGCTATCGTCGTTATTCTTCGCATTAGGCTATCACTATATTTATTAATAGAAATACCACAAGAAAAGTAAGACCACATTTTGTTCTAATGTAATTTGGTTACCTTCATGTATATTTGATAGAAGATTAAAATTACTTGTGAAATATTTTCTTCCTTGTTAATTGTGTTTCTGTAGTAGATGATTTGTTATAATCGTCGCGCTTGGCTAGCGTATTAACTTTGTCAATACCTTTGACGCTGCTTCTCGTCTTAGGATAATTTGCATGTTTTTTTTATTATAGAATAATAATGACAAACGTGCACGCAGTCCACCTCGTGGTAAGTGAATGCTGTGGCCCATGGACATCTACATTTAACCTCGATTAAGTATCAAAATGCCGATTCGTTGTCACCCGTGAGGACTAAAATGGAATGCCTCGATTCCAGTAAAACTGGTCTCCGGTTGTCCACACTCACCATACGAAACACAGCAGCATTAAGCTGCTATTTTATGCTGGTATTTTGTGAGAGCGTGGTCCTTCCCCGGTCGACCCATTCGTGCTACAACCATAATATATCTGCAGCATGGCTCTACCACGTAAACATGTATAATGCATGTAATTTAACGATATCTATTATAGGCTACGATGCGACGTCTTTCTAGTATTTCCTGTAGCCTGTTACGACATCCGTGGGACGTAATGGAGTGATTGAAACTTTTAAGCCATCTAAACCATACGGTATTATTCAATATAATGTTTAGTTGTTATAATATTTTATATTATATAATTTTTTAATAAAGCTTTTCTTTGTTTTCAGGTTGGTAGAAATGTTAATATAATTAAAACCACCTGTGTTTCTCACGGCGCTCAATAGTACGTATTGTATCGTGAGAATTAGGGTAAGTAATTTACTATTAACATTGCTTCAGTGTTTTTGCATTAGCAATTTAACAACGCGGCGCTCATAAACTATTACATAATATATAAATATAGCGAGCATATTATGTATGAACAATTTGGTTTCAAAAATTACATATGAGTGCCTAGAGGCATGAATGTTATGTGTAATAAATATGTTCATAAGCGTTTTAGAACATTACTATACTTAATAATCAAACTTTGTGTGAGTTAATAAATATTTACTGTGGTTTTATTTGAAAAGATAGAGAAAATTGATGCCATTTTTATATTTTATACTTCTACGGTTTCTTGACGAGCGCCAACGTGCAATGTGCATTATTATATTCATTTATTTTTCTTTATTCATTATATACTTATCGTTTATGCGATGCGGTGAAAAATGTGAGGAAGATCATTCTTTGACTTTATAACCACTACCCGCTGCATGGCTTCTTCAATGTCGTGCTATAAAATGTCTAGCAAAAGCGTGTTTTTTTTTAATAATATAAGAATGGAAAACGAGCATATACTATGAGTAAATGACTATTTAATCCCATAAGTACATGCGACCAATAATAAACAAAAAAAAAAGACATCTGAAGCATTATCTCCTGAGGTCTGTTCAATCCTTTAACCCGATCAGCTTTTCATAATGGACCACGGCAATGTGTGCACTATACTTAAGACGGATACCTAGGTAGAAAAATAGGAATAATGATATTGTTGGAAATAATGTTCTTTGGAAACCTAAATATGTATCCCTATAATAAGATTACTATCTTTGAACTCAGTAATACAAATTATTTTTTTTTACAAATTTCTATGTTGTTCTATAGTAAGGATGGGTTCTTGATCAATGCATTCATCGGGACCGGAAGATGCGTTACGCATTTATAGAGGCGAATCCAAGCGGATGGGACATTGACTACGATAGTATTGTTATAAAAAAGACATTGGGTGTTATTATAAAAGCAAAAATTTATTTTAGATCGATATATATTTTTCTGTAATGGGCATGACTGCTCGTCAGTTATTTATTTAATTATAGTTATATTTAACGAAAGATATATATAGAGAGAGGATTATGCTTGTAGTTCCTCTGCGTGATTGACTTAGAAATAACGATATCCGCAGCAGTGTTAGAGTAACCAACATAGCGCAACGGATTAGAAAGCTGAAGTGGTAGTAGGCCGGCCATATAGCACGAAGAACCGACAACCGATGGGGAAGAGAGGTTCTCGAGTGGCAGTATCGTAACGATAAGCGAAATGTCCTCAACTAGATGGAGTGACGACCTGGTAGCAGATACAGGAAGTTGATGGATGAGGATGGCTTAGGACCGTGTTTTGTGGCATTCCTTGGGGTGGAGGCGAAGCCTATGGTGAGTAGTGAAATTGTGATGGGCTGCAATGACGATGACGATTACCGAGGCGTAACATGACTATAAGTTTCGTCATCATTAACATAAATCCACTTCTAAACATAGACTTTCCCCATAGAATGTCGAAAAGTAAGAAAGATATATACCACAAACAATATCGTATATAATAATGTGACAAAAATGAAAGTTTAAAAGACATGTGTGCAGTTCACATGCCGCAGGAATGAAACCTTCAAATGTAATGCAATATAAAATATAAAAATTTACGGGCAAATGATTTATTTAATGTGATCCTTTTTTAACCACAAGTACGGAATGAAATATAAGATAAAAGTTTATTTTTATAGCAAACCAAAAGTTTATAATCCTTATTTTTAGATTTAATTTTAGAGTAATAAATCAAGTTAGTATTTTCTTTCAAGTAAAACTGCTTTGTTAGCGCCATCTACTTTATTCTATAGGAAAAGTGATTTTATCAAATTAAAATTGATTGACTTTCAAGGTGGTACGTAAAATAGACGCTAGATGGCCTAAAGTTATGAAATAGTGGATTGGATAATAAAAGGATTGGTAAATTAAAATAATTTTATTCAATTACGATTCATTTTATTTATTTAATGGATTTGTTAATTTGCTGAATAAAATAAAAAAAAACATATTTATTTAATTACTAAAAGAAGATAAAAAGAAAGTAGTCAAATAGCGGATTTTAGCCCACAACCTTTTGAGTTTGCGGTCTACACTGTATTCTATCTCATTATTTCGCAGATTAAATCCTATAGATGTGTATGCTTGTCTCCTTTTAGTGTACTGCTTTTTCGTTTCATCGGTTTCAAATCACAACGCTTCTAAAGATGTTTTCACTTGAAAAAGTTGTTCGTTTAGGTTAACTTTTGGTA
Source organism: Parnassius apollo (assembly GCA_907164705.1). Taxonomy (NCBI): domain Eukaryota; kingdom Metazoa; phylum Arthropoda; class Insecta; order Lepidoptera; family Papilionidae; genus Parnassius; species Parnassius apollo. Next base: position 1,101,129 of record CAJQZP010000885.1, on the reverse strand, counting down.
AATAGCGGCCTAGCGCCTTGATAGAAAAGAGGATGGTAGGACCTAGGCGAACGAACTCCTAAAGCAGAAAAGTAATCGTACTCGTACCACCTAGAAGATAGTTTGCACAGATTAATTTTTAATCAATTATACCTACGATTGTGTGTTAACAACGAACAAATTAGGATAAAGGATTATCTCATTCCTCCAAACAGATGTGAAGATCTGCGCATAATATAATCCGAGCCGCTTGCATAAATGAGTCCTGCCGTCCTGAGAACGAGCGGTCGTTGACACCACAGACACTTTATTGTTTCTGCTTTTCGCTAAAATTTCACACTTGCACTGTGATAATGATTTTAAAATAATGAGAAATTACGCTGTCGCGAATTATTTTATTTTCATAACTAGTCGGTCCAACAGACGATCTGGCTTTTCCGTTAGGTGGTACAAAAAATAATTTTCCAAGTAAACCAACTTATATTTTTAATGTGACTATTTGGTCCATGCGAGTGAATAATGAAAACTTCAGCGTCACCTATAGAAATTACACGATCGGTAGGTATTAGTTATTGACATCATTAAATATTGTTAAAGGTTATGAAATGGCGCAATAAAAGACGTACCGTGTAGTGGCGGCGTAATAATATCCAATACGGGGTAGCCATACCGCCCTTGGGTATCGTAAGAGGCGACAAAGGGAAACATGGAGCAGCGTATTCCTAATAACAATTAAAAAAATAAAAATCTCTGGTTCCCAACTTGCCTGCCAATAGTGGCGTCTGTGGAAAATATCCCGCCTGTGAGTATGAAGCGTTCTGTGGGGAGGCCTGTACGCAGCAGTGAACTTTTGGTAAGGAACAGAAATGTATTTATGTCTATGTATTTTATAGAAGGGTGAGAAACGAGCACAAAATTGGTAAGTGAACGCTGTGGCCGTCAGACACCTCGATTACAATAGGGTATTTTACCCATTTTCAAAAATTGTTTTAAATTAATCCTAGAGTGATAACTACCACCACCATAACCACTATAATTTTTTAAAACCGAATAGTGCCATAAAAATTACTTTTAATCTATAGTTTTAAATTTTCGCGTGAAAACGCTAGCCGCCATGTTGTTCTACTCGTGACGTCACAGTCGTCAATTCTGCCGATTTTGCATAGATGTAATATACTTTTTAATGTTTAATAGTGAGTTATCATCTATATTATTATTGTGTTATGCCTGAATGCCAAAATACGAGCATAAGAACGCCGGGAAAGTTATGGATTAAAGTGCCAACTGATTTAAATATGGGAAATACTTGGTTAAAACTGGCAAGAAGAGACCCGAAGGCATTATCTACAAAATCTAAACTATACTTCTATGAAGATAATTTTGATGTAAGTATGATTTATATTTAACTATTGTTTAATACAAGACAAAACATCATGAGGTGAAAGGTATCGCAAGTCAAATTTTGTAATAAATTACGTTAATTTAGATATTATAACTAATGATTGCTAATGATTGTAATTATAGATGAACTAAACTATGATAGATAAACTGTTTTATCAAAATACACTCTCACCTGGTATTGTGTTTTTGTATAAACAAAAGTTGGTAATAGGTACTTACACAGATGTTTTAACATTCCTCAACTGGGCAGAACAAAAATTGCGATTGCATGCCAAAAATTTTGCCACCATCAATTTATTTATCCTTAGTAGATTAGTACTTTCTGTTTTTACGTATTCGTCTTCCATGGTGCCTTTTCAATAAAATTCGGAATGAAACTCAATAATCGTAATTATAACTTAAAAATTTCGAAATAACACAGCACGTTAGCTAGTTCTCATAATCAGTGACACGGAACACTTAATATCCTTATTTTATATTTCTTGTTTACATTTAACATCATAAATATATATTTTCTGATTTTATTTTACATGGTGTAAAATAGCTTATTATTTATTTAGTAGGTAATGAATTATGATTATAAAATATTAATTTATTATAAGTAATGCAAACGAAGAATTTGTATAGAGTAAAATTGAATATTGTATAATGTATAATTTGTATACGTGGTAGCACCACGCTGCAGCTATATTATGGTTGTAGTACGAATTTTTTTTAATTTATTCAACAAAGTAACAGTTTTAATTACAAAATCAATTTCTTCGTGTCATTAAACATCTATTGTTTGTCTTGGCACTGCACAGTTTGCTCTTATACATTAATTTACTTAAGCTTATTGTTTATATGACATTGGAATTAACTTTTAATTAAAAAATAAAGTACTATGTAACAATTGTGCTACAAAATATTTAATAATTATAAATTTTTTGGCATAAAAAAATCAAATCAATCTATATCATCTCTAATCATCTATAATATGTATTTCTTAAACTATTTTTTCCGTGGAGAAGGTAGTTTTTGGTATTGTTTACCTGGAATAGTGAAGTAAAAACGTGATTGTTGCTCGGCTCGACCGGGGAAGGACCATGTTCTCATAGAATACCAGCGTAAAATAGCAGCTTAATACTGCTGTGCTTCGTATGGTGAGTGTAGAGATCCGGAGACCCTTTTTTACTGGAAACGAGGCATTCCATCTTAGTCCTCAGGGGTGACAACGCATCTGCGCTTTGTTTCTTAATTGAGGATAAATGTAGGTGTCTATGAGCAACAGCATCCACATAACATCAGGTGGACTGTGTGATCGTTTGGCACCCTTATTCTATATATAAAAAAAACGTTCTTCGATTGTAGTCACTGACCATAACAAAACAGTAGCATTGTGCTGAAATATAGTTATTTTGTGCGTGTGTGGTCATTTTCTGGTTGAGTCAACCTGTTCGTACTGTAGCCATAAAACACTCCACCCTGTCTTTACCACGCGTCTTGACATCATTAAATCGCTTACAACACGACAGTTTGTCTGCTCGTGTCACATATTCCCTTTGAGCGTAATATTAAGCTTTGACTCATACCCGATTTCGATGCGCAAAAGAATTTTTAATTAACATCGATGTAGGCAAGCCGAATATGATCGGTTTATGGAACTGAAATTTTTATTTGACACGCTTTTGGTTTTGTGTTTATGGGTAAAAATAGTAAAACAAATTATAGTGTGGAAGCTCATATTTGTTTTTATCTGCACACGACTAAAGTCGCGTTTTTGCCGCGGCTTGACCAAAATGTGGAAACTTCATGGCGTGGCACTATGGTTTGATACAAGTGACAAACGAGCGTACAGTCTTCCTTATGGAAAGTGCATGCTGCGGCTTGAGGATTACATCTATCCTCAATTAAGATTCAAATGCAGATGCGTTGTTACCTTTAGGATCTAAGACGTCACTAACTATACGAATCCCAGCAATATTATGCTGTTATTTTGCATTGGTATTCTGGGAAAGCGTGGCCTTTCGCCGGTTGATTAGATTTAGTGTGTAGCCATAATACTTCTGCACCGTGGTTACGCAAACAAGTTCGTTTCGCTCTTTAACTGACTCAAAAAAGGAGGAGGTTCTATATTCGACACGTTTTTGTAAGTTCACCGATTTCTCAGTAACGACTGAACATATTTTTCTTTCTCTATTATTTAAAAATTTGAATCAAAAATTCCACTCATAAGAGTTGAAGTATAAAAAGGGTTTATAATAAGATGACATTAGTTTCTTATTCTATTTGTTATCTTAAAATTGGATTGGATTATTTAATTGAAGAGTATTTGTAACTGAAGAAGTCCCTTGCCGTTTTAGCGAAATAATCTTTCGCTCACTAGATGTCGCTAGTTAACAGCGGAGTTGAGGTTGAGGTGAAGTTTTTGTTACACAGTGTCTAACCAATGCCTCAGTGGTTTGCTCTTTAATTTGTTGCACATTTTAACCCTTTCTTCTACTTTTATGAATATCTGTGGTTTTGCTTATTTATTTTTAATTTAAATAATTTAAAATATAACTAATAGTACACAAAAAAAAAAAAACATTTTTAATCTCACCTTTAAATTTTTCAAACAAATTAACTTCCCCGCTATGAAGTCTGTCAAATATTACGCCTAATTTTTAGGTAGAGTTTCCCTTGTGGCAGAAAAAGTCAGGGATTTTCCCTCTTTGCTATCCAATTCTATACTTAACATTTTATTTCGCATATTTTTCACAGACATCATTCTGAAACAGACCTTAGCCTTAACCTAAGCATAATATAAACTACTATGTGTAATGAGGCGGTTAGGTTTTGAATTTATAATAATTTTTACTTTTCATTAAAATTTAAATTTTTATTCACTATTTGTTTTGTGTTTAAGCTTGTTCTATTGCGGACACTACCTACGATCTATAAAAAGATAAATTGCGTCGTATACAACTTGTTCTACGGATAGATGACGGTTTCCGCTCTAGTTTTTAGAGGTCGTTCGGTAGAAAGAACGTGGAGTACACCTCGAATAGGTATTTCTACTATTTAGTAGGCTCTTTATTTCTTGAAATAACTATATTATTTGTCTTTTAATGGTCACAAATGTGTTTTTTTGTAATACATTAAGTTATTTTTTTAAGTTGTATGTTTTAATTGGTAGAGCCACGTTGCAGCTTATGGTTGTAGCACGAATGGGTCGACACGACTGGGGTGGGACCACGCTCTCACACAATACCAGCGTGAAATGGAAGCTTAATGCTGCTGTGTTTCGTATGGCGAGTATATAGAACCAGAGGCCTATTTTAATGAAAATGAGGCATTCAATTCCTCACGGGTGACAACGGATCTGCATTTTGATTCTTAATTGGGGGTAAATGTAGATGTCTATGGGTCAAAGCATCCACTTTCCATCAGGGAGACTGTGTGCTCGTTTGACACCTTTATTCTATAAAAAATACTTTTATAAAGCTAATTGTTAGATAAAGTTGTAAGTATGTATTTATAGTAAGAATATAAAGAATATGTTTTTGTAAATATATTAAAACAACACGTCGTTGTACAAATTATTTACAAATACTATGTTCCCTTTTTTTATTGGTTTATTATCCATTCGATTGAGAAGAAGGTTTTTTTTCGCGTGTATGTATATTTTTATATATTTACACAAAATATTCTGTCACAAAGGGCTTGATTGACTTCGACATGCGAGGTGTGGTTAGATGAGTCCTTATATCCGGTATGTTACAGACACACCGATACAATATGATGTTTGCAAAACAAAAACCATATAAAGAACATGGCATTTTATAACTCAATATGGTTACTTTAATAAAAGGTTTCTACCTCTTTTTATCTTCAGAAATCTTTATGAGCATTCGTACGTATTTGCCGCAATTAAATGTTTTATGCGTAATATGTAGGAGGTATGTCAGGTGTTCAATATTAAATTAAGCGTCGAATGAAATTGGTTCAGGGTCGATATTATCATTGTTATTCTGATATGATAAAAGAAGTTCACTACCATAAGAACGTTTAAAAGTACACATACGCCCTTAACTTGGCCCTAAACTATGGAAGTTATTAAACCCTTTATTTAAAACGAAAATTATTTTCTATGATCATAATCCACCTTTCGCTATTTATGCTTTAATTAAACTCCTCGTCTTACATACAAAAGCGGAGGCATCGGGTACCAATGAACAGCATTGAATTTGTGAACCTCTATAATAGGCATCGCTAGATAGAATCAGTACACGGACTTCATAGCCCCGCGGCCTGTATATAGAGCATTGCCCTATACAGCCTGCCAATATTACCTACCGGCTTCACTCAATTTATTCCATACTCCCCGATTTCCTTCACTGTGCCGGCTTGAATATTTATGAAGGGAACTTTTGTTACTTTTTAAGCGAAATATCTGTTTAAATGTATAACAGTGCCTTAAACGAGCGCGTTACTCTCGTCGATGGAATAACGATTGGATAAACTTCGTGTTTTCTCCGCCATATTGTTGATGGAAGTTTTTAAACAATGTTTCTAAATATTTCGAAAGTGTTTTGTATGTTCAACTTATTTAAAGTCAAAGGTTGTTGTTGGGTGTTAGAAAACATTGTTTTGTTTTTTTCAATTGTTAGTAGCCGGTTTTCATGAAGCTACCACACGGCTATGGAGAACTAATACCTACTAATAAATTACCCGTATTTCTCAGTATAAGTTTATATGACTTTTACATTTAAAAATCTAATTTATGTTAGAAGCCTACTTTACTACAAATTTTTTTACTAGAGTTACTAGAGGTGGTGAAACTCCTTTTTTGCCTAAGGGTCTGTTTGGATCGTTACTAAACCTCTTACATATTTTTCCAAAAAAAAAAAAAATTGTAGAGCATGCACAGTTATCTTCCGATCTGAAGGGTTTAGAGTTTCAGTATAATTAATGGCTGTGATGCATTTTTTCTAAGTCCTTAAATGTGACAATGTGTCTATAGTCGTCTGAGGCCTGAGGCTTGGCCCGCAGTGACCGTATGGTGAGTGTATAGAGTTGGAGAGCATTTTCACTGGTAACGAGGCATTCTATCTTAGTCTTCACATTTTGATTCGAATTGGAGGATTGATGTAGGTGTATGTTGATTTCGGCATCATTTACACTCATGCGGACGGTCGGTTCGTTTCCCTTATTCTAAATTAAAAATATAAAATAACTACCATGCATTTACTCTAATTTACAAATATGAGTTCCATACTACATAATTCCCTTAATCGTAAGTAGATACAGTTCATAAACACCTATATCTTTCCTCGGTTAAAATTAAAATGCAGATGCAGTGCCACCCCTGAGGACTATAAATGGAAGCCCTTTATACCAGTAAAATAATGGTCTTTTGATCTCGTCCCTCACCATAAGAAACATTACAAATCTATGCTGCTATATTCCGTTGGACTTTTGTACGAGCGTGGTCTTTATCTAGTAGAGCTGATCTTTTTTACGTGTTAAAAATATCATATAAACTTGATGACTTTCTATTAAGATGATGCCTTTTGATATTTTTCTATACCTAGCCCTCAAAAATTTGCTCAACTCAAAAAAAAGAAACACATTAAAAATAATTTTCCATATGTGCCAGTAAAAAAGTTTTTAGAAAAAAAGCCCAATAAGAATTATTTATTTATTTAGTCTATTTGCACACTAAGTACAAAAAGGCAGACTTAATGTAACCAGACTTTCGATTCTAGTCTACCTCCAGGGTAATATTAATTCAATTCAAATTTCTTTGCACGTAATTATTGCCTGATTAAGTTTCGATTTAAATACAATTCGATAGTTTATATCAAAAACAGGAAAGACGACGAAAGACGGAATTGATAATATAAACACACTGAATCACGCCCATTTCTTTTCTTTAAAATAATAAGGTAGTGCCAATCCTTATTTGTAAGTATGAATAAGATAAACATATTCCACACAATTTTAGGCTAAAACAAGGTGTGTTTTGGAGCGGCATTCGCTAACAAGTTTTCAATGTCATCGAAGACACCAGGCTGTGTCAACGCAGTCGAATGTGTATGCAGGCCTTGACATTATCACTGATTAGTTGTCATGTCTTTCGCATCCGTGCCCGTAGTATTTAGAACGTAATGAAAGTGCCACTGAGACGCATGTTTCGTATTTGATAGTAGGAGACAGTATTTAAACATAAAATCATTATTTTCGCATATCCATGCTTTATATAGGTAGATAATGTGTCGATTAACTTTTCAATATAGAGTATTCATTACTTTTTTGTATCTATGGCTTTTTAAATAGCTTAGTCAACCAAATCTAAGAAATACCTTTTGACGTTTCACATTAATTATTCCGCAATAACTGCACAAGCGTACTCACACGATTTAAAATAACCTTTTACGTAAATCCGAAGAATTATGACGTTATCTATATTTCATTACTAAAACTATAACGTTGTATAGTTTTTTATCGCTAATTTAAATTCGAATCTTTCAAACAAAGCAAAATATTAAAAAAAATAAGCAGTATCAACTTTTTTTACTTGACGTCGTTTCTATGATATATCGCTATGGACCTTACCGTAGTGTTTGGTTGATTAAAATTCATTGTTATGCGAATAATCGGCAAAAATATTCAAATAATCGGTAAAAATATTCAAATAATCGGTAAAAATATTCAAATAATCGAATAATAATTTTTCGGATGTATTATTTGTTTAATAAAAAATTTATTTTTAAAATTCGTTAAATTCCATGAATCATGAATAAAACAAGTTTATTTTTTTACTTTGTCAACGTAAATTTTTTAGACAAGAAACTATTCAAGGCCGCGCTAAAAAAGCCACTACGTAATTTCAATCACCCGCCATTTCGCGACTGTACGTAATTTTGTGATTTTGTGTTTGTCTTCTTATTTTGTGACTCGGCTTTAAGTTTTTGGACTGTTTCTTCTATATTCGTTGAAGCATGTGCCCATATATGATATATGATATGGATGATAGGGCAAAAGTGGTAGAAAAAAACAAAAAAAATTATTATGGATGACTTTGAAAGAGACATTAAGTTTGACTGCATTATTGAAAATCAAATAATAATTAATCTAAACAACGACAGCTCAACTAGTTGTAGTGAAAGTGTTTGAATAAATTAATTTTTATTCTAGTTTCAATCTTCAATTTTTATGACCTCTGTGTCTCTAGAAATAAGCAGTAACTACAAATACGAAGAAACTGATAAATCTTGGGTTTTAAATTATAAGTTTTTAATTTAACCTGGTATTATTCAAATCAAACTGTAAATGATTACCAACTCTAAATTCGTTATCCTAAATGTCTTAAATTGAATATCGATTTTTTTAAGAATCGAATATTATACGTTCCCATTTTTGGTCGGCATGCTTGGTGCAATAAGTCTGACAGCTGTCAAAATGTATTTCTTAGATTTGATCTTAGAGTAATTACATACATACTAGTAATTACTCTGAGGATTTGGTTGACTATAAGTTATATGAGAAATTAGCATAAAATTGGGTATTTTAGAACAAAATTTACAAATGTTTGCTCATTTAAAACTAGCTGCTTCATTGGAAATTAGACCAAAAAACAGATTATATTTTATACTATACTAACTTAGTTTAATATGTAACAGTGATGTTCTCCTGTGGAGGATGGAAAATAAAAGCAAAATATATAGGAATCTGGAAAAAACTACTCGATCAGGTCAAGGCCCACAAGCGACTGTAGTATATGATGATGATGATCGCTTTTCGATTTGACTAAGACGAAAACTACCGAATCTTAAGAGAAAATGACAACTTGTCCTAATCTATTCTTGACGGATGTTACATTTATTTTACAATATAAATTAAGCAGAAATTAACAATTTAGATCTGAAACACAAGCTAAGCAGACCTGGACACAGGTCTTTCCAAGAGTACGATAGCTAACATGTATTTTTGGTAACATTGCGTTGCCCAAACCACGCTGGGTGACAGGTTGGAGAGCGCGGAGCCAAAACTTGCATTGATAAGTCTGTGTTATTTGGGAAAATAAATATTTTTAATTATATTGGCTCTAGGCTTGCACTATACCAGGTGGTAAGACTCTTTCCTTTTCTTTTCTGTGTAGTCCGCCTGGGCAAGGCATCTTCTTACCTATTTATGTGGCCAAATAGATGTGTTTGTAGTTTCACAGCTTTCTCATACGTCCAGCAGTGAGGGATCACGTATCATTTCCATATATGTCATCACTGACAGCACGCACTAGCTCTTCACTCTTGTTTTCAAGTATTGAAGACCTTACTCTGTGAACCTTTTCGTTGAAAATAGATTGTCAGTTCAAATTTTAATGTCATTCTTCTACTTTACATTTTTATAACTGCATTTTATTTTAAATTGCTACATTTGATTTTCTCTTCGTATTTTACTTCGTTGAATTTCGAACATCAACATTGGATATATGAAGTTAGCTTCTTCAAGATTTTCTGCTACGTTAAAGAATCTTACTGTATAATTTTTCGTTGGCTTGCGTCCATTTGACTCTCAAACTGGAGTACCTGATTTAAGAAGTGGGATGAAATTAACTATAATATTTGATTTTCCACTTTATGAAAATACGTTAATAGCTTCATTACTGTCTTTTTCATATCATACGTTAGATGAAAAAGACTTGTATTTGGATTTGTCGTTACTTTTACGCAAAAAAATATTTTATGTACCTAAGTAATACGTGAGTCGTTTACGACGCATTTTAATATTGTTTCCGAAGAATAAATATTGTTTACCGGTCTTCATTTCTAAACTTTTTATCGTTTACGGAAAACAGAGCGGACTGTGCCCCTGTATTTTCGTGAACACTTATATTAGAGCATTGGTAACTTAAGGACTAAGCGTTTGAGGGAATTGTTAGTTGAGATTTTAAGTACTTATTTACAAAGTGCTCGGCGGTGAAGGAAAATTAAGGAATACAATATTGCGTGGACATGTGAAGTCCGCAAACGGGCACTGGAGAACCGCGATAGACTGATCGCTCTATAACTCTCAGAAATGAAAAAAGGTGCGGTCCACACACTGTCGTACTCTGGTAAGGGAGTCAGTATTACAACGGGATACAGAAACAGAAACTTTTTAGTCACTATAGGTTATAAATAATACTTATAGTCACACTTTTTTTTAATTACTACTGGTTCGGATAACACTATCTTTCGAAGATCCAGCAAGAAACCCAGCCGGACCTTAAAAAAAAACAGCTTACATTCTTGAATGTTACGCAATTAACGACATAAAACAAATTAGAACTAGCTTATTATCGACCACCTCATTCTCAGGGGTTATTTATATTATTTATATACATATAATAGAAATGTAAATTGCAGGTGTCTGTATATTTAATATTTTTGTAACAAAATTGATAGAGATACACCAAAAATAAGTAATTTAATACATTTCTGTCATATTTAGTCTATATCTCTATCTGTCTGTCTGTCTATCTGTCTGTTTGTTTGTTAACGTATCATTTATAAAGTACAGATTTATATCAAAATAATCTTTAAGGAAATTATGGATCGTATATTCGTTTTAAATATAGTCTTTGTTTTATTAAAATCGGTCCATCCTATCAAAAGTTATGATTAAATTCTGAAGTATGAGCACGAAATATAGGTACGAATTTGTTCAATGCAGCGTTGAGAGATCAAGGGCATTTTTTTAATTTATTTATGTACACACAACAAGATACAGAAACAGTCTTATAGTAAGTTCGTATAAAGGTTCTACTTATTCCGTAATTTGCTGAAATATCTTCCAGTAGACCCAAAAATATATTAAAATGGCAAACTAAGTGCATACATTACTACTTACTACAAATGAATAAATAATATACAAACTGTTACGTAAATGATATTAAATAATACTATAAATAATTTTTTTTTTTTTTATATTATATATATATACTATCTATAGAATTGTTATTTTACGATGCATTATTTTACATGATTTTTGTAATTAAATCATGTCAAATAGTTTTCCGTAATGAAATAATTGCATATAAACGCAGTAAACAAAAATAATAACGAATTACGCAATAAATATTTATAAAAAATATATAAACCCTTATATCTTATTGAACAAAGTACACAATAGTTAACCAATGTCATCGATAGATGGTGTTGTGCAAATTGTTTTTATTAATTAAATTTTAAATAAGTAAGTTTGCTTATATATTTTTTTTTCTTAACCGACGAGTACCTACGACATGGTAATTTTAAAGACCTATTAACAATTCCTTTAGTTTCAGCGAGGTACATAGGAGCTTGCCATGAGTATATTTTACTTTTCTTTTGCAGTTCCCAAAAGTTTTAAAATTTACATTGTCGTAAAATTGAAAAATTACGTTACACGATTTTGAGTTGTTTTTCTATTGTTCCTACCCTTTCTTTTCTAAATATTATATAATTTTTATCTTATTGTAATAATAAATTAACTACTATAATTTTATATAGACGCCGCTATAAGTATTTTCAAGCACCATAAGGTTTAATTATTAGCGAGATATGAAAGGCAGCGAGATAGTGTCTTGACTCCTAACGCATCTGTTCTTTTGGAATTAAAAATAAAGTGCATATTACTAATTTATGTTTTATATGATGAGTTATACTTAAAATTAGACAAAATTCTTATTTTATATCAGAAGTTTTTTTTTATTTCGTTTGCAAATAGTGTATATAGAATTTCATTTATATTCGACATAAGTTAAACGAACAGTGCGATTGACTCGATACTTACTGAGAGTACTGTATTTAAAAATAAAGAATACGTATTTTGCGATTTCAAAATAACCCGTAGAGGAGGCAGGGGCAGAGGGTGTGCAATTTTGTATGGAGATGGAATATTTTGGTATTTCTTAAAACAATCCTTTACGGGGGAGGGTTCGAGAAGAAAGGAAGTAATTAAATAATAAAGGCCTCTGACTGATTTAAAATAAGGGTGCAATGAGTATTGCTCAAACCGCTGTACGTAGATGCGTGAAATTGGGACAATAACAACATTTATTAAGAAGGCATCCACTAAGAAAGAATTCCCGGAAATATTTATATCCGTAGATAGTACGAGTTAAATAAGGTTTTTAAGAATCTTTTTTCACGAGGTGATTTCGTATTTGTATAGGGAAAAATTATTAATTATTATTATTTCCTAGGATAAATTTAGTTTTATTTTTAATTTGTTTACAGGTTGAGACAAAATATGATATTTTTTTGTGTATTTAGTTTAAAGTAGGCATAGGACTACAGTTTTCATTTTTTTTTTATTTAACATCAATAATTGGTGGTGGTGCCGGCTAATTGTCATATGGAAACCAAGTATTGGCTAGAGAAATTCGAGAGCAAATTAGGGATTACGTTATTGCGGTCATTTTGTTGTTTATTTACAAAATAAAACACAAGCGTTACTGTTAGCCCTATTCGTTTCTTGGTTCGTTTGTGGGTACGTTTATTTTTTAGTTCATTTGTTTGTCTGATTAATCGACTAACTGAATGTTTTTATACAGAGTAGTTACTTCAGAGAGTCTTTCTAAGTTTTCGCGACAGTTTACTTTACAAATAAATCATCATCAATTAGAATGGCAAAATTACTGATTCTTTTTTTTTTTATTTTTTTTTTTTTGTGGGTTTTGCGTCTTGTGTTTTATTGGGGGGGGGGTTGTTTGGTTTTTGGTATCTTTGGTTCTTCTTATTAATAATAAAAAATTTTTTTTTTTTTTTTTTTTTTTTTTTTTTTTTTTTTTCTATTTTTTTATATTATGGTTTTTATTTTTTTTTTTTTTTTTTTTTTTTTTTGTTTCTTTTTGTCGTTTCCCCCAAAAAAAACTTTTTCTTATTTTTTTTCTTTTTCTTTTTTTTTTTTGTGTGTGTCATTAATGTTTCATGGTGAACACAATCGAAGGATTTGTATAACTCATAGAATATACCCAAAGAATCCTGTGAATGTGTGATATATTTATTCAGCTCAACACCAGCATTAGTTGTACCTATTGTGAAACCAATTGATTTGTATGAAGTGAATTATTTACACTAAAAAATTGGACATTTGATGAAGAATAATTTTTTCAAAATTTTTACTAAGTTCAGAAATAGGTCTTAAATTGGCGGGTTCCAATGTACATATCAGATTTAAATGCAGATTCGATAACAGTATTGAAAATAATAGCTAGGTAAGGTGTGCTTGTATCTACATTTTATGGATGCAATTAAATATGGCCGTATAAGGACGCTCAAGGTCGCTCAGCGAGCTATGGAGAGGGCTATGCTCGGAGTTTCTCTGCGTGATAGACTCAGAAATGAGGATATCCGCAGAAATATCAGAGTGACCGACATAGCCCAACGGATTAGTAAGCTGAAGTGGCAATGGGCCGGCCATATAGCTCGAAGAACCGATAACCGATGGGGAAGAAAAGGTTCTCGAGTGGCAGCCTCGTACCGGTAGGCGTAGTGTAGGGCGACCCCCACTAGATGGAGTGATGACCTGGTAAGATATGCAGGAAGTCGATGGATGCAGGTGGCTCAGGACCGTGCTTTGTGACATTACTTGGGGGAGGCCTATGTTCAGCAGTGGACTTGTGAAGGGCTGTGATGATGATGATGATGATGATTAAATATATTTTATCAAACCTCCCTGGGGATAACGTCGCATGTAGTCGACCGTATGTGTCTATAGACAGAAGTGGCCACTTGCCATCAAATTGACTGCAAGTCACTTAGTTACTCTAATATAATTATAATTTATTCAAGTAAGTGTAAGATTATGATTAAGTCGACATAACCGTTCGAGTCGAAATAATCCCTTAATAAATAAAGCGAGATTTTTTTTTAAATATTGTAATTAATAATTAAAAACCTGACACCGATCTTGCTGATATTATGAAACCTATGTATAAACAAATTACCTATATTTAGCCGATCGTCGACCGTTATGTGAACAACAAATGAATGGCGCCTAGGTCGTATAGCACGCTCCGCAAACGACACGTAACAATACGAATATCGGTTTCAACTGACATGTACAGTTACACAGATACTCTTCGCTAGGTAGTCATTAATGGCGCGGTCATTACTTTTATATAATATATTACCTTACATATGCACATCCACATCCCGTGCGTTATTGGATTTCCATCGGTCGTTTATGTCTATAATGGCCTATTAAAAACTTCGGGCGGCTTTTTATTGAATTATTGCTCTATGGATTTTCATTGTACCCTTTGTTTTAAATTTTAATTTGTTATTCCGTTTAATTTAAACCTAGACGTGCTGATGAAATAAAATTAGATTTGCATTCGTTGTTATTATTTTAAGTTATTGTAAATCTGGCGCATTCTAACTTGGCCGGGCTGAAGTTAGTCGCATGAGACTGCGCAGATATAGTTTTTAGGAACAAAATGGTAGCAAGAGGAGTGGGAGGGTGGGTGGTAGCTAAAATTAGAGATGCGAACATGCATATTGCGCTGTTACAATTACTACAGATTAAAAAATGTTACGTAGATTATCGTTATTATCAATTACGATTTTATTTTATATTTTATTGAAGTGAAACATTTTTAGAAACGTTGTGATTTTTGAAGCGGCACCAATAAGAAACAAATACATAAATATATCTATAGGATTTAACCTGCGAGAGAATAAGATAGAATACATTATATAGTTCCTCCCGAACAAGCCGGTTTCCGAAAAGGCTTCAGTACCATAGACCACATACATACCCTGCGGCAGATTGTACAGAAGACCGAAGATTACAATCTGCCACTTTGCCTGGCGTATGTGGACTATGAGAAAGCCTTTGATTCCGTCGAAATTTGGGCGGTGCTACAGTCCCTTCAGCGGTGCCAAGTTGACTGTTGGTATATCGAAGTGCTGAAGTGTTTGTACAGTAGGGCTACGATGGCTATCCGAGTACAGAACCAGAGTTCGAAACCTATCCAACTGCAGAGAGGTGTAAGACAGGGTGACGTTATATCCCCGAAACTCTTCACCGCTGCGTTGGAAGACGTTTTCAAGCTACTGGACTGGAAAGGATAGTTTTCTTTTATCACGATATCCGCTTTGTGCGGTAAAGCACCGCATGGATGGATGATTAATATAACTTTTAACTGTTAAAATAAACAGTTAAAAATTAACTAATTTATTAAATAAATAAGATTAACAATATTGAATAAAATTATCTTAATCAATCCATTCATAACAATCTTTGAGTATTCAAACTCAAAGATAACAATCCACGATTTTATAACTTGTCGATTTATATTAAATTAGTAGTATTTTACGTACCACCTTGAGTCAATCAAGTTTTGTTTGATAAATGATTTGACTTTCCTAGGTGTAACAAAGCAATTTTTCTCGTAATTTACTAAAAGTTTCACTTTTGTCACGTGTGAACTGCACACATGTTTTACTTTATTGTTCGTTGGTGTGTAAATTCATCATGTCGTTTTAAATACAGTCATTAATTTATTATATTATTTAAAAAAATATTACATTCCGTAAGAAAAAAAGATACAGTGGGTGAACTTATTGCCTAAAGGCATTCTCTACCAGTCAGTCAATACACATTATAATTAGTAAAAGGTTATGTTGTAAGTAAATACATAAATATCCGTATATTTACATATATTAACAAGAGTGTGGTTTGCAAGATGATGCTGTGACCAGGATTAAGAAAGGAACGTTTCGGTGGTTTGGTCATGCAGAAAGAATGAATGAAGAAAGAGTGATAAAGCGAATTTATGTTGCAGAAGTGAATAGAAGAGTCGGAAAGGGACGTCCTAGGCGGAAGTTTATCGACCAAATTGGCGATATATTGAAAATGGGCGAAATTAGGAGTACCCTTAACCGTGGAGAAGTAATGTGGAAGAGGCAAGAAAGGTATGCGAAATGGAAGTCTGTGTCTCTGCCTACTCCTTAGGGTGACAAGCGTGAGTGTTTATGTTATATTATTATTATTATTATGTTAGTAACACAGCTGCTTCCGATGTTACGAGCGAATATGAAGTGGCACATCTTTATCGACTTGCATCTTTACATGCGTAAAAGCCAACCTCAGCCCGGCCAAGATAGAGTGCGCATACTATACTTTTGAGATTTTAGTTACGAAAAAATTAAGCCCATGATACGAGGGACGTGCCACTAGTAACTAAAAACCGCAGTAATTAAAATATTTAATCCTTGTTACTCGTATCGATCTTTTCACAATATTGACCGTGAGTACTTATGTACGTGTATACTTTTCATGCGACTAATTCACTCAGAAAATAGCTTTAACCTCTATTCTTTAGACTCCTGTCAGAAATCTCGAAATTTGTGTCGTATGTTTTGAATGTAATGTTGTGGCAGGCGGGAACGAAAAAAAAACACAAAACATGTTTGTTGAATTTTTTTTTATACAATTCCACTTAAAAACATACATATTTCGGTTATCGGTTTGTCCTCGTTTGCAATCGTCATAAAATTCGAGTTATATTTGTCTATTAGTATATTTATATATAATAGACTATATAAAAAGCTTTACTACCCTAACCTTACAAAACCTTTTTATTCTCTGTTAATTAAGTTTTTACTTTTTATAAGCTAGTGCTTGACCACAACCCCACCTGGTGGTAAGTGGTGATGCAGTCTTGGAAGGTAAATCGCACTGTCTTAGCGTAACAAAAGCCTATTCACTCTTGCCTTGAAGACGTCCAGATTGTATTCGGACGGAAAGATAAACGCCGGCAAATTATTCCATTCCTTTGGTGTACGCATTAAAAAAGTCTAAGAAACCGTTTGGTTATGCGTGAAATATCGACAGCAAAGTGGCGAAAACCCGCCGACCGTCTGGTCGTCCGATGGTGGTTTTTATTTTTAATACCATAGTTGATTGTTGCTTTGCTTCGGGATATATATACCTATGTTTTTTTCGCTAGTCAGCAGATCTTAAACTTTTTATCATCGGCGTCGAATTTCAAAGTGGCACCGATACACCCGACGATCTTTCTGCTTATCGGTAAGTTTGTGCAGCACTAATTTCGAAAAACGCCTATGTAGAGAAAGTTGGGTCTGGAATTACAGTTGTACTTAAGTAAATAACTTTCCCGCTGTCGCATTGTTACCCCTGTTATTGAGATATTCATGTGGCTCCCCTTAAATGTTTTTCTTTACTGTCGAGCCCTTGGAAATCGAACATGTAAAAATTGCATTAGTAGAATCGGAAATCGAATGCGTGTTGCTTGCTTACTATGTAATTTGTGGCACGGCAGAAACACGGACTCGAATCTGTAAATATGAAATACGTTATACATGTATTTGTTTCTACGTAGCTATTTACGTAGCACTTTTTTAAATTAAAATTTCTTGAGATTCATGTTCGCGCACCGCCGCGATATTCTTATAATAAATTGCTTGTATTATCTCTTCAACGTACAAAGCGTTAAAAGCCTTGTGTTTTTTTAACGGCTTTTCTTATTGTGAAATACTTACCAGGCTTTCTGCTAAGTTAAATTCATAACCTTTGTATTTACTGTAAAGCAGTGTTAAAGAGCACGCCGCAAAGCTTTGTCGCATTTAAGCGAGCACTTAATGAAACGCTTGAAAGGTGGCACTCTGAATCTCGCTCCGCTAACAGGCGTGGAAGGCGCAGATTTAGGAGGGATTTCCTTTGTTATACTTTCATGTCGAGATTACTAAGGGAATTGAAAATCTATCTATTTGTTCGTTTGTGTTCGTCATTAAATTGTGCTATATAAAATCGACTGGGGTTCAGGTATTTTTCCTTTTTTTTTTGTAGTGAAACATCTTTACACACGCTTGACTTGGGGAGTAAACTGGCGAACGCGTGATGAAAGCGTTACGTAAAGTGTGATAGGGGGAGGCGAACGGGAGTTGAGTGGGGGATATAAGCAAGAGAAAGCAGTGCGCACATTGATGTTATGTATGTCCGAGTGGCTTTTTGTTCGTGCAACCGTATTCTATTTGAAAATATTTTCATATGATACAGTCCACATGCCATGTTCCTTGGTTTATTTCAAAATTAATAACCTATTTAATAAGGATCTACGAAAATTACTAAAACTGTAAACACCACAAATAGAAGTAAAACATAAGTAAAAACACTTCGCCACCAATCCTCTTTTATTGGTTTAAAAAAATTATAATTAATCCAGTTGTGAAAAAGGAGGTGCAGTAGTCTCTCTCTGTTGTTCAAGCTCAGTCGTTCGCATACAGCGCGACTTCAATAGATTGTTAAAAACTATTATCCGCTTATTCTTCAGCATTATATTCATGTGTAATAGAAGTATTTTAATAGTTATAATTCTTTTCATAACAAAAAATACACTTTGATACTATCAACAATAACAAAATTTAAACAAATCAACGTTATATTCGTTATATAACATTATAGACTACGCACAATATCACACGCAGGAATATCCGTTATTATAGTTGATAATTTTTAGTACATTATGATCATGATAATAATCGTTGATAGTCTCGTGCAACCCTGAATCAGTGTATTCAGATAATTTCTTCTTAAAGATTGAAACGCTCTTTATTATATTTCGTCTTTTAGGAGTTCCGTTAGTTTAGTTAAATAATATATTGTTAATATAAAAATAAGTAAAATTGCAGATAAAAGTTACCAACAAATTACCTTCCGCCTTCTGTCAAATATTTCACCTAATTCGTAAATGGCCCCGCCCTGGTGGTAGAGAAAGTCGTGGATCGTTATGGTCGTCATAACAAGCCTATGAGTATCCTTATGTTTGACACAGGCCCTGTCTCATTTGTAAGAGGTTGCTTTGAGTAGGGAAGCGTTATCCGCGTAGCTTCAATACATGTTGGCAGACTTCCTATGTCTTGAAATATTATTCATTTCCCGATTATTAAGAATTCCTCACGATGTTTTTTTTTCTTCATTTCCGAATGCGTAGTCAATCAGCAACTTAAATATTTTTATTGACGCCGCGGCGGTAGGGTCGAATTTGGTTTTCCCGCGTTCTGTGCATTTTTAAATCGAGCGTTTGTTATTTAATAGGTGTAGGAATAATTATTCGTATAACTATGCAGTGAGTGTATCGATCGAGTCGCGGTAGAATACCGACATGAAAAGAAAAATTCACATGGCGTAATGAAAATACATTGTTTGTTAATTTAATATAGTCAGTTATTAATCGAGCAACATAGCATTGCACGTTGTTGTTAAATTTTTTATTTTGTGCATAAATATTAATGAGTGTACGATTTTATACGTACAATATTGATTCATTTCAATTTTCATCATTCCAATTAACTGGTTGAATGCCTTATGCATAAAACAAAAAGACAGTTTAAAAATAAATTAAAAAATATTTGACATGTTTGTTTGAGTATATTAATTTTACTGTCGTTAAGTTTATATACTTTTTATACTTCACTTGCCAACCCACTTGCATGTATATCTAAATTAGCAGGCAGACTTAGTTCTGTAGCATATGCTGTAAGAAAGATTAGAAGTCCAACCAATGTTGAGACAGCTAGATAGTTTTATTGAATAAAACATTTTATTTTTTTTTGTTTTTTTTTAGTTTATTTAGTTACTTTCATAACGTAATGACTTATGGAATCTTACTATTGGGTAATGCGACTGACATTGAAGTCATATTTGTTTTGCAAAAGAAAGCCGTACGGGCGATTTACAACTTAAATTGTAAAGAGTCACTTAGAGAAAAATTTAAAGAAAATAAACATATTAACTTTGGCATCACAATATATTTACG
This sequence comes from Parnassius apollo, assembly GCA_907164705.1. NCBI lineage: Eukaryota > Metazoa > Arthropoda > Insecta > Lepidoptera > Papilionidae > Parnassius > Parnassius apollo. Next base: position 1,080,974 of record CAJQZP010000885.1, on the reverse strand, counting down.
AAAATGTAATGTATGTACATAAAAACATAAATAACTTTTATAAGAATAAAGATGTTCATACTTTAAACACTGGGAACAAACATAAGCTTGTATACAGTTACGAGAACCAAATTAGTAATTCTTTTTGGGGCAATGATACGCTTTTACAACAAAATCCCAGAATATGTACAAAATTTGTCATTAAACAAGTTTAAATGTTTTATTAAAGAAAAATTGTACAAAAAGGGTTATTAAAATATAAATGAATGCATAAATGAAAATAACCCCTGGGAATGAGGTAATAATCTACGTTGAATAAAATCATTCATATTTCATTTCATTTCATTGTGATGCAGCCTGCTGACTGGAAAACAGGCTTAAGCGGTAAATCTGTCAATACACATCTATATCATTATCATTATAGCCCTTCACAAGCCTACGGCGAAACATAGGCTTCCTCGAAGTTTGCCACAAAACACGGCGAGACACGTGCATCCATCGCTTCCTGGACGTCTTACCAAGTCTTCACTTCAACTAGTGGGGGATCAACCTACACTGCGTGCCGGTATTAAGATGCCATTCTAGAACTTTTCTTCCCCATCGAATGTCGGTTCTTTAAGCCATAAGGGTGGTAATCCATACGCTATACAGAAATATCAGTGTTTGGTGTTTGGTGATGGGCAGCTGGCATGATGCAGATGGCAGCGCTCAACATCGCATCAGCCCGACCCAGCGTGTTGATTATGAACATCCATTTAGAATTAAGTAATATGTCACAATCTTGCCTGATCAAGGTTGATATATTCAAATTTCATATCACCATCGAAATTATTTTGTCGAAATTACCATTTTGGTCAAATAGATGTTAATAAATTCCTAGTTTTTTTATTTCCGGTTTTATTAGATTGCGTCAGATCTATCCAAAATGCTAAACGGACAATCAATGTCACCCGATATTGATTTATTTTATTTATTACTTACAGATATATACACTTACACGTCTAACCCAATTCGATAGTGACATTTTTACATTATGTACTTATTTAAATGATGTGTAATTTTTTGAACTACTATATTCATTTAATCAAAAAAAGGTTAAATACATTCATGACAAGATATTTGAATTCTGTACCGCGTTCAAAATTGAGTGCATGAACATAATTATCAGCAATTTGCGAATCATTTATCAATGCATATGTGAAATTGGATGTACGGGCGTGCAATTAAAACTTTGAGACACGAATTCCGACTGACCTTAAATACTTTTATAATTTTTCACCAGTCCCGCCAACGTCCGAACCTCTTCATTTAACATCGCTTTGGAGCACGTGACTAAAATTTTCTACGTTCTTTGTCTATTACTTCACTTACGTCATCTCTGATGGACTAAGCTGTGCCACTTCCCGAACACTTTATTGAGATCCGATCGCTTTATGTGAATTACGAAATAAATTCGAGCTCTATTTTTAAGTTAAATTTACTTTTAAAAATTGGGCTTGTATTTTGAAGTATTAAAATTAGTGGCCTGTATGACGGCCTGCTTTGCCTTCACCCTTTATTTATAATGGTGTTATAAATTGTATTATAAATCTGTAAAAAAAAAATAATGAAAAATTGCATTAAAACGCAAATGCTCTTCGCTATAGTTGGGATGATCGGTATAATCGCCACGCATTACAAACCGATTCGCGGTCACACACAGCGCATGTTACCACTTTGATTTGATCATAAACTTAACCACTAAATTTTTATTCGGTTCCACCCAAGATATATAATCAATGGATTCGCCATTATATCATATATCACTCACCTTCGATTTGCCGTCGATTTTGTCATTATGGCAGAATCACTGGAAGACCTTAATACTATGCTCTTTTACATCAGTATCTTATGATAAACATAGACAAAACAAAAACCATGTGTAGCGTCTATGTTTCAACTATGCGTTAGTTGTTAGGAGTTGTTGACGAATATACCTGGGATTAAATTTTTGATTCAAGTGACGAATCGATACTGCGACAAATCTTCATGTCCGATATTCCCCAGAATCTTACGACAAAAGTGTACGAACCAATGCTTGCTGCCAGCGATGACTTACGGTAATGAAATATGGTATTTTTCTGCTGGACTATGACGAAGTTCAAAGGAACTCAGCATGCGATGGTTCGGAATTTTTCTGGGATGTGAACTCTGTAACGATAATCCGCCGGTTAGTAAGCTGAAGTGGCAGTGGGCCGGCCATACAGCTCGAAATACAGACAGCCGAGGGGAAAAAGTTTCTTGAGTGGCCTCGTACTATAAAGTGCAATGTTAGGCGACTTTCCACTAGACAGAGTGACAATCTGATGGAACAGGCAGGTAGTTGATGTATGCAGGTGTTTACAACCGTGATTTATGGCTACCTATGGGGAGGCCTCATAGTTTCAGCTACAGAGAATATCACATAGTCGTTATTTTCATGGCCAAGCTTAGTGAGAATCAGGGCAACAAAGGAAAGAACAAGAACAGGACCATAATGTCGGTAAGGTCAGAAAAGTTCAATAACGTTCTTATGTTTAATAGTGTGTCTACTTAGCAAAAGTCCCTTTCAAACGTAAATTAATAAAATTTGACATACATTTATTAAATTCGAAATTAACATTGCAATCAATAAAAATATTAAAAATGTATAGAACACTACCTAAAATCTAACAAAAGCTATATGGTGTAATAAAGTAATTGTGTAGGGTAATATTATTATATATATATATATATATATATATATATATATATATATATATATATATATGTCATAATTTGATCATTGGCGGTAATGATACTTGTGAGAATACTAGGTTATAAAATAAAAAATAAAAATTGATTTATCCTGGTGATGCTGACCTAACTGATACTACCAATAAAAACGTTAAATTATTGAATTGTCATCAGTCCTTGACACGAAACGGTGAAAAATAGATTAAAAGATTTCGTTACATAGATAGATAGATGTTCATTGACACGGGAAGCTAACAAAAGCGTGTAAAAATATTGTGAAATATTTCATAAAGTTAGCCGCCTTAAAGTTTACTTACAGTAATTTTTTTATTGAGAATCAGTTAAGTTGCTCTAAACAAAGACACCAGCAGTATTCACTGGATGTACGTCCTAAACATTGATCAGCTCTTAGAATGCAAGACACTTTAATGAGATTTCTTTTGGGCATCAACTTTTAGCATTCTTCCAAGTTTTATTGTGCGTTCAATCAATTTTATCCCGCTGGAGTGTATTTCATTTTGCTTTTATTCGATCTAACTTGGAAAGTTTTAAGTTGAAGTTAGAAAAACTTTTTGTTTCTGAAAACTTTTTGCTGCGAATCAGCAATAGATATTCGGAACGCGAATTTTGGCGAATTTACTTTTTGATACTTATAATTAAAATACTGATAACTACATTTTTTATGTTAGTATAAAAGGTATTTTTACAAAATTTAGATATTTCATTGCATTAAATTAGTTATATATGTTTATATATATATACATATACATATATATATATTCGGATGAAGGGCTGCATGATGTATTAAATTTGCTATCGGATATTTATGGTTTTTATGGTTATTTATGAATGTGTTGATTGATGATCGTAATATTAGAAGTTTAACGATTGTGAGAGAGTAGAGCCATACTATAGCCATATTATGGTTATAGCACAAATGGTTGGCTCGACCGGTTAAGGACCACGCTCTTACATGATACCAGCGTAAAATAGCAGCTCTATGCTGCTGTGTCGTATAGTGTGTGTAGAAGAATACCCCAATACCCTTTTACTGAGTACGAGGAATTCTTTCTTAATCCTCAGGGGTGACAACGCATCTGCGTTTTGATTTTTAATGGAGGATAAATGTAAGACGTCTTTGGGCCACAGTATCCACTTACGTGGACTGTGTGCTCGTTTGTCACCCTTATTCAATGTATAAAAAAATATTGTGTTATCAAGATGCTGCAGGAATCAGAAGTACAAGATTTTCCAGGTTGAATGTGGTATATTGTTTTTTTCGTCTCCATGCACCTTGATGCAGATGAGTATGTAAAGTTTATATTTAGTTACAACAAATTTATTTTATAAATATAATTTAAGTTTTTCCGTGCAAGTGCAAGTTTAATGTCTCCCTCTCTCTTTTTTTTTATAGAATAGGGTGACAAACGAGCACGCAGTCCACCTGATGGTAAGTGGTTGCTGCGGCCCAGAGACATCTACATCTATCCTCCATTAAAAATCAAAATGCAGATGCGTTGTCACCCGTGAGGACTGAGATGGAATGCCTCGTTTCCAGTAAAAAGGGTCTCCGGTTCTCTACACTCACCATACGAAATACAGCAGCATTAAGCTACTATTTTACGCTGGTATTCTGTGAGAGCGTGGTCCCTCCCCGGTCGAGCAGACCTATTCGTGCTACAACTATACTACTAATATAACTGCAGCATGGCTCTACCACGTAAACTACCACCACTATTACCACTCTCTACTAACGGGGTGTGCCCAAGCAAAGTTCACTATCTCTCACAGCATCACTCTAGAGGAAAACTATTTACGTCTTCTACATCTTTAATGTTGGGTCGCTTCTAAGAAATGTGCCTACAAGAGATAATCCTAAGACAGTTGAATTTATCGTCTTTCTGCATGTATTACCAATCTTCAATCCATCTTCTTGAGGCGGAATTCCACTCTATTTATTAGTACCTGCCACTGGAGAACCTTTCTTTCAAAGCCTTTCAAAGTTCGGTTACTCGAGCTATATGGCCGGCCTATTGCCACTTTAGCTCACTGTTAACCTCTTACGTTATGTTAGTTGCTCTGTTTCTACTTCGGTTATCTTCATTACGATTCTTTCAAGTTAAGAAGTTCTTAGTATGGCCCCTTTCCTTACCTTGGAACGTTACATTTTTATTTTCATTTAAAAAAGTAAACAATCGCAAATAAAACCTTTAATGTTATTATGTATAATATTATTTAACTAATCATCTATTACGGCTACAACTTTAATGGAATTAACTCGTATATTACTGATATAATGCAAATTGAATTATGTTCGCATAGTTCGTATGCCACAGACATTCGTGCGTAGCTATCGAGTTTTGAAGTATCCCGACGTAGTGCTGCGAGCTACGAACGTAGGCATTGTTCTACGACGTAGACGGTTTCAAAATATTTTACTAGAGCATTTAGGCTTACCATAACGCCCGGTTATGAATACAGTTTTGTTTTGATTTAATTTATAAAATGAACATATTATGTTTTTGTACTGTATAATACGTTACTTGCATAAATTATTTATGTTATTTTAAGCCCTGAGCTTACTTAATCTAACTACAAATTAATAAATTATGAGGAGAAATTAACACAGTAACGTAATACCTACTTTTTATGGTTCCCTTGTCTTAAGCGGAAGCGTAATTTTATTCTGTACGTCTGTTTCGATGTATATAATCATAACTACAAGATTATACGATTAAATAAGTTAGATGATATAATATTACGGAGAATATTTTGTTTTTGGATTTTATCTCAATTTTAGTTAAAAAAATTAATTCTATACAAATTTTATGTACCAGTGTTATGATGAAACTTTGTTTGTAGTGTTGTCTTTGATGTCGACTTTCCGCGCATTTGAACTAAACTGTTTGCTTCGTCTTTCGTAACGTGTATAAGAAAGAGTAAGAGAGTAAGAGTCGAACAATTTACTAGCATCTGTCTTTCCCTTCGGTTACAATGTAGGTCTTCAAGGCAAAAGTGAATAGGTTTTTGTTGCCTTAAGACAGTGCGATTTACCATTTAGGACTTTATCAACATTTACTAACAGGTGTTTGTGCTCCAAGGACTATACTATACTTTAACGGCCTTACATTGAAGTCCATAGAAATATTTTTTAATGTTTATTTACTTGTTTTTAATGATAGTTTAAAAGAAATTAACTAATAACACCAAATTTTTTAATCACCTTCTTGCCATTTATATTTTTTTAGCATATAAGTGGTGTATTTGTAAATAATCTGCAAGGTTTTTTTTAAATCATTACATCCCGACAATCGCGTTTCTAAGGCTTGCAATAATGTAGTCGTTATTTTTTTTAATGTGTAATTTCTCTATCTATTTTGATATATTTCTATATGGTAGATATTTGTGGTTGATATTATATTAACAATGAAGGAAGTTATCAAATAATTGTATTTTATTTTTCATTGTGCATCAAGATATTTTCGTAGAAAAGAAAGTAGAACCAGAGTAACTAATATAACCTAAGGTAACAGTGAGCTAAAGTGGCAATAGGCCGGCCATATAGTTAACCGAGTAAATGTTTTTCTAATTTTCAAATCGAACAATAATATGTACCTATGTGGTTTTTACGCTTGTGAAATAACTTTGTTATGATGTAAAGGATTGGGTTTAATTAGTACTGTAACTGTAGTATAGATCTAATTATAGAAGCATGGTTTATGCTTTATTTGTTATGAACTTATTTAAAATCAAAGAAAAGACTTTTACTCATTTGTCATAATATTATATCTTCTATGTATATAAAAATCAATTGCTGTCTGGTTATTCTCGCAAAAACTCGAAACTGGCTCCACCGAATGTGATGAAATTTTGTGCGTGTTTGAGATCCCTGGATGGTTTAGACTTAAGATTCACAATGGGACGTGGTGGGTGGCCCTGTTGTTTCCCCGTGCAAATGGTGGCGTATCGTGCCCTTGGCGGATCACTAATAATAAAATACACAATTTATTTCCTAGAAATAACTTATGGTTGCAATGGCCAAACCAAAATTTAGATTGGCTGCGGAACGATTTTTCTTTTCAGGTTCATTCAAAGGGTAATTTATAAATAGAGTCGAGGGCGATGGTTGATGATAAACACTGTGTAATTAATTTAAGCTGCAATCTGAACAATATTGTAACACCAAAGACACCGGCGCGGCGCGGCGCGGACTGACTAGACTGTGATTTATGAGCTTTTCACTTAAGTCCTTTTTTTACAAAATCTTACTAGCTACAGTCAAGTCTGGCAACTTTACCAATGGAAGTTAACTTTGCTATCAGGGATGTACAGGTACAACAACGTACCGTTTTTTGAGATATATACTATATCTCAAAAAACGGTACATGCTAGAATGCGTTAAATACCAATTGAAATAATACTAGTATTATTATAGCCTGTTTCCCACATTAATACGTCTACTTGGTTATAATAAATAAAATTAAATCCCAACCCAAGCATACAACTGCAAGACTTCAAGATACCATAAGTTCATACTGTGTAGATCGGTACAAAAGTTAAATTTTTATCTATGGTAACCGCTGTTAACTATGACATTTGGACGTTGAACATCTCAGTCCTCCCCGTGACCATGGGTGCTGTAAAGCGCTCGAAAGGTCGGGTATTTATAGTTAAATATACGTGATAAAATCCGTAAAAACTGGTATTATTTCAATGTGTAGTGTTCGCGTAAATATAAGAAATCATTATGCTAAATACAATGTTGATATAATAACTTATTATCAACAGTGTTTTCGATATAGCAACATGAGGGATAATTTTTGCATTATTTTTTTAACGCGGAATTGTATCGGCGATGTAACCTCTTTGTTCAGTGCTCTAGAAATTTTGATAATTTTGTTTGAAATACTGAATATAGGTATCTATATCTTTGTAATCAGGTAGTGTTAGTGGTTAGGAAACGTAATATTTCGTTTTTAATATTATGGTCTTAGTATTTATCTATAAAACTGACTTGGCAAAGTTACCATACTAGTGACGCCACGATGAGACGGTTACTTTGCCACGTTTTGCTAGAACCAAGGTTTGTCACTTTCAACATATATTTTTGACATTCTATGTAGAGGAGGGTAGCGATTTTACCTTTATTAAAAGTGAAGGAAAAGAAAAGTGAGATCGATATTATTTTTACTGCGGTGTCGGGTATTAATAATATTACTACTTAGTAATAGGTCTTTACCTATAACATTGCGGTTCTGCAGTACTGCCCATTTCAAATCAAAATAATTTTTTGGCTAAGAATGCTAATTTCAAATACATTTTTTCAAAAAAAAAAAATTCTGAATTAGTCATTTGTTTATTAATGGGCGTTATGTTTTCATCACATTTGAATCTTTTTCGACATCATGGATACGTTTAAATTCGAGTAATTATGGAATATGAGTATCTACCGTCGTGGCAGCAACGCGGCACAAGCGGCACGCAACGACGTTTTCGAAGCGAATACTACACCACCTGTTATTGGTTTACTCGCTTCCATTGTGGAAATTTCGACGTGAGAAATGAACACCCTGGTCGTCCAAAAACTTTTGTCGACAATGACGAATTAAAGGCGATTGTGGAAGCTAATGATAATGTACGGCTGAATTAGCAGCGGCTTTCGACGTTACTACCAAAACAATATTGGTCCATTTGAATCAAATTGGTAAGGTTAGAGAAGCTTGAAAAATGGATGATCCACGAACTCAATGTTCGCCAGCGCGAAGTACCACAGGTGCATCACACTGCTTAAAAATGCACACAAACGAAGGAATTTTGAACCGCATTGTTACTAGCGACGAAAAATTGATTCTGTTTGACAATTGCCAGCGCTCAGCAAGTTGTTTGGTTGGATCCTGGTTTAGGGTCTAAACAAAAACTTACCCCTAGAAAGGTGATGGTCACTGTTTGGTGGTCTAGCGTCGGTGTGATTCATCACATCTTCTAACCAAACGGAATGAGCAATAATGCAGACGTGTACTGTTAAGAACTGAACACAATAATGAAGAAGCTCGAAGCATCACTCCAACGAGCTTTGTTCAGTATTGCTCATCCCCGCTGTTCCTGCAAGGCAATGCGCAACCTCATACTGCACTACAGACGTTCTCCAAGTTACAAGAACTGGGATTGGGAGCTCTCCGTCATCTGAAGTTTTCATCAGACTTCGCCTACAGACTTCAAATTTTTTACGAGAAACAGCAAAATACAATGAATGCAAAAATAAAGAAATAGAAAAATACCAAAAATTAACGATCAAATCAAATGCCAACCATCTAAGTCAACGTTAGACGAAACAGGCGGGAAAAAATTCAACATCCGAGAGGCAGTACAAAGTGCATTTGAAGAATTTGTTGCCTCCCGTCCAGCTGATTTCTTCCAAAACGAGCATCAATAAACTGCCAGTACGTAGGCAAAGATGCATCGATTGCATGGGTGATTACTTTGATTAATAGAAATAAAAATCTAGAAGTAAAATACGTTAACTTTCATAGAAAACGGTTATTTCCTAAGTAAAGACCTAATATATTTTAACTTAGTCGATCGATATTGGTTTGTACCTAAAGAACAGTGTCATTTTTAATGATAGCAAATATTTTGGGAAAACAATATTTATGTTGATTACAATTTTTTTATCTGTAATAAAATGATAATGATGAATAATAAAAAACGAACACTTGTTAATAATAATTTGACAAGCTTTATATTATATTACACTATAATGAGTTTAAGCGTATTATTGCACCAATTTGGTTTTTAATTTTAGTCGAAAGTATTTTTGTTTAATATATTTTAGATTTTTATCTGTGACTTTATCGTGAGAAGATTTAAATATAAGAAAATTGAGAATGTAATTGTGTACACATGTATGAAGTGATAGCTCTTTCTACAACATTTTCTTTTATTTTAAATTTCACATAAGTAGGTTAAATAACATTCGCGTGGTAGAGATCCCTAAAAGGTACCAAGTTTTTTTAATTATATTATTCTCCCCCAATTTGTTTTTAACCCAAAGATAATACGTCAGTCTTATTAAAAAATAACAACAAATATTCAATAATTTTCGGTACCTAAAGTGTCGTCAAATATCTCATGTCCTCGAAATATTGTATTCCTTAGAAATGCAAATTTCACCACGTTTTCACACTGAGCAAGAGGATTATATATGAGAGTATCTGTGTTTAGCTGCGGAGCGCATATAGCCTGTAAGCTAACTTAATTTTATTTACATCTTTATAATTTGGCTCTCTAAATCCCTAAAACTTCCTTAAATATGTTTTTTTTTTAATTTATGAGAGTCCACTGATGCTTTAAAATATCACGGGGTTAAACAAATCTCGGAACAGAAGCAGAAGCGGAAACAGAACTCGGTTAATTTCATCTTCAATTCTAAATTTATTTATGTACACACCAATTACATTTGTATACACGACTTTAGATGTCATATCCAATAAAGGAACCGTTGATCTGTATATAAAGAATTGCTTACAGCTATTAGCAATCGTTGGTAATGTATGTCTCGGGGGACCGTTTTTTTGGCATCGTCCCTCCCTATTAATTTGTCTGGGGGAACAATCCGCGGCAGTCAAACGCGGATAATTTAGAATGTTTTAAAAAAGTCAAACATTTTAAAAACATTCTAAATTATCTATAATTAGAAAAATATATTACTTACATATTATATATATATATATATATATATATATATATATTTTAGAAGTTGAAAAGACCTTTTAAGTGATCTGATACTAAAACAAGAATGAAAAGCTCACTTTACATTTCTTTTTTGAGAAGAAATACTAGCAGTGCTAAGTAAACATTAGTAACATTCCGGATGACCACTCCTAGATAAGTTAAAAATTCTTGTGTTAGGAGTAAGTTCACGAGAGTATTCGAGTGGTGGATTCGAAACCGTCGCTTTTTGAGTTTGCGATCCATACTCTGCCATTAGGCTACTGTCGTATAACTTTAACTTTTTTTTATAATGTACACGCGGTAATACTTAGAAATTAGGATATCCGGAGAAGAACCAGAGTAATCGACGTAGCCCAACGGATTAGTAAGCTGAAGTTTTAATAGGCCGGCCGTATAGCTCGAAGAACCGACAACCGGAAGAAAGGTCCTCGTGCCGGTAGGCGAAGTGTGTTGCGACCACCAACTAGATGGAGTGACGACCTGGTAAGACATGCAGGAAGTTGATAGATGCAGGTGGCTCAGGACCGAGCTATGTAGCATTCCTTGGGGGAGGCCTATGTTCAGCAGTGGATTTGTTAGGAGCTGTAATGATGATGATGACGCGGTCGTATTACTGCGACAATTCAAAACCTCATAACTAAATCGATAATAATATAATCATACTTTCTATTACGTAATTTATTTAGGTATATTATGCACGTACACAAAAAATACGTCAACGTCCTTCAACATTTTTTCTTTAAAAAAAATCTTGTTCGTTTACTAGTAATGAAGCTTCGTGTACAGAGCTTTATTTTTTGTTTGTCTTTATGAAACTTAAACCTTTAGTACAACGTTGTTGCGCAGCACGTAACAGCGGTTTTAATGGTCTCATTTCTTCCACAACTTCCTTCACACGTGCACCTAATGCTTTACAAAGGCGTTCATTATCTGTGAGTCCGCATTAAAGTTTTAGTTTAAGTTCTTCTAGATTAAGGCACATAATGATAATGTACGTGACTGTGAAAGGATATGAAAACAAAAAAAAACAACTGTGGAAGTAGTGTATATTATGATAATGGCCGGTTTGTATCGACCGTGGCTGTAACTTTCGAGTTATGTCATTGCATTTGAGTAGGGTATTAGTGTCACAAGAAAATGCAAACGGAGAAACAGGTTCTAACTCGATATAGACTTTCTTCCAAATTGTGGTAGCCGTTAGTCATCATGAAGCGGATGAATAACAATCGAGGTTCCAGGACAGTACATTAAACGTCGGAGTATTTTAATCTTATGAAGATTATTTTTACTTAATCACCTCGTTGGTCTAGTGGCCTAAATAGCGGCTGCTAATCATGTAGTCCCGGATTCAAATCTCACGATGGGCAAACCCAGTAATTGGGTTTTTTTCTATTAATAATTATCAGTAGCAGCTCGGAGCCTGGAGGACTGACATTATATTTTTAAAACATAACATACGTTAAAATGTTCATGTCTGTCACCCAGATGAGAAGGCAGAGACTACGGACTTCCATTTGGCACGATCCTCACACACCTCGTTTGCCACCTTCACATCCATACACCTACACATACGAGTACAAGTTCCTCGGTTAAGGGTACTCTTAATTTGACCCGTCTTCAGTTATTATTCAATATATATTTTAAAACGTCTATTAGGATCAACAGTATTTCTATTTAAAAAAAAGTAATTACTTGAATAGGATGTGTTTTAGGTACAAAAAATGTTTCCGGTTAGGGAGTATTTTCCAATATCTACACGAAATATGTTTTGTGAAACAAACACGGAGAAATGATTTCGAAATTCCGTCCCTAACATACTTGAAGGAGTCAGAAATTGTGTACACTCGTTTTTACTCACGAAACATTCTTGTTGTGTCAACCTGTACACACTCGGGGTGGGTTCGTTTTCGTCGTCTCTCACAATGGGCAGAACTGCGAGTCGCTGTAGCGTGCCAACTCGTTACGAACTCCTTCCAGTCCGATAGCTTCGAGACTTCTGATTGTACTACTTTGTCGTAGTTTGTCATTGTATTGTAATATTTATGTTAAACATTGATTGTGACCGTTAGTTGAATTTATACGAGTGTGTTCCTTTTTTCTATAGAATATGGGTGACAAACGAGCACACAGTTCACCTGATGGTAAGTGGATGCTATGGCCCATAAATATATCTAACATCGATTTAGAATCAAAATGCTGATGCTTTGCCACACCTGAGGACAGATGGAATGCCACGTTTCCAGTAAAAAGGGTCTCCGGTTCTCTAAACTCACCATACGAAACACAGCACCATTGGTCTACTATTTTTCGCTGGAATTCTGTGAGAGCGCGTTCCTTCTCCAGTCGAGCCGACCCATACGTACTAAAACCATAATTTAGCTACAGCATGGTTCTACCACGTAAAACTATAACTAATAAGTTTATAGCTGTATATTCTGTTCTCTTCTGTGCTGTAGGCTGTCGTAATTAGAGAGACTTGAGTATACGGCACATAGTTATAAATGGTGATTGCCTGTTGGTCGGTTATGCAGAGAAACGTGGGGAAACTTGTATGAGATATACCTGAGAAAATTTCAATTATTTCGACAGCGGAGCACTGATTCCTGCACGACTTAGGAGTTGATGCAGTTGAACGTTTATATAGCTGACTTTTCCACATTTTGTTCCTAAAACGAATTGATATTTTTGCGTGACATATAATTCTTTAATCAATCATAAGTCCATTAGCAAAGCTTTTGAGATTCGCGTCATATCGAGTCTTTAAACGAGTAGATTTTTTTTAAAGAATAATGGCAACGTAAACCCTACTAACTCAGTGAGTTTAGTTATATTAACCACTTCATTTAAGTTAGAATGCTTGTGCTAATAGTTGTTCACAACATTGGACAAATTGCGGATTCGAACCAAAGACTTCTGAGTTTCGCAGTCCTTATTCTTATCCATTAGGCTGCTGTCGCATGGCTTTCTCGGGCTCGCGACTGAAACTCATTTTCTCTAAAAGCTTTCCGCCGTGATAGCTAAGTTAGGGTTTTGAACGTAGTCGAAGCTCTCGAGAGTCTTTTATTTAACATCGTACAAAGTGTACCCGCATAAGATATCTACTGCTAAATTAAGATAAAGCGGTTTAGTTTTACGCTGTGTCTATCACTTTAATCTGATGTATGTAACTCTTAAATAGTTTTCACAAGAGTAGATTAAATTTAAAATTATATTGCTTTAAATCTAAATGTTTTTCGTGACATTTCTATTAATGTAATTTCATCAAATTGTAAGTGAAGCATTTTTTACGCAAGTAAGGATGGCAAATAAGTCAATGTTTATTCTTGGTATATGCCATTGAGCTATTATGTACTACATACTAGAGACGACACTGCGTTTAGTTACGCTGTACTATTCAATTGCGGTGTTAGCGCCGCACTTTACTCAGTCACTCGCTAGGCGCTGGTGAGTTGACACGTGTTGATTAATTATTATCATACGGTGTGTTTTTAGATATTGCACAAATAATTCAAGTAATGTTAGCAAATACCAAGGAATAGCTTTTTATCGGTTAATACTTAATCAATAAAAAAAGTATTAACATTAATAATAAAACAAATTGTTCCTAAAACGTTAACTAGTGTCATTGAATATAGATTATGAAATTAATTTGTTAAGATGCGACATTTCTGTAGGTACTTAAGTATAGGACGAATATATTATTATCATTTTTGTACAAACGTATATAAGTTATCATAATTAGGCTAAATTTTTTATATTTAAACCTGTTACTTACTCTGGCATTATTCTTTTATTTTACTTTTAGGTTTCCACATCACAACACATCAAAATTTCACAAAAAAGTAAATTCATCCATTTTATACTCTCGCGTGCAAAGCATTTATGAACGAATCTTATTCTAATTTAAATAAATATAGTTGTAATTTAAATGTTTATATTAATAAGTTTTGTTAAACAAACATTTAGTATGTTTTTTTTATTTTTGATATAGTTACCTTTTAAAATATACAGATAAAAATATTATTAAAATGTAATTGTGATATAATATTCTAATATTCAACAATACAATCTATTCTTACCTATGTTTATTCTATGATAAAAAACCAACCGCACGAACACAGAGTAGCGCAAGTTTTTTGTTTGAAATAACTGTTCTAGTACGTAAGTACATATTACCTCAATGGTTTAAGCTGGTGACTCCTCTCGAATTTTGGAGAAGTTTTATATTTATTTAATTTATTATAAATCAGTGCGTGACTACTGCAAACCCACCTTGGTGCACTTACCACCCATGTGGTGATGAAGCCATCATTTACTAAATTTATTAAGAGAATGACGATATTTCAAAATGCTACAGCCATCACTACTTTAATTATTATAGTAAAATCAGTACTATGTTACATTAGGATGGATCGATTAAATCTACAGGTCGGGCATCTCGTAAAATGCATGATTTTTAGATTCTTGGGAGTTTTCTAAAGAAAATGCGGTGTATGAACGAATTAGTAAATACTTAATTGTTACTATAAAACCTTTGTTCCTTGTTTTATTAATTTTTGGTACCGTTGGGTAGATTTATGTTTGTAAAATTGTACACGGACAAGAATCCATACTAGATAACATTATTTGTAGGCCATGCCGATAGTTGTTCAACACGTGAATCATACCTGCAACTAGTAGTACCATCTTGCCCAATGCGCTATCGAGTCGTTTTTAGACTTTTATTTTATTTTATAGTTATATAGAATTAAAAATATTTTATATTACTATATATGATGGGGAGATGGTCGAGCAAGTAGATGAATTTATATATTTGGGATGTGTATTCAGCAGGGATGGGCGCTATGATAAGGATATTGAGCGACGAGTGAATGCAGGAAATATAGTAAATGGGGGTCTTCACTCTATTCTGAAAAGTCAGAATGTGTCAAAAAAGGCACGTATGGCAATTCACAATCGCAGTGCTGTATTAGTCCATACTTTAACGTATGGTAGTGAAAGTTGGGTGTGGCAGAAGAAGCACGAGAGTAGAATAGTTGAATGGTAGAAATGCGGTCGCTAAGGAGTATATTAGGGCTGAATCTGCGTGACCGGGTGAGAAAATGTGTGATAAAAGAAGAGTGTGGTTTGCAAGATGATGCGGTGACCAGGATTAAGAAAGGAATGCTTCGGTGGTTTGGTCATGTAGAAAGAATGAATGAGGAAAGACTGACAAAGCAAATATATTTTGCAGAAAAAAATAAAAATTTTATTAGCAAAATGAGTACGCAAAGAACACCGCCGTGTACAATGTCTCAAAAAATTGAAAATGACAGTGATGGGGGCCACCACACATCAGCGCCTGCTTCAAATAACGTAGCAAAAAGACCTAGCAAACGCGCAGCCGTCTACTCTCCTCCAATTGGGAATTTACCAGAAGGCGCGGACTATGCTACAAACACAGCGCTTCGCAACATAATTGAAGACGTAGTACTGCGGGAAATGAGTGATTTACTGACTAAACTTAACATCTCAATGGGCACTTTGCTTAAAACCCAACTTAAATCAATCAAAGATGAAATACAAGACGTAAAAGAGTCAATATCATTTATGAGTAGTCAGTATGAGGAAATTAACAAGGCGCTTAAAGCATCCAAAAAATCAATACAGGAGTTACAAATAAAGAGCGATAAACTTCAACCCGCAATAAACGATATAATTTTTCTATTTATAAACCAAATAGAACAAGCAGCAAGATCTAATAATCTTGAGATTCAATGCATGCCGGGAAAGAAAAATGATAATTTAGTTGAATTAGTATCTCGGTTGGGCTCTATAATTAATTATAAAATATCTGAACAGAACATCCTCCACTGTGCACGTATTGCAAAATTGAATCGCGAAAGCTCTCCCACCTCGTTCAATAGTCGTTCAACTCGACTCCACACCACCACACCCGGGATCACATTCTGGCACCAACAATAACTTTCAACAAGAGCAATCCTCAAAATAAATTGAATAGCACTCATTTCGGAATACCTGGAGCAAGAACGCCAATTTTTGTCTCAGAACATCTCTCACCTGCAAACAAGGCCTTACACGCTGCTACAAGAAAAAAAGTAAACGAGAAAGGCTTCAAGTACGTCTGGGTCAGGAATGGGAAAATTTTTGTCAGAAAAAACGATACAGCTGGTTATATTGTTATTAAAAATATGGACACCTTTACTAAATTAGAATAGTTAAATAGGCACTAAGTTAAATTTTATTTATTTTGTGTGCATGCATTGGTTTTTTTAATTTTCATTCGTAGAACTTCAATGAAATATTTATTATCAGAATAATCGTGGACTGCGAACTCAAAACGCATAACTTTTACCGTAATCTGTGCTGTAGCAAATACGATATAATTATTTTAACAGAGACATGAATAGACAGAAGTGTATTCAGTACCGAACTTTTTGATGATAGATACACAGTTTTTCGCAGGGACAGGGAAACCACTGGTTTTCACTATGATAAGAGTGGAGGTGGTGTGCTGATTGCTGTCGCCAAAAAATTTAATGCTGGACGCGTAACTGAGTGGGAGGAAAGTACATGCGAGGATCTGTGGGTCAAAATAAGCACAGATTCAAACCGCAACTATAATATCGCACCTTGCGCAGTATACCTACCACCCCCTATTAACCATGTTATTCTAAACAGATTTACTGAAAATTGTAATAAAATTTATAGTCTTTAAAATTATGTATATTTTGATCCAATGATTGTAAGTGATTTTAATTAAGCCAAATAGAATGGAGTGAAATAAATAATACATCCTCTGCCACTCAATCAACACTATGTCAGACACTAATTGATTTTACTTGTATGAATAACTTTAAACAGTACAATGAAATTCCGAATTGTAAGGGTAAAGTCCTGGATCTAGTGTTTTTGGAGCAATCAAATTTATTAGTTCAAGTAGACCGCGCAACTGATGTTGCTGCAATCGTTGTGCTGCATCCTCCTTTAGAAATACTTTTAAAATCAAAAAAATATTACAACTTAGCACAAAACTATAACTTCACTAGTCGAAATTTTTTTTAGAGTTGACTATGAAATGATTAACCGAAAATTGGTGGAAATCGACTGGTCCCAAGATTTTTTTCGGAATAGAAAAGGTAGACGACATAGTATTAAAGAGTATGTTCCAACGGTAAAAAAACTAAACAAAAAAAAAATCCGAACCTTGTTTGATCAAGGCATTGCATGAAAAAAATAAAATAAGACTCAGGTACAAAAAACTTAACAATCCGTTAGATAAAATAGAATTAAATATTTGTAGAAAAAGATGTGAAAAACTATCGTTGTATGCCTACAATTCCTATATAAAACACACCGAAGAAAATATACCCATTAATTCCAAATTCTTTTGGTCCTTTATCAAATCGAAACGTAGCAGTCTGAATTCATATCCGGCCGAGATGACAGATGGTTATGTAACAACGTCTGATGGTCAACATATTTGTGATCTTTTTGCATCGCACTTCTCTGTCTACAGTGGACAGTCTAATCAATCTGATCAACAGTCACAACCGATCACATATTGCAATAAATTGATTTTTTCAGTTCCATTAACCTGACAGAAGAAATGATTTACCAAAGTTTGAGCAAGCTGCATAAGTCGAATGGAGCGGGATATGACGAGATTCCAGCCATTTTTTTGGTTAATTGTGCATCAAATTTAGTCACTCCACTACATTACATATTTAATTTTTCTCTCAAGTCTGGAGTTTTCCCCGAAATCTGGAAGATGGCTAAAATTGTGCCACTTTACAAATCTGGCGATGAAAATATAATAGGAAACTACCGACCAATTTCAATCCTTCCTCAAATGGGTAAAGTCATGGAGTCATTGATCACACCCCTAATTCAAAATTATTTCAAAAAATTTTTAACAGACTAACAACACGGATTTACGCACGTTAGATCGACTTCGACAAACTTAGTGTGCTTCACCGAAGAACTGATTAAGTCTATGGACAAGAACAAACAGATTGATGTTATTTACACGGATTTTAGCAAGGCGTTTGATAAAGTATCTCATTGGCTCCTTCTTCGTAAGCTTTCAGCCTATGGTGTGCATGGTTCCTTATTGAAATGGTTCAGTTCTTACCTAACTCACAGATCTTTTTTCGTTGTAGTTAATGGTTATTCATCTAAAACCCATAAAATATCACCAGGAGTGCCACAAGGCACGCACCTCGGCCCTGTTTTGTTTAACATCTTCGTCAATGATGTCTCTCTTAATCTTAATAATGTTGAATCTTTTTTTATATGCTGACGACCTTAAAATTTTGCGTGAAATCGATTCCATGGATGGTGTGAATCTCCTGCAAGCAGACTTAGATAAGTTGACAAGGTGGTGTCACGAAAACAACATGGTCCTCAACGCGAAAAAGTGTACACATATAAAATTTACGCGCAAACAAAATATTACAAATTCGTCATACTAAATCAATGGTATCAAATTACGAGAGGTTGACAGTGTTCGTGATTTGGGCGTGCTGCTAGATAACAAGCTTACATTTAATATAAAAAAGCTTCCGGAATGCTCGGTTTCATTATACGCAATACAAAGGTTTTCAAGACCGTTAAGACCAAGATGATTCTTTATAACAGTTTTGTGCATAGTATTATGGAATACTGCAGTGTTGTTTTGAGGCCCCATTTCGCAACACATACGTTACGCTTGGAAAGGGTTCAGAAAAGGTTTCTATGGCACGTAGCGTTTTCTGTAGATAAAGCTCGATCGCTTAAATCGTACAAAAGTTGGCTTCTTACTTTTAAGTTACTGCCGCTTGAAGCAAGAAGTGACATTTCGGATTTGATGTTTCTATACAAGCTTTTTCATAATAAGATAGACTGTCCTTTGCTAAATTCCTTTTCCTTCAGAATACCTTCTCGGCTTCCAAGAAAGCCTATTCAGCCTATGAACCCACCAATGCGAGGACTAAACTTGATCATTTCTCTCCTGTTCCTAGATTGAGTAGACTTTACAACGAATGCAGCACATTGGTAGATCTTAATTTTGATTCTTCTGAACATTTTCGTAAGCAGATCAGGGACTTTGGCACAAAAAAATATCTTCTGTAATTTGTTAAAAAAATAACTTAAAATAGGTTTAATAATTTTTCTTTCACATAGAGATAACTTATTATTATTAAACGCACGATGTGTTCCCCTATAAGTAGTTATGCACTTCGTTGGTGTATTATTTTATTGTAATGTTTTGTGTTATAACTGTTGGAGAACCTAATAAATAAATAAAAAAAAGTGAATGGAAGAGTCGGAAAGGGACGTTCTAGGCGAAAGTTTGTCGACCAAATTGGCGGTATATTAAAAATGGTCCGAATTAAGAGTACCTTTACCCGACGTGCATGTATGCGTAGGTATATGATGTTGAAGAGGCGAGAGAGGTACTTCAGGATCGTGCTAAATGGAAGTCTGTAGTCTCTGCCTACCCCTCTGGGTGACAGGCGTGAAGGTTTATGTATTATGTATGTATTATTATATATTTAATTATATATAAAATTAAAAAATATTACAGTTAAAATATTCTTTACTATCCATATTCAATGTTTTAATTAAAAAAATATTTTTATTTCAAAAACGATTTGTCTTGAGTTTACATCCCACTGCTCGTATGAGGACGCTTAAGGTCGCTTAGCGAGCTATGGAGAGGGCTATTCTTGGGGGTTCT
This sequence comes from Parnassius apollo, assembly GCA_907164705.1. Taxonomy (NCBI): domain Eukaryota; kingdom Metazoa; phylum Arthropoda; class Insecta; order Lepidoptera; family Papilionidae; genus Parnassius; species Parnassius apollo. The sequence goes on along the minus strand of CAJQZP010000885.1, from coordinate 1,060,789 downwards.
TTGCGTGATGAACTTAGAAATGAGGATATCCGCAGTAAAACCAGAGTGGCCGACATAGACCAAAGTATTTGTAAGTTGAAGTGGCAATGGGCCGACCATATAGCTCCAAGAACCGACTACCGATGGGGGAAAAAGGTTCTCGAGTGGCAGCCTCGTATCAGTAGGCGTAGTGTAGGGCGATCACCCACTAGATGGAGTGACGACCTGGTAAGACATGCAGGAAGTCGATGGATGCAGGTGGCCCAGGACCGTGCTTTGTGGCGTTCCTTGGGGGAGGCCTATGTTCAGCAGTGGACTTGTGAAGGGCTGTAATGATTATCATGATTATAATGTCTTGAGATTATACACCGACGTATTTTTGGCTATTTCGAATCTCATAACAAAGTACTCTTCATAAGTTCTCTTGGAACTTGCAATTAAAACAGTTGTTTGTAATATTAGAAAAATGTTACCTGTTGACCTTGGATGTCTGATCGCTCGCGGAATTCGGTGCAATTAATATACGCACTTTTGGTCAAGAAAATTGCCGTCATTATATTCCTTCTTCATATATTTTGTACCTATTTACATGACTTGATGACAGTAGCTGAGACCGCTTATTCTCGAGAGGCGATGTCTTCGAGCATCAGCTGTATTATTCTTGCAGTAGGAATGGATTGATCGGAAAAGTCGCGTTCTAACAAATTTCAACATAAAATTGAAGAGAACTTATAGTTTTCTGGTACTGGTGTGAACGAAATCGAATCTAAGAATATTTTTGTTATAATATTTTTGCTGTATCACGTTTCCCTAGTCCAAAAAAATCTCTTATATACCAAGTCTATGAATGTATTTCTGAATGTTTTAAACCTTTCAGTGTTCATTAGCAGAATAGCTTTCCGTGAGAAGGGTTTGTATACAAAGTTCCGTGTAGGACGACTTGCAGACTATTCACGCTTGAATGAAATCAAAGCTTTTGCCGTTACGAACCCTCTTTTTACAAATTGAGTTAGGGACAAGGTTGTCAACGTTGTGTCAATTTTCATTTCGTTTGTTTTCAATTTTTAAGTTTAACCCAACCTAAGCAACATTTCGTTTAATTTTTACGTCAATCTCGATATTTTGTAAGGTCTACTCAAATGGCATATTATTCGATATAGTTATGATAGTGAATTTTAACTATTAGAAGGACGTATTGTGGTATGTAAGTTTATTCTAGGAGGATCTTAAATAATAACTCAGAACGTTTTGCAAAACTTATTGAAATTACCGCATTTTATAGTAACCGAACGACAATATTAAAACTGATGCAAAATAAATTCTTTATGCTAAGAATTCTTGCAACATTCAAAATATTGGCTCATCATTATACATTTAAAGCACGAAAAAAATAAAAATCTAAAACGCCTGACTGGTAACGTTTTTACTCGAAAACACAATTCACTTGGTCACTGTTTCTATGTAGCATTTGACCTTTTTGGGTATAACTGTGATAATGTTGTAAAATGGCTCCTTTTTTCATGGCGGTGGTGTTCCGGTAATAATGAACTTTTTCCAATTAAGAGTATGTTTTAACGTTAGTAAAAGACCATATATCGTCGACATTAAATGTCGTGAACTTTGTAAACAAATTTTCAGTAGTTATTAAAATATTTATTTAAACAAGAGCGTAATGGTTTTATATTGTTATTTTTTCAAATAAGCAGCGTTCAAACAAATATGAACATCATTAGTAATTTTTAATAGGTCAATAATTACTGGAATGTCTACATTCAAGTAGGAGACCGTTTATTTAGGATGAATGAAGCTTTCGTTTCCTAGGGGCTTAAGAAATAATCATGTGCGGACAAGAGAGGTTTTAATATTTATAGTTAAGCAATTTAAAAAAATTGTATATTTTTAACCTTATGAAACTTTGACATTCCGAGTTGGGAGTGTCTGAGTCTTGAAAGTGTAATTAAAATAATATTAGATTTGAATCTGAGAATGCTAGGTCAAAGTGATAAAATTATTGTATTTCCATCGTTTTTTTATTACGTATTATTTTCGATTGTTATAAGGAAAATGCTTGTGCACATCTCCCGTCTCAGTTTCCGTCTGTCGCCTTTTACGGCCCATACGGGTGGATTTAGGGTAGTAGATATACTTACGCTGCCATTACACATACAAATATACATACATACATACATACAAACAGGTCAAGCTAATAAAAAGGTGTCGTCAAAATATACATAATACATCTTGACTTGCATGCATACACTTAAATATTTCGTAGAATTTTTATTTATTTATAATAATATTGAGTAACACTGGTGGTTCGGAGAGCTGTCAACCCTTGCTACATCGGACGAGTCCACGGCGTCCGTCCTTGAGGGCACTTCTATTGCAGTCTAGAATAAATACATTACTCATACCCATAGGCTAGACGAGAGCCTACACGTATATTACTTTTTCTTTCCACACAACTATTACATATTTATTTTTGTGTTTGTTACTGTTGTTGAGTTGCCTGCATTCGTAAAATCGTTTTTATACTTTTAGCTAGACATCAACCCCATATTATTATTAATTTATTTTCTTATTTATTCACTTTAGATTGCATAAACAAAAATGAAATTGAAAAAATATATGCACTGCCGTCCGTTGGTTTGTGCGTCTGTGTCTTCTCGCTTAATAGAAATGTAAGCAGTAAATTGAGATATATAGGTATTAAATAAGATTCCATATATTCTAAGGAGGATCCCTATTAATTTTTGTTATTGAACTCAACACCGTTTAAAAGTTATTAATGAAAGTCGATCAGATTATTTGTTTTTTTTTTCTTGTAAAAATTATCGTCACTTCTTAAATTATTTTCATCTCTTTTAATTTTAATTTTTAATGTAATAACGCGTAATAACGCCTGTGAGGCGTGCACTTTTGGATTTTTCAAATATTTTTTCTTATTTATTTTCTCAGCGTTATTAATGTTTTGGTGTTTAAATATTTTTTATATTGGTTTTTGTTTCAATCCGGATTTACAGACGTGCAAAACTAAACGCATACCGATAATACAGCCTTTCAATCGTATACTGTTGAACTAAGGCTTCCGCCATAAATTGCATCACATTACATACACCATTATTGACTTGTACCTCATACACATTCCCTTTGTCACCACTTACGATACCCGTGGGAACGGGACGATATGGGGTAGTGAATGTTCTAACACCGTCACTTCACAGTCGATACATATATATGTTTTCATATTCATATTCATTTATTGCGTCTTGTTGTTAAATAGGTGTTACAAAAATGTTTAAGTCACAAACAAGAGCCCTATAAGGGCACTGCAAATTACTTACGGAAAATAAGCACTTAATAATAATATTAATATTATAAACATTTAATATTCATTATATTATAACAGGTACTGACATTATTATTATATACATATCATAAGTCATAACTATATTAACTTACAATTTTTTTGCTTACAAATTTACAAATTTTATGCATAATTCATACATAATTACTGATGGATCCATATATTATATTGTTCTATGAAATAACGTTTAATTTGGGAAATACCTTTGCCTCTATAGAACTTATTTGTTGCTTATATTTTCCGTACATTTGGATTTTCATTTATTTAGGTTCATTTAGATGCTATGGAGACATAATTAACGATTTTTAAAATGATGGGTTGTTCGAATGCTTTTGAGACATAAGTTTTGTGTCTGTCTGTGTCTGTCCGGGCTAAACTTCGGAATGGCTGGACAGATCGTGATGACTATTTACAATCAGATAGAGTACTATACCAGAGGTTATTAAGACTATTGATTTATATATTAACTGCAGCTTAAAAAAACTCCTTTTTAATGCGTATTTTGGGTTAAATTTCATATTGTAAGCCACACCAACCCGCTATTTCATGTTTGGTGTGTCTATCTTTATCTTATCTTAGCGACGGTATTGTTTTCGCAACTTGTGTAAGTGAGACAGATATATGTTTATTTAAAATGTTTAGTAATTTCAAAGCTACGTAGTCGCAGTTGGATAGTGGTTACACTTTTTTCGACGCGCTGTAATGTGGTTTGCTCCTCTAGTTTTGTATAACTCAGTGATTAAGACTATATTTTCATCGAAAATTTGATAAAATAAATGTCCTTTGATTAGCTTAAATATGTTTTATCCAGCCGAAGCCGGGTCTTGTCGCTAGTAGGAAATAATACAAAAGTTTACTTGCATTCGTAAGACAAATTCTATCCAGTTTATAAGTTAATGTTTAATAACACAAAAATAAATAAATATAAAGTCAAAGTAATCAACTTTTAAAGCGGTCTCGCGTTTCGTCTTTGAACTAGGGTTTAACAGGGTATAAGAGATGACCAAATCTCGGGCGACTTAAGACGCTCCAGGCTTAAGGTAAACATGAACCCTTGTAAATTCCTCCATTTTGTAGGCGGTTCGTCACGGCACTCATGCATTTCGTATTAAGGTGTATGTGGATGTATTTATATATTTATTAATATTCAAATGTATAAATATCTCTTTGGGTAGCCTTTGAGAAAAGAGTTCTTATATTTTTTTATAAATCACCGATAAGAATACTGAGGGTCGTATTTATTCTGCCTTTATTTCTATTTTATTGGGGACCGTTTTCATTTGTATTACACATAAAATGGTGTGGAATTTTCATTTTATTGTTTGAAACGTTTTAAGCGTAGCTTTAATTTTTTTATTGGAAATCATTTGTTTGGTGATTTGATCTGTGAAACTCCAATTAAAAATTACGTTCTTGTTACAATTTTAAACATAGCTATAATTTTAAAGGAGTGTATTTTCAAACATTGCAATAGGTGTAAAAGAGATATGAGATGAAACAGCATACAGTCTTGACTAACAAAGATTTCGTAATGCTTGAATAAAAGACCACCTATTTTATTTAAAAAAAATGTATTTATTTCTTGCGTTTATCGTAAAACATACCCGATTCGGTAGCAAACATAAAGTTAAATAGTATTTTTTTCAATGTGGACCGTAAATAACATTGTTACCCTTGTAGCTGACTTCAGACGTACATAACATAATCGTTATGCTGATTGCTTTGCGTAAATGAGAAAGAGGCTAAATATTTTTATTGACTCTTCTCTATGACGGGGACAGCATCCGATACTATCAAAAGTTGTCAACTGCGCAAGACGTAGTATAAAGCTACGGCCACACTACCTTACCGTCTACCGCCCGTTTACCGCAGTATTTATGGCACTTACTGGCTAAATTACCATGTGAAGTAGCGTGGTTAAGCTGTAGTTTACTAAGATATGAAAATGAACTTGGCGGAAAAAATTTTCATGTCGCACACTGAACAAACTGTAGTGTGATATGCGAAAAAGCCCACCACCTTAGTTATTACCTTCCGTCAAATGCCATATTGATTGATACTGTGAAATTATGACCATATATGCGGGCTCCACCTAGGCGTTTTTTCAATTATGGCCATAATTATTGCCATATCGCGATAGTGGGGCCGTAGCATAAGAGTGCACAAGTGTGGTTGCAGTCGCGTAAGTATTAACTACTAACTATACAATATGTAACGTAATTAACGCACACCCTCAGACACCCCAATTAGTATATTATGTTATAGTCATAATTCATACACTGAATTTTTAGTTAAACATTTTTATGCACTGATTATTTATCAAATTAGTTATACTAATTCCGGAAGAATGTTGTGGTCACAGTACAAATCCACGAACGCAAAGACTTTAATGTGCTTGAAATAAAGTTCATTTTTCTTTATTTTTATTGAATGACAGAATTAGTAATAATACAAATAAAACTGCACTCTTAAAAGTCTTATTGCCTTAAGTTACGGTCCATTTCAGTTTGTTTGACTGTAGAGATTTAGTGTGACTGTAATTTACGTAGTTTTAATTATTTTTGGGATAAAAAATTACCTATATTAAAAATGATAGGAATCGATTCAGTAAACGATTCTGAACAAACTACTTTCTCAAAGTGCGTTAATTATGTTACGTGTTGTATATGGCGCCCGATGTTGGACTGGGACATAATACCTCATTCATGCTTGGTAGCTCCAATCCATTATATGACATCAGACTCCACAACATGCCACGCATAATAGCTTTTTAGTAATCTTCCACGTGGTCTATGTCACCACGGAAGGTTTTCTTAATTTTTAACGTGGTAAAGCCATGCTGCGGCTATATTATGGTTTTAGCACGAATGGGTCCGTTAGACCGAGGTAGGATCGCAGTCTTACAGAATACCAGCGTAAAATAGTAGCTTAATGCTGCTGTGTTTCGTATGATGATGCATAGAGAACCGGATACCCTTTTTACTTGGAAACGGGACATTCTATCTTAGTCCTCAGTTGTGACAACGCATTTACATTTTGATTCTTAATTGAGGATAAATGTATGGCAAGTGGATGCTGTGTCCCATATACAGATGTATATGGGACACAGTATCCACTTGCCATCAGGTGGACTGTATATTCGTTTGTGACCCTTATTCTATTTAAAAAAAATCTATCTCGCGTGGTCTATATCCCATATTTTTATAATGATTAAGTTAATTTAATCATTTTTAATATTTTTTTTTGAAACGATAGATTTTGAGAAAATCTTGATATATGTACTTAAAACTACCTTAATTTACCTTTAAAAGTACATACAATGAGGCATTGCAATACCGCCTAGCATCTCAATATGTAATCACAGTTGTGTTTTTATAGGAAGGCGATCCGTTCGATCGTTTCCTTCCGTTATGAAGCTGAGCGCCTATTCATTCCGACGATAAGTGCTTTAGTCTAGACTATTCAGTTATTAAGAGTATTCACGAATAAAAATACATTTCTGCTCGAGTAATTACCATTTCCGTCCGTTATTACCACTTAAGAGGGGAAGTTTTGGAGAGTAATACGAGGTATTCATTAGCCTCTAGCAGGCTATTACTCTTGAGTGAAGACTTATTTACTTTGATAATGGAAACAAAGATTGTCTGCAATAAATGTAACTTGTTAACGTAATGGCAATTCTTACTACTTACTCGAAATGTTAAACTTGTATTAGTAGATAAAGAGGCGTTCTTACTGTTGCGTGAATAAGTCAACTAGCGCCATCTAGTGTCAGGAACGAGAGCGAGGGGAGCTTTGCAGAAAATGACATCACAAATCTCTCAACCGACAGCGCCATCCGAAGAACTAAGTTTCTAGAAAATCTATACTCGCACACTCGTCCCTTTGCGCGCATTTACTTGAATATTCCGGATGCTTCTTTGCTAATTTATATAAATAGGCGCTGCAAGATGCGATCGAAGCAGTGTTGATTTGGCGACACAAGCGAAGCTTCGGAGCTAAATAAAGTGAATTAGTGTGTTTAATTATTAGTGTTTTAAGTTTTAATTTGTGTAAAGTAAATTAAAGTGTTAATTTAGGTAATTTTATCGGCAATTTTTATTGTCACGAACTTCAAGCTCGTAACATTACTTTACCAAAATTTTCCTTTTAGCAATTTAGACTAATGTTAATAGCGTATTTATGTATTCTGACTGCCTCGTTGGTCTAGTTGTTGTAATAGTGCGACTGCTGATCAATCGGTTCGAATCCCGGGTAGGCAAAATAATTATTGAGTTTTTGCGTCAAGAATTTCTCAGAAGTTGCCCGGAGTTAGGAAGGTGGCGGTGTCTCACCCCCGTGCCTCGGAAAGCACGTAAAACCGTTGGTCATGCGCCTGATATCTCTCCGGTCGTGTCGGTTTACCGTCCTATCGGATTATGAGAGTGAGGGAATAGAGAGTGCACCTGTGCTTGCGCATACACTTGTGCACTATAATCCTGTCCTACGCCGATGGCTAGTCTCCGTTGTGAGTGGCGGTCGAAATTCGGTCTGGAGGATATTATTATTAATAGCGTATTTTTAATGGATATTATTATTGTTAAACAAGTGTGTGATTTATACCGGCACTTTTTTACCATTTGAAATAAAATAGGTTGCAACAGGTAAATGAAATGTAATTTTTTGGATTTTGAAAGTTTATATCGTGTGCACCATACTTTATGCGTGACAAGTATCAGTGAATTATTAATTTATTAACGAACTAGACCTTAAATCGTTCGCTAAATAAAAAATGTACTTCAAATTAGTAATATTTTTTGATATATTTGATAAAATCACAATTAAAAAGCAATTCATTTGGAAAGTAGCTATAGGGTTCTACTTTGTTCACATATTATACCCTTTTTTTCCTTAAAAAATTCTGCCGATATATATACACATAATGCATGTGAGCTGATCAAATAAAGGCCACAAATTCGTTTGTCATTCTTAAAAACCCAGAGGACTAAGAAATAAAAGAATAAGATACAAAATAAGAAATTCTATTCAGCGTAAGAAATAGAAAGTCAAACAAGACTTAAACTCAAGTAAAAGAGAAACCATACGGCCTAATTTCTTTAAAGTATATTTGGTAAATGTGACACATTTAAAATGTTTTCTTTGTCTCATCTTCATATTAGTACTGTTTTTATTTTTGTACTAAATTAATCACTTCTCTTTATTGGCTCCTAAAAGTTAACAATTGGTGCGCCTCTCCTGTTGTAGGGAATTTTCCCTTATTGTCAAGCTTGACAGACTGAATGGTCAAGTTGCAGGCGTGTCGCACCTTTGACGCTGATTCCCGTCGCCGGTTAGTGAAATGTTTATATCGCTCCATCAGAAGCCATAAAAAAAATTCTGGCTTTCCTTTATCATTGCTTCTTACGATAAGGAACAAAATGATAGATTATCTATCGGAGATTTCTCATATTCGCTATCTTATTTCATTTCCTTTTTATTTACTTTGTACTTCTTTGTTTCAACAACTCTACGAACAATTTGCTACTTGCTAACTGGAACAACAGTTTCATTGCCTTCATAGCTAAAGTTGTCCCATATGTAGATATAATCGGGGCTTTAAATTAAACTGTTTATGTATTCGGTAGCTCACCGCCGGGATCGCTGTATCGAAGGCCCGTTGCGTGAAATATATCCCGCGTGTTACACCTCCTGGGTTGTGCGACGTGACTAATTCGACCCATTACTTCAAATCAGGAGCTCGTATCTACGGCTCTCAGTAGTGTTCTCTATTGCAGTTATACAACTTTAATCCTTCTGTAGAACAAAGGATTAGCTCGCATCTTTAGATTAAGTTATATTGTAAATACCTATCTATGATAATTTGTTCCATCACCGCGCTAATTCTTCTTTCGATTCAAATATTTCTACAAATAGTTTTGTGATTAACTATTTACTATTTACTTTGAACAATTCCGTTTAAGTATAGTAAAAATGAAATATAAAGTACAGAAAACAGCTATCGTGGTCGTTCCAAAGAATACTAAATTCCGCTTACTTAAAATAACTTAATAGTTTTAAACAACGTTAAGGAGTGCGTGTATTGCTGTGTTTCTGAAGAGTATAGAGCTAGTATCATTACATGCTGTGAGACGTTCCATATTAATCCCCAGGGGTGATAACGCATTTTGTAGCTTCATGTAGCCTTTATTTGAGGTTGGTAGGTGGACTGTAAGTTTGTTTGTCACTTCAATATTTTTTAAAACGATACCTTACAAAAATGCGTGGCTCCGTAAGCTTTAGTTCTTTCAGATGTTATAATAAAAATGTTGTCACTGTATATGTTACATGTTAACGATTTTGACTATCATTCAAAAACAGTTATGACTGATTTTTGTAGTCAAAAGTGGTTTTGACCAACGTTCTCAGTTATAAGTGGTTTTGATCAATGTTTTAGTTCAATCCTTTTAATGTTATTTTTTCATTTATTTAGGGTTTAAAATTATATCATTATAATATATGCGACTTTTAGAGTGACCCAAGGGCCATCCTAACTGTACCATAACCTATAAGATTAGTGTAATGTTTTATTAGACGCAAGTAGCCTTATCATAGAAGTAAGTATTAGAGTATATAAAAGAATATACCAGTCAAAAGTAGTTTTGACTAACAGTCTTGGTCAAAATCACTATTTATACAATAATTTATATATTTATATATAATTTTTGCAGTTAAAAGTAGTTTTGACCAACGTCCTTAGTCAAAACTACTTTTGACAAATTTTTGCAGTCAAAAGTGGTTATGACTTTTAACTGTAAAACATACAATTTACATTGATATATTAAATTTTCTGGAATTTATTATCATTCGATTGCACACATTCGTAACTTTGTCATTTAATAAAAGCATGAAATGTTTACATTGTGTCGTTCCCTTAGAACCAGTTGACACTGCACCTGAATCCCGAAAGAAATTACAGTAATTTGATGCTAATCTGAAGTGATATTAGCATTAAAAGCAGTTTCTATATTTAACAAGATGCGACGGTGCTTGAAATTATATAAAATTCTAATGAGGATATCAAGTCAGTGCATTGTCGTGGGAACGATCTGTTTTATTCAGCGTTACATTTTCTGTTAATTAAAGATAACTTGTAAAAATACTGATAGATTTTGCATTAATATTTTTAGATATATGTATTTGTGTAATAACTGTTACTCGCTGACATTATTTCATCGCTGGCAACCATTAATCGGGTTACAATTTTTAATCCTGTTTTTTTTTTCAAATGTTCATGATTTTTCAAAATGTTTATATCACTTTTTAGGTCAAGTTTTACAAAACTAAATACAATAAGAAATGTAAATTTTTGTGTTAAAGAACGTCATTTTAATAGACACACGGTTGTCTCAAAAACTTTTTTAATTTCCCATTTATTTCTTAAAAACAACCCTTTACGTAAGTAAACTCAAATTTCAAACCCACATTTTTATTTGGAAAACTGGATATTATAATGCCAAATTTCAACCATTTATATGAAACAGTCTATTGATCGTCTGTGATACACAATGAGATAATCATTAGCGTTCCATTTTGAGTACGACACGTTAAAATTATTCAAATAAAAATAAAATGATTTGACAGTCTGTGATTTCTAAATTGTTTATTTTATTGACATTTGTGTTAAGTATCAGCTTGTATACAAGCTTGGTCTTGTCGTGGTGGTGTAAAAGAATAGAGACTGAGGCTTTTGATAAATTAACAGGAATTGCGATCTCAATTATTAAACTTGAAAAATAAATAAAAATCAACTTCAAAAAACATAAAAGAATAAAATAATTTCCACATAATAACTTCTGACATCAGAGATGTATTTTTTATACACTATGTGTTAGCACCAAGTTTAATAATTTCACAACGAAGCCATCGACCAACACATAGTTTGATACTTGCAATACTCCTAATCTAAACCTGTAGGGTACCAAGCGTTATCCTGGAATCATAAAATTTGGCAAGAAGAATGGTAATATATATTGTAAATTTGTAGTTATATCTCATAAAAATATTTATGTTGTTACTCGTAAACTCATTTTTCAAACCCTATTTAGTATAGAGTACTTCCCGTTGAAAGGAACAATCAATTGGAATAAAGTATAGGGCACTTCTAATTAAGGTCAAAACGCTTAATTGATAATTTCCTGTTGTGTTAAAGAACCTATTTCGAAAAAGAAAAGTAGATTGTACTGAGATTCAGACTTACGAAGTCGTTTAATCTACTTAGTATTCTGTACTGATTACTTTGCAACTTCAGTGGAATGAATAATAAAATTCCTTTAGTATTTCTTATTCACAGTTTTTCTTTGGTCATAAAATTTTATATTGTAAATTGTGGCGAAAGTAGCATAGTTAAGGAAGAATGCCTTAGATTTAGAATTTCGTTATGATTTTTGAGTTTTAAGTGTTAATGAAATAATCAGAAGCGACGGGGTGTCTTATTAACTCTGACTGCTTTGACGGTATTTTCGGTTTGGATTCAGTCGCTCAAAACCATAAATTTTTGGTTTTCTGATATGTGCCAGTCCCCGAGCCTTCTTGTTTTTCATCAGACTGTAAAGAAGGGATGTTATGGAAGTGGTTATATAGGAGCTGAACTCGAAAGCAGTTTTTAAATTTGGTTTGGCGAAACAGGAACCGGAATCGGAGGTGAAGGCAGAGGTGTAAAATTGCACACATTATTTATTACAAATATAATAGGTAAAAGATTGTCTTTGCCTTAACTGATAATTCGCCACTATGAACTGCGTAAGTCGTCTGAATCCAATACCTTCCACGAAATTGAAGGGAAGATCTTGCAAATCAATCATTTCAGTGAGGTTCCCCGCGTGACAGGAATATACTTATTCGTACGCGCTGATAGCGGCTGCCACTACCGTTATGTATCCACATCAGATATAACTTCCGATTAAAAATTATCGGAATCGGAGGTGTAAAATCAATCGGAAGATCTGAACTTTCGGAATCGGAATCGAACCTTCTTAACATTACTGTAAAGGTCTGCCGTTAGACATTAACCTCTTCCATTGTAGGAGGATAGGCGTCAGTCGTAAAGCTTCACAGATTGGCTAACGATCGTAATATCGGACTTTCTCAAAGTCGCCTCGTGGGGCACCCTCACTTTGGAGCGAAATGGGACGGATTTTATTACGCCGCCACGCGCCAGCAGCGTAAGGATGCAGAGCGTCTAGTACTTTCATCGCTAATCCACCCGTCAAGAGTGAATATTGTAACAATTTTCATTATGGAATATACCCAGATAAATGTACAGCAAATTGTTTCGTTTTCTATAAAACCGTTGTGACAAACGAACTTATGGTCCACCTGATGGTAAGTGGCTACTGTGAGCCATGGATACCCGTAACCAAGTTCCAACAAGGAAGGCTACGGGTGCGTTGTAACCTCAGAAAACTAAAATGAAATGCCTCATAGCCTGTAATTATACAACATGTAACAAAAACCCTGTGGTTCCCGTTAACTGCGTTATCAGAATCAGTATCCAAGCATATACAAATATTTAAAAAAAAAACACATTTAAAAAATACTTTTGTTGAAAAAAATTAATTTGCATATTGTATGTGGTTTTATTATCTCTGCATTGGCCGAGGAGTAAGAGGATTGTCAAAGACCCCGCATTACCGATACTCGTGTAAGTTAGAGGAAATAAAACCACATACAATTTGCAAATTAATATTTTTTTCTAAATGAGTTTCTTTTTAAAAAAAATCATTTACATACGTTTGGATACTGACTCTGATAACACACTTAACGGGAACCACAGGGTTTTTGTTACATGTTGTATAATGGTTCTCTGTACTTTTTAGACCGGTACAGACAATCTTGCAAGCATTACCATTTGTCAACACAAATACGTAGTAAATAATGGTACCTACTCAGATAGACTTTAAGAAAAAAGGAGTCCTACCACTTGGTTATTACTCGTGAATTATATTTTATAATGATGTAGATGAAGAATATAACATACATTTGTTAAAAAAATTTCAACGAGGAAAAAAATCTTTTTGGTGATTGAATTGATAATTGAAAGAAATTGGCTTCCTTATAAAGGCTGTAAGCAAGAACCAACGCGATGCGAGGCACCTAAGTTAAACTGTGTGACCAAACAATGGGAAAGCTTTTTTACATTCTGTGAACTTTAATGGTTATGAATAACAGGGAATGTTCCATTGTTACGGCTGAACAGAAATATGAAAAGATAGGAAGGAGTGTGTCTGTTTAACGACCTATTTGGCTTTATGTTTCCTGTTAAATGTCAAATGAGAGCGCAACCGTGTACCCTCGTTGGGTATTAACGTTTTTAGATGCCGTGAAGATTGCATCGTTATAACATTCCCTCAGAAACCTTCAAACATCTGAAAATAATCAAAGCTTATGAAGACTATTTTTATTGTTTTAATGTGATGTGGGTTTTATTTTTAAGAGTATATTCTAAGATATATAGCTGGCACCGACTACAACATTTTTGTACGTAGTAGAGCCAAAGCTGAAACTATATTATGGTTGTAGCACGAATAGGTTGCCTTGACCGGAGAAGGACCGCGCTCTCACAGGATATCCCACGTGAATTAACAGCTTAGGTAATGCTGCTGTGTTTCACATAGCGAGTGTAAAGAACCGGAGACTCCTTTTACTAGAAACAAGGCATTTCATCATTTACTCCTCAGGGGTGACAATGCGTTCTGAATTTTAATTCTTAATCAAGGATAGATGTAGATGTCTGTGGCTCACATCAGGTGAAATGTGTGCTCGTTTGTCATTCTTATTCTTTAAAAAAAAACTCGCCGTCGCACTAACTCCAACTTTACGCCAAAATTTCTAGGTATGTTATTTTATGTAGGGGTCATTCCATGTCAATTCAACACATTGATTCAGACTTGATGTCTCAGATTTTCATGATCTTTTTTATGCGGCTATATTTCATAGACTTATGAAGAAATACCACATTTCAGTTATGTGGCACAATTATTTTTGAAGTTATTAATTTTTAAAGGTATCAATTTTTCATGTTTGAAGCCCTGTATCTCTTAACCCCATTAAGATCCCATGATAGAATTTTGCTATATGTATTAAGACATTAGAAACTATATTTAATAATTTATTGAACATTTTAAAATTACCACTTTTTTTAAAAAAATATTCAAAATTTTTATTTTTTTAAATTGTTAACCTATCTTGTGGCATATTATATTAAAGCCTGAATGGGGCTCTAATATGAGACAACCAGGTTTACACCATCATTGGTGGTCAGTCTATAGGCATCCAAAGGTGCCAAAACATGAAATTATTTCATAAAAATTTAAATCTTTAAAAATCAATAACTTCAAAAATAATTGTGCTACGTAACTGAAATTTGGTATTTTTCATAAGTTTATGATATATTACTGCATAAAAAAGTTCATGAAAATCTGAGACATCAATTCTGAAAATCTCCCAAAATTGTGTTGAGTTGACATGGAATGACCCGTAAGTAGTTTTTGAAGTTAATTCGTTTAGACACTGAATAAAGTTAAGTTAAAGCTTATGTACGTCTCAGTGCTGGGCCTCACAGTCCTCACTTTGAGAAAAAAGTTAAGTTACAGCTTATATATAATTATATACGTTTCACTACTGGGCCACTCATTTCTGCGAAAAAATGTTTTCTATCATCACCGCCGAAACGGTGTAAATCAGCACTTAAAATTACAGTTAACATTTCAACAGAGGCGCCGGGATCGAACGTTGCTCACGTTCTTAAAAATTTACAGCGAGCTAAGCTAAGGCTAAGCCTTTTAACTTTTTAATTTTTGTGGTATATTGATATGGGTTTAATTTTGTAGTATTAAAAAGCAAAAGCTGTTAAGCTGTGTGATGGAAACGTATCCATTCACCCATTTTAGCTCGCGGTTGTCTTTAATGCCGAGTTTTAGACTAGAGACCTCGGGGGATAGCAAGACTGCGATCGATGATCCGCCAAGGGTGGCAATTATGGCAAGTCTTTTCTGTAATGGAGGTAAACGATTATGTTGTTATAATAAAACATTAGTAGATGATGAAGAAGACACATAAGCGAATTGAAATCAGTTAATTTTCTTGATTATTTTACGTGGTAGAGCCATGCTGCAGTTATATTAGTAGTATAGTTGTAGCACGAATGGGTCGGCTCGACCGGAGAAGGACCACGCTCTCACAGAATACCAGCGTAAAATAGTAGCTTAATGCTGCTGTGTTTTGTATGGTGAGTGTAGAGAACCGGAGACCCTTTTTACTGGAAACGACGCATTCCACCTAAGTCCTCACGGGTGACAACGCATCTGCATTTTGATTCGTAATCGAGGATAGATGGAGATGTCTATTGGCCACAGCAACCACTTACCATCAGGTGGACTCGTTGTGTGCTCGTTTGTCACCCTATCCTATAAAAAAAAAGATTTAGATGAGTAAATACAATTTGTGTAAACAACAGAACTGATTTCGTTTTTACCCCACAACTTCGACTTTCCCTCTTCACGCTACATTGGACGCGTGGTGTCCACGAGTCACTGACTTGCGTGCTGTTACTCATGTGTAAGCCCCCGTATCTAATTACGTTTGTTTTTTGTGTTTTAATAAAAATCAGCGAAGCGTAGGTCGGATCACCGGTGTGGCAACAAAGAGAAAAATGCGCTTATGTATCGTACTAGGAGAGTGTAGATATGACATTTTGTTGTACTTTTACTTGAATCCAGACGAGTTGCAGATTAATGATACTGTGATATTAACTATTAAGATATTTTTTTCTGACTTAAATTTGACTTGATGAAGGTGTGCTGCGGTTGCATTATGGGTTCGAATGGGTAGGTTCCCTCAGGACGTAAAATAGCAGCATAATGCTTCCGTGTTTTGTATGCATAGTGATAGAACAGGAAACCCTTTATACTAGTGTGGCGATGCAGCTTAAGACTTTAAAACGCTCTCACTTAATCAAACCATATAAATATGATACTAAGCAAACAGTTTAGTTCGAATATGTGATATATCGACGATAGAGGAGTGGAAGTTGGCCAAACGCCTGGATGTTTAATGTTGAAAGGGAGAGAGAAGCATTAAGTCATCCGGAGATTGTGCGCAATTTTGTGCCTGTGCTCAAAATTGGTAAGTTTGGTTATAACCAGGCACAAACTGTCACACGTTAGCTTCTTGGCCCTATCCGTTATATTATGTACCCTATCCGTTATCGAGTTCAATGCTGCTAGGTGGCATTTGAGGCACCAACTCATGTATGGCAGCAATACTCCACGCACCATTGCACTCGCACTAAATTTTCTTGGTTTATTTACTTAGCATAATATAATGTGAAAGAATTAAAAAAACACATTTTATTGTAGCTTTGTTTGTTTTTACTTATTTTGTAGTGAATGTTGTATTGTGCAGTGTAAAAAAAGTTGTAAACAGTACTGGAAAAAATATGTTGTACAAGTCGTAAACCTAAAACCTGAAGTAGGATCCAATGGTAATCTTACTATACCATAGCATATTCCGTATTGAATTTACTGAAAGTTACTAAGGAATGTCATGTTTTAATAATAATTGTATATATTATTTATAACTGTCCTCATTAAAAATGTTTTATGTAGTAAACAAACTTTTAGGTTATTCCCAGCTTTCTACCATATTTTTTATTATACCAGCACAATCGTGCACATTTTGTAAATAAAACGACTAAAAACATAATACTAATATCACTAGCTTTAGCAGACCTTAGTGAAAATGAAATGCTATTAAAAATTCTTTATCTACAACGAGCATCTCTCGTAGTATAGTAGACTAGACTAATCTTAGTTTTTCTCGTATTCCAATCACGATACAAAAACTTGTGTTGAATATATCGTTTAATAAATATATAGGTACTAACATGTTGATATATTAAAGGAAATATTTCGTAAGTAAACATTTCGTATAACTTAAAATTGCTATATAATGAGTTGTTTTTATTTAATAAACCTCTTATATACATCTTACTCTTACATAGTACACTTTTCTACTTGGAATATATTTAGAATTTAACTATTCATCAAGCATGTGACCTCTTTTCCCAAGCGCCCTAAAGATAATTTGGGCGCAGAAAATAGGCCTTGCTTTAGGTTAGGGTTAAAGTGCGTCTAAATTGACCTCGGTGATGGTCCCAGGGCGAATCCTCATTTCGAGGTCATTGAACATTTTTACCGTGAAATCGGGGTTAGACGGTTATAAATAGAGGGTTGACGGACACAATCTTGGCATGTTATTGTAGAGAATATAGCGTCATCTTTGAACATAGTTTTGTACGGTGTTTTTTTTAAACAATACTATTTATTGATGATGTTAGTCAAACAATAAAAAGTAAAGTATGGTGTCTTATTGAAGAAAACTAGAGGAAATAGTGAATTCTGTTTGATTCTATATAATTTACAATATACTTATATTCTGATATATCGTTCTATAATTCATCATCATCATGATGACAGCCTATCAAAAGTCCACTGCTGAACATAATCCTATATATTATATATATATATATATATATATATATATATATATATATATACATATTTATATATATCCTATGTAAGAATATCCACTACCCCCACGCGTGTCGTAAGAGATAAAGGCGAACAAACCAGGAGAGGGGCAGTAGCGTCTATATATATATATATATATATATATATATATATATATATATATATATATATATATATATCCTATGTATATATAACCCTGCCCTGTAGATTGCTTCATATTTGCCATAGTTGGCACGCTTGCCACGCGGGTTGCCAATCATATTTTTTAGTAGGAAGACGCTACTGCTCCTCTCCTGGTTTGTTCGCCTTTATCTCTTACGACACGCGTGGGTGTAGTGGATATTCTCACACCGCCACTACTCGGTTAATAATTATTGCTTATTAACTAATAAGAATCTTATTGAGCGTTATTTTTGGAGTTTCGTTGCGTAAAGAGAAAGAGAATGCCTTTATATTTTTAAAGTATGACACGTTTCACACGTTCTGGCGACAGTAAAAAGCTGTGTGGTGCCCACAGAAAGCTTTATTACGTTGACGTTTCAAGCTTCCAGCCGACTTTAAAAACAAAAACTCTCCCCAATGTACGGTTATAACTTTTTAACTTTCATCTAGTTGCACATTTCGGGGTGACAGTGATGGGCTGTGTGTCGGAGTTTTTATTTTTTATCTTGTGAATCAGAATTTTTCAAATAGATGAACAACTTACGTCGTGAATTAAATTGTTCGTAGCTTTGAGTTTTTAAAGCGTTAAGGCTGAATTTTTAAATCTTAATATATATAAATAACGTGTCACGTTGTTTTTCTGCGATGCACTAAACTACTTAACCGATTTTAATCAAATTTGCACACCGTGTGCAGTTTGGTCCAACTTGAGAGATAGGATAGTTTTTTTTTTGCTAATTTAAGGATTTTAATTAGGACATGACAAAGGGTCGTCGAAAAGGGCAGAACAAAGTCTGCTTGGCAAGCTAGTAAGAGACTAAATCTCAATTGAGTATCGAGCGCATAGCGGAGCGGTACTCTTGGCGTGTATAACAAATGCACGCTCCTGTATTACACCGTCCGTCGTGCGTGTTGGCCGCTTGAAACGTTTGTCGAATACGCCGCTACTCTGCACGCACTATCGAACGCTCTCTAGAAAGGCCTTAGGTAAGGTCTCAGTTGATCGCATTGGGCTATTATTAGGTATGTGCGGTTAAGAGCTGGGTTTTCCAAATAACTACAGCGACTGTTACTCAAGATACTGCAATGCAACAGACGCCTCGGCTCGCCGCACGCTCTTAATTGACGCCAGGTTTAGGGTAAGACATCAAAAAAGAGCTTTAGGTGGAGTGTGCATCGTAGCATCAAGACAAACACGTTGTTTAATTGTATTGTCCTTGAGTTGCATACAAACATGTTTGCCACATCGCACGCTCCGCCAAACGATCGCCACTCATGCCTTAAGCTAAGACTTTGGCTAGGTCTAGCTCGATTTACATTTTTGAATCATATTTGTCAAAGAAGGTTTATTTACAAACTACTGCTAAATTGCGGTGCTAAATTAAGCGTTAAGCGCTTAACACCTAGTAAACATAAAGAGCCACTGGCATGTGAGGCGTAAAGATGAATGCATTTTCACTTCGCCGTTGAAACACGTTTACGATGAAATTAATACTTTAATACTTAATGTTTGGAGGTCCTATGCGTGAAGTTGTTGAGAGGGTTATGTTTGGAGTTTCTTTGCATAATAGAATCTCTAATGTAGATATCTGAAATACAACCAGACTAGCATACATATCTGAAATGACTTTGGGTCTGATCGGACAAGTAGTTTTCGAGATGCAACTGGGACGGCTCGCCACTAGATGGAAATTGGTAAAATATCGATGGATTAGGCCTTGTTTACTTTTAGTCACTTTATCGGTAAGGTGATCAATGTTGCTAGTAGATGTCGCTAGAAGGACACGCTGTCGTTATTTTGTTTCTATAATATATTTTCTGGGTGTTTTTGTATTGAGATATGTATACGTCTTTTTTTAACTTTTTGCATACTATTGTACAAATGGAGGTTAAATAGAAACGGTACCCGGATGACCGAGCTTTGCTCGGTTTTTTTTAAATTACATTTAGATACAAATAACATAGTGTCAAAATTAACCTTCTTATATTGTAGCAGTTTTTGATTGCCTGAAAACACGGACAAAAAGACATTTTCTAAACATAAATCCTAGCTAGATCGATTTATTGCCCCCGAAACTCCCTGGACACAAAATTTTATGAAAATTGTTGGAGCCGTTTCCCAGATTCTGTTTATTAAATAAAAATTAAATATTTTATGTAAGACATTTTTTTTTATAAAACTGTCTAGATGTGTGTATTTGCATGAAATTAAAGCAAAGTGCTGTGTTAATCCTTATTTAGATCACGGAGCAATAAAAAAAGAATAGCCTTTATTTTTATACCTTTGTGAACCGTAAACAATCTCGATATAATCGGATTAATACAGCGGTTTAACGAATTTATTTTTGAATTTGCTGTTTCATATGAAATTTACTTTGCGGTTAAATTTTGGTAGTTTAATTGAATTTTATTATTTAGTTTATGAATAACGCCCATCGGTATAGGTTCAATAGTTGGTTTATTAATTTCTCAGAAGGCACACTGTATAGGTACACGATTGATTTTAGGATGTGGAGTTTAATTGAATGATGAGTTTTTCTATACTATAATAAGTATGTTTATTTTTATCGCTTCGATTATAACATCTGACAGTAGAAATAAGGTAAAAAAGCTAAGTAAAAAAAGTCCATCCAGTAATAGCATATCATAGCATTCACGGTACATGTTGGCGGATTTTAATGTTTTCGAAAGGTTTTTATTAGTAATAGTTTGAATATGTGAGTTTTATCAGAATGTTTTCCTCCACCAACTAACACGTAGTCAACAGCACTTAAAATAATAAAATAACTCACAGTTAATAATCGGTAAACTCATCTGATAACCGTCGACTCATTTTATAGTACTTTAAAATATTAATTTGCTGGTATGATTAACTACAAGCTCGTCATGTATTTAATTACAGTTAAAATAATTTACCTCACATAGGATGTTATTACTGTAATTGCTAAGTGCAGCCTGCTGTTTGAAAAAGTCGAAAAAGTAAAATCTCTTTTTGTCCTTAGAATCCGACGTAAGCTTCTTATACATATAATTATTTTAAATTACTTCAAGTCTGTAACGCTATGTCAAGGTGTGTCCTTGACACAGCATTAATAAGAAACTATCCTCTACTTAATGACGTATCTTAGGTGTCCTTGTAGAGAGCCTTGAGCTGCTTCAAATAATCCGACATATTTAGCCTTAAGGTAAAGACGATGTGCTAGTAAAGAAATTGTGTAACGCAAATGTGTTTTACTACAAGCTTCAAAATTATTTAAGGGTTTCGTGGCGGCTCAGTATATGATAAGCGTTCGTCTTAAATTGTTAATTGATATTTTAAGTATAGATTTACTATGTGTTCGGCTTTGAACGAAAATTTTGTGAGAAACCTGTATGTCTGAGAAATTAATAAACATTTCGATCACACTCCTCAAATTTCTGAGAGAGTTATTAGAGAGTTATTATCACATGTACTCCAAATATTTTATTCCACAAATATGATGACTCTCTCACGATGTCTTGCTTTACAGCTGAGTAGGTGGAAAATCAGCACTTTAGATTTCAACTAGCAATTTCATTGGTGCTGGCGCGGTTCGAACCATTGTAGCTCGCGTACTGTAAAATTTACGACCAGGGCTTAGAAACATACATAATACATAAACACTCACGCCTGTCACCTAGAGGGGTAGGCAGAGACTACATACTTCCATTTGGCACGATCCTGACACACCTCTCTCGCCTCCTTCACATCCATATACCTACGCATACATCCTCGTCGGTTAAGGGTACTCCTAATTTGGCCCGTTTTCAATAAATCGCCAATTTGGTCGATAAATTTTCGCCTAGGACGTCCCTTTCCGACTCTGCCATTCACTTCTGCAACATAAATTTTCTTTGTCACTCTTTCCTCATTCATTCTTTCCACATGACCAAACCACCGAAGCATTCCTTTCTTAATCCCGGTCACAACATTTACTCTGTTTCCTGCATTCACTCGTCGTTCTATATCCTTATCATATCTCCCATCTGCTAAATTGATAATAATTGCTTAGAAATAACACATAAAATTTTAGTTAAGTTTTAAGAATGTAAAGGAAAATGTTTTAAATGGATTAATTTAGTATACAAATGCTGGTCCTGTGTTAGAATCTCAAGTGGTACAAACATACGTGTATTTATTCAAATTATTGACTTTTGGTTCTGGTTTTGTAGTGATCTCTGACACAGGATAAGCTAGCAAGGTAATACGTTGATCAAAGTCCCTACAGGAATGAATACACGCGACATGCAACATATAATATATCTTGGTACCACGCTCACGTCGATGCGTGCATAACCGCAGGAGCGGTTCGAGAAAAAAGTGGCGCTTTTGATTTGGGATATGTTTTTCTTTTTTTTTCTTTATTGCATTCCGTATAGCAATAATACAAGGGCGGACTTAATGCCTCGATTCATTCCTCCACTACCAGTCAAACCATACTATATAAATCATATTTTAAAATCTTTTCAAATAGATAGAATAGGATGTAATGTCAAAAATTGATTGACGCATTTTATAAAAATAGAAAAAGAATAAATCAGGAGATGTACAGCGGATCTTTCTATATTATACAATTATATATAACGTTATTATCCCGATAGCAATAGCTAATTAATGCAATTGTCCTTATAGGTACTGGTGGTACTACAATAGTATATTATAAATAAGGAAAAAATGCTTTTAAAATATCTGTACGTAAGAGTAGCAAATTTTAAGATTAAATTCAAATATATTAATAATGATATAATGTTATTGCAGTTTTTGAATATACGAGTAATTAAGGTATAGGTCTACTTTTATTTGAAATTACCCCAAATTGAACGTGATTTATGAGCAACAACTTTTTTCCCTACACAATGTGCTTGCGCAGTAAAATCAATTCAAATAATGCATTAACACGCATTGTGAGTTTAAAAGATAAAAAGAACAGAAAGTTAGATTTTATTTTAAATTAATTTTTCTTCACTGTTTGCCAATATTACTTATTCGGAACCTTCACTGCTAATTTGGCCGGTTATTGCAAAATAAGCTTGTAGTTTCATCTTCGTTTTCATAATCCCGTAAAAGTCGGGATTATGAAAACGAAGTAGGGAACAAGGGAGTATCTCTAGCAATAGAATTTGCTTTAACCGTTATAATAAAAAATAAAAATATAAATTTCTTCGCAACCTGGATTGAAGAGCACCTCCCGCCCTCCCTCAATTGCATGCACTAACTCCGTCACCACTATTCCCAGCACCACTACTCCCAACACCACTGTTCCAGGCAAGACACACCATCGACGATAATACGACACGTGTTTCGCCTCTACACGAGGTAGTGTAGGTAATGTAGACTCTACGGCGGCTGACCGCTAAATCAGCCGCCGTAGTTCTTATTATTTTTTAGTTCTTATTATTTTCGCGTTTGCGGATTTCCGCAAAGTAACGCCTGATTCTATCAATTATTTTAACCGTTATGCCCAGCAGGCGGATTAACGATCATAATACTAAACGTCACAGCTTTGTCGCCGCTTCCCGTCGTCGATCTGGGAATTCACCTCTGGCTTAAATAAATGGTTATTTCGTCTTCTATAAGCAGATATAAAAGCTTTCTGTGGCTTTTTTCATAGTTGTCTCTTGCACCACTCACGTGACTCTCACATCATCACTGGTAACCGCCAATCACCACGCGGTAATCCACAGAAATGGTCTTTCATATTTATATAATAAAGTCCCACGAAAATTTTGTAATACGCCGCATTTTAGCGTTTTAATTTTAAAACAACGTGGCTTACTTAATAAAATGTGAATTTTTACTTACAAGCGTTGTAGTGGCTCTACGAGTACTCTAGTTGTTACGCATAAAAATAATATGTATATTCTGAACGGCTACTTGACAATGGCTCATAGCTGTGTTAAGATTCTTTTAGGATTAGGGAAAGATTATACTCTATTTGCTACTATTTTATTTTATTTCACCAAGAAATCCGTAATTTTTGTGTGTTTTGTGTTGTGATTCTATGACAAATAAGAACAGACAGAGATCATGAAATTACAGTTTCTTGTATAACAATGCTCATTTCACTCGTGTAATTTTTCAACTTTATGTCCCATTATACAGAGATGTCTGTTTTCAAACATTTTGAATATTTGCAATTTTTATGCATACTTAGTAAAATTATTATCAAGGTTTATAAGGGACAATATCCTAATTTAGCTAACTTTAAGTGTAAGTATTTACCCTGTAATAAATGTATTTAAGGTGACGCAGCTGTGTAGAAGTCGTAAAGAAACTGAGTAATTAGCTATATCGCGTGTGAAGTCACACTTATCGTAACGTCGTTGCGTTAATTCCGTAAATTACGGCCAAAGAAAAAGTTGATCCGACAACTGATATTTTCTTTAGTCTTGACTTAATATTGCAATAGAAAAGTGCCATTTTAATAAATGTAGACCATGAATATCTAACAGGTTTACAGTTACACATTTAGATAATGTCATTCTCTTCTCGAGCTTGAGGTTCGTGACAATAAAAACCGCCGATTAAATTACCAAAATTAACTCTTTAATTCACTTTACACTAATTAACACTTAGAACACTAATAATTAACCACACTGATTCACTTTATTTCGCTCCGAAGCTTCGCTTGTCTCGCCAAATTCAATACTGCCCCGATTGCATCTTGCAGCGCCTTTAAATACACATTATCACCGAAAATCCAGAATATTCAAGTAAATACGCGCGCCAATCGACAAGGCGTCGTAAGTTCTAGTGTCGGGCTTCTAGAAGCTTAGTTATTCGTTTCGATACCAGATGGCGCTGTCGGTTGAAAGATTAGTGATGTAATTTTCTGGAAAGCTCCCCCTCGCTCTCGTCCCCGACACTAGATGGCACTAGTGCCGGGTACATGACGTCAACTTAGGCGCGCAACACTGCCCCCTCCTATGACATGCTCGTCCCGAGCATTATCGGCCCCATAATAACGCGCCAAGCGATCCACATGGAGGATCTTAGGAGTCCCTCTTGCGCCTTTCTGTATCCGGTAGGTTACATCGTTGATCCTGGTTACAATCCGGTACTGGCCGTCCCATTTAGCTTGAAGCTTAGGAGATTTCCCTTTGCTGCGGACTGGATTGTGCAACCACACTAGTGAACCTTCGTCGAACCTTTTGTTGTTCATTTTGCGGTCATACCGGGTTTTCATCTTTTCAGACATTTGCTGGCCCGATTGTCTGACGTGCTCATAAATGTCATTCATTTTTTTCCGCAAGTCATTTGCATAATCGGTTATACTGCGTGGAGCATCAGGTGGTATCCCGGTGATCAGGTCTGCAGGCAGCCGTAATTCTCTTCCAAAGTTTGCGAAAGCTGGTGTCACTGCTGTGCTTTCGTGAACAGCGCTTCGATATGACAACAAAAACGGTTGTATGTGCTTGTCCCAATCTCGTTGCCGATTGTCTACAACTTTTGCTAGGTACCTCTCCAATGTCTGATTAAATCGTTCTACCATTCCATCAGATTGCGGGTGATAAGAAGTCGTTCTTGTTTTATGAGTACCCATAACTCGACAAGTTTCCTGGAATATTTGAGACTCAAAATTCCTTCCTTGATCGCTGTGAATCTCCAAAGGTACTCCAAAACGACGGAAGACTTCATGAACTAGTTTATCTACAACCTTTGAAGCTTCTTGTTGACTTGTGGCCACTTAGTGAAGTAATCCATCACAACCATGAAATACTTGTTACCGCTTTCACTCTTCGGAAACGGCCCCGCCACGTCAATGGCTATTCTCTCCCATGGTGCACCAACATCGTACAACTTTAACGCACCTCTACTACGAGTCTGAGGTCCCTTTACAGCCGCACAACTTGTACAGTCCTCGACGTCGTTTCGACATTGGACCCAGAAAAACCGTTCTCGGATCTTCAGTAGAGTTCGTTTAACTCCCAGATGGCCTCCTGAACAATCATTATGGTACAGCTGTAGAACATCCGGTACTTTAGCTTTAGGGACAACCATTTGCAAATGACAGCTGTCTCCCCGAACATTTTCCCATTTACGGCACAGAACTCCATCCTGAAGCAGCAAGCTGTCCCACTGGGTCCAATAGCTTTTAGTGGTTGAACTCATCGCTGAGACGTCGCTCCACTTGGTCTTGGGAGCACTGGCCTTCATCCATTCCAGAATCGGCTTGATGTCCGGATCTTTCTGCTGTGCACGTTGTAAGCTGTCCTTCCACTCGTTGCTGAGGTGGTCTGCCCTGAGCATCCTCACGGCTACCACTTCCTTACTCTCTTGCCTAGTACAATGTCTGCAATCTTCAGGACAAGGTCTTCTTGACAATGCATCTGCGTTGCCATGAGATTTCCCGCTGCGATGTTCGATCTCAAAGTCGTATTCCTGCAGTAGTTCAATCCACCTCGCAACTTGTCCTTCTGGATTTTTGAACTGCAATAGCCATTTTAGT
Source organism: Parnassius apollo (assembly GCA_907164705.1). Lineage (NCBI taxonomy): Eukaryota > Metazoa > Arthropoda > Insecta > Lepidoptera > Papilionidae > Parnassius > Parnassius apollo. Next base: position 1,034,246 of record CAJQZP010000885.1, on the reverse strand, counting down.
GCAGCATGGTCAGTTCGTAAGTGAAATTTCCGCCCCAGAAGATATTTGCTAAAATGCTGCAACGACTTTACCACAGCTAGCAATTCGCGTCTTGTGACACAATAGTTCCTTTCCGGTTTTGACAACGATTTGCTGAAGTACGCTATCACAACCTCTCGATCACCGTTCCGTAGAGACAACACACCGCTGAGTCCGGTATCACTTGCGTCTGTGTCAACTATAAATTCTTCGCTTGCATCAGGGTATCCCAAAATAGGTGTTTTGCACAGACGGTTCTTGAGCTCCCGGAATGCGATATTGCAACTTTCATCCCAGCAGAAATGTCGCTTCTCCTCGGTTAGCTTGTGCAGAGGTTTGGCTATATCTGCAAAGTTCTTCACAAATCGCCGGTAATAGGAGCACAAATCCAAAAACGCTCTAACCTGCGTCTTGTCTTTTGGAATTATATAGCCTTGACGAGACCAATAGAATAAAAATTAATTGTACGAAACTTTTAAATTTACCTCATATCCGTATACCTGAAGTAAAAGCTGTCTTTATGATAGACACTGGTAGTACTAGGTCATTTATTAGTCCAGAACTAGCAAAAAATATTATAGCGATTCGGTACACTTAGAACCGTTTGAGGTTATTAGTACTCACGCTGCCAGTAAACACGGAGAAGTTGTCTACGGAAAGTTACCGAGTATCTTTCATAGTCCACAAAAACACAAGTTTTATGTATATAGTGTAGACGAAAGGTACGATGGGTTAATAGGTAGTGATCTCTTAAAATTGCTTGACGCTACCATTGACATGAAAAACCTCACTTTATATACAAATAATACTAATATCCCAATTATTTACTCACCACCAATGAGAGAGACATATAATCTGCCTCCTCGCTGCGAATTAAGAGTTAAATTACTAGTCAACTTATTAAATGGTGAAGCTATAGTAAATTACATACTTTATATGTTAATAAAATATAGATAAATATGCCAAATTGATTTACCCAGCAAATAAGGAAAATTTAATTAAGTTAGAAAGAAATATAGTAGTTCATTCGTATGTCAATAGGAATAACTTAGTTTTTGTATTAGACATCCCACTAATTGAACCAGACATATACACATACTACAAAATAATACCAACTCCAATATCTAATCCCGATGTTACCCATATCATAATCCCATCATATCCTTTCCTATTGGTGAAAAGATTGAAATACCGATCAGCGGTGAGTCCCTGTGAAGAAATCGACGATGAAAAGTTCTTATGCCCAGAGGAAAGTCTCGCAGACTATCCAGCTGAAACATGTATTGAGCAAATAATGCAGATGAAAACCAACCACAGTAGCTGCCAGCAACATAATATACGATTGGAGAATTTTAAAATTCACAGGATCTTCAAGAACTATTGGCTACTCTATGCCACTAAGGACTTGATAATAACTGAACACTGTCCAGAACATGTACAAAAATACCAAGTGCAAGGCACATATATAGTGATACCTAATCAAGAATGCAGAACACAGGTTGGAGACACATTCATCAATGCTCCGAGGTACTTTGCGAATACCAAACTTCAGCTTCCCACAATCGAGATGCCAACCGTACGAGAGGATGACATCAAGAAAGAAGCAAAACAGTTAGATTTAAGACACGTGGACTTCAGTGATATAAAAGAACTAATAAGTAGTGCTAAATTCAGTGATAACGAAATAAATACAAAATTCTTAGTAACAAGTGAAATCAGTGTATGGACAATAAGTTTATATCTCATTATAGTAATCTGTATAGTATTTACCATTTTTAAATTCAAATTATGTTATCGAAATTCTCCGAAGTCGCTTGAGCCACCTTCGGATAATTTCTCTCTTGAGGGGGGAGGAGTTAAGGCTGAGCACCCCTGCCAAATCTCATTCGTTCGCACATCATCAGCAATCCCATCTGGGTCAAGCGTATGCAGTAAATAAGCTTAGTAAATAGTTTTGTTGCATATAATTTAAGACTACTTTTACGGATTTTATCGCGTTTATTTTTACTTTTTATTTTTAATTCCCGACGTTTCGGGCGCTTTCCAGCACCCATGGTCACGGGGGACTGAGATGACTGACGTCCCGATGTCATTGTTAAACCCGGAGTACCTTCAGCTTTTTTTAATTATTGTTTATGGTCCGATCTATGCAAAATGAACTGACTATGTCCTGAGGTCTTGCAGTGGTATGCTTGGGTTTAGTTTTAATTTTATTGATTATAGGATCCCAAGCAGGTGGTAGTACCCAGCCTCCTTCTTTATTGAAATTAGGATGCTTTTTAATTTCAATAGCCTCACGTATCATCCTTGGTAGGAATCGGTGTTCTTTCGCGAGGATTTGTGGTCTATCAAATCTGATGTAATGGTTGGGGTCGTCTAGGATATGATCACAAAAGGCTATTGAAATTAAAAAACATCCTAATTTCAATAGAGAAGGAGGCTGGGTACTATCACCTGTTTGGGATCCTATAATCAATAAAATTAAAACTTCATTTAATACACAACAACAAACAAATATATATATATATATATATATATTTGTTTGTTTTTATTCTCTTTTTCGAAAACGGCTCCAAAGATTTCGATAACATTTACCATAAGGCGAAAATTCGATATAATTGAGTCTCATTTATAACATGTTTTCTCTTTGTTGTTTACCTATTGCAACGAGGTCAGAACTAAAAAAATTTAAAATTGTAGACCAAAGAATAGTGAAAGAATATTCGCCATCTTTGTCTTTGAAATGCTCGCCTACATCTTATATAAAATCTTCGTCCGTGGAGATCTTTCTTTAAATTTGAAAATAAGTAAAAATCGCTGGGGGCTAGGTCTAGACTCTATGGTGGGTGATTGATTTCTACAAATACAGTTTTGTTCAGGGCTCCTTGCAACTCGCGCAATGTCTTGCAAAAACAGGACTCCTTTCGCCAGTATGCTCTACTTTTTTGACAACCACTTGACGCACTTTTGTCAATAATGCAGCGTAACAGTCCCCGTTCATTGCACTCCTCTTAGGAAGGTGATGATGAGCTTGGAGGCTGATCGCTCCACTGAATTTCCATGGCGGCTTTTTTCCCTTTTCAATCTACTGCATTGACTCTTGTTTTGACTCTGGCTCGTACTGCCGGATCCATGTTTTATCAACATTGACCACGCGAGAATAAACATCATCAGGATTATTGCCACAGATTTCCAAAAACACCTGCGAAGTCGAGACTCGACGATGCTTGTTCAGCGGAGTAAGCATTTTTGGCACCCATCGTGCGCACACCTTTTGCATGTGCAAATGAGTATGCAAAATATCGCCGATTCGTTTATGTATTTGTAGTGCTTGGCGACTACCTGTCGTACTTCAATTATCGGCCCCAACGTTTTACGGTGTCAAAAGAAGGTTCAGACTCCCCGTAAGTTGTTGAAATCTCTTGAAATATTTCCATCGGCGTTTTGTTCTTCTTTATGAGGAATTTTATGACAGCTCTGTACATTAATGATTTTTCGTGCAATGCGCGGTTGACTGAGTCATTATGATGTTTACGGGTTAATTACTAAAAACGTATTGATGCTAATGATGTGAAACTTTGTATGTATACTAAGGAGGTTATTCGCAAATTAATAATATAATACGCGAGACAATAATGACACTTGAAGGTACTTAAGCTCAAAACTTGTCAGCCGGACCTCGTCAATACATTCTAGTTAGCTGGTTTTCTTCGGACTAATATTAGGGGCTTAGAAATGATAATTTTAGTAGAGAATGTGGATGGCTGCAACCATCTGCTTGTGACACCATAATTAATAATATTATATACAAACCCTAATTGCTACTGCAGGTCTTGAAGATAATGTAATTTGATTCTGCTTCGATAGGATTCATAGTATTTAAAACCTGAGAGTTGCCCGGATTAAGTATACACCAGCACAGTCGCCCGTGACTACTTACCATGGTTGCTGCGATACACTCAAAATAAAAATATACATTAGAAAATTAAAAAACGTTAAACCTCGTTAAAATTATTTTCATTCATAACGATTTCTCATATTTACGCAAACACTATACATTGATTAAAACTAATTTTACGAATTTTATCGCATTTATTTATTTTATTTTAAAATCCGATGTTTCGGGTGATTTCCAGCACCCATGGCCACGGGGGACATTCAATTAATTGTCACGATTATACTTGCTACTCTTTCTTTCTATTTCTAATGTGCCTACCGCTTAAGAGGCATGATACTAAAATGAATTTGAAATATAATTCAATGTCATATTTAATTATAATTCAAATTTGATAACTATAACGAAACGATAATCTTATTCAGTTTGTTTGTCAAATAGATTGCACGTCGGAACAGCTTCTCGTAAATTCTAGTTAGTGCTATGCTCTATGGTGCTGTGCCATAAATTGCGTGCGTCTATCTCAACACAAAGGCTGCACGAAAATGGTTTGGTTGTTTTGTTCTTAAAATATACCTGCTTTTTTATCGTTTTTTAATTATGATTGCCGTGCTTTGTGCCTACTGTATTATTTAGAATACTCTCACATGTTTTTTTTTTTTAAATCGGAAACACTTTTTTGAATACTCTCTATAGAATCGTTAACAACCGCGCAAATAAATAATTAAAACGAGACTATTTTTATCTCTTCTCAATAGGTTTTTATTTGAAACAAATAGCCTGATATAATCAATTAACACCATAAATACATAAATTTGGGTCATCACGTCGATATATTTCGAAGTTCTTTTCACAAAAAAATCAATAAAGAATATATATATATATATATATATATATATATATATATATATATATATATATATATATATATATATATATATTCTTCTGTCTCTGTGTATTCAAGGAAATTTTGTGTGTATCATATCACACACATAAACGTTGATTTAAGGATGGTTTAGATTTAATTGGACCTTCATAAGTACAGCATCTCGAGCAGGTTTAATTTTACAATTTGAACTTCTACTGTTATATAAACATTCGTGTTCTAAATACTCCTGTAAAAATTTATACATGATATCCTCCGTCCATTTTGTTATTAAAACTCAATATAAAACGTATAAATATTCAATAAACAGTATCGTACAAACTTTGTGGCGAGTTTCATTATAAAAGTACAATTGTACGTTTTGGCGCGCAAACGTTGCGTCCTGTCAACTTATGCACTGAACTAAACTCGCTCGTTTACACGAACGGCGAGTTTAGTTGCGGGTGGCGGGCGACGCGCGGGAGGGCAGCACTTCGCACTTAACTCGCCGAAAAATAGCTCTGTCGGCTATCCCGTTCAACTTAATCGTTAACTTGCTACTTAACTTGCGTATTGCCGTTCAAACGAGGTTCAAACTTAACTCGCCAGGTTCGCAAGTTAACTCGCTACTGTACTTGTTGAAGTGTAAATCAGTCTTAAAATTGTTAATAAATTAGTATACGCAGTTGTATTTTATTTCAAAAGAAATATTTTTGTCATAGATGAGGTGAGGAAGAGCTAGAAAAGAGAGAAAGATAATTTTATACACCCAACGTGGCAAATTAAGCAGAATACATTTGCGTTGAATATAATTCCGAATATATAAGGCCGAATCGTTACTACCTTCTTCGAAATAAATATATAATTATTGATATAAATCCTTAAAAATGCTATTCTTTCTAATGTAGCCGTCGTGATGCCTGGTGATTTGAAACTAAGTGATTTACTTGTACTCGTGTATCGCGTGTGAAGTAGCTGTAATCGTTACGTGGCTCGCTGCTGATTCCGTAATTTATGGACAACAGTCAAACGATATCAGACAGCTAATACAAAATCATTTCTTTTTAATTATATTTTGTATGTATCAAATTATAATATTTGCTTATTGTAATTTGCTTGGTGCAGATAATCTTAGACAATCGGCAACCTCACCTCGTTCCGTGGATATCGTAAAAGTCGATTAAGTCACCATTTAGTATAGTGTGAGACTAAACGTATCGAGGGAGAAGGGCTTCAACTGCGATTTTTTATAGGATAGGGTGACAAACGGGCACACAGTCCACCTGATGGCAAGTGGTTGCTGTGGCCCATAGACATCTATATCTATCCTCGATTACGAATCAAATGCAGATGCGTTGTCACCCGTGAGGACTAAGATAACATGCCTCGTTTCCAGTAAAAAGGGTATCTGGTTCTCTACACTCACCATACGAAACACAGCAACATTAAGCTACTATTTGACGCTGGTATTCTGTGAGAGCGTGGTCCTTCCCCGATCGAGCCGACCCATTCGTGCTACAACTATACTACCAATATAACTGCAGCATGGCTCTACCACGGTAATTCCTTTATACTATGTAACGATTAAAACAATTTTTTTTATAGTATAAGGATGACAAATGAGCACACAGTCCACCTGATGGTAAGTGGTTGCTGTGGCCCGAGAACACCTACATGTGTCTTCGATTATATATCAAAATGAAGATGCTTTAGGACTTTGTAATGCTTTGTTGCCATTTAAAAAGGTCATAGACCTACCGCAGGGAATGCCACAAAACACGGTCGTCTGCCACCTGCATCCATCAACCTCACCAAGTGGATCAGCTCACAAGGTTGCCACATAAAACTACAGTCGCCAAATATTGTCATTTCTACGACTTTTACTTCTGTTTTTATATCGGCCTTTGTTTTTAAACTTAGAGCAGGGGGAATTTTTAATAATTCCTTAGATACAGCGACTATCTTATAAGAAATACAAGAAATTTATGGATGTTTGTGTGATTACTGCTGTATACTATCGCAATGTTTGAAATGCCCTGTTTAGCAGAAGTCTTGTAGTGGCTATTAATAGAAATGACATAGTTGTCTTTCTAAAGAGGAAGATTATATTAACGCGGTAGAACCACGATATACAGCTATGTTTATCGTGGTATGTTTATGCGTGGTAGAGCCATGCTGCAGTTATATTAGTAGTATAGTTGTGGCACAAATAGTTCGGCTCGACCGGGGAAGGACCACGCTCTAACAGAATACCAGCGTAAAATAGTAGCTTAATGCTGCTGTGTTTCGTATGGTGAGTGTAGAGAACCGGAGACACTTTTTACGGGAAACGAGGCATTCCATCTTCGTCCTCACGGGTGACAACGCATCTGCATTTTGATTTGTAATCGAGGACAGATGTAGATGTCTATGGGCGCAGCAACCACTTACCATCAAGTGGACTGTGTGCTCGTTTGTCACCCTATCCTATTAAAAAAAATGTTATGGTTGCAACACGAATAGATCTGCTCGACTGGGAAAGGACCATGCTCTCACTGAATACCAGCGAAAAGATAGTAGCTTCATTTTGTTGTTTCGTGCGGTGAGATTAGAGCACTCAGTCCCTTTTTACAGGCAACGAGGCATTCTATCTTACTCCTCTCGGATGTCAACGCATCTATCTCAGCGGAACTCGAAACGGTAATATTTAGCTTCGAGTTAGCACTGCCAAAGTTGTTCGATTGGTTACGGTCGTCGCATTTGCTTTTACGTACACTGATTATAATAAGAAAAATGTTTTTATATGAAGTCACAACTTCAAAACGAGGTCGGAGGTTAACCATCATCATTAACCATCATTGATATTTTTGTACTATAATCAATAATAATCTTACAAAGTTAAGTAAAGAATTGTTTAACAGTACAATTACATAAAACCATGTATGTACATTGTAAAGACTACGTGCTTAGTAGTTTCAGATTGCAGCAATATATTAAGGTCTAAATTTTTACTTCGTAAAGTTTGAGTTTAGACTCGAGAATGTTTTGAATATCAGCCAATACAGGCAAAAGAACGAAATTATAAGGTAAGAGAAAATTGAAAATTAATTCTAACGAAAAATTATAAAACGATTATGTGTGTAGAACAGCAGATGCGAAGAATCCTTCAGGGTAGAGCTTTCATTAGGAGGCAATATTTATTGCAATACCCTCTTAAAAATAACAGGACTTCTGAGCCCAGCTGTATGCCCTTCATTTAGAAACATGTTCGCTGTTGATTAAAAAATTTCGCCCACGGCCGGTCTCTGTAATACGACATAAAAATATTACGAAATTTATAAAATGTTTAAAATTAGGTCTTGTCTGTTAAACATAGATATTTTCTTACAAAATATCTCGTAATAATGTTTTAATACTACTAGTAATACATAGTAAATTTTCTTAATCACTCCTAGTGTATAAAAAAGCGACAGCAAATTTATAGTCTGTAAAACTGCAGTCGCTTTAAATGCGGAATTAATAATTCGGAAATCCGCTATTCGGCTACTTTCATGAACGACTCCACAAGCATTTTCAGCTTAGTTGGTGTAAATATTGACAGCCAACATAGAAACAGAAACTTTTTTATTCAATGTAGATTATAAACAATATCTATTGAAAGTCACTTCTTTCATTTACCACTGGTTCGCAAAAAAAACCTCTGTCCTGGGAAGAACCAGCAAGAAACCCAGCGGGACTATTTTCTTTTTTTCAAAGAATATCTTACAATCATGTTTTCAATTATTAACACAAGATAAATTAGAAATAGCTTGGTAACGATCACCCAGCTTGGTAGAGGTCCCGCTATTAGCCACAGGCTTCCTCTCAAGGCTGGACGAGTCCATCCCGCTGCCTGAAAGCGTGCTTATGGACTTTACGTCTCTTTGAAATGTTTGCACACTTTTTATATTGAAATAAATGTACGTGATCGGCAACTTGCATAACACTGTTGAAAAATTAGCTCAAAATAGGCATTCCTCTTAAAAAACAAGCATTAATCTCGGTAATGTTATGTAGGTGGAGGGGTTGTTTAGACTCTTAGAAGCGGTAGCAATCGCGGCATGCTGATAAATGCTCGTCCGTACAGAGTGAGTAAGTCTTGGAGATGGTTTAAAACGGTAGTAAAATTTTAATACCCTTAAATTCGTAATCGCGGCCGTAAAATACAATAAATTGACTGCTTCACTAATTTTGAATTATTGCCTTAAATAATTTTTGAATTGCGGAAGCACGTGGGCCTAAAGAGTGAGATGTTTGGCTTTTAAATTATTGATTATCATTTTTTTAATGGCACCCATATTTAATTAGCCCTATTCTAATTAGTAGAACTATGAGACGTTCGCCAGATTTTTCTGATAATATGTAGTATCTGAAGCTACGATGCAGTTGTATTTTGGCTGCATCACTACTGGGTTGACTCGAATGGGGAAAGGTCACGCTCTTACAGAATACCAGCGTAAAATACTAGCATAATGCTGCTGTGTCTCGCATGGTGAGTGTAAAGAACCGGAGGTATTTTTTAGTAACAACGATGCGTTTCATCTACTAAGATGAAACGCAGGGTTGACAACGCATCTACCTATTTGATACTTAATTGAGGATAGTTCTAGATGTCTATGGGCCACAGGATCCTCCTCCTATTAGGTGGACTGCCTGCTTTTTTGTCAGCTTTACTTCTATTAAAAATGTCTATTTCTTTATTGTGTTATGTGCTAATTTTATGTACCTGCATGACCCAACCTAGATTTATACCGGCGTGAAGTGGAAGCTCTGCTTCCGCGTTTCGTCTGGTGAGTGCAGGTGACCGGAAGTGTGTTGCCACACTCCGGACAAGACTCACTCACGCTGAAATCGCAATTGCATTCTGCAGGCTGCCGCCGTGTTTGGCACTATAGATCAGCCGATTAGGAGGGGATGCGGTCTTTCTTTGCATCCTACCCTTGGGGGCGGGTTTGCTTCTCGCCGGACGATCCCAAAGTTGTTGCGGATTCTGTCGCTGATGTGGTACTTCAGGGTATGGAACTTTTTATTCCTTCATCTGTGGTGCCCATTGGAGGCAAATCTCAGTCATGGTTTGGTCGCTCCTGTAAAATAGCATCATGCTATAAGCAGGAGTGCTACCAAGCCTGGGCTGACGCATCAGCGTCCCGGGATGTAAACACCAGCGGTCTAAAAAAGAAGTATAATTCCGCCTCTAGGTCCTTCAAAAGAGTCATTGCCAAGGCAAAGTCAGAGCACATAGGCAGAATTGGCGAGAAACTAGTTCGGCTTCCTTCTGGAACCCGTGCATTCTGGTCTCTCGCCAAGGCTGTCTAGGAGAATTTCTGTCAGCCTTCTCTTCCATCTCTGCACAGGGAGGACGACTCACTGGCCCATACCGCAAAGGAGAAAGCCGATCTTCTAGGCTTTTTCTTTGCGTCCAACTCGACTCTCGATGACGGGGGGAGTACGCCGCCGACCATCCCGCGGTGTGAGTGCTCCATGCCGGAAGTGCAGTTCACACAGCGCTCGGTTCGCAAAGCACTCATCGCCCTGGACATCGACAAGTCGAGTGGGCCTGGCGGAATCCCTCCAATTATGCTGCGGACGTGTGCTGCAAAGTTGGCACCGGTTTTAACGCTTCTTTTCCGGTACTCCTACTCCCTAGGCGTAGTCCCAAAATCATGGAAGACGGCTTTCGTCCACCCGATCCCTAAAAAAGGCGACCGCTCAGACCCGTCCAACTACCGGCCTATCGCCATCACCTCCTTGTTCTCCAAAACAATGGAGTCCATTGTAAACTGCCTGCTCATGAGGTACCTTGAGGATCACCAGCTGATTAGTGGCCGCCAATACGGTTTTCGCCGTGGTCGGTCAGCTGGTGATCTTCTGGTCTACCTAACTCACAGATGGGCGGAGGCAGTAGAGTCCAAGGGGGAGGCATTGGCCGTTAGTTTGGACATTGCGAAGGCCTTCGATCGGGTTTAGCACAAAGCGCTTCTTTCGAAGCTCCCTTCCTATGGGCTTCCCGAGAAATTGTGTGATTGGATCACCAGCTTTCTTGCAGATCGGAGCATCAAGGTAGTTGTTGACGTGAAGCTTGAAGCTATTAATGCTGGTGTTCCACATGGCTGCGTGCTATCGCCAACGCTGTTTCTTCTGCATATCAATGATATGTTGCAAACCCGTAACTTTCATTGCTATGCAGATGATAGCACTGGTGATGCTCCGAGTGCCGGGACAAACTTGTGTCTGAAGTCGAGTCTTTGCTGAACAGAGTCTCGGATTGGGGGCGACTAAATCTAGTCCAGTTTAACCCCCAGAAGACACAAGTTTGCGCGTTAACCGCTAAAAAGAACCCCTTTGTCGTATCCCCTCAGTTTCAAGGCACTCCCCTTGTTGCATCAGCCAGTATCGGAATCCTCAGCGTCGACATATCTTCTATAAAAAAAATCTACTATTCATAAAAAATCTTTTTTTTCTGCACCTAGGTTTGCTATGAAAGAAACTATAGCTGTCGAGGAGTAGTAAGTAAAAAGGCAACATGAAAGTTATGTTTTTCCTACAATCAATAAAAATAAAAGCATTTCGATATTGTGAAATGAAATTAAAAATAGGATTTAATCAAGTCGCTTCAATACACCTTTGGACCTCGTAATTGATAGTCAGATTACGGAACATGAATGATCGCGGTGTCCGCGTGTCATGCATGCCGCACTTGCTCTGTTACGTATGAGTGATGACCGCACGGCTACTCGAGAGCTAATGCGATTTGACATTAATCAATGATTTTCCGCCACGATCTAATGTTGTGTGCTTTGGAGCAAAAAAAAACTAAATTTTAAAATTGCACGCCATAGAATAAATTGCACACAATAGTGTATGTTTATATTGAACTTTTTAATCTAACACACATTACAACTGTATGCATCACCAGCTCAATTGAGACTAATTTAATTACTGCTTATTATATTTTTATTCTGAGTTCCTCAAGTTTTTCGACGTATAGTTGACAATTATTCTAGTAGCGTAAGATAATTCATCAAGTCATATCGTCCGACTGTCTGTATATAGGAGTAAATGGGGGTTTTGTTGTATAAATGCCTACGGCATGTTTGAGGTAAGTGGTGAATGTGACAGGCTGATATAAATAAGAAAAAGTTAGGGTTACGCAGCCATTGCAGTTAACACAGCCATTCCGTCATGGCAAACACAAGCTATGCACACATTCGCCTCTGTGACGTCCCTCCAGTTGTAAGAGATACGCGCAAATGCATGTCACAATTGTCACAAAAAAAAAACAAAAAAAAAAACAGGCACCAATATTGTAGGTTTTTATGTACATATTTTGGATGTAATTGCAATTAGGGGCCACGGCTCAGTAAAGTAAGCCTTATTAGTAGGTGCCTAGCATATCTAATAATATACGATTATATTATGATTTTAACGTTTAAGTCTTTTGTATAGAAAAAGTTAAATAATAATTTCATGTCAGTATAGTGAGAGCAATAAAACAAGTAAAATGATTTTTTACGCCGCCACTATATGGCATCCTAACTTGTAAATCAACGAATTCTTTTTATCTATATATCATGTTGTCTGTGGTTAATGTCTCCTTCCTTTAAAATAATACTCTATGAAGTACTTTAAACTCTATGTATGTATATAAGCGAAGTTATTAAAATTATAGTTGTTTGCTTCCCAAATATTAATATAAATTACGTTTTCGAGTAGGAATAACACTGCAATTGCGTAATTTTTGGTTACGATAATATTTTACAACTTAAAGTAAGATATTCATATAAAAGAGACATCGGCTTCTAATGGATCCAGACACATTTATTCAATACAACGAAACAACTCAAACGTCCAAACGAAGCCAGTCACAATTTCTACTAGTACACATAATCGCATTGCTAGATTGGTTGATGATTCTCATACTGTTTCTTACAATCACAACAACGAAATCGCTTTTATTTCAAATACGTGTAATAAATCACGATTCGAAAAGTGACGAGTTAGACTCTATGTATAATATTGGTCGTTCTTGAAGCGGCAAGTCGTAACAGCTTCTCATAAATCGCGGTCAGTATCGTGTTGTAATAAATTACGTGCATCTATCTCTTTGCGAGACTTATGCAAGCGATATATTAAATATCGTTGTTTTTTTATATAAATTACCTTTCTATTTATAGAAACATTAAAAAACTAAAACAAAATAAATCCTATGTAGAAATTTTATATATTTTGATGCAGATAAACAGTTGTAAAATGCATTATTAAAATGAATTTGTATCTACGCAATATCGCAGCTTAAGCAATACAACAAAAAATTGTTTACAAGAATTGTTTAAAAAAAGTCTTTGCATAATATAATATTTGAATTTGTCCTACAGCGAACTGACGACTTGTGAAAATTGTGCTGCGTGTAGTCCAGCCATAAACATTTGCTCCATTTCAAACTCTATGCTGTGCTGTTTGTCGCGATAGTATAATTCTATATGTAGTAGGTACACGCTGGTAGAAGATTTATACTCAAGAATTTGTACCTACCTGCGTTACTAAGTTTCGTAGTCGTTATTAATATGTAATGACTTAAAAGCAGTGATAAGAAAAAGGCTGCGCTTTTGCCTTTATTTCAATAGCGTTTGAATTCAATTCTCTTTACTTGCACCACTAAAATTATTAATTTGAAATTTTACGTGCTTATTCTCTACGTTGACTTAAAGGAAAATATCATGATAATGCACGATTCTGATAAACAATTAGTGGCCTAGATATAATTTCTCTACAGGAATATTTGTAGTTGTTTCTCTGACCTCTGGATACCGTCGCCGTCGTCGGTGTTGCCAGATTTTAGTAATTTGCTAGTTTTTAAGAGAATTATGAAAAATAAAACATGTATTTCCAATTACAATAACATATTTAATTCATTAATTTATTAAAAATGTTATTGTAATTAAAATGTTCGTTTAATCCGTTTTTTTTTTGTAATGTCTTTACGGTACCTATGTGCCCTTTTCAGATCGGACAGGGTTTTCTTTTAATTTTACTTCAATTCAGATTCAATATGTTAAACAGATAATTTGAAAACAACAAATGGTTAAAACAAAAAGAAAAAAATATTGTAACACCTTATAAACTTCCCACTCCTGGGAACAAGCTCATTGAGAGCGTAATAAAGTTAAATATATTTCTTTCTATTTTGCACCGCGCAGTTTAGCGAGTTTTTACTATTCAGCTGTAATTTTTTATACGCAACTTTTTATATGTAGCTTTTTATATATAAAATATTTTTTAACGAAAATTCAACATTATGAACATCAAAGAGAAATAATTTTAAATATGATAGTCTCGAAATTTTATTCTAATTCCGACTTAAATGTTGTAACTTCACTAATTTTTTATTATTATATTAATAGAGGAAAAAATCGCGTGACTGTAAACAACGTCAGGCTGTCGACGTCTAACACTCACTGCGCGCGTGAGATTAAACCACTTTAAAGTACTAATTGCAATTGTAGCTACACTAATGCTCGAGCTCTACTGCGCACTTAAGCACTGCCAAAGGTATAAAGTTATAACGAATTTTGTGAATAGGTTGAGTTCAAAATTTAAATTTGCTTTTGCTTACCACAGTTTTGCATTCAATAAAAAAGAGCTTCTGAAATGGTAACTCTCGTAGACACTTTCAGGGGTCGCCCCTTTGCCTAAAATAGTGGCGCCAAGCAATGGGACATATAATATTTTATTATAAAGTAAAATATATATAAAGGTGACAAGAGCCGTGGTAGCTCAGATGGTTAACGCTCGCTGTAAATATAACAGAACACGAGTAACCCGGGTTCGAGCCCCGCCGGCACCAATGAAATTGTTAATTGCAATTTTAAGTGCTGATTTACCACGTGCTCGGCGGTGAAGGAAAACACACGATGTTTTCCTTCACCGCCGAGGTTTTTTCTTATTCCTCAGACATGCAGGTTTCCAAACACAAGAAACCTGCATGTCTGAGGAATAAGAAAAAAAAATATTTCGAAGACATGTGAAGTTCGCCAACACGCATTGGGGCAGCGCGGCGGACACTTCCTTGCCCTAAAACCCCCTCAGAAATGAGGGGAAGGCCTGTGCCCAGCAGTGGGACGTATATAGGCTGTAACTTTACTTTACTTTTACTAAAGGTGACAAACTACCACCAGGGCGGGTGGTAAATGGATGCTGTAGCCAATAGATTACGAACCAAAATGCAGATACTCTGCCACCCGTGAGGAACAATGTGGAGTGTTTCGTTTCCTGTTAAAAGGGTCTCCGGTTCTCTACACTCACCTTATGAAAGACTACTCCGGACCAACTGACCCATTTGTACTACAACTATGCTACTTATATAGCTGCATACTATCATGCTAGCTGCCTCTACCATGTAGATTAAACATAGTTTCTATTTTGACTTCATCGTAACGAGCTTAAAATAACTTGGCTTTAAAAAGTCAAAGTTCAGCCTCTACACATCCCACTCCCGGCTGAAGGCGTCCTCCCTTATAGAATAATTAGTCCGCTGCGCTACTCCGGTGCGCATTAGTAGACTTCACATTTATCCACATGCAGGTTTCCCCACAATGTTTTTTTGTCACAGAGCACGTGGTAAATTAGCATATAAAACTGTAATGAACAATTTCATTGGTGCCAACGGAAATCAAACCCGGATTGCACGCGTACCTTGGTATTTAAGGCGAACGCTAAATCACAGCTATCACGACTCTTGACTTCAGTTGAGAGCTTCACTTTAATTGAACTTGATTTTAATTGAATTTATTTGCTTTGGTTTCAGGTAAGGAAGACGACAGTTAACCGCTAATAAAGGTTTTTTGCGTTTTTACGAAACGGATAACATCATATTAATATGCATATTAATATGTACAATTCGAGGTGTAATTTTTTAGTTTGTTTCGGGCTTTATCTATATATAAATGTAAACAGTATTTCACATTCTTGTTTCAATTTATCTTTAATGGATTTTGAACATATCTTTCTTTTTAAAACAATCAAAAACTTTCATACAATTATACAAAATTTCTATACTAGACGTAAAATACCCAAACCGGCTACGGGCAGCACCGTCAAAGGTGCAAGAGTGCCACGTGTGGGAATTAAGGCAAGTTTTCCTTACAAAGAGAAAGGTTCATGTCCAGCCATTGACTTTTACGGGCTAAAAAAGAAGAAAAGTTTTTTAGTAATAATAAGGTCGTTGCAAATCGATATTATTCGATATACACATGTATTTGCAATATATTTGGATCAGTTATCTACAATCTACAAAAATCTTTGTTACGAGTGACTAGATAGATTATAAGGTAAAGGGTGTACTTGAAAATGGATGTTTGTCCTATTTATGTACATTTGCTTTATAGAAAAATTCGGATTGTGATGGTAACTTTAAAAAAAGTAGAATATATAGATTCAGATTCTCAGATTACTTTCAGTTCAATACAAAAACACATATTGATCGACTAAGCAAGAGTCGCGTTGGCGGCAAAAAATTTCACGTAAACAACTCCGGGGTAATACGACGCCAGTTCATTTTGTCGCTGAAAACGAATCTCGACTGACAGGTTTAAGAAATAAGATATCTTTTATAATACTAAAGTGACAAAGGAACTTGAGCACAAGCAACAACTGCTGTGCATGAATATCTAAAGCCAACTTTATATGTATAATCATTCCCTTTAACGGTATTTGACAGCACGGGTCGCCGGCGGGGCCATTTAATGACGATTTTCGACATATTTCAAATTTGTCAACGAATTATAGATTAAAAATTGTTGGTTATCTGGCTTTGTCTATCAACAAGCCTTTCAATAAATATGAACAGATTGTGTCTCTGGCAACATAGTGAATTAATTAAAAACAAAACGATGCCCGCGGCGGTAGCGCGATAAAGGGAAAATTTGACGGACCAGGGGAAGAGATCAACAACTTACCATGTGCTTGGCGGTGAAGGAAAACATCGTGAGAAACCAATATGATTAAGTCCATTCAAAAGGATTAAATGGGTTGGGTCGACCGGGGAAGGACAAATCCCTAACAAATTACAAGACTAAAATGACAGCTTAATGCTGCTCTGCTTTTTCTGGTGAGTGTATAGACACTACACTTTCATCTGGATGCAAGTCATTCCATCTATCTTTCTTTATAAGGCGATGCGATGCGACGCTCGATCACCCTTGAGGACTTCGATTCGACTTTGATAGATAAAGAGTACCCAGTACCCAGACGGATTACCAGACGTAAAAGGAGTCTTACTATCCAATATAATTGCTGTAGATTCCGTTGAAAATTCACTTATCTTTTTGTTTACATTTCAATTATGCGCTTTCCTTACCCATCGCTTATTTAGTTATCTAACATTAAAATTCCTTAGTAAGTATCTTCTTAAAGATATTATTGATAGTTGTCCAGTCTTTTATGTCGATGGTTATAGTCTTGAAACGCTACTCATCAACATTAAGATGTCGTAGGTCTCGTGGTGTCACAGTAACTATGACTTAAAGTGATGGAGACATCACTAGGCTTATCGTCATGTTAAATTTTAATTAGCATTTGAGCACTTGGGCATAAGTCACATTTGTGGTTATTGATACAAAGAGAAGTTTGTGCTGTGAACTGTGCAATGTGCGGCTTGCGCTGCCCGGAATAAATCACCGCGGAAATCAATATTGTAGGACATATAAAATGCTAGTGGATGTCACCTACAGTTAATGAATCCATCTTAAATTTTATTTTTATATTAATTTATTTTTATACAATTTACCTGCCTACTGTGGTGTTGTGTGAGAGAGCTCTATCACTTCATTACGTGCCGTAGGTGTCGTAAGAGGCGACTATAGAAAACTTGCGACAGATCCCTAGACATTTTGTTCACGTAGGAAATAAAATACACCAAACTGGTAACGGAAAGCAGCGTCAAAGGTGCGAGATGTCTGATGATGTAACCAACAATCCCCCCTACAAAGCGTAACGATTGCGGCAAACCCCATCGGAAACCGAAGAGGTCCATGTCCAAAGTTAGTATTTTACTTGAGATAAGGTAGGTAGGAGTATCCAGCTTTGCTGATCCAGTATGTGCCAGTTTTGAATAAGGCTAATATTTTTAGTGTACTTGTGATGAGCTATAATTGTGATGACGACAATGATGATAAATTAAGTTTAATAAATATCAGTTTTGTGTAGTATTTTGACTGCTATAAAATTTGTAAAATGAAAATTTTCACTAGTTTACTATATGTTGAAAACACAACTGTGTAGTCGTATTAAATCTAGCCTTGAAGCCTTTAAGGAAATAGCCATCCTTATCAATGTTACGTGGTTTTCTCAAACACGCCTTGAGGATGTCAATTTAAATTATTATCCGTGTAAGAGGTTGACGGGATGTCCTCGGGCTGTATGTTTAGGATATACTTAATGGCCCAATTATCCGTCTAGCCTCTTGGTGTCTTATAGGAAACCTTGTACATATAATTTGACTGTGTCGAGCGTAATCAATTCGAAATCTAAATTTTATATCACATCATAACATTTATTCTTAATTTAACAATATATTAACATTGCAAAGTAAATTAAGAGTTCGTGTAGTGGCGGTTTGAGAATATCTACTACCCCATATTGTGCACGTGGATGTCGTCAGCGATGACAGAGAGATATTGAAACTTGTGATGGACAGCACCACCTTTCCGATAACAACTTAAAATAATTAAAAACTGCGGTTGACACTCGCTAAGGCTGTCAACTATTGCAAAACCTCCCCGTGAGGTTCAGCAGTGGACTATTATAGGCATTAATGGATGGATATCACACCATAACGTGCTTACACAATAGCGACCTAGATGTTTTTTTTTTATGTAGCAACGTTCGTATTTCTGTAACCTCCTTCCTTCCTTCCTTTTTGTATTACGTAAATGGAGGTACTTGCTTGAACGTGTTAACCGTAACTGCCTAGGGGCGCACTTATTATTTTGCTTTTATTTCATTTATTTTTCTATTGTTTTCGATAAATAAATGTTATTCTATTCTAAGAATAAAATAGAACACTATATTATATATAATTATAAAAATAAAATAGAAGACTATTTCATTGTTATGGTTATTGTAATAAACTACGAATATAAATAATAAACATAAGTTACGTACGCCGTACTGAAAGGTACGCAAAGGACCTTTCAGTACGGCGCTTCTGTTGAAACTGCCGAATTACGCCGCACGATATCGCGACGGCGCCTTTGACAAGATGGCGATACGTGTCAAGGCGGCGGCGACACAAAGGCGAGCGTATCTAAGCTAACAGACTATACTTGTTTGTGTGTCATTTAAACTAGGCTAACAATCACCACTTTTTTGTTCTTTAATAATGTACTTGTACTGTGTGATTATGTAAATTAATGTTTCTTTTTTATTTAGGCGTTATTCTTTTAAAGGGTGGTTTTGTGAGTTTGTGCTAATAAAAAAATGTTTATATATTTGTTAGTAGGCACCTAGCCGCATCCAGATTCCTACTAGAAAAAACGGAATGAGTGTTATAAGAAATAATTACCTGATAAAAAAAATGTATGAAATCGTTGATGCGTCTGTTAGTGATCACTCATCATGTAACTTCTGCACGACCTGGCCGTTTGAAGTCATACTTATTTGTTGTGTCGATAAGTTATAGATAATTATTTTGATAAATGTATTTTACTCTATTAGCAAATCAAAAAATACTGACAGGTAAGTTCCTAAGGCGACGTTAAAGTGACAATAATTAAGTTCGGTAATGCCTTTAATTACTGAAAATGAACCCACGCCGTTCTAGCTATCAAAGAAAATTTAACTCTCTTACCACAGAATTTTATATTCAGTAATTCTTAGAACTTAAATTATTTTGAGAATCTTACATCTTTTATCTTACAGTCAACAAAGAGTAAAAATCAAAAATAACTTTAGGAAAACTGTTAAAATACGAGAAGTACACAGGTACCTATTATATATACAATCCTAGTGCTAAAAGTTGACCTCCCTCAAGAAATGACACAAAACATTCGACATTCAACTTCGCATTTCTTACCAGGCAATTTCCCGTAATAGTAATTGTAATCCTGCATGATAACAGTAATTGTCCCGGTAAATCTTGTGCTTTTTTTTTGGATGGTGTGGCGGCGCCGTGGGTACCTAACCCTATTAGTCCACCTAAAAATGACGTAAAATACTTTTTCTTCCTTGTATTTCTTAACAGTTTTGACAATACTTCTCGTCGCCTTATACCTCGGTAAAAACCAAACGCCTAACAACACTAATATCTATGTGATATAGAGATGATGTAGAGATCTTACGTCTCGCATGAACAAGATTTTTAGCCTCTTATGACCCGCTGCGATATTGTCAATCACCAAAAAACAAAATTCCTTGTCGCCAATAACTAGCAACTTTGTGCAAGTTGACCTGAGACTCATTTGCTCTCTACTATGCTTACTATATTAATAGGCTGGCAGTCCTTCAGAAATTAGGCGGCATATTAAATTGTAATTGTAGACATTTAATATGTGATTATTTGCTTCTTGTCGAGATAGCGGGCCCATAAAGGAAACATGGATCAACGTAATTATATCGTTATTTCGGCGACACTATTACAACGTTTTAATAAAGACTACATTTAGTGTAAAATTTGTCTGTTTACCTAGTGTACGGTGACGACTGGCGCTACCACACATTATTCGCGCCGTCAGTACCTAATGTGTTTCGTTACACATACAATTAATTTAAAAAAATGCGGTCTAGGTGCGACCCGAAAGGTCCACGCGACTAACTTCCCATTGGAAAGAATAAAACAATATCATATGTTTTAATATTTTATACAATTTTTCATTCGGCACAAAAACGACTTGACCGATTTTGCTCAAAATTTAATGAGGTCTAAGTTACATAATTACGCGTTAAATGAAACTGGTCTCATGTCAATATCACTGTTTGTTCTCGAGATACACGAGGTGAAAATTGAATCCGAACATACATACCTTGAACGAATTAACCACTTGACGCGACATAAAACACAAATGAATGAAAACTCGTTCAACCAAGTGGAGAATAACGTATACAAAGATTTTATTATGTTAATATAAACACAGGTACGAAATTCGTAGAAGTTCACTCTATTTCTAGTGTCAAGCACTAGAACGTAGTATATCGATGAACGACAGAAAGAAAAGGCGTATCGTAAATAAGCTGTAAGACAAGGGAAATAAAGGGATAATGAAGGTGAGGTAAGCTTCTGGTATTTAAATTTTAATTAAAATAAAAGAAGCAGGACATTGTTATGGACTTTTTATTCAATTAGTTATGATAAACGTCATTTTTTTGTTAAGTTTAAATTATTTGAATAGGTTTACTGACTTTTATTATGTATCATCTTTCTTAAAATGCGTTTCTTAGAATTTGTTTTGTTCGCTTGTTTTCTTATATAAGCAATTCTAATATTTATATATTTTCAGCAACGGCTTTCGTTAATTCTTCGACGTGATTCACGTCGTCGTTTTCAAATTTGTGGAAATGAATGTCTTCGTACAACGGAAGTTGCAGCAATGTTTCTGTTATTTTCGGCAGGAGAAAGTCTGTTGTGTAATCTTTTTTTTAGTCTTTTATTCTGAACACCCTACGTAAGTTCGAGTTCGCAGTGCTGACAAATAGCTATGAAGTATCAGCTTTACCTTGTCTTTTTGGACCGCCTTCATTGGTGTCATTTTGTGTTTCTTTGCATAAGTATTAAAACAGACTGCCTGTTTTAATACTAATGCAATGTAATCGAAATGTACACCGCATATGGCGCGTTTCGTTGGAAGCCAAGTTTCATCGCTACGAACTGCTTCTACCCACTTTCTTTTCCGAGAAGGGTCACTAAGAAATCTGAAAATTCGGGTAATTTATGTGTTTAAATATTTTAAGTACATATACTAATTATAATTTTTGCATGTATAATATTTTTATTTAATTATAAAAATTACTATTATAAATTTAATGGCATCTGATTGTAGGATACTGTTATATAAGTATTTTTAAGTGTTATTTTATTGTACAAATAACATCATCATTCATTCGGTCATATCGTCAAATATCGATATAGTTTGGTTATTGTCAAGCACTAGTCGATGTCTAATTGACTCACTCCACAGTTTTAGGCATTCCTTCTGAATGGTATTATTATACCCAGCCATTTTGTGATGGTTGTCAGATGTCAACAATACATAGAAATATCGACTATATTTAACATACTTGAATAATACAAAATTATATTTTACATTTGATCAAATTTTGTGATAAATAACAATAAATGTAATAAAATAATGTACTTACAAGTGAAAAGAAATAGTGCTGCCTCCGCCGCTATACTTTTTACACCGTTTAACTGAACATATAGTCATTTTTGGGAGATGTTTTGTTGACAAGTAAGTGCTTGAGACTGACGCAGAAACAAACGACCAAGGCTAGAATTTCCTGGTTACTGACAAGACCGGTATAGGTAAGTCCGCTTATATGTCGGGTCCAGTGGTTAATTCGTTCAAGAACATACCGAACCGTGGTAGCTCAGATGGTTAACGCTCGTTGTAAATATAACAGAACGCGAGTAACCCGGGTTCGATCCCCGCCGGCACAATGAAATTGTTAATTGCAATTTTAAGTGCTGATTTACCACGTGCTCGGCGGTGAAAGAAAACATCGTGAGGAAACCTGCATGTCTGAGGAATAAGAAAAAAATATTTCGAAGACATGTGAAGTTCGCCAACTTTGGGGCAGCGTGGCGGACACTTCCCTGCCCTAAAACCCTCTCAGAAATGAGGGGAGGCCTGTGCCCAGCAGTGGGACGTATATAGGCTGTAACTTTTCTTTTACTTTTACATACATACATACATACGTACGTACATGTACACACAGGATGTCCGTCCTCTTAAAAACTATACTAACCGAGATATGTCAAAATTTCCAAATTGCATGCGGACCCATTACAATAACTTCCCACTGGGAAGTTAATACACGAAATAGGTATGTAGAAAATATTTAAACAATACGATATTAAAGACGAAGTATTTAAATATGCTTTTAATTCAAGTACTTAGTTTTTGTTTAAACAAATTCCTGGTATGTACAAAATTCGGTTCACGTAATATTTATAAGTTTTACGTAATGTATAAGTCTATATACACGAGGATACCCTTTTAAATTGCTCGTGTTGGAGGTCACCGACAGCAGGAGCGTGGCACCCTCAGGGCTCATTGACTCCAGCACATAATGACACCTCTTGCGAACTGCAACGCAATAGGCGGGTCGTACACCGGCGTCTTGTTTTGAAAGTTTATATACAACCTGTATCACATGAGAAGTTAACGATACAAATCAATCTTCTTCTTTCTTCTTTATTGGCTCGAAAAATCTACTACACACTCACGTCACATTTGGCAGGTGTGGTTGACAATCACACACTTTGACGCTGATGAATGTTGTAGGTCTGAGTACTACAAGAATTCGAAAGCCATAAATTTTTCTGGCATCATATCTTCTAGTCGCTTCTTACAACACCCACAGGACTAAATATGTTGATTAATCGTTTAAAGTAAATTCAGAAATTGAACTGATTCGCTCTTATTTGCTCGTCACAATATAGAATTTGTTATTTATGTAGTGAAACATTTATTAACACCTTACTCTCTCTTTTAGCATTCTATTATCGTACACCTTCTTTAGTGTACTAATTCATTTATTGTGCCGAAAATAAATATAATATGTATATACTGTTTTATTAAAGTGCTCAGTGTCCGCTGATCCTTAAAACGCTCTGAACTGACGAGATGTGAAAATTATGCGGCTTGTAGTCGAGCCATAAACATTTGCTCTACATCTAGCTCCCTGCCGAGTGTCGCACAATGTTTGTCGTGAAATACAATTTTCTAGGTTTACCAAGGACATTTTACGCAACATATTTTAAGGTCTAGGTTTACCAAGGACATTTTACACAACATATTTTAAGACTATCCTATTTTAACATTAGCACTTTATCATATGTGTTTTTGTGTAAAGGATAAAATTATTATAATATATACGTGGTAAAGTCAAGTCGCAGATTTATTATGGTTGTAGCATGAATGGGTCATCTCGATCGGGGAAGGACCACACTCTCACAGAATACCAGCATAAAGCAATAGCTTAATGCTGATGTGTTTTTTATGGTGTGTAGTCTTTTTACTGGAAATGAGAAGTCTTAACAATCAGGGGTGATAATGTATCTGCATTTAGATTCTTAATCGAGGATAGATGTAGATGTCGACAGGTTACAGTATCCACTAACCATAGAGTTTACTATGTGCTCGTTTATTTAAAAAATTGTCATCATTTATAAACTATCTCCATATAACCAAAAGAAACGCACCACCTCATGAATTATGAAGCTGTATTGTTCACTAATTTCAATGACGACAGGGATATCCACTTTTACAGTAAATAAAAAAAACAATGGTTATGTTGAGTGTTATTACGATAAGTAATGTTATTATTATAAAAACTTTTATTGTAATTATATGACAACTTTTTTTTTGAAATATGAAAATAATATAAAATAAAATAACTGTGGTAGATTTCTGTAGTACAATTTCACAAGAAATTGGATTTTTTTAATGTTAAAATTATTTTAAACCATGTGATATACACATTGTGTATACGTAGACAAAAAGGAATAAAGCAAATATTTTATATTTTAATTTATAATTTTTTTTCATCATCCATTTCAGTTTGCCTCAAAATACTGTCTTATACTATATGCACGAACAAACAGTTCTCCGTATTTCCGTACATTAAAAGTAACTCATATTTTACTTACTTATGGTGAATTAATTTACTTAGCATTATTCAGGTAAACTTTAGTAATACCTATTTAATAATTTCATATATTTACGCGAACGCTACACATTTAAAGAATTCTAATTTTTACGGATTTTATTGCGTATATTTAACTTTTTAAATACCCGACGCGACGTTTCGAGCACTTTACAGCACCCATGGTCCCGGGGGAGACTAAATCTTTAGTAATATTGTATAATTGTGTTTTATCATTTGTGTGTTGCCAAGATGTTTGGGTACTCTTATTTCTTAGGCTACAGATGCGTGATCAGTGATCACCCTCGAGGACCTAGATGGAATACCTTTCTGGTATGCACTCTATTCCCCTCAAACCACAACACAGCAGTCGGTTTGTTTACTCATGTGACAACAATGCGTGCACTGCTGCTTGTTGGTAATAAGGACTCCAAAACAGGAATGGAAGTGTGAAAAGTATATTATTTACAGCAATTTACATTTTGCATGTGCGAGATGGTTAGTACTGACGTCTACTTACGGTTATGAGAATATTTTAAGCATTTTGTACTTAGTAGAGACACACCGCATCTGTATTGTGGCTGTAGCATGAATAACTTGGCTTAACTAAAGAAGGACACAGTATATCAGAGCAAAGTAACAGTGTAATGCTGCTGTGTTTTTAGTGGTGAGTTGAGTGCCGGAGAACCTTTCTACAGGCAGCAAACATTTCATTTTATTTCTCATGGTTTCCAACGCATCCGCATTACAATTCTTGTTCGAAGATAGATGTGGGTATCTATCAGCCACAGCATCCATATCAGATGGCCTCGGTGCTCACTTGCCACACTTATTCTTTACGAAATAATCTTGCGTCGAAATGAAATGCCAATATGAATTAACAAATATAATTTTCAGCATTAACAAATTTCTAATGTACGTAGTTTATTTATAAATGGTTCAATCGTTACCAATGTCCGACATTTACTAGCAGCGCGCGAAGCTCGGAGCACTTTAAAATAATTGAAGCCACAACCTGCACACATGAGCACTCCGCGAGATGGGGAACAATAACGAATATTGCCAACAGCAACGAGCTCTGTACACGAAACACGTAACTCAGGCATTAATCCTCGATCACTTCCGCACTGCGGACATGTTTTAATAAAAACCTAACACGATTTTTTTGCTTGGTATGTTTCTTTTTCGATATTATAATAAAGTATCATACCAGTACCGTATACTTACCACTCGGTGCACAGGAATCCTCTCATTTCCCAGAGAGTTTATTTTGTCTTAAACAAAACGTGTATTATGAAATTGTATTTAATTTTTCAGTCACGCAGGTTTCCTCGCGCTGTTTTCATTCACTGCTGTGTGTTGCCGGTGATCGTATAGATTTGTTCGGATACTAAGATTTTAAAGCGCGCCTATTCTTTTAGCGCGTCTATTTTTCACCATGGCTTTTATATAATTTAAATATTTTTTTACCAAAACTTGTACCAGCATTTTAAATGTATGAACATTCGATTTTATTTTGAGGTATTATATTATATACGTGTAAAATAAGTAAAAATAATAGCGTTATACATTTTACGACGATTATGGCTAATCCTTTTCAACAACCGGGGGAGGTAAATGTGGGCTTTTACGGGTGATGAGTATAATGAAGAAAAATGTTTTACGGTCAAATCTGCAAGTTATTTAAAATTGTGCTCATTAATAATAAATAAATCGAGTTTTGTATATATATATATATATATATATATATATATATATATATATATATATATATATATATATATATATATATCGGGATCTCGGAAACGGCTCCAACGATTTTCATAAAATTTAGTGTCCAGGGAGTTTCGGGGATAATAAATCGATCTAGCTAGGATTTATTTTTAGAAAATGTCTTTTTGTCCGTGTTTTTAGGCAATGAAAAACTGCTACAATATCGTTAGAATAAGAAGATAAATTTTGACAGATTGTTAATGATTATAAATAGCTTAATTGGTATAATGGGCGGTCACAGAATCGTAAAACCCCGGTTCGAGCCCAGACCGACCGACCGACTTTTTTTAATTTTTTTTTCAAGTTCCTTTCTTTTTTGAGAAAATCTATTTTTTCGAGCCCTTTTTTTAGTATTTTTTAAAAACACGAAAATTGAAATTGAAATTATTGCACTCATGATTTTTTATTCAAATAACCAGTTCCGTTTTTTCTGTTATGTCGCTAAGATCAAAAAAATATTATTTATATTTCATCAGTATGTAATTTGTATCTAAATATAAATTCCAAAACACACGAATTAAAAAAAATCGAGCGAAAAATACCGAGCAAAGCTCGGTCAACCAGGTACCTACTGTTATTATAATTTTTATTGTTTCAATTTTCTTAATGATTATTGTTTTCATTTCGCTGGAGATTCTATTGGTAATGTACCAACAATTTCTTCAATATGAAGAAAATTTTCAATAAAATTTAGATATTACGCTCTTTTAGGAAAATACTTATTTGTTTTATATTAATTTGTAAAAATCCTTCAGCACACTTGTTTTATATTAATTTGTAAAAATCCTTAAGCACACTAACATGTAGCTGGCATTTGTGTAGCAGCTTGTATAAATGTATGAGAATCGAAAAATAAAAACAGAGTGACCTAAGCAGAGGTGATCAAGGTAAAAAGAATTGTAGTGTGACTTTCTTTTAGGGATTGATATAATTTTTAAATGATATATTTAAACATTATATCAATCCCTAAATTAGTATATACATTTGCGTCTTATTTGCTGATTTAAAATTAACGTGTCGTCCACGCATTTATTTCTTTTTTGTTCACAAATTCATTAAGAATTAATAATCCAATTCAGATAGAAAAATAATAGAAGTTTAAACTTTACTTAGTGACTTATGTCCACTACTGTTAGTATTTACACGAGATGTTGCTTAAAGCTGTAATTTTGTCACAATTTAAACATCCTTTTTGCGCATTTTACTGCTTTGTTTAGAGCTGTATATGTAAAGTTTTCTGAAATGCCATTACAACAAGGAATTACGAAATGCCATACAAAAAGGAAGGAATTGTGCTATGGTTATTATTATAATGTTACGAGCTTGAGGTTCGTGACAATAAAAATTGCCGATAAAATTACCTAAATTAACACTTTAATTTACTTTACACAATTAAAGTTAAAACACTAATAATTTAAACACACTAATTCACTTAATTCCACTCCGAAGCTTCGCTTGTTTCGCCCAAATCAACACTGCCCCGATCGCATCTTGCAGCGCCTATATATTTGAATTAGCAAAGAAATATCCAGAATGTTCAAGTAAACACGCGGAAGTTACCGAGCGTTCGAGTTTCGACTAGGCGCTGTCGGTTGAGTAATTTGTGATGTCATTTTCTCAATGCTCCCCTCGCTCTCGTTCCTGACACTAGATGACGCTAGTGTATCGTTGACTGGAGCGCGTAACACTGCCCCCTCCTAAGACATGCTCGTCCCGAGCATTATCGGCCCCATAATAACGCGCCAAGCGATTCACATGGACGATCTTAGGAGTCCCTCTTGCGCCTTTCTGTAACGGCTCCGCAATGTCAAGGGCTGTCCTATCCCGTGGTGCACCAACATTGTACAATTTCGGTGCTCCTCTACTACGTGTCCGAGGTCCCCGCTCGGCCGCACAACTTGTACATGTACGAAACCAATCCTCAACATCGTCACGATAATGGACCCAGTAAAACTGTTCTCGGACCTTCAGTAGAGTTCGTTTAACTCCCAGATGGACTCTTGAACGATCATTATGGCATAACTGTAGAACATTCGGCACTTTAGCTTTAGGGACAACCATTTGCAAACGACAGCTGTCTCTTCGACCATTGTCCCATTTACGGCACAGGACTCCATCCTGAATCAGCAAGCTGTCCCATTGGGCCCAATAGCTTTTCGTGGTTGAACTCATCGCTGAGACGTCCCTCCACTTAGGCTTGGTAGCACGGGCCTTCATCCATCCCAGAATCGGCTTGATGTCCGGATCTTCCTGCTGTGCATGTCGTAGGTTGTCCTTCCACCCGTTGTTGAGGTGGTCTGTCCTGAGCATCCTCACGGATACCTCTTCCTTACTCTCTTGCCTAGTACAATGGTTGCAATCTTCAGGACAAGGTCTTCTTGACAATGCATCTGCGTTGCCGTGAGATTTCCCGCTGCAGTGTCTGATAGTAAAGTCGTATTCCTGCTGCTGTTGGGCGGTGCTGTTAGCCGCACTTCCTTTCTGAGACCGTTCAATTTCCCTTTCTAGGGTTCGCTTAGGGCAGCTGGATCGAAGATGGCCCTTTTCCCCACAGCCATAGCACCTTGGGCTGTATCCTTTGTTGCGGTCGCGAACTGTAGCTGCTGCAACCTCCCTGACGCGATGGGAACGATGATCCTGCCGCACGGCTTCCACTTCCAGTGCATGGGCCAAGGCGTCCTTAAGCGTCTCGTGGTGCCCGAGCCTCACAGCAGCTCTGACTTCCAGGTCGCGGATGCCGTCGATGAATGTCTGCACCAGGTTCCCTTCAATGAGCGCAGGTACAGACCGGTATGCTTTTCGCACCAGCTTCTCCACTTCTAGAGCCCACTGCTGCAGGTTTTCGTTGATGCGCTGCACACGATCTTTAAGCTGCGCACGAAAGACGTGTTCCAGGTGAGCGTCGCCATATCTCGCCTCCAATGCCTCAAGGAGTTGCTCATAAGTCACTTCCTCACCGAGAGCTTCCAGAACTGTTAAGGCCTGGTCGCGCAGGCCTAGTGTGAGAGCAGTCATGGCCTGACTTTTATTCCAGCCGTTCGCCTTCATAACGGCCTCGAACTGGATTTTGTAGGCTGACCAGGAAGAAGTCCCGTCGAATGGTGGCACCTTGAACCCACGTAGCGAAGGTGTAATAGCTACTACGGGAGCTGTAGCTCCATCTCCAAGTTTGAGTTCGTCCAGTGATTTCTTCATGTCAGCCATTACGTTGTCAACCCGATTGTTTACTTGGTCGATTCGGGTTTCAGCTTTCTCGATTCGGTTTTCAGCTTTCGCGATTTGGGTTTCAGCTTCCGACAGGCGTTTGTCATGCTGAGCAACCCTATCCTTCACCTCCTTTATCTCCTTCCCGAAGGTAGCGTGAAGGTCCTTCATGAGGAGCATCTGTTCCTCCTGTCGGCGGGCCTGTTCCTCTTGTCCGCTCTGCAGCTGCTCTTTCAACTGACGGACCTGTTCCTCCTGTCCGCTCTGCAGCTGCTCTTTCAACTGACGGACCTGTTCCTCCTGTCGGCGAGCCTGCTCTTGCAGCATCACCATCAGAGCACCTAAGTCAGGTGCTGCAGATGTAGGAGCTACCGACGGGCCTGCAGCCGGTGGCTGGCCCTCCGACGTCTGCGGCGTTGCACCACCAAATCTTCGTTGGTCCGTCTCCTGCTGGCGTTGACTTCGGGTACGGACACCCTCCGTTTCCTCCTTAGGTAAAATCGGCATTATTTTATCCCACTTCTGACACCAATTGTTACGAGCTTGAGGTTCGTGACAATAAAAATTGCCGATAAAATTACCTAAATTAACACTTTAATTTACTTTACACAATTAAAGTTAAAACACTAATAATTTAAACACACTAATTCACTTAATTCCACTCCGAAGCTTCGCTTGTTTCGCCCAAATCAACACTGCCCCGATCGCATCTTGCAGCGCCTATATATTTGAATTAGCAAAGAAATATCCAGAATGTTCAAGTAAACACGCGGAAGTTACCGAGCGTTCGAGTTTCGACTAGGCGCTGTCGGTTGAGTAATTTGTGATGTCATTTTCTCAATGCTCCCCTCGCTCTCGTTCCTGACACTAGATGACGCTAGTGTATCGTTGACTGGAGCGCGTAACAATAACATAGTAAAAAAGTGAAGTTATAGCTGTTTATGTAAAAAATGACTTTTGGGACTTTAAATAACTTCGTATCATTCTGTTTTATTACATGTTTATATTTAATAGGTCACACAAAAGTCACAAATTCGCAAGAGTTGACTTTCGGCTGAACTCTTTCTTCCCTACGCTCGGTTTTATGTGGCGTGCTCGCGTGTAAGCTCATCTCACGTTCATAAATCGATAATCGTCTATAAAGGCATAGAATAATATTAGGTTTACCTTATTTTCTTTATCATTGCTGGGATTTTTATATAGCAAACAAGAAATCAAAATCAACAAAAACTTTTAGTAAAATAATATTATTTAACACAGTAAAACTAATAAGTAAAAAAGGAAGGAAAATGGTAGATAGATGTGACATCGAGTCAGGTAGACTATTTTATTACAATAAAAAATAGAAAGAAAATTTATTTTTGGGTGTCCACGATATTGGATTTAGAGATGCCGTCATTTTGTTTTCGTATTCTTCACAGCAAGCCCTTTAATTTATTTATAGAATTTGACAAACAAACACACAGTCCACCTGATGGTAATTGGATGTTGTGGTCCATAGACATCTACAACCTTACATCTATACCTTAACCTCGATTAAGAATCAAAATGCAGATGCGTTGTCACCTCTAAGGACTAAGATAGAATTCCTTGATTTCAGTAAAACGGGTCTCCAACTCTCTATACTCACCATACGAAACACAGCAGCATCAAGTTGCTATTTTACGCTGGTATTCTTTGCGAGCGTGGTCCTTCCTCAGTCGAGCCGAACCTTTCGTGCTACAACCATGATATAGCTGCAGCGTGGCTCTACCACGTATAAAATTTTATACCCATATCCATAGAAAATAACTAGACCGCCATCTTGAGCCATCCGCCATATTGGATTTAGTTTAAGGTCACTTAGCTCTGTCATCCAAATATAAACAACCTTTAAAAATGACTGACCAATATTGCCAATATGTAATGAATCAAATTATTATTGCAATTGCAACCACGGTGGATATTTAATTAAATTTGAACTCCGTAAATTGAATGTTTAATATTGAATTTTATTAAATTATTTGTAAAGAAGTCTATTTATTATGTTGTAAAATTATTACAAAGTTACATTGAAATTGATAAAATGACATTTATTAGTCGTTGACGCCATAATAATAAGAAACTGCGTCGCGCAACTCTAGGCCGTTGCATGTCCTCGAGATGTTTTATTGTTCAGACATGCAGGGTTAATTATTTACATGTGTTAAACTATCACGGCTTAGAAAGAAGGTCGTATAAAAAAGTTTAACGTTATCTTCGTCATTGCAATATGACTGAAATAGTTGACACTTGAATTTGGAGTTTAACAAGAGGCTTAGAAGTCCAATTAATCAGAGAGAATCAAAGTTTGTTCCGCATTCCGTTGGATGCCTTAAATTTTTATTCAGGGTAAATAATAATTTTTACTCGTTATTGTACGCGTCTAATTAAATTAGATCGCCGAGGTCAGGTCGAAGCTGGGACACGAACACGTCGGCCCCAGCGTCACGCCAATTTGCATGTTGTTGAATTGCTTGAAATACTTTCGACCCGATACATTAATACTGGTAAAAATGTATTATGAACTGGCTATTAAATTGATAACAATAAATAAATATATTTATTTCGTTACACTAAACAATAAACGCTCAAGTGCGAAATGCTCGCCGTAAACGCGAGCAACCCGGGTTCGATACTCGCCGACACACATGAAACTGTCATTTTGATGAATTATCTTTACATTATGAAACAGAATAAATATATATCAAATGAAATCTATTTTATATAATATATATTTTACAATTCGAATATATATTACTTAACCCTTTACCCTTACCCTTAACCTAAACATGTTAGTAGGAGTTAATTTGTTTTAGTAATTTCTTAAAAGCGCGATAGAAGTTTCTAAAGAAACTAGTTGTCGCCACAGATTACAAAAAAGCTTACAGCTTATGGCGGGATTATCTTTTCCTTTTTAAGTATTGTTATTCCGCGAGGAAACTCAGATCACTTTAGGTTAAGCTTTATGCAGTGTACCTAAAGGATTGGGCTTACGATATTTTCTATTTTCTGATATTTGTTGCTTTTTTTAAATAATACTGATGTGACAAATGAACTGACGGTCCACCTGTTGGTAAGTAATCTTCAGACACAGAAGGCTGCAGATGCGTTGTCACCCCAGAAGATAAAGGAATGAAAAAGGTGGAATGTATACCCTATAAACCTGCACATAGCAATGCAAGCACTGATATTTGGCGACAGAGATAGGCGAGGGAGTGGTACTTACCCAGACGGACTCATAGGCGGAATAGAAGTTCTACCTAGTAAAATATTTCATGTATGGCATGGAATCTCTATTTATTACAAACTAGAGATCCGCTCGGCTACGCACAGATGATTTCTGGATCTCGGCAACAGCGCCATCTACCGGGGCCAATTTTGAATCGTTTAGATCATCCAATGACCCATTCAAATACACAAAAAATCGATCCAGCAATTTTCGAGTTTTTGCGAGACTTACGGCCAGCATTTGATAAGATTTTGAATAATACACCTAAAACAGTTCAACGAGCAAAGCGTTCCGAGTAACGTATTTAAGAAATTTCTGTGAGGATATCAGCTTAGTTCTTGTTTGCCGTCGAAAGCGTACGTATAGACGCCATGAAATTGCGTGATGTACGAGGGCAGCACTGAAAATTTCGGAAATCAAGAAAGTGACACAACATTACTATTTAAAAATGTATTTGCTTTCCGAAGTATTCTCCGCGAAATTTGACACTTTTTTCCATACGATGGAACCAATCATTGAAGCAACCATTCCGGAAGTTGGGGCCTCCAAAATTGCCGTTTTGTAGGCGTCCACAGCTTCTTCATTTGATGAAAATCTCTGTCCACGCAATTTATTCTTTATTTTAGGGAAAGTATAGAAATCATTTAGGGCTTAGGTCGGGGCTGTACGGCGGATGGTCTAATAATTCTATGTTTTCTTGCTCTAAAAACTCTTTTGTTCTGTGTGCGGTGTGAGAGAGAACTCGCATTGTCGTGATGGAGGATGATGCGGCGGTTGCAGTTCTCTTTACGGAGTTCAGAAACGACCTGTGGCAAACAAATGCTAGCATACCATTCTGCATTAACCGTTCTTTGTCCCTCAAGAGGAATAGTCGTAACATGGCCGGTTTTGGAGACAAACGTGGCCACCATTTTTTTTGCAACACTCCGTGAACGAAAAATTTTTGTTGGCTTTAACTCATTTTCGAACACCCAAACTCGTGACTGGTTTTTTGTTTCGGGTTCGTACGCGTATATCTAGGATACGTCACCTGATACGATGTTGTATACAGCATTTGAGGATCCTGCGTGGAATTTTTCGAGAGTTCTGACGCACCAAGTAACGCGAGCCGCTTTTTGCTCTTCACAGAGCGAATGCGGTATCCATCGGGAAAACAACTTTTTACACCTAATTGTTCATAACATAACATAACATAAACACTCACGCCTGTCACCCAGAGGGGTAGGCAGAGACTACAGACTTCCATTTTGCACGATCCTGACATACCTTTCTCACCTCTTCCACATCCATATACCTACGCATACATGCTCGTCGGTTAAGGGTACTCTTAATTTGGCCCATTTTTAGTATATCGCCAATTTGGTCGACAAACTTCCGCCTAGGACGTCCCTTTCCGACTCTTCCATTCACTTCTGCAACATATATTTGCTTTGTCAGTCTCTCCGCATTCATTCTTTCTACATGACCAAACCACCGAAGCATTCCTTTCTTAATCCTGGTCACCGCATCATCTTGCAAACCACACTCTTCTTTTATCACACAGTTTCTCACCCTGTCACTCAGATTCAGCCCTAACATACTCCTTAGCGACCGCATTCCTACTGCATTTATTCTACTCTCGTGCTTCTTCTGCCACACCCAACTTTCACTACCATACGTTAAAGTAGGGACTAATACTAATACCTAATTGTTCATGCAAGATTATTTGTATTTGACTCATGCCAATTTCTAAAGTTGCTTGAATTTCGCGGTATGTCACATGTCAATCTTCCTCATTCAGCTTACGCACAGCATCAACGTTTTCCTGGGTGACTGCAGTTTTTGAACGACCTTGATGGGGATCATCACTGAGCTTGATACGTCCACGTTGAAATTCAGCAAACCAGTGGTAAATTGTGGTGTGGTGGTTTTGGATGGGGCTTCATCACCAAATGCAGAAATCATCCGGTCAACACACTGTTTTTGTGTTAAACCACTTCGAAAGTCATAATAAATCATCGCTCTTGAATTTTCTCGAGTCAATTCCATTTTCTCAACGACTAAACAAGTTTGACAAAACCTTGTGACAAGACCGAGAATCTTTTTTTAAATAAATAAATGGTATTCGATTTTTTAAAACCAAGGAGTTTTCAATTAAAAAGATTTTAATGTGACAGGAACAGTGGAAATATTCCATTCCCGATACTTTTAGTGCAGCCCTCGTACGTCTACCAAACGTACGCCACTGTCATTTATTAATGAGGTAGGGTTCGAGTTACAAATCACTAGTAAGAACATGATGCATTTATGAGGTAAGAGCAATTGAGGTTGGGTTTACGTGTACTTTGTCTTATTTGGTCTTATTACATAAGAAGTTGTATTACTAATTGTTGCCAGTACTTAAACTTACTACAGTAAATGATTTAAAATTGGGCTTAATAAAGGAACTTAAATATTTTTATAGACGACGTGTTATGTCCGTGCACAGAAATCTAAATAATAGTACCTTATTATTTAGATTTCTGTGTTTCCATGCTATTTTCCGTCTCCATTTTAATTATAATCTTGTTACTAACTCGTACCTTAATTAAAAGTAAATTTTGTTAACATCTAGAGTGAATATAATGAATGTTTTAATATATACTAGTTGTTCCCCGCGACTTCGTCCGCGTCGAATTTATAACGATTAGATTTCATGGGTTTAAATTTTTTTGCGCGGAACTCTAATTAATTTTCTAAAATAAAAGTAACCTAAGTTACTTCTTATAATATCAACTATCTGGCAGTGAAAGTCCCGTCAATATCGGTATAGTCATTTCGGAGACATGCCGAAAAAGACAGATAGACAAAAATTTTCAAAATTGTTTTTTGTTTTGAGTATATATATATATATATATATATATATATATATATATATATATATATATATATATATATACTTTCAATTCTTTATAAGGTGGTAAAATTAAAATTTTATATAGAACATCTTCAAAGTATTGAAGTCAATTAATGAATTATTAGGGATAACTCAAAACTGCTGGTCAGATCTTGATCAAATTTTCGATATTTTTAAATATGATACATATATAAAATATGATACTATATACAGGTTGTTGTTTATTCTTTGGTTCAAGATATTCATGAAAATAACTTATTTTTTATAATTTTTTTTTCCTCTTTTTGTGTTAAGACGGATGAAAGTATGAAGGAAAAGTCACATCACAGGTTATGTGTAACCATTGTGTTTTTATTGGAATGTTATGTAGGTAGCTAGCGCGGGCGGTGATCTTTACAGTGATTACGTCACTCAGGCGCATGGGGTATCCCTGAATTTACGGACGGTGTCGCACAGAAACTTTTTAAATTTTATGAAAGAAAATAGCGTTTTTAATTAAATTCATTGCATTTACGTTCTATAAGTGAAACCAAACCACTGGTTTCAAGGATAACGGTGTTTACACTAACACCCTGTATATATTTTATGTATATGAGACCACACGAGAAGCACCAGCTTTCAAATAAAAAAAGAATCGTCAAAATCGGTTCACCCAGAGAAAACACACAAAAAAACATGCAGGCGAGTTGAGTACCTCCTCTTTTTTGAAGTCGGTTAAAAAGCTGTTATTTTTGACATTACAAATAGACACTTCAATTATATATATTTGTATAGATTTACTAAGTGGCACGGCGAGGGGTCAGGTCGATTCTAAATAATTGCAAAACACAGAATGCACATATTATGCGTTATGTTCCTAACAACCGATTACCCTACCTTACCATCAGACGAACTGTGAGCTGATCTGCCACACCAATTTTATAAAAGAACTGGCTCGGTTTGTGCTACGTCGTTTTGTCCTTTTCTGTAAGTGGCGGGATGAGTTTCACTCCGAGTTTCACAGAACTTTTTATAAAGTAAATATAAAATTTATGTGAGTCAATTCACATGACCCACAAGGTCAGTTTTCGGATACAGATTTTGTGATTTTCTTTTTCGGCACTAAACCAATATATTTTGCGAATTTGAGTGATTTTTGTTTAATTAATAAAGAATTCATTAATGACTTGACTCAGCGCCACCTTCCGGGTTCTAACATAGCTATGAACTATTGTCTGAACAAAACAAATATATTGTGTGAATGTGACCACAATCGGTCAAATCGGTTTACGCGATCATAAATAGACGTACCAACAATTGTATACATGCTTAAAAATTTTATTTAATAATTCATTACATAGATGATGGCTTTTTGTTAACCTTTGCCGAATAAAAAATATGCTTCCGGTCACAAGATTTATTCACTGAGACGAAACATGGCGACGTTTCGACTCTGATTGCGGCGGAGGCATTTCAAGACCTAATGTCCTTTTTTCAATCTGCAGGTAGAAATATTTTTATTATACGAGAACATAGTTTGTATAGTAAAACATGTAAAAAATGTTATGAATACATTAATTGTATATGTTTTCTTTTGAATCGCTGTACAATGGAATTGATGAAATATTTGGGGACTTATAAAAATTATGTCGTTCAGAGTGTTCAGGTCACGGCGGTCAGTCTCAATGGGGGACTCGTAGAGTGTGTGCACAGGCACAGGGGCAATCTATTGCTCATTCTTTGTACAAGAGTGAGCCATTGGTTCAGGGGACCGGAGACCACACCAATTATTACAAAATTTATTATAATAAAATATAATACATCACAATATGCTTAAGATTTGAAAATGATTTTTATGAATGCTTATCTTCTCTTAAACAATAGCCACAGACAAAATTAAATTTTGTTTGATGCAAAACAACAATTAAATAAATATTTAATAGGCGCGATTTCGCTTAACAGTTACATTAATTTCCGCCATTTTCGAAATTCATTTTTCTCTCGCATTTCAGGCGCTTTCGGTAATTATGTTTCTGAATGTTGTGAATTTTATTATTGTCATTGTTGCATATATATAAAGAATTTTAAAAGAGTTTTATATTATTACTTAAATTTATGTTTATAGGGTGACTATTTTAAACAAAACACTGCAGGCTGGGCTCACTAGTCTTATCATAGATTAACTGTCAGCTTTGTGCCCGTGTAAGGCGATCTGCACAAGACTGAAATCCGAAGATATCCCACATTACGTTTGCTTAAGTGGGGTTTATCAAACCGTTGTAAGAGGTGACAGAGGTATAATAATGATGGACTCCAGCATTTTACTATATCAAAATTTAAGCGACGCAGCCGAACTGTTCACTGGTGTTAGATTGAGTAGGTATACCAATTTGCTGAAGTGTAAGTACAAAATGCTAGTATGTCTATCTGAGTACACAACTAATATCTACTTACTTACTAATATCGAGCCATACATCATCAGAAGTGGAATTTGCTGATGAATCATGTTTGTATTATAGCAAATAGGGAGCATTATAGCATATTGTGGCAAGTGGGGAGATTCCCATTCACACACACACACACATACACACATACACACACCACATCCGTCAGCTGTTTAGTTCGAAAATAGCTATGTTCTTTTTGATAGCATTGTCCAGTCAGGGCTCTTGCCAAAATACGCAGTTTGTGCTAAATTAGCTCCAAGCATATGTTTTGAAATTTTTTAAGCCCGCTAATGAGAAGCAGGATATATTTTTTATAACTCATATATAAAGAAATCAATTTGAAAAATAGTATGTTTTGAATTTTCACTTAAACTAATAAAGTGTTGAGAAAATAAAATGAAAATACTCAAAATAAGACTTCAAAGTAAATAAACCGTAAACCGAAATACTTTTTATTTATTCGCTACCGCAAAGAAACGCAAATTGCGCTGGAATTCTTTTTATTATTTTCTTTTACTGGCAACACTTTTTCTAGCGACTTGGAAAATGCAATAATACTAAATACACGGAGCGGTTAAATTGAATACGACTGGTGAGGAAATTATTCTTACGTTTTATTCCGATTGAAGAAGAGAATGAATTAGGTTGCTTCTTTTTTACTTTTTGCTACCTTCTAGCATTTGTATAAGTTTCTCTTCTAAACACTCTTAAAATTTTCCATTTTTATTTATTTGGAAGAAGTCAAGATAGACGCTCATCTTGAATTGTACAGAGTACACCAACCTGTATTCAAAGTTCGTTGTAGGGTCGGTTTTGATATGTGCTTGGAGATGGCAACGAAAAAATAAAACTAAATCAGCGTGCTTACCTCTTCACCCAATCTTCTCTCAAGTAAAGTGTTTTCTTGAAAGCGTTATATGACGAATTTCTTGAAAATTTATTTACACAAGCTATGGTTGGTATAAGGTTGGCATTTCACGTATTTTTGCGAGCTAGTATCAATAACCCGCAAAAATAGGTGAATGATATATTTTACACAAAAATATGTTGAAAATTGTTAAAAAAAATTTAACAGTTTTACACCAGTTATTATAAAGCAATAGTATGTTTATATGTTTGCAATATATATGAAAAATAATTTTTGGCAAGGATGAACTTAAACATATTTTAAGACTCGTATGCATACTTTGTAAAAATGTCTTGCGAAGACGTGAACAGTAGCGTATTGGTCCCAAGCGACTCGCTGAAGTCGACGCTTCTTACCTTTCAAACTTCAGTCCTTTATAAATCTTGTGGGGCACATTTGTCGAAGATAAACTGATTCCACTATTTCGCTTTTGATTATACTTTTTCGTAAATTTCGATCCCTCACTTTTTATTTTATATATATATATATATATATATATATATATATATATATATATATATATATATATATATATATTTAGGTAATAGTCTTTACTGCATATAGCACAAATACATATTATGTAATCATCTCTCAGTCTCATATTTGCGAACGTCGTTCAGGGACCGCGACGGAAACGCCTGTTAAATAATAGAAATCACCCTTTAGTTACATTATGAATATAGTTGCGTGAATTAATTTATCGTTATGATAACTTGTAGGTAATTTATAAAGGATTTGTTCCGAAGTAATAATTTTGCATGTAGTGTGCAGCAACGCCATTAAACAACAGAAACAAAAATATAATTTTAATTTGAATATTATTGAAAACATTTACCACTGCACCGTGCTAATAAAACATATGTCATTATGATAAACACTTGAAGGTAAATTTTAAGGTAGATATTTGTTCCGAAGGAATCAACATATTGCATATCGTGTAATTCCATTAAATAACAGATAAAAAATATTTTTATTTTTAATTTAAATATTATTTAAAAAGCATTATCCAAACGTTCTAATGAACCTTTACTCAGCTTATTATAACTTAGTTCACGCAATTCATAAAAATTATTTAAGTGCGACGCGAAACGCAAATTGTGCTAAATTCTGTTATTATTATTTACATATAGCATGGTTACGATAACATCGCAAGGGGCGCTGCGAAAATGTAATAAAACTAAATTCTCGAAGCGGTAAAATTGAAAATATCGCTTAAAGCCCCGGGATGGGCGTAGAGCGGAGAAATTATCCTAAACGCAAAGGAAGGTCCTTAGATTCGTAACGGAAACTAGATTATTTTTACTTTTGCACATTTCCCTTATCTGTGCGTCGTATAAAGATAAATAAATTTTGTCTGTTATGGAAATTATTTCATGTATGATGAGTTTAATGAGTTATATTATATATAGTTTATTTAATGTTGACTAAACTTAAATAAAAAAAAAAACCTAGGAGTCCATAAGACTTAAGATAGAACCTAGTCATAATGTTTCTCTATCAGCAAACGCTAGCTAAATAGGCATATGAACATATAAATAGGGATATTTTTCATAGGAGCCGGACAACCGAAGTTTTTCATATTATTTTAAAGTTGTTATGTGAAAGATTCTGCTCCTTACCTCCTGTCTGATTTTCCTCTATTGTCTCTTATCCGCCGCCAGTACAAGTCAAAAACCCTTTATGCGATAAATTATTTTCATCGTGTAGATTAAACTGCTGACGCAATCATGACGCAGTTGTTTTTAGACAAAGCTAATTATCTCCCTTCGTCCATTGGGTAAAAAAATCCATACATTTTATGTAAATGGCTTTTGAACCTAAATTTATTGTGTATTGTATATATATACATATATATTTAATCTTTGTTGTTAACACCTTAATAAATTGGATAACAAAGGGTGGAGTTAACGCCTACCGGCATTCTCTGCCAGTCAACCCGTGGGGTGATGAAAATTTGTGTGAGGTTCGTTAATTTATTTATCGCTAAAATATATTTAATTAATAAGGATTTAACTTTTTTTTTAATTCTTGTTCCGTTATGTAACATTTGTCTAAAATACGAGTTCATTGATGAAAAGTATTATAATATTAATTTAATAATGATAATAAGCGAAAAAAATTCGCATAATTTATTTTAATTTAATGTATACCTAGTATTCGCGTAAATACAAGGATTCCTTGTACAAGTATTACTTAACTGGACTATTTATTATTGTTTTCATTATGTCTGTCGGTGTTTTCTTCTTTTTTTACAACTATTATAAGCCAGTACTTGACTTCTGATAAGTGGCGATGACCATCTGATGATAAATGTAGCTAAAGATGATAAAGTTAACTGATTTACCTTAATTCCCGAGTGTGTGAGTCGAGTCGACTAGTGAAATTGTTAGTAAAATAACAAAGCCTCCGTTTGTAAACAAATTTTAGTTATTATTTATTACGTTCTCGTATTTGATCTAAATAAGTTACTGAAATAAAGATCATAACGGCGATTCGAGCTCAGGGGCTCAGTTCATATTCCACAAGGAAACAAGTATTTGTATTTTTTACAAATAGTTGTTCCTGATTTGGATGTTTGTCCTTGTGCAATTTATGTATGTTAACTGCCTCCACGACACGGGATAAAATACTAGTGTGGGCCCGTTTTTTTTTTAAATAATGGTACCCCGACGGGTGGTTACGACAAGTCCCTAGCTACACTGTTTCTGGGCTAATAGAAAAGGGAAAGACAGGTGTAAATTACTTAACGGTTAAAGTGAAGTGTATTTCGTTATGTTTTCTCTAAATTTATTATAAAAAATATAATATTTGCTGAATCCAATCGTCGTGGTCGATCAGCTGGTGATCTTCTGGTCTACCTGACTCGTGACTCATGGATGGGGGGAAGCAGTAGAGTCCAAGGGGGAGGCATTGGCCGTTAGCTTGGACATTGCGAAGGCTTTCGATCGGTTTTGGAATAAAGTGCTTCTTTCAAAGCTCCCTTCCTATGGGCTTCCCGAGAAATTGTACAATTGGATCACCAGCTTTCTTGCAGATCAGAGCATCAAGGTCGTTGTAGACGGTGCAAGCTCCGATTACAAGCCTATTAATGCTGGTGTTCAAAGCTGCGTGCTATCACCAACGCTGTTTCTTCTGCATATCAATGATATGTTGCAGACCGGTAACATGCATTGCTATGCAGATGACAGCACTGGTGATGCTCTGTACACCGGCCGTGCCAATATTTCTCGGAAAAACGTCTCCGAGTACCGGGACAAACTAGTGTCTGAAGTCGAGTCTTTGCTGAACAAAGTATTGGATTGGGGGCGACTAAATCTGGTCCAGTTTAACCCTCAGAAGACACAAGTTTGCAAGTTAACCGCTAAAAAGAACCCCTTTGATATTGTGGTCACTTGGAAGATAAGGCCAAATTGGCCAATAAGAAACTTCGCGTTTCAGCAGAGCGGGACAGTATTTTATGCCGACTCACCGCTTGCAACTTCGGCGCAGATTCGGCCGCACATAGAATACTGTTCCCATCTCTGGGCTGGGGCTCCCCAGTGCCAGCTCTTTCCACTTGACCGCATTCAGCGAAGAGCGGCTCGAATCGTCGACGACCGAGTGCTTTCCGATCGGCTCCATTCACTGACGCTGCAAAGAGATGTTGCATCTCTTTGCATTTTCTTTCGCAT
Source organism: Parnassius apollo (assembly GCA_907164705.1). NCBI lineage: Eukaryota > Metazoa > Arthropoda > Insecta > Lepidoptera > Papilionidae > Parnassius > Parnassius apollo. Next base: position 991,484 of record CAJQZP010000885.1, on the reverse strand, counting down.
ATACCACGGGGAGTGCTCTGAGGAATTGTTCGGATTAATCCCAGGCGCCAAATTTCATGAACGCACTACGCGGCAAACGTCTCGATCTGGATCCACACCATCTGGATGCTTGGCGGTCCACCACTGTACGTTTCACTAGGAGTTTTCTTCCGCGTACGACCTCTCTGTGGAATAGTTTACCACCACCGAATTTTCCAGACCGATGCAACTTAGGGACCTTTAAGAAAAGAGTTTACTCCTTTCTAAAGGGCCGGCAACGCACTTGCAATTCCCCTGGTGTTGCAGTTGTTCATGAAATCACTTCTAAAAAAATCCAGTGAAACGGTTATTTCAAAATTTATGGTGTTCTTTTATTTATGAAATTTATATTTGTAAATATATCAGATTCGTCTGATTGAAATAAAAAGCTTTGGTCGGGAACAGTTGATTAAAGTTAATGGAAATCGCTTTGCAATCAGAAATATGTTGTTATTTTTTATTTCTAGCAAAATGTAACAAAAAAAAGACCATTAGCAAAAGTGCTTTGGTGGCTACAGGTAAATGCAATTGCTTTTAACGCAAAAACAAATAACGTCAAAAACTCGATCTTTACATTTTGTGATTAGATCAAGGGGAAACGGTATTATCATAACGTAACGTTTTCAACCCCTTTTCTTGTAGTTCCATTTTTGTAAAAGGTTTTTAATCGTGATTTCAGAAGATGATATTTTTCATGTCAACACATAGTTTTTAACTAATTATTTGAAACCAACGCTGGGATAATCGAAATACAAAGGAATAAGTGAATTTAACCAAGGAATAACATGCCTGTAACACAAAATTTATTTAAATTTAGTATTGCAAATCAAACCATTAGCTATTACATTTTAAAGTTGCCGGTTCAACAGAACGTTCGTTTTGAACTCTGAGTAGTATTTTGCGCATTATTTAGGCAGTGGATTAAGAAATATACAATAAATAGCTAAAATACAACCACTCTATTGCTGTTTTATCAATATAATGGTAATCGTACACACGTAAGAACCAAATTGTTGATATCCGTGATCCGTGTAAAACTGTCTTAACATCGCTTTCTCTAAAGTTTTTCTACCCGGTCCTAGTCTTGTTTGTTCCTATCGTAATGGAATTTTTGTAAATGATAATTGAAATCATTAGTGGGAAACTAACGCTGCATCTGTATTATGGTTGCAGCACGAATGAGATGGCTTGACCAGAGAATAACCACGCACTTACAAAATACGGGCATAAAATAGTAGCATTATGCTGCTATGGTTCATCTAGATCTTTGTCTTCAGGGGTGACAACGCGTCTGTATTTTTATTATTTGTCGATCATAAATATGGATGCCTATGGGCCACAGCATCATGCACTTACTTCGATATTAAAATTAAGAACAATAAGTTTTTCCTACAACGTTCCATTTTGCTAACAGTTAAACTACGTGAGAAACTATCGGAGACAATATTTATGGATAGCTTTTCAATTGGTAAGAAACTCTCGGAGTACATATTTATGAAGGAAGCGCGACTTTCTCCGCAGGGGATTTACTTTTGTTCCAGTGTATCGTTGACCCGAAATATCTTGCGAGATCCATATGCACATTTTACAATAAAACCGATACCGAGGGCGCGAACATAAAGCAACATATTGTTCAGGAGCGACTTCACTCCTTTATAAATCGCGTGGGAAATATTTATTTGAGACAGCCTGATAATTCCGTCTGTTTTTTGCTTCCGTATTTAAACTTTTTGAAAAATCACATTTTATTCCACCGGTTATTTTTGTTCAGCATATTTTTTATTTTTGAACTATATTGTTGGCATACCTTTTTTATAGGAAAATTGTCATTTTTGTCTCGCATATACTAAATTTAAACTGAAAATATTATTCGAGATATTTTCTGTGTTCTGTGTTCCAGACTTCACGTGTCCTTAAAGTTTTTATTAATAATTTCATTGACACACAAACACACACACTAAAAGCGAGCATTTAGCTCCTAATAGTAATTAATCATTTATTCTCTCTTCACTAATGGCAATTTTAAAGTTAACAATATTGCCATAATAATGTCTTATGTCATAAATGCCTTTCTTATACCTTCTTATCAACTTAGTAATAACTGTGCTATGTAACTCCTGGCCCAGTTTGTTGTTGATTAAGATGACAGGTATCTGCGACAGAATATTTCAGATATGCAAAGCAATAAAGCAAAACTCACATGAATGTACTTTGAAATTTACTGTGTCAGTATAAATAATAACGTATAATCGTGGCGATTAGCTATATGTATATATATATATATATATATATATATATATATATATTTTTTTTTTTATATGAACTGTATCAACACATGATTCTCGCTGAAACGCGTATTAGTTATTCAGCGAAGAAAGGCAGACAGCACCATGCCGCGGGGATTGTTAAGTAATTCTAGTTTCTTTTAATTTAATACATTTTAGATATATGTATTTATATTATGTTAATACATGTAGCAAACACTCACGTCTAAATATTACATTAAAAAAAGCGTAAAATAAGTACTTAAGTCAAATAAAAAATGATGTATTTTTTATTTCCCCTCATTGTATGACTCCAATATTACTATTAAAATATTCTTGATCATCTGTGAAACCATGAAGCTTATGTCCACCGAAACTATGCGTAATAAAATTCACCAGGTTAAGGTGAAACCTACGGACTGTTCCCAGCCATTCTCCTGCAAGATGGCGCTGAAGTCAACATTTTTAGTTTATTTGCATTTTTGTGTAATTGGAAAATTATTAAGTCGTAGGAGTAGACTTTGCGGTTATCGGATATTAGATTTTATTCGAATGGGTCATATCATTGCCTCAAAATCCACCCAATTTGACATAAATTTTGATTATAATATCTGTCATTGAATATAGTGTCGTTTACACACACAGACGTATCCCTATGTTTACGAAGCTAGAACACTAGATGGCGTGTATGTAAAAAAACAAGTTTTTAATTTTTGTTAGCGTAAATTATTTAATTGATTTATAACTTTGGGAAATAAATTATGTCAACATTGATTACAATATAACACAGTTTTATTTTATTACATTACACTATTGAATTTTTTGTCAAAACAGAAGTACCTTTTGGAGCAACATAATTATACTGATACATGCCTATTCACTCAAAACTAATAACACTGGTGATTTGTAACAGTACCAATTATTACAATAATTAGACATTTCACAACCAACACGTAAGAAACTATAATTCATAAACAAGAGATAACAACAAATCTATGACGGAATTTATTTTGTGATAATAACCAGGACGTTTGAAAATAATATTTCCTAATTTCGAAGCACTTAACAAAAGCTTTTAGTAAAACAAAAATATAAATCCTATACCTACGAGCAATTCTTGTATATATACATATATATATAATCGGAAACTCGGAAACGGCTCCAACGATTTTCATAAAATGTCGTTTTGTCCCCGTTTTCAGGCAATGAAAAACTGCTACAATATAAGAAGGTAAATTTTAACACTATAATAATGATCGTAATAGCTCAAGTGGATAACGCACTGTCGCGAATTCGTAGTTCCCTGGTTCTCGTCTTGTCTTAGGATTGACTTTTTCCCCTTTTTTTTTCAAGTTCCCTTCTTTTGTGAGAAAATCTTTTATTTCGAGCCCTTTTTGTAGTATTTTTTTTAAAATATGAAAATTTTATTGCACTCATGATTTTTCATTTTAATAACCAGTTCATTTTTTTTCTTTTATGTCGGTAAGATCAAAAAATATTCTTCATATTTTATCAGTATGTATTTTTAATCTAAATATAACTTCCAAAATACACGATTTACAAAAAAAAAATACCGAGAAATGCTCGGTCATCCAGGTACTTTACAATATAATATATACAAATCTTCCTTCAATTCTATATGAATATGGTTGCGTTCGGAACACAAGATCTAGAACATTAAAATGTACAAATATTTACTTATCTTTTTATTTCAATGTTATCTTTATATTCCTGGTAGAATTGGCCGACGAATAAGAAAAATATAACTCAGATTAGAATAAGCTATTTATTTATAAACAATAAAGCACGGAACAGAAATAAGGATTTTATGTAACTGAATTATATACCATAAGGTATGACATTATAAAGTATAAAATACACACACAATATAAGGTATGAAATTCCGCGCGCAAATCATAGCGCGTGACAACCGAAATCAGAATATTATATTTTATAACAAGTCAAACAAGTGAACGTACGTATGTTTGGCAACGCTTTTGTTTCGTTAATTCAAGGTCAGGAATACGTTAGTACCGTAGACTTCTCTGTCTACGGTTAGTACTCTTATCAGTTTGTTGTCAGAAAGGACGACAACGTCGCTTTACTTATGACTTTTGATATTTATGTTGCCACACAACGATAATACGTAATAAAATTGTTTACAAAAAAAACATAGGTTTCTAAGGTCATTAGTTTTATGTTATTTTATACTGTTTTTAACGGTTGGAAAGGAAATTAACCAATTATTGAACTTAAGATATTGATTTATCAGAATTATTTAAGATCACTTGGATGCCATCTAGGTGCCAATGTTTAAACGTCGCCTTTCGTTTGTTTGTCAAAAGTCACGCACACTACTAAAGAAGTGTCAAATTTTTCCGGGATTTCACTATTGTTTTTCTCAGTATATAATGTAAGTTATTGCCTATATAGGTCAGACGCGTACACATTTCATTGTAGAGAAGTGATAAAATGATTACTTTTAAAGAAAGAGTATCTGTGTTTAGTGTATATTTTGGTTAAAAAATGTATGGGCGGACGGTCGACGCATCCACCTTAATGTATTGAAAAGATCAGTGGGTGGCACGACACATCTGCGCACGCATACACTTCGGCTTGAGTTCGTTCACTTCCACGTCCACACCTACACGAGTTGCGATTCTATAACGGCATTCAAGAGTAACATGAACCTTTTAAATACTGACTTATGTTCTGTTGTTAATTATGTACATTCCTTGTTTGAAGTCGTTTCTTCAGGTGAATCATTTCGTGAATCAATACAACATTCACAAATTCAGGTTATTGATCAAAAACTGGATTTCTTCAGGTTAATGACAATATATTAGATTACTAATAACTTTGTCTTCTTCAAATTAGGTTTATGTTTTTTGTTATGTTTTTGATCATAATCCTTATTTTATCATAAACCTGCGACATGTACAAGCTGCGGTTTATTTATGTGATAGATAGCTTGTCCAATAATACGGACATTTGTATATGTATGTGTGTATGTATGTATATGTGTATTTTGTAAAACATCAGCCCGTTAACACAACAACATAACACGATCCTGTGCCATCTGCTCCGTGGTTAATGCTTAAAGTGCAACCAACATATGGTTGGTGTAGATGCTGTTTAACGGTTGAAAAGGTTGCTGATTTAATTTAGAACCTACTAAGAATTCAATATATTTTTGGAACACATGTCAGTACTTTCTATATAAATAGGGTAAAGAATAAAGGTGCCTAATAAGAAATAGGTGCCTAAAATGAGATAGTTCAATATTTGAATGTTCGTTTACTTATAGTGAGCAACTGTAGTATCGTTTTGTTAGTCCTTAGATCGTGTAGAACGCGTACCAAGTAGCCATTGGAATACCGACGATAAAATACATTACCGCTTCCACTTTTGGCAGGATACCGGATACCGAAATTTTTTCTTTCATTCTTACGTTTAAAAGATAAAAAAATTTACGGCATTTCTGTTTGCCAAGGCTTCTAAGAGTAGTAAGAAATAGTTACGAGGATTCCTATACAGACATCCTGATCTGTCAGGATACCACAAGCTGTTTTCGCCCGCAGAGTTAAGATGTAGAATCGTTTTACAATCTAGTATATAGAACCAGCATTGGTGAAAGTAAACTGTTCCCGACACAGATCGCCCAACGTCGATGATAATGAAATAACGGTAGCTCAAACTTGCGGAATGTGTGTCTCTAATGCCAATTTTTCTTGGAAATTTTCGGACAAAAGCTCCAGCTTCTATTATAAACTCTAAATCCTAATAAAAACCTGATAACGCAATAATCCCGGACATGTTTTGACCAATAAAGCTTACGAAAAATCAACAGCTGTGGCAAAAAAACCAAATGGCTTTAGAAAAACGGCTAGGCAATCATTTTTAAGATAAACTGGCTGCTCCCCGCGACTTCGCCCGTGTGTAATTTGGGATTTTGCGCGGAATCCTAATTATTTATCTGTAATAAAAGTACCATAGGTTACTTCTTATAACATCAGCTATCTGCTAGTGAAGTCCTGTTAAAATCAGGCGGGCCGTTTCGGAGATTAGTCGTATCGTCCGTATACATTCTGAGCGTCTTCAAGGCAAGAGTGAATAGGCATTTGTTACGCTAAGACAGTGCGATTTACCATCTACGGCTGCATCACCACTTACCACCAGGTGGGATTGTGCTCAAGCACTGGCTTATAAAAAGTAAAAAAAAAAACAGACAGACAGACACACAAAAATTTTAAAACTTGTATTTTGGTTATAAGTACCATATATATTTTCATATGCTAGTTTTATTTATATGTATACACACTTCAATTTTATTTATTTTTATAAATAAAGGCTGATTGTCACTAACGTACAATTAACGTCCATAAAGGTATTTTAGTTAATTGTATTTTTCATTTAAATGAGCTCTAAAGTGGAGTTGCTTAGAATGAGACATATATCAATATCAAATTAGGAACCTTAAACATCTCATATTAGAATACCTTTAGAGATTTATTTACCTTTGAATATCACTTATTATATCACAACACCGGTAAGCGCTTTTGATTAAATTTATTCTGTTTTATTTAAATGGTATATAGAAATCGTTTAAAGAAAACCTAAACAAAAAATCTAATTTAGTTCATCTCAATAGTAAAATGGTAAAAGGTAAAACGACCTTCTTAGCTGTAATATTTTACGATAAATATGCAAAAATTAATATGGTATCTTATATAATATGGCACTTTTACCTTATTTACAGTAACCATCTCCCTTTAAGACAAAAGGTATTGCTGAGTATATATCAATATACGTATATAATATATATAATATACTCAACCTGGGTTCGCTGCAAGTAATTCGTATTTACGATATAAAAATAGTATATGAGGTTTAAAGCAAAAAGGTTAAAACAAATAGTTAGGGTTTATAATTTCATACCTACCTTTCTTCTGTAATACAAAAATAAAATAGCTCAAATCGTCATTAACATACGTATACTTAATCGACGCTTGATGTATGAAATTGATTCCCAAGTCACAAAAGTCTATTGAGTCATCCGCTGGCGGTCATTTGCATCTTTTTTTAAATATCCAACCGGAGGAGACAATAGAAGGTCGAGATGAGCGTTATTAATCGTATCGCTTTTATGCCATCGTCTGCCTTTGATATAAAAATAAAGGCCAATTTTGCATTTATTGTACCAAAATAGCATTAAGAAATGTCAGAAACAACTTTGATATAGAGAAATTAATTAGATTATCACTAGAAGTAGAAAGATCTCATACGGTATTATTACAAAATATGGCTTATTAATTAATATCCTCGGGTTTACAAAATGGCTTCATAAATTTTTAAAGGTTATCTATTACGGCCTGTAAGTCTTCTGCTGAACATAGAGCTCCCCATAGACTGCCTGAGGGGTCATGAGGGGATTTTGTCAAAGCTGCCATGCTTGGTAGGTGGGCTGGCAACCGCAGTTTTATAAAATTTTAAGCTGTTATTAAGAAGATCTCCTTTTCAGTTTCCCCTGTCGACACCCAAGTCGCTTCTTACGACACCCAAGGGACAATATGGGGTGATGGATATTCCTACAGCCTTACTTTCGAATGTTGAATAAAACCTATTTTAGGTATTTTATCGCGTTTAATTTTTTTTTAATTTCCACAGCATCCATAGTCAATGGACTCAGGTCTAACTAGGGTATCTAATGTCAGGTAAGGTAACTAACTCGCTTGCCAAGCGTGGCAACTATAACAAATATCCCCCATATGAGGCAATCTAAGGGGGGAGGGGCTAAGTTCAGCAGTGGACTTTAATAGGCCGTAACGGTATAATGTAAGCTCGTTTAGCGTGGATCGAACCGAAAATGAAAATAAAAATTTAATAGTGGAAGTTGTCGGTTTCCATGGCATGCGGAAGAAGTATTTCTACCTCTGTTGGTATAGACACGCGCTGGGACAAACAACCTGTTTAGACAAAATATATATAATAAAATCTAGTTACAGGTTTGGCCAATCTGATACATAATCAATATTTTCGGATACGCGACAGTGCCTCTTCACAATAATAATATGGTGTAAATTAATCAGAAGGCCAAACAGAATACAAATTAAATTGAGGAAAATTAGGAAAATTACAGTAGGATTATTCCTGTAGTACTTGCAGTACGCTCAAAGTACATTTTCCGTTTTTCCCCCTGCTCTGGAAACAGACCAAGAGATATTAAGGAACTCGTCTGTATGTTGACTGACTGTATGTGACTGTGTGTGAATGAACTAGTCTTAATTATATAATTCTTAATATGTATGTATATGTATATTCCATTTGTAGAATTGTATATTTATTTTCACTCGTAATCTTTAATGATACCATATGATACCATAAGATACCGCGTCTTCATAAGATTTCTCATAAACGTTAAACTACTTAAGGGAATTGGGAAAATGTTCTCAGTTCAAAATTACTTACGGAGTAACTTTGTTATAGGAGGCAATAAATAGTTTACGACATTTCTACGGACTTCGGTTACGTTAGAAATAGCTTAAATTTTTACCAGTCTACAGTTAAATTGCTACTTTAATATATAGACCATTGTAATTTTATATTTAAGGATATATTATTTTATCCTGGCCGATTTCATCAACGTTCATCACTTCCTTGGACACTTTTAACCCCATAACATTATTTATTAATAACATTAAAGTGAAAAGAAGAATGCGGTTTGCAGGATGATGTTGTGACCAGGATTAAGAAAGGAATGTTTCGGTGGTTTAGGCATGTAGAAAGAATGAGTGAGGAAAAAGTGAAAAAGCAAATTTATGTTGCAGAAGTGAACGGCAGAGTCGGGAAGGGACGCCCTAAGCGAAAGTTTATCGCCAAAATTGACGATATATTGAAAATGGGCCAAATCAAGACTACCCTTAACCAACGAGCATGTATGCGTAGGTATATACCTACGCATACATGCTCGTTAATTGTGGATGTAAAGGAGGCGAGAGAGGTGTATCGGCGCAAAGGAACGTGCCAAATGGAAGTCCGTAGTCTCTGCCTACCCTTCTGGGTGACAGGTGTGAGAGTTTTTGTATTATGTATTAAAGTCTCGCACCCGATGTAACGCATAAACAATAAGACCTTTAGCGAGACATTGGTCTGTTGAATTTGATTTTTTAAAGGCCGGCAACGCATCGGTAATTCCCCTGGTGTTGCGGTTGATCATGGGCGGCGGTAGTCACTTACCATCAGGTGAGCCGCATGCTCGTTTGCACTCTCTCATATAAAAAATGATCCTTTCCTGTTATACGGAGAATTCGCCTTAATCGTCACGCTCGGTAGGTAAATTGTCGATCGTATAGCCAAACATATGGCACTTTTGACACTACCGGAAATTGGATGTTTTACGTCTAACGTGAATGAGAAGGCTATACCGCCATCTATCGAAAAAGCCATAAGATCTTTCTGACGTATCCCTTAATCGTCTCTTACGACGCCCACGTGAAGAAATAGATTAACTTTTTTACGCTGCTACCACACTGCACTAATACTTGACTATCTTTAGTTTTTTTTTTTTATAAATTAAGACTGACAAGACGAGCGCACAGTTCACCTTATGGTAAGTGGATGCTGTGGCCCATGGACACATACATCTACATTTTGATTGAAAATGTAGATTTGTTGTAACCCCTGTATACTTAAATAGAACGCCTCGTTACCAGTTAAAAGGGTCTACGGTTGTCTACACTCAGCATACGAAACAGCAGAGTTTAGCTGCTATTTCACGCTGGTGTTCTGTGAGAGCGTGGTCCTACCTCCGTCGAGCATTCCCATTGTACCACGCACGTCTTAAAGACTAGTATGATAAAAAAGTTTATATAGATATTTTTTTGAGTATTGCGGGCCGCATGTAGATTTTACAGACTCGTGCATTCATCAAGTCGATGAAATAGTTTCGTAATTTTCTTTGTGTACGATCCTAAATCCTTATTCAACAATAACAGCCATCATACAAAACGTAGTTCATTTAGCCTTTCCTTACTCTATCCAAGCAGACTTTAGTTGCAAGCTTTACGGGTAAAAAAGGAATAAGTCAAGATGTTAGCAAACTCCGTCTACATCTAACACAAAGCAAAGCCAAGCACAAAGAAATACTAAATGTCATTTTGCTAAGCAGTGATGGGACAGGTTGCCGTTGCATCTCTGTTTGAAACAAGTTGAATATGATAATATTGTAAAGTTGAATAAGTTCACAATATTATCAGATTGTGAACTTATAGATAAATTTATAAATATGACGCCATTGATGCATGGCACAATGAATAGAATATAACGTTTTCAGGGACTTATTTAATAAAAATGTTTGTTTTTTGCCTCATTAAATTGCCAAAACCCTCTGAAATGAGAATCTGTGCCGTATAAAGGCTGTAACTTTAGGTCACTTTAAATTACTAGAAACGCTAAGATTAAACTAAAAAAAATTTTCAATTCTATGCCAAAACAGAACTAACTTGTACAAATATTCACCACTCTTCACTTGTATTCTAATCTTTTTAACACTATAAGTATTAATTAGTATGCTGCCATGTTTAAAACTATATATTTAAATCTCTTTGTTTGAGGTAAATTATTTGATAGCGGCTCTCGAAACATCCATCCATCACAGCCTATCAGAATCCGCTGCTGAACATAAGCCTCCATTGATGGCCTCATAAGGCTGATATTTACCATAGCTGCCACGATTGGCAAGCGCAATTTTTTATTTTCTAGTAATTATTAGGATAACACTGGTGTCATGGTTTGAATACCTCCATCACTTCTTATGTCTCTTATGGAACGACATTGGAAAAAATTCATTGATAAATCTGATGATAGAATTAATATTTAGAAATTTTTTCGCGCTTATTTTTAACTTATTTTGAACTCCCGACAATTCAAGTGCTATGCAAGTGCATGTACACTCATGCGTTTGATGCCCCGATGTCCAACGTATGCATAGTATAATATATCTGTGCTCGCTATAAATACACACACCTTATACATATCAGCCTTTTTGTAAACACCGTAACAGTAGATGTTTAAATTGTTATATATATATATATATATATATATATATTTTTTTTCTTCTTTTTGTTGTATACACACTCACGCCTGTCACCCAGAGGGGTAGGCAGAGACTAAGGACTTCCATTTGGCACGATCCTGACATACCTCTTTCGCCTCCTTTACATCCATATATCTACGCATACATGCTCGTCGGTTAAGGGTACTTCTAATATGGCCCATTTTCAAAATATCGCCAATTTGGTCAATAAACTTTCTTCTAGGGCGTCCCTTCCTGACTCTGCCGTTCACATCTGCCATATAAATTTGCTTAGTCACTCTTTTCTCATTCCTTCTTTCTACATGACCAAACTTTTCTTTTTTTCCGTTTTTTTTTTTTCTTTTTTTTTTCATATTTTTAATGTCCAGTTTATTAATGTAACCATCATTTGCAACTCAGCCGCCGACGACGCAAATATGACTTGATCATCGGCTTACAAAAGGCACACAGACATTAAATTGTTGTTGAAAACAAATTGTTGTGCAATCTTCTGATGTTATTACAATAAAACATATCAGAGGATTGTATATTATTTCGTTTTCAAGATGGCTAACGTACTAAGATTCCTCCATAAACATTTTTGCGTCTTGCACACTTGAGCTTTTAGTGAGACTTAAGGACCCTTTTGTTTTCACGGCTCAACGGCCACATTTTATTAGAAATAAAACATTTGTGATTCGTTTCAATATAAGTTTTTTATCGTGGATTTGAATTCAGAACTTTTAAATCCCATAATTACTGCAGAGGCGAGAAACAATGAGGCCCATTTCCTTGAAAGTCGCTTTACAAATGTCATAAATGCCTTATAGCGTTTGAGTGAAGTCACAATAGCGAGAGATGTCGCTCGCAGCTTATTGCTTTGAAAGTGCACCACGGATGGTTTATTCCACTTTAATCTGGTAATACTCATTCACAAAAGGAAGAGATTTTCAATCTTTATTTTAACTTTAATTTTGTCTTAAAGTAGTCAACTTTTTAATATTTTGAACGAGAATATAGATTAAATATGAAACTTTTTATGTTATTTGTTAAATCCGGCAGCCGTCACATATAAGAGTTGTCATGCACACGGAAACCCCGCCCTGCTGCACACTAGTTACTCAATTTCTACTTATAGATAGTTTAGGTAATTTCTTTTTACTGTGAAAATAATGGTATTTAAAAAAAAGTAAATAACATAAGCACTGCTTTATGTTAGTTCAGTTAGTATGCAAAGTTTCATGATCTTATTTAAAGTATTTTATGAATAACAGCGGTTTATTGTTTATTTTGGAGGTAACTTTGGATTTTTTTTCTATCGAGAAAATTTTACGAAATCGTGTTTTCGTCTAACATAATCATTAACATTAATCCTCAACTTTACCATATATTTATTTCAAAATTAATGCTGCAATATTTTCGGCATAACGAAGGATCTTGCTAAGCCATTTGACATTATATTTCCCCTTAAGTTCACTAAAAATATGGTTCTTCTCGGTCTCTAAGTTTGTAACTTACTGTGTTTTGTTGACATTACTTTTTTAATGACAGTTTATTGCTAATATAAAGAGTAAAAAATATTCACATTGAGTACCTACAAAAGTTCAGACGGCATCCTTTCCACGAAATTTCGCCAGCTTATTATTGATGATCTTTGTGTCATGATGATTTTTTCAGCGATTAGTGACTGAATATTGTATAATTTATAAGGGCTTGATTAAAAAATTATAAAGTTTTAGGCGCATTGATTGTTTGTTACGCAGAAAAATCGAAATAAATGACTTTTCTACCTTATCTTTGAAGATAGTAATCCAAATGACCTAAAATAATTCATTATTATGGAAACTCTACGCATATAAATATGTATAATTAACTACTAAGATTTTTATGTACCTTTATTGTACTTTTTTTAATCAAAATACAATAAAATCTTTTTGTAATGAAGTAAAACCTGACTTTTGTTTAGACCACAAGATAGAGAATTTTGTATAGATTTTATAATGCTAAACTTCATCATAGAAAAATAGTCTCAAATATAAGTTTTAATAATTTTAAGTGCTATGGGTGGATGCGGTCGCATACGACCACTCGGGATTTGCCGGGCGCATGCGAGTGCTTGGTTTTTTTATGGCGCTTGAAGGGTTCAATAATAATTGGGTCCAAAATAATAAAGTTTCAAACCAAATTCTAAAATAAATGTGAACGGAGTACTGATATCTAGTATTGTATATAAACTATAAATGTCTTATTGATTTGATTCAAATGAAATGGTAATTTCATCTGAGAAATAAAGAATCTTGAACTATAAATAGTGGTATAAATTTATCATACAATAAAACATTTTTATTTTTATTTTCTCAGTTCATAATTGTTTATTTACTTATGATTAATATTAATGCATTAAATATCTTTGTTCCAGGTATGCAACAAACCAGGGAATTAAATTCTGTTTGTATAGTACGCTTGCTACCCTGAGGTGTAGTCAATGATTACAGACTTCCATTTCACACGATTCTGTCACACCTCTCGCTTCCTTTTGTTTACGCATACATGCTCATCGGTTAACAGTGCTCCTAACTATGCCTATCTTTATATCTTTATATATCGCGTACAAAAACAAGCGTACAGAACCGGAACAATTATTTGAAGCCATAAAAATAGTTGTTCCATATTGGATTCGAATTCACGTCGGAAAGTGCCGCAGACAAACGCTTGGTTACTACACTGATCTGTCAGTTAATAATTAAAGGAAAATAAAAGGAAAGAGCACTCAAATCAAAAACCTTTTATTGAACCTTATATTAAAATAACTGAGGGCCAGATTAATTAATTTCTGAAGAAAAAAATTTGGAGAGGTTTTAAAAGTATATAATGACTTCTTTAGTATTTTACCTACTTGTTATTCGTTCATTTCCATTTTCCATTAAGTTGTATTAAAAGTTAATATTTCAGTTGCATTATGCTTTGAAGTTAAGATAACTTATCGTCGTTTGTATGCACAGAATTTTCAGTATCGATCATGTTTTTCAGGCAAAAAATATACATTCATAATCACATGGCCAATTTTTTATTTTACCACTTGTTTTTATAACGGTATCACGACCAGTCATACTAACAAATTCAGTAGCCCTAGTGTACATGCAAACGAGTGATTGATTTGAGGCCACTTCGCTGTAATGTAACCTACGAAGGTTGTTATTAGTAAAATGTTGTTGAGTAACAAAATGATAGAACAAAATCGAAAACGCAGTGCACTCGCAAACGCGCAATATGTTCAGAAATACATTCATACAGAAAATGTAATGTTAGTCCTTTTACTAGTTTTTAATGAATACTAACGGTTGAACCAAGCCTACAAAGCTACAAGCCTACAAAATACAAAAATAAACAAATATTGTATTATTTCTTTTTTTTAAATTCATTTTCTTTTTCGCAATAAAAAGTTTTAATAGCGGTTAGTTTTCGTCATTCATCACAATTTATTGTACCGAATCATGTTCATATCTTTATAGCACAAAAGTAAAATTTGTAGTAGATAAATTTGAGTAGATTTTATTGTTCTTTACTATATTTTATTAGGGTTGTTCTCATACCCTAGTGGCTTTTGATGGGTAGGTGTAATACATTAGATTTATGACGACAACGAAAAAGATTTGTAAATCGCAGTGGAAGATTTGTGGTGAACCCAAAAAATTTTAGTAGCCTATTTACTTATGTAAATGGTTGCTAGACTACGAAATGGTGCTATTATTTTAAATAAGGTAATCTGTGTCTTATGAAACAAAAAAGTACGCATTATGTCTCTAAAACTACCTAAAACTCAAATTCCTTTAGCCATGCTACAGCTACAGTACAGTTGTGGCACGAATAGGTGGGCTCGACCGGGGAAGGACCACGCTCTCACAGAATACCAGCATAAAATAGCAACTTAATGATGCCGTGTTTTGTATGGTGAGTGTAGAGAACCGGAGACCTTTTTTTACTGGAAACGAGGCATTCCATCTGAATTTTGATTCATAATTAAGGATAGATGAAGATTTCTTTGGGCCACAGCATCCACTTAGCATCAGGTGGCCTGTGTGTTCGTTTGACACCCTTATTCTATAAGAAAAGCTTCTTTATTAACAGCCCATAAATTATCACCCCTCAATTGTACGCACTCAGTCTGGCATGTAGATGGACCATCACAGTACCAGAAGTATTGTACTCCCGATGCTGCTGTTACATCTGGCGTAAAAGAGATAACACTAACGTTGTACTTTCGGTGCTGCTTTTACATCTGGCGTAAAAGATATAACACTAATGTTTTACTCCCGATGCTGCTTTTACATCTGGCGTAAAAGATATAACACTAACGTTTTACTCCCGATGCTGCTTTTACATCTGGCGTAAAAGAGATAACACGAACGTTGTAATCCCTATGCTGCTGTAACATCTGGCGTAAAAGATATAACACTAACGTTGTACTCCCGATGCTGCTTTTACATCTGGCGTATAAGAGATAACACGAACGTTGTACTCCCTATGCTGCTGTAACATCTGGCGTAAAAGAGATAACACTAACGTTGTACTCCCTATGCTGCTATTACATCTGGCGTAAAAGAGATAATATTGACGTTGTACTCTCGATGCTGCTGTAACATCTGGCGTAAAAGAGATAACACTGACGTTGTACTCTCGATGCTGCTGTTACATCTGGCGTAAAAGAGATAACACTAACGTTTTACTCCCGATGCTGCTTTTACATCTGGCGTAAAAGAGATAACACGAACGTTGTACTCCCTATGCTGCTGTAACATCTGGCGTAAAAGAGATAACACTAACGTTGTACTCCCTATGCTGCTGTTACATCTGGCGTAAAAGAGATAACACTAACCTTGTACTCCAGATGCTGCTGTTACATCTGGCGTAAAAGACATAACACTAACGTTGTACTCCCGATGCTGCTGTTACATCTGGCGTAAAAGACATAATACTAACGTTGACTGTATTGTTGCGGTGTAAGAATATTCATTACACGGGGTATGTTCCGAAATGTTTCCAGTATACTGGCGAATGCAAGTGACATCATTAAGTGACGCCAAATTCTACCATATTCGATACAACGAATCACCAGTATGGCGTCGATTTATGACGTCATTTGCATTGGCAAGTGTACTGGGTTCTGTTTCGGAACATACCCTCTATATCGTCCCGTAAGTGTTGTAAGGGGCGACAGGGAAGCCAGGAGATGGCAGCAGTGTTTTCCTAATAGCAACAAAAATATAAAAACTGCGGCTGGCTACCCGCCTGCCAAGCGTGGCAACTATGGCCCCTCATATGAGGCAATCTATAGAGGATGTCTACGTTCAGCAGTTGACTTCTAATAGGTTGTAACGGTAACTGAAAACGAGACCGTTACAACGCCATCTACTTCAAATTATAAGATCTTTCTAGCGTTTTCTCTTGTTGCCTGTTACACATACGTGAATGAAAAGGGGAAAGTATCACATATGTAGTACATGCAGGGCCAATAACACAGAGGTACGTAAGTTTTATATAAGTTTCATAAAGATCTACTCTTCGAGCGAGCGAGTAATGATTAAGTTTTGTCGAAATATAGGGTATATGGGATATTTTTAATAAGTTTGTCGATTCAGATGAAGAGTTGACCGATCTACTCAAGCAGCAGTATTAGATACACTCTCTTGGTATATTGCTTAAGAGTAGACCAAGGCAGGAGGAAGAACGCGCTGTCGGGATATTCGAGCGTACTATTAAGAGAATCGGCGGGCATTACATACTTTCTTTTCGTGTGTTCTTCGGCATTAGCCTGTCAAATATCAGAGAATAGCTAATTAAAATTTCAGCCTTATAAAATAAAAGTATTTCAGGAAATCCTTCCTGACAACTTAAGGCTCGCCTGCAAAGTTTTTGAAACCAACGGAATCACATGGAATTGCATTTTATACATATAAAATGTGTTAATTAAAACATATTTAATTTGGCAAAATCTTGTAAAAGCATTTTTTTATTATTATTTTACATTTTATAAATTTGTAGGGCAATGTTGCAAACGTGCCAAGCCCTCACCTAACCGGTCATTAGGCTATGGGACTGCTTTGCCTAGGAGGCCACCTGGGTAGGCACCGCCCATTAACCTATTTTTATCGCCAAAGAGCGTATTGTATTTAGTTACTAGCTGTGAAGCACTCCAACTTAGTCCTCAACAGTGACAAGCATCTGTAGCCCTCCTGTTGGTAGTTGGTTGCAGGAGTCTATTGGCTGCAGTACCACTTATCATTAGATGGACTATAAGTTCGTTTGTCCCAGGTCGTAATTTACTTATTGAACTTATGTTAAAATCAAAAACAAATCAATGCAGTGCGCCGTGAAAGTGTTTGCAGCATATACTTCACTCCAGAGGCTTAACTACCATTTACCCATTTCCACCAAAATTATGCTTGCATAATCTTTACTAACTCTCTATCTTCGACTATGCTGACATTTGTTACCTTGATATCACCGAGGGGCAACTTAACAAACTTGAGCGACTCAAAAATCTCTGTATAAAGTTCATATTTGGGCTTCGTAAATATGTCCATGACTCAAGTGGCTCCTAACCCATCTTCGTCGGAATACTCATAATATACTTTTTTGCGCTATACTGCGTCTTATTTAGTATATCAAGTCCTCCCTATCTAAAAGAACGTTTTAAATTTCTCAGCTATTGTCACGATTTTTTCTTTACGGTCGAAAGAAAATATTTCCCTCCAATATCCTGTGCACATGTGTGACATTTTATGATAATTTTTTTGCTTTGGAACTCCTTACCCCAGTTAATTAAAAGTGCTCAATCCTAATTAATAATTTGTATGTATTCAAGAAACAGGTTAAGGAACACTATTTGTCTCTTTAACTCTTCTCTCTTCCTCCTCTTAGTTATATCTTAGGTATGTTGTCATTTTAGTACATAAGTTGGTTTTTTTATAATTTAGTGAACCGTTAATCTTTTTCTTATGTTTACTAATTTCTTCTGGGATGGGATTGCTATGTAGCAATAAGACCGCCTTTTGTTTTTCGCTCATTATTTGTTAAGTTTTTGTTTTATTTATCTTTTCTCAATGTAAAATAAAGAGTATTGTATTAAAGTAACATGGTAGCTTTGTAACTAATAGTTAACCAACCTCTTAGACCAAACCATATTTAAATGTAAAATATTAAATTAAACAAGTGAGATAGAAAATCCTATGTTAGATAAATTGTGATACATTTGCTCACTCCTAAAAAAAATATAATAGGTAATAGGTAGGTAAAAACCTATGAAATTGCCGTTCGAGAGTACTGGCCATTTCAAATCAAAATAATTTTTGTTTGGATATTTGTTTTTTTGTTTGGAATTCTAATTTCAAATTAATATTACTTTAAAAACATGGAACTCTTTTTTTAATTAGTCATTTGTTTATTGATTAGCGTTATGTTTTCATCGTATTTGAATCTTTTTCATTTTATGGATACGTTAAAAATTCGAGTAATTATGGAATATGAGTATCTACCGTCGTGGCAGCAACGCGGCACAAGCGGGACGCAACATCTAAGACGTTTACGGAGCTAATACTACTTACAAACGAATGCGCCACCTAATATTGGTTTTCCCGCCTCCGTTCTGGAAATTTCGACCAAAAAAATGAACCCCGTGGTCGTCCGAAAGCTTTTGTCGAAAATGACGACTTAAAGATGATTCTGGAAGCTGATGATACTCAATCCACGACTGAATTAGCACTAATTTTCGACGTTAGCAATAAAACAATATTGGTTTATAATTTGCGTCAAATTGGCAAGGTAAAAAAAGCTTGAAAAAAGGGTGCCCAACGAACTCAGTGATCGCCGGCGTGAAGTACGCGTCGAGACGTGCCTTGCACTGCTCAATAGGCACACAAACGAAGGAATTTTGAAACGCATTATTACCTGCGACAAAAAAGGCTTCTGTTTGACAACCGCAAGCGATCACTAAGTTGATTGGATCCTTACCTTACCTTAGAAAAGTGATGGTCATTGTTTGGTGGTCTAGCGCCGCTGTGATTCATCACAGCTTCCTACCAAATGGAATGAGCATTACTGCAGAAGTGTATTGTGAAGAACTGAACATAATGATGGAGAAGCTTGCACGTCTCGAAACAACTTTGGTCTATTGCTCGTCCCCGTTGCTCCTGCACAACAACGCGGGACTGCATCCTGTACCATAGATGGTTTCCAAGTTACAAGAGCTGGGATTGGAAGCACTCCGTCATCCCCCGTACTCCTCGTGATTGCGGCGGATACCTTGCGCCTATGCGCTTCTAATTTTTCAGAATTTGGATTACTTTAACGGGAAAGAAATTCAATATCCGAGAGGCAGTACAAAATGCCTTTTAAAAATTTGTTGCCTACCGTCCAGCTGGTTTCTTCAAGAAGGGCATCAATAAACTGCCATTGCGTTGGCAAAGATGCATTGATTGCTTGAGTCATATGTTTGATTAATAGAAGTAAAAAAATAAGTTAACTTATTTGATAAAAAACAGCTATTTCTTAGGTAAAGACCTAATATGTATATAGTAATACAAAGTTTATAGTAATAATACAAATACAATGTATGTACAAAACTGTAGATACCATAAGTCATTCAAAAATTATATGGCTCATACGAGTATATCGAATTTATTCTTCATTAAAATGAATGTACTGGTCACGTCTCAACATTGAGTTTATTTATGATCTTCATGATATATCCTTAAGTGGGTGGGTGTCCTACCCCGTCAGGAAACCGGAAATTCTATTTCGCCACTACCACAGGTTGGCAGTGTGTGAGTACCATTATAACCAATTTATTAGAATTTACTATCTGTTATCTTCTATTCATCCTTGCAGGTTCCTTGGTTTTCAAGAAACTTACGAGTATCTTTTTAAAAACTTTTTAAATAGGAACGTTAGGCGTCTGCAATATTTTCTACGTAAAACTTTTGTTCGTAGTTTCGCGCCAAACTTCACCATTCGAAAAAAGCAAAAACGTTTGACGATTTATATAGTCAGTAGTTTCAGTGTTTTAAAAAACTTGTAAATAGATGACTGAAGTTTTGTGTATCATTAAGTTAACAAATATACATTAAAAGAGAGAAGTATCTAAGTATTAATTTTAATTTTCGTTAGCTATTTCTTGCACATATTTTAAAAACAATAATAAGTGATCCCATGCTGCGGAGAACCAATGCTACGGAAGCTTTTTATAAAACTGACTGATATGATAGTTTGTTTTCCTAATGGATATACATAAATTATTTTTTATTAATAAATATACAAATTCTGCATGCTTCATTCGGCACAAAATTAAAATTGTTTTTTTGGTTACACAATTGCGGCGGGTACATACTACAAGGAGAAACATTTAGTGTGGGGGTAACGTTTTCAAGAAATTAAATAAAAGCGTAAATATGTAATAGCCAGTAATAATATATATTGTTTAGTTCTTTCTTTTTATGAACAAAAACTCACGGTTTTTGAGAAATTCTGAGAAATTGCCCTCGAGGATACTCGGGCCCGGGGAAATTGAATATCTACAAATTATATATTGTGTGTTGAATTTATTCGCAGTTTATCGTCGCAGTCTTTTACTGTAAATATTTTTATAGGTGTGAGTAAAAGCGTCTAGTTAAACGCAAGGCAATAGCAATCAGAAAAACTTTATGTTTACGTTGAAATTTTTTTTTGTCATGAAGTGTGTTTTAGTGGTATTTTCTTACGATACGGACCGGAAGACTATGCCCTACTATACTATACCCAGTATACGTACGTACGTCGTTCTTAATAATTTACGTCTGACGTGAAAGGAATAGTCATATGGAAATTTTTCGGAGGGCGTGAGATCTTTTTAGCATTTCCTATGGCCGCTTCTTGCGACACCCGCGAGGCAAAATGGGGTGCTGGACTCCCTTACGACGTCATAACTCGACAATCTCAATTGTGTACGTTTATAGTTTATACCACCTCCACGACACGTAAGCAATGCTAAGTGTGACAGTAACATATAAGAAAATAAATAATTAATGCGTGTAACCTTTATGCGAAGTCGAAATGAAATTAATTTGTATTAAATATTAATATTTTTATGTAAGTATTGTTAATGATATTATATTTACATATATATATATATATATATATATATATATATATATATATATATATATATATATATATATATATATATATATACTTAATATAAGAAGTGTGTGAGTTTATTAGCATTTGACACAATTCACTATTTACATAGATAAAAATGATCGCTTTTTTGGTCACACCTTATTAACTACCTGCATTATGATTCGATGTTTTCCAGTTTGTTGTTTAAACATAATATATTGTACATAATGAACAGAAATTTAAGATTCCTGACCATTATAGTTTTAAGACAGAACCCGTAACAAAATGACATCTGATTTCTTCTTAATTTAATTTAAAAAATGTATTTGCACTATACTCAATGATTTCTCCACATGATTCACTCCGCATGCCAGGGTAAAAAATCGGCTCCTTTTTTATCCTTCTATATCGATATATGGACCTCTATGGATTCAATATTCGGTCGGTATAGACAGAGAGATCAGTGACATACAGACGGACAACAGAGCAAAGTGAAATTAATGTGGCTCATTTTTACGTTTTGGGGGAACCCTAATATTTATAAGATAAGTCTGATTACCTATTTTAAGTTTATTGGATTTTAGAACTCCTGTGTGCAGTTATAAAATGGCAGCGGCCATAGAATACATACATAATAGAACGGGGGTGTGGGCGGAGCCCGTGTAGCCATTAAAATGCCACAAGACGTCAATTCACATGTATAAATGTCAACACGAGATGTGTTTTCTTTTGACGTTACAATCGTTTCCAAATTTCGCATGCAAATTATTTAGAAAATGCCAAATTGCACGCTACTTACAGATAAATATGTATTAAAATCCGTCTGTCAACACAGCGAATCGGGTTTGTAGTAGTGATTAACTGATAATACGACGTAATTGCTTGTATGTGTGCTCCCGGCGACGCCGAACCTCGATACAAAATAAGGTTGACAGCTATTCTATTGTATATTATAGTATTCTATGGCAGCGGCCATTAACTTTCGGCGTTGGTTGGCGTTAAAATTTTCGTTACAGACTCTTAATCTTCTTAAGCACTCACGGACAAAATGAAGCTGGAGCGCCAGCAATTACTTTTAAGCGTCTATTGCTGCAAATGAATGTTGAATACTGTTTACGCTTATGCAGTTTGTGGGCATTTTATTTTTAGTAACCTCTTGGTATTTAAGTCCATAATACAATATCCAGTTTAGAATTTTTAGCATTATGTTTGAAACGAGTCCTTTGGAATGACAACGCATGTATTTTTATGTATTTTATGCTTTTTGCTTATCATTCAAAAATATGTGTTATTTTAATTATTATATGTTATTAATTTTAATTTAGTTGTAACATTGTTTAATAAAATACTTGTTAATTAGTTTTCCCCTTTTGTATTTGTTTAAGTTATGAGTATGTTAGGGCTGAATCTGAGTGACAGGGTGAGAAACTGTGTGATAAAAGAAGAGTGTGGTTTGCAAGATGATGCAGTGACCAGGATTAAGAAAGGAATGCTTCGGTGGTTTGGTCATGTAGAAAGAATGAATGCGGAAAGACTGACAAAGCAAATATATGTTGCAGAAGTGAATGGAAGAGTCGGAAAGGGACGTCCTAGGCGGAAGTTTGTCGACGAAATTGGCGATATACTAAAAGTGGGCCAAATTAAGAGTACCTTTAACCGACGAGCATGTATGCGTAGGTATATGGATGTGGAAGAGGCGAGAGAGGTGTGTCAGGATCGTGCTAAATGGAAGTCTGTAGTCTCTGCCTACCCCTCTGGGTGATAGGCGTGAGTGTTTATGTTTATGTATGTATTGGTTTAAATTCGCTGTGTGAATTTAATTAAATTATCAATTATTCCATGGCCGCAACAAGGAATAATTGATAATTGATTGAATTTGTTTTATCGTTTTCATAATATATGATATTATTATATTGGTATTTTTTATAAGGTTAACCCTACAAGTTGGAAAGTAAAAAAAACTGACAGTCTATATACTAATTTCTGCTGTTGGGTCCTGTCGATGGTATTGATAGAATGAATATTTCGGGTGATTTGTACTATGGCGATAGTAGATAGATTCTGTGGTATTATGCTAAATCAGTGAGTTTTGTTGCTGCAAACAATATATTTTTTATTAAAAGCTTTCGTTTAATATTCTTATGATATATTGAATTGCAGACATAACAAAGAATATAACGTGTCATGTATTTAATTTTTCGTATTATTTTATAGTTTGAATAATGTATTTTTCTCTCTCTCTTCTCTCTCTCCTTGAGTCACCGCTAAAAAAGTAGTTTCAGATAAATTCAACTGTACTGTTCAACAAATAAGAGACCTTATTGTGTATACAGCGAGCGAACTAGGCCGCGGTTGTTTACAAACACTTCTTTGTGCCCTGGGCTGGAGTTTGCGTACTCGTCAGAGAGGACATGTGTTTTCGACGCCTTGGCAGCATTGAAGGACGCACCTGTCCATCTTATAGCTGCGCGTATACAGCGACGACAATCCTTGCATCTACGGGTGCCTCTATAGGTCCTATAGCGGTAATGCCGACACATAACGGCTGATTGACCACGTCCAGATGGCTGCAGACTGCGTGCTGCAACAGGTTCCATCCGCAGAGATCGTGATGCATGGTGATTTTAACGCCCACCACACTTGGCTTGGTTCTCGTTTAACCGATCATGCGGGTAGATCCGTATATGACTGCTTTAGCATATGGTCTGACACAACTGATTACCTCGCCTACGCGGATCTCAGATGTGAAAGATCATGTACCTTCCCTGTTGGACCTTCTGCTGACCTCTCATCCAGTCGGATATCAGGTTTCCGTCGATGCCCCTCTTGGCACCCCGAACCATTGTCTGATTCGGAGTACGGTGCCACTCACGCTTCCATCGCGGTTGCGTACTGCAGGTTGCCGCCGTGTTTAGCATTATAGGTCAGCCGATTGGGAAGGAATGCGGTCTTTTTTACATCCTACCCTTGGAGGCGGGTTTGCTTCTCGCCGGATGATCCCAGCGTTGTTGCTAATTCTGTCGCTGATGTGGTGCTACAGGGAATGGAACTTTTTATTCTATCGTGTGTGGTACCTATCGGAGGCAGAATCCAGCCTTGGTTTGGTCGCTCCTACAAAATTGCATTACGTCGTAAGCAGAAGTGCTACTAAGACGTCTCGGGATGCAAATACCAGCGGCCTTAAAAAGAAGTACAATTCTTCCTCCAGGTCCTTCAAAAGTGTCATTGTATAAACAAATTCAAAGCACATCGGCAGAATTGGCAAGAAACTGGTTCGTCTTCCTTCGGGAACACGTGCATTCTGACATCTCGCCAAGGCTTTCCAAGGGAACTTCTGTCAGCCATCTCTCCCATCCCTGCACAGGGTGGAAGACTCACTGACCCATGCCGCAAAGGAAAAAGCCGATCTTCTGGGCTTTCTCTTTGCGTCCAACTCGACTCTTGATGACGGGAGGAACACACCGCTGACCATCCCGCGGTGTGAGTGCTCCACACAAGATATGCTGTTTATCCAACGCTCGGTATGCAGAGCACTCCTCTCCCTGGACGTCAACAAGTCGAGTAGGCCTGATGGCGTTCCTCCTATTGTGCTAAAGACGTATGCTCCGAAGTTGGCACCGGTTTTAACGCGTCTTTTCCGGTACTCCTACTCCCTAGGCGTAATCCCGAAGTCATGGAAAATAGCCTTCGTGCACCCGGTCCCTAAAAAAGGTAACCGGTTTGATCCGTCCAATTATAGGTCTATCACTATCACTTCCTTGTTCTCTAAAAAAAATGGAATCCATTATTAACAGCCAGCTCATGCGGTACCTTGAGGATTACCAGCTGATTAGTGACCGCCAGTACGGTTCCCATTGCGGTCGTTCGGCTGGTGGTCTGGGTTACCTAACTCATAAATGGGCGGATGTAGTAGAGTCCAAGGGGGAGGCGTTGGCCGTAAGTTTGGACATAGTGAAGGCTTTCGATCAGGCTTGGCACAAAGCTTCTTACGAAGCTTCCTATTGGCTTCCCGAGAATTTGTATAATTGTATCACCAATTTTCTTGCTGATCGGAGCATCAAGGTCGTAGTAGATGGTGCATGCTCCTATTACAAGCCCATTAAACGCTGGTGTTTCACAAGGCTGCGTGCTATAACCAACGCTATTTCTTCTGCATATCAATGACATGTTGTAAACCGGTAACATTCATTGTTATGCGGACAACAGCACTGGTGAAGCTTTGTACACCGGCCGTGCCAATATTTCTCGGGAAATGTCGCCGAGTACCGGGATAAACTTGTGTCTGAATTCGAGACTTTGTTTAACAAAGTCTGAGACTAGGGGCGACTAAATCTAGTCCAGTTTAATCCCCAGAAGACACAAGTTTGTGCGTTTACCGCTAAAAAGAGCCCCTTCCTCGTATCTCGTCAATTTCAAGGCACTCCCCTTGTTGCCTCAGCCAGTATCGGAATCCTCGGCGTAGACATATCGAGTGACCTGCAGTTTCGTGGTCGCTTGGAAGAGAAGGCCAAATTGGCCTCTAAAAAGCTTGACCTGCTCAGCAGAGCGGGACAGTACTTCATTTCGGCTCACCGCCTGCATCTTTACAAGGCGCATGTTCGGCCGCATATGGAATACTGTTCCCATCTCTGAGCTGGGGCTTCCCAGTGCCAGCTTCTTCCATTTGATCGCATCCAGTGCAGAGCTGTTCAAATCGTCGGCGACCGAGCTCTTTCCGATCATCTTGACTTTCTGGCACTGCGAAGAGATGTTGCATCTCTTTGCGTATTTTATCGTATCTACCACGAGATGTGCTCTAAGGAATTGTTCGAATTAATTCCAGCCGCACAATTTCACCATCGCACGATACACATACACATCACATACGCATCGATACGACTTAGGGACCTAGAAAGAGTAAAAATAGCATCTTTATAAAATAAATACTTTCAAATACTTCGTAAATGGAATATTTTTTATTAAAGTTGCACTGAAAAAACACGCTTACATTCCTCATGGAAATTTGTCAGCGCAACACATGGTCACCTGCAACCAACTTTAAACAATTAAAGCTCATGCATTGCTAGCCCTCTTATTTATTTATTTAAGCTATTACGCACAAAAAATAAAATCGTCCATATGGCGGACTCCTTATATTTCAATCCAAAATAGTTGTGGCAGTTCTGATTGGTGGCAGAAATTGGCAAGCGGATGACACCCACTCAGAGTAATTCCTAGGCACAGAAGGAACCTAGCTACCTTACAGACCTTAACTTTCAAATAAAATTATTTACCTGCAAAAAAAACTACAGATATTAATTAAATCAATTAACCAACTTGTGAAAAAATTAAAAATTTTGTTAAATAATTATAGTCTTTAACAAACAGGGAAAGAAGAAAATTTGTCGTAATAAATTTAATTAAATTTTACCGCCTCCGTCAATGTTTTTTAATTTGAATTTCGAATATAGAAAATAAATTTGCCAGGACCAAATTGATATTTAATTCGTTGTACTTGTGTTTTGTGTTCGGTATTTGTACTTGACGGTTTTCGAGCGGACGCTATCTCATAAGTTTAATTTAGAGCGAAGTTGACACCAAGTCATGCTAAATACCGACGCCGTCGCGGTTGTCATCTAACAGACCTCAAACGTCTCTTGTGATTGATGTCATAAAGTCAGTGGTTTGTTTATTATTATGAGGCCTGCGTAAAATAACTTTAATGTACTCAATTTTCTCAAGTTTAGTGAGTAATGCCATTAGTTACATTGTAATATAATATAAGTTACCTGTCTTCTAATATTCATGCTTTCATCTTAATGAATATAGAATATTCATAAGAGTTTTGACTTCATATTTGTTCCTGCGTAAAGTCAACGCAGTAATTAGTCGTATTAAGTTTCTTCAAAGTTAATTAATGTCAAATTGAAGTCAAAGTGAATTATAAGTGGCGGAGTTTGTCTGAGCTTGTTTATGTAAAGTAATATAGGGAAATTTATACATTCAGTTTAAAAGTGGTTAACATTTGTACAAAAACAAATGATTAATTGTGAACATTTTTGCAAAATATTTTTTATGGAAGAGAAACGAACATACGGTTCACCTAATGGTGAGTGATCAACGTCGCCCATGATCATCCGTAACACCAGTGGAATGCAGGTGCGTTGCCAGCCTTCTAGAATGGAGTACTCACTTTTCTTAAAGGTCTTGGTCGTGAGAGACATTTCTATTTCGTTTATATGGTATTTTTTCACCAGTTAGTAAAAATGAGACCCTTTTTACTAACTGGTGACGAGACATCCCATTTTAGTTCACAGGGGTTGCTACTGACAACGCATCTGAATTTTAATTTTTAACTTCCCACTATGAAAAAAAAAATGATTTTCAAAAAATCTTGTATTGTATTGTTTTCACCCCGGTTTTTGAAAATCTAGTTCTCTTCAGATCTTGACGTTTCGGGGTCCTAGGAAGCTATTCTGGCTTTCTGGCTTTTGTGGTTTTTTCAAAATTATGTGATAATTTGTAGAATTTGGAACCCTTTGCATTCGAAATTAGTTCCAGGGATGGCCTGCAGGGTTATCCAATTTTTTATAGCAAAGGGGGCGAACGAGCATGCAGCTCACCTGATAGCAAGTGTCAACCGCCGCCCATGAGCAACTGCAACACCAGTAGAATTGTAGGTGCATTGCAGGCCTTTTAAAAAGGAGATAGCTCGTTTCTTGAAGGTCCCTAAGTCGTATCGGTCCGGAAAAATCGCCGGTTGTAAAAAAAATTAGAATCAATGTAGGTGTCTATGGTGGCCTATATTCTATAACAAATTATAGGGATAATTCAATGGATTTTACCTTAGTCAACATAGTTCAGAGAAGTGCTGCTTATAAACGAAATCGAAATATAGCATCGGTGACAATAATTTAATATACACATTCATGCATTAAATTCTCTTATAAATCATCATTCATCATCATTACAGCCCTTCACAAGTCCACTGCTGAACATAGGCCTCCCCCAAGTAATGCCACAAAGCACGGTCCTGAGCCACCTGCATCCATCGACTTCCTGCATGTCTTACCAGGTCGTCACTCCATCTAGTGGGGGGTCGCCCTACACTACGCCTACCGGTACGAGGCTGGCACTCGAGAACCTTTCTTCCCCATCGTTTATCGGTTTTTCGAGCTATATGGCCGGCCCATTGCCACTTCAGCTTACTAATCCGTTGGGCTATGTCGGTCACTCTGGTTTTACTGCGGATATCCTCATTTCTGAGTCTATCACGCAGAGAAATCCGAGCATAGCCCTCCCCATAGCTCGCTGAACGACCTTGAGCGTCCTCATACGGCCAGCAGTGAAGGATCACGTCTCTGATCCGTAAGTCATCACTGGCAACACGCACTGGTTGTACACTTTAGTTTTCAGAGATTGAGGTATACCTGACGAGAAGATGTGTCGTAATTTCCCGAACGCTGCCCAGCCGAGTTGAATCCGTCGATTGACCTCTCGGTCGAAGTTGGACTTACCTAGTCGGACTATTTGTCCCAGGTAAACGTACTCGTCAACAACTTCGAGCATAGTGCTCCCCACAACTACCGGCATAGGTGTGACATGGACATTGAACATAATCTTTGTTTTGTCCATGTTCATTTTAAGACCTATCCGTTGGGAGACACCATTGAGGTCATTGAGCATAGTGCTAAGGTCCTTCCAGCGATTCTGCCATAAGGACTATATCGTCGGCAAATCGAAGGTGAGTGATGTACTCGCCATTGATGTTAATACCGTATCCTTTCCAGTCCAGTAGCTTGAAAAGTCTTCCAAAGCAGCGGTGAAGAGTTTCGGGGATATAACGTCACCCTGTCTTACACCTCTCTGCAGTTGGATAGGTTTCGAACTCTGGTTCTGTACTCGGATAGCCATCGTAGCCCTACTATACAAACACTTCAGCACTTCGATATACCGACAGTCAACTTGGCACCGCTGAAGGGACTGTAGCACCGCCCAAATTTCGACGGAATCAAAGGCTTTCTCATAGTCCACATACGCCAGGCAAAGTGGCAGATTGTACTCTTCGGTCTTCTGTACAATCTGGCGCAGGGTATGTATGTGGTCTATGGTACTGAAGCCTTTTCGGAAACCGGCTTGTTCGGGAGGCTGGATGTCGTCGAGTCTGCGTGCGAGACGATTCGTAATGACTCTCGAAAACAGCACGTAGACGCGGCTCAGAAGGGAAATCAGTCTGTAGTTCTTCAAGAGAGCGTTGTCGCCTTTCTTAAAGAACAAGACCACCACACTTCTGCTCCACGCCTCCGGAGTAGTGCCACCATGGAGGACGGAATTGAAGAGCTTCTGAAGGACTTCAAGTACCGGTGTTCCACTCGCTTTCAGAAACTCCGCTGTAATTCCATCCTCGCCTGGGGCCCTGCCGTTTTTAAGGTGCTGGAGAGCCATTCTAATCTCGCTCAGACTGACGTCCGGAATATCATCGGAATAGTGTCGGATCGTTACTCACACTTGCGTGTGGCTCCAACAATGATGTGTATACCTGCCCATAGAACCTCTCAATCTCACTCAAAATTTCAGGTGTCCCGGAAACGATGTTGCCACACTCAGTCTTCAGCTTTGACAGTTGGCTCTTTCTGGCAGACAGATCTCTGGCAAAGACTTTGGAGCCCTGGTTCCGCTCGATCGCTTCTTTAATACGAGCAGTATTAAAGAAGCGTACTCTTATAAATATGAAGGAAAATTATTTACCCGGAAAAAATACACAAGAATAATATAAAGAAATTGCACCATATTGATATAAGTATATGCGCAAGAACCTATTTCAGTAGGAAAAACGGGCCACAATACCATCGGAAATTAAACGAACTTTGGTTGACGGAATCGCCCTGTCGTAATCTGTGTTGCCTTCATGCCTTTGTTAAATTTCGTAATTCGAATTAAAACTTTGCCACTTTTCGTTATCTGTGTTAATAACAAAGGAAATATTGGTCGTAAAACGTATCCTTAGGTTCCATAAAATAATAAGTACTTGAGGGCTAACAGTTCTGTTGTGACACAATTAGATATTAGTTTTTAATGTCAATTACTATCAAAGTAAAATATTTTTTTTTAAAGAAAAAGTGTCTGGTATTATTGCTACCGTTACCGTTACAGCCTATTAAGATAGGCCTCCTCCATAGATTGCATCACACGGGGGATATTTGCCATAGTTGCTACGCTTGGCAAAAGGGTTGGCAATCGCAGTTTTTTTATTTTTAGTCGTCGTCGTTATTATAAAGACGCTGGTGCTCATCATCAGGTGCAGATTTGTTTCCCTCTGTCGCCTTTAACGACATGCACGGGATGATATGAAGTAGTGGATATTCTTACATACCATTACACGGTACAAATATTTATTAAGTATACATATATATATATAACCAACTACACTGTACAGCATACACATCACATGCCTCACATACCTTCTAAATACTCTTAGTTTCTCAGATATTTATTACACAATCTTTACTTCATCACCGTGTTCGTGGTGTTCAAATGACTGTTGTCCGATACTATTGAACATAACATTATGTCGGTAAAGCGAAGTTGAGGTGAATAACTGATATATTAATTACTTCATCGTAGACCTCATCTTTGCTCTCGGCCATCGCCATCGGTTCAAGAGTGAGGCCATTGTTCATTAAAAATATATACATTATACATACATATTTAATATATAATAAAATTTTTTGAAGTAGTGGTTTTGTACCAGTGTTTTGCAAGCCATTGCTTATTTAGATTATCTATGTAACGGCCCTTCCAAAGAGAAAATCTGGATGATAAAAGATGACTTGTTATTATTTACACACATTAATTAACTTTCTTGTTATGTACTTTTATGTATGTATCAACACTTCCGGGCGTCCGAATAATCTGAAAATTTGCAGGCGTATATATAAGATTATATCATGAGTCATCATGACTTTCGTATTACATATCGATTCGTAAGGGTAATACCATCATATTATGCCCATTAAAATTAAAAGGTTTATAATCCTTTAAAGAATTTACGGATACATTTTAGATGTGCACTAAAGTCCTACAGAGCTAATATTGTGAATTCCAACGGCGAAGCGCCTGCAATGTTGAGTGACGCGGTGCAGGCTACTTAATTGCGTACTTATGCCAGTATAAGTAAGGCTTAGTATTTAGGAATTAGAGAATAAAAGTAACACACATAAATATGCCGTATATATTTATATATATGCACAAGTAGACACGTTAATTTTAAAATAACATTTATAACTAGTGATCCGCACTGTCTTCGCTTGAATAAAATTGAATTATTTATAAGTATAGATTAGTAAGATATTCACGAAGACTATAAAATAAAACAATGTAAATATGTCAAGAAAATATTACAAATAGGACAGATGTTGAAATCGGAGCAGCTATCACTTTCAGAATCTCTGTTCAGCCAACATTAATTAAAACTCTTTAATATCATTTTCATTCGTTACCTCCCTCGTCCAATAATTATTTTCCAATCTTTTCATGTGATTAACTTCTTTTCGCCGATCCGCGGCCGTAATTGAGGCTATTGCTTCAATCGTTAACACTTCTATTTTATTCCAGCTGATAGACATTCTTTTCGGCAACTCTTTGTTTTACCAGATTCTATACATATTCTATCGGGTTTAGATCACAGTTGTATGGTGGTAATCTTAATATTTCATGGCCGTGATTAGCTGGTAATTTATATATAGCGTTATGTTTCGCTGGCTTGTACTTTTTAACTAATTCTAAAAGCTCATATTTTGTCCATGAATCGTCATAATGTTTCATTTTCGCGTAACCAATTTTTATCTCACCTTTTCGGTTTGCTACTGATGGAGGTTTACTTACTTGCATACTGTAATACAGCGCATTGTCCATCACCACACTGCTATTTGGAGGTAGGTTTGGGATAAATTTCTCCTCAATATATTTAGTAAAATTTTGCTTACTCATTTCATCACGGTAATCGTTCTTTTTTGGTTTTGGCCTTAAAAATCAACTCAACACGCTTCAAAAATCCATTTCCTGAACCTGCATGCAAAATAATACATCTCCTTGGGTTCCGTACCACCAAGTCTATCACTGTTTATCTTGTTTTCATTATTTGTTATTTAACTATAGAGTAGTATTATAGTGATTGTATTATTATAGTGATAATTAGAAGAAATAAATAGATAAATTCAATGAGAGTATTACTATTTTTAAGATACAAGAAGAAAAACAAAAAAATTGTTGGAAATATCTTTTTTTTCGGGATCTAATATAAAGGCTTGGACTTTAAAATTTTATTTGAACTCTAAGAACGGACAATGCTTGAAAAAACTAACGTTGAATAGTGATAACAATATTTTTGATTTATTATTTTATGTACCATACATAGTCTGTTTTAATCATTAACTATTATATTAACAAATGGATATCTACTAGATGAAGTTGGTACTCACCATCTTTCTTTCTTTTTTAATTCGAGTGACAGTCCTATTGCCATACTTGGTTTACTATATTGCAATGGGTGATAACGTTCCAGATTATTCTCTTCCTCAAAATGCTTTATTACGTTGTATACAATTTTACATGTAGCACTTTGTAGTACTTTCCCGCATGCCATTGTTAACATAACGTAGATAAAATAATAAGATATACATCAAGTAACGTAATATTCAACAAAAACTAAATAACTAACAACGCTTTATATTAAATAATAATCAAGACAAGTCGACCTAAAGTTATAGCACGTACGACAAACGCATGTCGCAACATGCTTTTTTTTTAGTCTGTACCGGCGGGTGTGAGTATAGATAGCGACAGTGTGCGAGCGAGAGGTAAATAGAGGCGACGCCATTTTCAGTCCCATTCTTTAACCGCACGAGTATATTCGTAAATTCTATAACCAAAAGAAAAGCACTACAATAATGTAATATATTAATCACTAAGAAATACGAATAATGTACATTTTTAATACGCGATTAATAAACGTTTTATTTATTCACGAAAGTTGAGGATTAAATAGTTGAAGGAAGGTTAAAAACATATTATTGTAGCAGAATAAACAAGCGTTTAAAGAAAAAATAAATTAAATATATCTAACTCTTTCGCTCTTTTCACTATTTTTTTAAATTTCATTATTTCAAGCGAAACAAATCACAATTTTTTCTTCACTATTGAAAAATGCGAGCATAAGAAAAAGGGTTGGCCGAAATGAGACACGGTTTCTTGTAATATAACGTTCTTGGGCCGCCAAAGAAATTCCTTGTTCCATGTAAATGATCGTATTCGTTGACATATGACTGTTCCAGATTCAAATGGAACTTATTCAACGAAAGGAGTGGGTAACAATTTTAGTACTATGCTTCTGATTCCTTGAGATACATTTTTTGATTTCAGTTTACTCGATTGCTAGTTATTATAAATCTTGATAATAGTTAATTATAAAGTCTGAACTGAATTATAAAAACAAAGACTTGTACCTGACGGAGTGTTGCATAGTAAGTAGTTGTAAGATTTTGTAAGAAGTGGGATGTGAATTAAGCTTGTTGCGAGACTTTTCGATGGATTATTACTATGTTCAGACATACATACGTTACAAGATAGAACAGACCATGAACATCAAAAAACTTCGAATAAAGAAGGCTGCAGATGTGGTGTCACTCATGAAAATTAAGTTAAAACGCCTCGTAGCGTTTAATTGAACTGGCTTTCTTCCTCGACGAACAGATCTATTGCTTGGATGTAAGAGAGAGGGTGGCATCAATCCGGACCTCCTCGCTGAAAAGGAAGGACTCCTTTATGATATAGTTTATGCAGATTTAAAGGTTTTGTGTGTGTGTGTGTGTGTGTTGGGTGGTGTGCGTGCGTGCGTGCGTGCGTGCGTGCCGTGCGTGCGTGCGTGCGTGCGTGCGTGCGTGCGTGCGTGCGTGCGTGCGTGCGTGCGTGCGTGCGTGTGTGTGTGTGTGTGTGTGTGTGACGTGTCGTGGTTCGAAGATTTTTTTAGCTTTTTAAAAAGGGCTTCTTTGTAAGTCAATTAAAAAAGGGAATTAATGTGGCTTATGTATGTCGAGATCAATAAATCACAGAGATCGCAATTTGTCGCTGTTGGCGCAAATTGCTTTCAATCAATCTTTGCAAGTAAGCCAGTAATACGACACGATGTATCCCACTGATGCCAAAGTTGCTTAAATTTAATCTTAAAACCTATTTTTCACGAATTTAATTTACTTTTACCGTTTACTTTAATTACTTTTTATTTTATAAAACACTATTATAAATAGGAAGTTGAGTTTTTTATGATTTTTTTATAGAATGAGGGTAATATTGATAAACGCATACGTAGTTCGTGTGATGGAAAGCTGTAAACACTTACATCTGTCCTCAATTAAAATGTAGATTCGTTGTTACCCCTGAAGACTAATGCCATGCCTCATTACCAGTTTCTATATCTATATCGTTTGTCTTCAACACCCAACTTTTAATGGTAATGTTTAAAAAAAAGAAGAAATGAAAGAAGAAATAAAGATGAAATGGTTTTTCACAAAAAAATTATAAATATGGTTAGATAGTTATAGGATTAAAGAAGGGATAGTATACTGTTCCTGTGAGATTATTTAGAAACAAATCCCCATTATTGAATATCTCCTAAATTGATATCTCCTAAAATATGCTTACTTATTTAAGGCTTTACTCTTACTGTTTAACGCGGTCTCATTTGCTAATATATATGAAAACTTTTTGCATAATTATCATTTAAAAGCATTTTATTATCTACGGCTACTTTTATTTTTATAAACCGATGTGACAAACGAACTTACAATCCACTTGATCGTAGGTGGATCGGTTACACGGTAGAGCCATGCTGGAGCTATATTAGTAGTATAGTTGTAGCACGAATGGGTCGGCTCGACCGGAGAAAGACCACCCTCTCACAGAACATCGGTGTAAAATAGCAGCTTATCGCTGCTGTGTTTCGTATGGTGAGTGCAAAGAACCCGAGATCCTTTATACTGGTAACGAGACACTCCATCTCACGGGTGACAACGCATCTGCATTTTGATTCGTAATCGAGGATAGGTGCAGATGTCTATAGGCCACAGCGATCACTTACCATCTGGTGGTAACGCTAGTACGCTCGTTTGTCACCCTTATCCTATAAGTATAAAAAGTGGTTACTGCCGTCAATGGACACCTGCTTGAACATCTTTAAACAAGGAAGGCTACAGATGCTTTACCACCACTGAGGAATAAGGTGGAGTGCCTTAGCCTGTAGTTAGTTAGTCTGGCTCTCTATATCTTTTAGACTGGAACACAACTACACTGAAGCACTGCTCCTTAGCGACAGAAATTATTATGATGGTGGTACCAATCTAGAACGGAGTCCCAAAGAGAAAAGGAGTTTTACCACCTAAAGAAAATATTTTAGAGAACACCTCTTGAAATTTTTCTCTAGCGCAAATTAAAGTTTTTTTTAATTACCAGTAATTTCGTTTGTTGACATAATTTTTTCAGTCCCCATGATACAAATCAAACAAGAACGAAGCTGCTCAAAGCGTACTGGAATTGGTTTACACGAACAATGAAGCGCCTGTAATGATTACTTTGTTACAGCCCATTCTGTCGTTGTGAACAAGAGAACTTGTAGCGTTCGCTCCCCCGTTTCAGCGGTCGCATTGTTGGTTGTAAACCTTATACTGCTTTAACCCCCTAATGAAACAATTATGCTTCAATATTTTCGTTGGAGGAAAATCTAGATACTTAATTCAAAGAGTTCTTTTAAACGAAAAATTTTGCGTCTGTATTTAAGAATGTCTAGTAGCATGATTACAGCTACTACAAAATCTTAAATATAGACGCCAACGGTTCGCTCTACAACTGAGACCTAAATCGTGCAACCAAAGTTTCTGGACAATTGCAAGTATATGCAAGCTTCCAAACCTACCTCATAAGGCGTAAGCTACTTCCCAGGTAGCTTAACACCTTTTCCATCAACGGAACGGATTAATCTTGACCAGTGACTCTTGGAAGCTAACTGCAGGAAATTTCTAGAACATTTTATGTCTCTAGATGTCAGTATAGGCTTGA
Source organism: Parnassius apollo (assembly GCA_907164705.1). Taxonomy (NCBI): domain Eukaryota; kingdom Metazoa; phylum Arthropoda; class Insecta; order Lepidoptera; family Papilionidae; genus Parnassius; species Parnassius apollo. The sequence goes on along the minus strand of CAJQZP010000885.1, from coordinate 954,890 downwards.
TAAGAGATACGCGTCATGAAAATGACCTAGACCGGCGACGGGGAAGTTAGTTTTTAGTTAAAGGTGCAAAACGTCTGGCATTATAATAATAATCGTCTTGGTATGCCGTCTCGCATAGCAAGCGTGGCTATTAAGTTATCTTACACGTAAATTACTCCCTTCTAGGGAGGTTTATAATAGTGAATTGTTTATGGGTTAACGAAGATGAAGACGCAGGACTTTGCAACTACGTTATGTATAATGCAGAACACTTAGCACTGTGCGTTTCTTTAACCTGAAATTTTGGACGTTTTTAACTGCGTATTCTGACATTTTCAATTATTAGGGTCTACCCAAGGTAGTTAATAAGCGTTCTCTTGTAAATTAAAAAGCAAGCATACCCAATAAATTTATTAATTGTAATGCTTAGTGTTGATTTACCACGTTCTCTGTGGTAAAGGAAAACTTCACACTCAGGTTCATTCTGATATAAACATACATGCAGGTTCCCAATTAATATCGGGACCCTTTCCAGGACATTGGTGTGATTCGGTAAAAAAAACTCCTGCTGCAAATCCATTTCCAAAATGATAAAGCTCATACTTATTAAAAGTCTTATTAGAATACTTATAAAAAGTTTTCTATGTTTTGACAACTGGTTCTGAGAAAAGCCTCTGTATGGGTAAAAACCAGCAATAAACCCAACGGGACTATTTTTAAATATTCATTTACAATTATCATATTATGCCGTACAATTAATTATCAAGGGCACAGCCATTAAGGGATAACCTAAGGAGTAAGTTGAACTACTTAATACTAATACATATAACTAAAACTGTAAAATGTTTCAAAGACATCTGAAGTCAGCGGACTGAGTGAAGACCCGTGTTAGTTTCAATATTTAACCTATTAATAAAACATTCTGCATTAATACTCTACTACGAATCCAGCGCTTGAATATTAATTTTCAAAAACTATGTTGTAGAATTAATTATTAGCGTACTAATAACTACGGGACTAACAACGGTTTAAGTTGAACAACCAGCAACACGTATCGGGTTATGATACGTGTTTACTGTTTATACTCTCCTTTGCTCTAAAACTCTCTTGAAAATTCCCGTGTTAGCTCAAAAATTTTGTAGCTATTAAGAATACATTCTGCGTCACAACTTTGTTGGCTGAGTATACCTTTTATGATCTTTCATTTACTCAGCAAAGTAATTTTTTAATACCTATCACTACATAGTATAAAACAAAGTCGCTTCCCGGCGTCTGTAGGCACGCTTATTATAGATGTTTTAAACTACACAAAGTGTGACGCATCTGTGGCGCAGTGGCTTGGTAATGAGTTACTGCGCTGGGGGACGCGGGTTCGAATCCTGCACGGAACAAGTGTTTGTATGGCCTACAAATAATTGTTCCGGGTTCGGATGTTTGTCCTTGTGCAATTTATGTTTGTAAACTATCTCCATGATACAGGAGAAAATCCTGATGTGGGGGGTATCGTTTCTTAAACAAAAAAAGAAGAGAAAAAGTAAAAAAAGAGAAAAAAAAACAAAGGAAATCCTTTGTAATGCGATTTTCATCAATAGACAGAATGATTCGAGAGAAAGGTTTATGTGTATGATTACACTCATAGTACCCGGATGACCGAGCGTTGCTCGGTTTTTTTTTTGGAAATTACATTTAGATACAAATTACATACTGATGAATAATATTTTTGATCTTATTGAAATAATAGAAAAAACTGAACTGGTTATTTGAATAAAAAATTATGAGTGCAATTAGTTTAATTAAAATTTTCGTATTTTTAAAAATACTAAAAAAAGGGCTCAAAATAATAGATTTTCTCACAAAAGAAGGGAACTTGAAAAAAAAGAGGAAAAATCGGACCGAAGACAGGACGCGAACCAAGACATTACGATTTCGCGACCGCTCGATATCCACTTGAGCTATTACGATCTTAACACAGTGTCAAAATTTACCTTCTTATATTGTAGCAGTTTTTCATTGCCTTAAAACACGGACAAAAAGACATTTTCTAAAAATAAATCCTAGCTAAATCGATTTATTGCCCCCGAAAACACCCCGGACACTAAATTTTATGAAAATCGTTGGAGCTGTTTCCGAGATTCCGATTATATATATATATATATATATATATATATATAATTTTTTTTTTTTTTTTTTATACAATAATTGCTCGTTTAAAGGTATAGGATTATGTTGCCGAGATTCATAAATCACCCGTGCGAAGCCGGTATCTAGTTTAATATGATAATAGTTTAATATATTAGTGTAATATAATAACTGATAAAATGTGTTAAGAACAAATATTAACTTAGTTTGTTGAAATTGCGAAGTTAGATAATTAAGTCGCTAAGTAGTATTTCATCAACAAAGGAGACAATCAATTTTTGTATGGAGAATGGGCCCACCACAAATTTTCGCGTCACGCAATGAAATGGATGTCGATTTATTCCTTATAATTTATAGTTTACAAAAGTAATATTAGTTTTACCACATCTAGACGGAAAATCGAGAAATTGACAATTAAAATATGAATTTTAAAAATAACCTATAAATAAACTAAAAGCTATTTATAGTGGTTTTTACCGGTATTTTAAGTTAAAATAGTGCACTGTTGAATAATAGTTCATATAAAACCAAGTTGTAGGTACATTCAGCATTTTCAGGTACTTCAATATTTTTAGTAGTTACGGCAAAATATAGTGCCTGTCTGTGTACAAATGTGGTATGGATACAATTTTTTACATATATTGATTGTGAGTGTACTTCCCAATTACCGTTAAAATAATATGAATAAATTCAAGATGACTAAGGTATAATATATCCATTTATATTTACAATATTACCAACACACGTTATATAGTAAGAAAGATGTTTTAAACTGACTGTGTAAAAAACAAGTTTATAATGCAACCGTATTTATAGATGGTAAATCATCATTTCCAACATAGTCTATATAATTCAGACATATAATTCAGATCTATTTATGCAGACAGACAGACAGGCCCGGTGTCAAGACTTTTTTTAATATGCTTTGGTTGATTATTAAATACCTAATTATACATCTTAAAATGACTGGGTTCTAAAATACCAAAATGACTAGGTAATATCATGCTTATCTGTTATTACACACTGATAAATTGTGAGGAAGTAAGATGTTTTGAACTGTTTGTGCCAGGATAACAAACACACAGGTATAGTTTAATTGTATTTATTATTAGCGATCCGCCCCGACTTCGCACAGGTGATTTCTGGATTTCGACAACAGCGCCACCTACCGAGTCCATATGTGAATATGAATCATATAGAGACCCGTTCAAACACACATAAACATATCATCAAAATCGCTTGGATGGTTTCTAACGGACATAGGTAGAAACATTTTTCGTGTTTTCATATCAAAAGATCATATTAAAAGATTTTTTCAAAATAACTTGATGGTAACATTTCTATTTATGATACGATATTGATATGTAATAAGTCCCAAAGATCATGTATAATCACTGCATTAATTATGGTTAAAATCGTCAGTGTTTTATGAGTCCTCTTTTAAAAATAACACAGCAGACAGGTGCAGTGCCGGCCCTTTGTTCATTAAAGTATTCATCTATTAGCAAGTATAAATCCCATACATCATTAAAATATAATGTCTCGCCCGTTTACGATATTATTAGAAATCAGAAGGATATTGTCAATTAAAAGAGATAAAAAAGGGTGCCAAAGCAATAAATTCAACTTTGCTCGGCGTTTATTTATAAATTACACATATAACATAATATATAACAGATAATAAAGCACACAGTAAAATAGAAATAGTTCAAATAAGCAACAAAAATTACAATTTTTAGTCATCATTATTCATCATCATTACAACAGTCCACTGCCGAACATATGGCTCCTAAATTAAAGATATAATGTAAAATATTACAGAGGCCTTCCGTGAATTGCCATCACGTTCCGTCCCGTATGGTGTCGTTAAAGTCGACAGAATAAAATAAAAATACTAGGAGATGGGGAGCAGCATCTTCCTATAGAATACCACAAAAAACTTTGGTTGCCACAAGTGAAGCAACTATAGCAAAAATGATCATTTATATTACAATATTAATACGCATTAAGATTAATAATCATCATTCATCATTTTCAATATCATTACTTGAAAGTAATATATCATCTAAAAAAAGATGCAGGTGGTTCAACCTCATCTCGATGCCGTGCCCAAGATAGAAACCAGACAACAGACATGACATGTGCACAGCAGCCAACAGTGCGTCTGCCTACCAAACAGTTGCAACAGTACCCAGTAAGAGCAGCCCTAGTGTTAGCAATTGATGGGTTGGTGTCAACTAGTATATAAGTGTAATAAGTTTTTTTACTAGTGTGCCTTGATTGTATCCTACCTCGCAATAGATAACTATTTGGACCAAAATCATGGACAGATTGCAGGTATACCTCGATTTTATATTCTCCAGAAGCCCTGACATGCTCCCCGTAATAACTACGAGCTTGTTTAATTTGATAAATTCCTAGACTAAACAGAATGAGATCCTGGAATGTCAGTTGAGGAAAACTATCCAGCTCTGGAAGATTACCATTAATGCTGGCAAATCGCACTCTCACTCTATTTAAATTGTGCATTTCTACGTAGGAGGCTAAATTATTTGGAGTGTTTAGTTTGGCTTGAGCAATTGCCAATATCTCTACAGCATGAAAATTATTACGAATCAACGTATGAAATCGATTTATTAATGCAGCTGCAATTTTAAAGTATAGCATGAGATGAGTAGATGCAGTATTAAAATATTCCTGACGAAATAATTTGAAGTCCCGTTTAAATCTCCCATTTACAATTTCAATCACCCACCTGCACAAAGTTACACATCTGGACTTGTTGGCAGCAATGGTTGATAATTGTATTTCACCAGCTTGTTTAGATTCAGGCATGTAAGCCTTATAACCACATTGCTGCAAGAATGGAATTGCATCCCTAAAACCTCTATCAAGAATAAATACATCGTTTTCTCTAAAATAGGTTCGCAGTGGACTACTATCGTTGAACAGTCTAAGAATTATAGAAGCATCTGATTCTGTTGCAGGATATGGTCCAAAAACATCAAGGATATAACCATTACAGCACACTATTAAAAATGGCTTAACTAAGTTACGATACTTATGTAAACTATATGTTTGCTTCTGGTATAAGTAATTACTACTTTTTTGCACATAAATGTATGTACCATCACATATTACTATGGCTGGCATAAATTCAGGATCCATATCTGGATTACCAAACAAGCCATTTGGTATTGTCAAGTTATATTGAGCAACTTGTTGAATGCATAAGGTATTTGTCCCTAAATGCAGTTGGATGAATTGCTCTTCAAAGCACTGACTTACAATATTTAAGTGATTGAACACAGTCGATGAAGCTACATTAAATAGAGAAGCTATGCGTTCATTGCTATCACCTGTACGAAGTTTCACTAAGAACATAGCTAGACTTCTTTTAGGTGATTTAACTCTTTCACTGATAGATGGAATTTCAACTAGTAACTGTTCAAATTGGTATTTGGTAAATCCTAACCAATATTTGCATAATATTGAATTATGTTCAATGATATTTAAAATATTATAATTTTGAGTAACACTACTTTTAAGTAAGGAACAAAGGTTGTCTATCTGAGATGCAGTAAAATCTGAACAGTTACTACTCGTGAATAAATTATTCCAATCATTGTGGGGTTCATTTAAATGGTATTCACAAATACGAGCGCACAGTGGCACATAAAATGAGTGATCTATCAGCAATCTCTCTTTAAGTAGTTTAGGTATTAAAAATCTAGATGAATGATTACATGACTTAAAAATACAGTGACGGGAAGTAGAAGCAGCACGCTTATAATTAGCCATAGTAATTGTTGATGCCGCTCTGGAAATGGCAGGGGTTACAGGTGCAGGTATAGGGGGTGGTTGTGGGATGTTACCGATGTCTTCTATATTCATGGATTGTAGCTCAATATCCCTGTTCTCATTTTGTTGTCTCTGTCTCCATACAGCTCTGGAAGCCCTCAGCCAGCAAGGACTGCATACTCGTTCTAAACGATCCACCTGAAAAAAGTTATTTTTTATCAACTAACAAAATGAACTATAGTTTTACAGTGTCTACTCTAAATATTAATAATATTTATTATTGTTCTATTTATTTCAATCTTTCTAACACTAAATAGTTTTAATGTCTTTTAAAATTATAAATATTAGCATGCAATTGTTTCCCCTCATAATATTTTTGTGGCACTACTTATTTAAATAGAAATAAATAATACATCACATATCAGACAAGAAGTAATTATTTTAGAATTATTAACAATATTTCACTAAGCCCAAGTTCTTTAAAGTTTCAGATAACATTGAATGATTAAATTGAAAAACTGTCATTCTTTACGAGTTGGGGTACTTTCAACTAATTATAAATAATTTTGTAAATCTTAACAAAACAGAAAAGATTTGATCTTGATTCTCTAGGGTGAAATATCGATTCACTAGATCGATTTAGTACTATATATCGATATGACATTGACAGATAAAACGTCAAAAACGTGAGAATATTTAATTAATTAGTTGTTTACCAATATTTTCAAAAAATAAATAAAAATACTTCGATGCTGCTCCGGTAGCAAAACTCGCGTGTAGGTGCTTCAGATAAACTCCCTTGACGCCCCCCACAGTAACAGAATCTTCAAATTGAGGCGACCGAATTGTAAACCCAACCCGTTTTATTTATACTAATGTCTTTTAAGGTAAAAAATATTACTTGTATAATAAGTACAAAAGCATACAAATATGGGTGTAAGATAAGGAAGAAGTATCGTTCATCTAATAACTAAAAATAAAAAAAATTGGTTATTAATGGCAAATATCCCCCCATAAGACAATCTATGTTCAGCAGTAGACTTTTGGTAGACTGTAAATTTAAAGATAACCTGTTAGTGAACTGCCATGTTGAATGAGCATAAATATCAGACCAAATTGTATGCAAGGTGTCTGATTTTACAAACATCAATCTGTGTACCAAAGCGATTGTGGCAAATCCTCTGGGCTGCCTATTTGAGGCAGGGGACCATTTACAGCCTTTTAAAATAAGGTAAGTACCTGGTGTGATGGTATCCACTGCAAAATAATATCTCTTTCTTCAGAGTTAATAGGCACAATCCGTCTACGGTGTGCTCTTAACATTGAAGATACACATGGAATACAAATATTCCTGTACCCAAATCTTCTAATGGAGTGAGCTGATGCAACACTTTCTTGCAATATTCTTAGGCAGTTACAACAAACTGCATCAAGTGGGTGTAACTGAAAAAATCAGGAATTAAAAATAAAAGAGTAAATAAATATTAAGTTCAGATAAATGTACATTTTGAGGAGGGAAGCGAAGTTGGCATGAAAGTGAATGTTTGATGTGGAACCCTATATTATTTGAAATACAATACATTTTCAATTAAAAAAAATTGGAAATCCAAAAGACAAATATCGATTAATATATTATGATTTTACAATATTTACAGTATTTCAGGTATATCATATAGTGATAAATAAACTTTATAATATTAGAGTATTATGGAGTTGTGTAATATTAGTAATATATGGGGGAGGCCTATGTTCGGCAGTGGAGTTTAATTGGCTGTAACGGTAATATTACAGTGGATTGAAATATTTTTCATTGCACAAAATAACTTACTTTTCTATTTACATAATATTTTATCCTTAGAATAAATATTGACACATATATACCTATACTTTTTCGACTTTGATTTCTGATTGACTGACAAAAGATAATTAGACACACATAACATGTGATACATCATACCATGCCACAAAAACTTCTTTTGTGTATATTGTGTGACTTTATTTTATCTATTATTTAAATTAGATTTCACTAATAACATAAAACTTCAATACTTTAACATTTAACACATTAGTAAGACCTGTGTTTATCATTTGTTAAAGGTTAATTCAGTATAAGTTATAGATTTTACAAAATTCTAGGAGGAAAAAATAAACTTTTATATTACTCACATGGACTTTTACTCGTCAGTTTGCATTTTCGAATGTCATTGGCAAATTATATACATAAATGTGATATAGGTATTTAATATTTGACTTACGTGCATGATATAACCCTTAGGTTAAACATTTTTTGCATCAATTAGACATTAACATACTAATCCACTTGTAAGCAGTAAAACTACGTGAATTTTCATTTTTAAACTTTTACTTTAACACGAACACAGTTTACATCAATTTAAACAAACAAGTTTATGCCATATTATATTTTTACAGTCAATGCCAGTCAATGGAGTCAATGCAAAGAACTATGCCTGTAAGTTGGTAAATAGCAGGAAAGAATGCAGTGTCATCTTGTGTCAAAATATAAAATAATTCAATCAATATAATATATCATTTATCAATTTAATATAACGAAAGATTAAAATTATAGCTATAGAAGGTATGAATTTATTAATAATATGAAGGGATATTTATTATTACTTTTAAAAACTTAAAATAATTAAGTACTTAATCATGTATAGATCGTTATGTGTGCCTGGAGTCTGTGGATCGTTTTCTTTCGTATTATTTCTAAAAAATCGTACCATATCCCATATTATTCAACAAAAATAAAAATATTAAGTAATACATTAATAAAGAAAATATATAATTTTCGTTTCCGCAGTATAGTAATATTGTTGGAATAAAATCGAGAGTAACAAAAATAATATATATTTCTCATAAAAGTTTAAATCTAGATAATATGTAAGTAGATAGATTGTATAGTGCAGTGATTAGCTTTCCATGAGATAATATTATACCTACCTCATGAGAAATCCACACAGATAAAAGTTGGCGCACATCAGCAGTTGTCTCGGCCAGTAATTGTCTTCGCACACTGCGTTGAAACCTGACTCCACAATTGCAACATACACTTCTATTTTCATTGTATGCTGATCTAGCAGATTCCATTTTCTTAAAATCGCATATAAATACAAAAAAACAGTAGCGTAACGAACGTCAATGCCGTTAAGATTAAAGACGTAGGTAATACCCCGCCGCCCCGCCCCGCCGTACCCGGCCGCCGGCCGCTGGGAATTACCGGAAGTCAATGATAAAATAACGTTTTGGTTCACAGTCATTTAGAACTATGTTATAACGTGATATTAGCTAAAATTTTTAGAAATTAAACATAAAGTTCTTAGTGGTATCTTTTTTTAAGTCAGCTTTGTGAAAAAATAGTTTTCTTTTTATACAAGCTGCAAAATGACTAATTAGGTACACGCATTTTACCCATATTACACTAATCAGAACACGAATATCAAAACAACTAATTTTTTTTCGTATTTCTTGATTCCGTTTACATTTTCGAAAAATCTGTAGGCCATTTACTATTATAATTTGGTGTCTTTTTTTTGATGTAATACCATTAGTGGACGTTAATATTTTTAGTGGGCCCAAAAATGATTGTCCCCTTTACCGTCAATATTTGATGTTAATATTATTGTGAATGTGTTTTGGTAAAACGTGTGTAAATAAATTAGGCAATTCATAACACAAATATAATGGTTTGCTAAAAGTTATTTATTTATATTTTTATAGGTAATTTTACTCTTTCTTAGTTAAAAAGGAAATAGTTGTGGGATTCCATGTTATGATTCAGTTTTTTTGGACACTGAGTGTGTTATTGTTGATTTATGTCATCAAAGCCGTGTTAATTCTGGGGACAATTATTATCGCTGCAAAATGTTATAGAACGCTGGCAAATCTAGTTAGGTTCCCGCCGGCACCGGTGATATAGTTAATTATAATTTTAAGCGCTGATTTATAATGTGTTATAAAGAAAAAAATTAAGAAAGTTGTATATGTTTGGGGAAAATTTTTGGTGAAGTGCATGAAAAGTACACCATCATGCATTGGTACTGCGCGGCGGATTCTTCGCGGCTCAAAAAAACCTCTCAGAAATGATACGAAGCTGTACCCAGCAGTTCAACGTCCACGGTATTTTTTATATCATTGGGTGACAAACGAGCACACAGTCCACCTGATGGTAAGTGGATGCTGTGGCCCATAGACATCCACATTTATCCTCGATTAAGAATCAAAATGCAAATGCGTTGTCACCCCTAAGGACTAAGATGGAATCTAGTAAAAAATCTCTCCTCAATTCTAGTAAAAAGGCTCTCTGGTTCTCTACACTCACCATACGAAACACAGCAGCATTACGCTACTATTTTACGTTGGTATTCTGTGAGAAGTGTTCCTGCCCCGGTTGATCCGACCCATTCGTGTTACAACTATAATATAACTGCAGCGTGACTCTAGCACGTAGAAAATTCGTGCTATATTGTTACTTCGTAGTTATATTGTTACTTCAATCGAATCGAAGATCGGTATTATCGGTATATTAACTAATTTTATATCGAATATAAAATAAGTTAATATACGCAAGAAAATTCGTAAAAACTAGTTTTATATAATGTGTGTAGTTCGTAATGTAAGAAATTTTCAAAAGAACCCTCAGTCTCATGATTATCTTATCTAAAATGAAGAGGTGCACCATTTCCAAGGCCGTTAACTTCATTCCTCTATGTTGGTGTATCATTTTAAAAAGTAGATAGGAACATGGAACTCTTGCCAACGCGTATTTACATATTTTATTTTTGTATGCAGTTATTAAAACCATAAACCATGCTGCAGGTGCAAAAGGTATCGTTATTAAACTTGAAATTTATTTTATCCTTTCTTTGTCTCGCTGCAGAATGGATGACATTTTTCATTATCAGAAATATATTATGATTTAAAAAATAAATAAATACTTTTAGTATATTTTTTAAATAAGAAATAATGATGAATATGTATCTTTGATATAAATATGTTTTATCGTTTTATAAATTATTGCCACAGTGGCTCAGTGGTTTCTAAGGTCCTACAAAATATCAGAGTTCGCTTATTCGCTAGCAAACCGGGTTTGATCCGAGTAACTGCTAATGTAAATCATGATTTTTTTTGAAGGAAAACAAATTGAGAAAATCTTCATGTTTGAGAAATGAAAGCGCGCATTAGGCAACGCATTGGAGTTTCCCTGCTCTAATACCAAAGAAATGAGAAGTAGTAATTATACATACAACTCAAGTTTTTTATAATAAAATAAGTGAAGTGCTGGTCTTTTGACAAGTAACTTGTAACAAAACAGCAGTCTTGTTCTAATTTGATTGAAAATATAGTTGTCTTACCTGTCTCTTTCTATTGTCATTTATTGAAAAGAGAAAGGCCAACTTAACACAATTCTCGATTTTTTAGTAGAGTAAGGGTGACAAACGAGCACATTGTACGCCTGATCGTAAGTGTTATGTGGCCCATAGACATCTATATCTATCCTCGTTTACGAATCAAAATGCAGATCCGTTTTCACCCGTGTGAGGACTAAGACTGAATGGGTCTTCGGTTCTCTACATTTACCATATGAAACACAGCAACGTTAAGCTCCTAGTTTACCCTGGTATTCTGTGAGAGCGTGGTCCTTCTCCAGTCGTGCTGACCCATTCGTGCTACAACTATAATATAACTGCAGCATGACTCTACCACGTTGAAATTAGTTTTTATGTATTAAAATTTTGGCTATCTGCTTTAAAACTTTATTTTCTTGCTTTTTAACGCAGGTCCGGAAACGTCAATATTTCCCAAGATCATGGCTCATGTGTTCTTCGTAGACTTAAAACAGCATAAATAGGTAATTACAGAATTACGGTTCAAGTTTATCTCGCAGAATGTATGTATTTTCCGGAATAAAAATTATCCTATGTGCGGCCCATAACCTATCTCTTTGTAAATAATCACGCCGATCCGTTGCCCTGTTGAGTTTAAGAAGGACAAGCCAACAAACTCACTTTAGCATTTATATTATTTGCTGGGATATTTTTATCTAATTTTGCAATCGTTTTATCGTTTTTAAAAATCCTTTCTACATATGTACATAAAGCTATTTATAATAATGTGACAGCTCCAACATAACGTACACAACACCCTAGGCAGTTACTAGCGGAGGAAATGTTTATTGGCTAGGCTACAACACGCATAATTTTCACATCGCAGCTGTTCATATCGGATGTGAAGCTTAGCGCTCGGTAGGCGGTCCCTATAAAACAAAATACTTGTTACATATTGTGTATAGGTATGTGGCGTGCAGGTTTTTTGTTAAATAGCTTCATTCATATTTATTCAATCATAACGACCTATGAAAAGTTCACTCTGAATATGAAATAAATTGAATTACTTGATATGATATTTGCTATAGTTGCCACGTTTGCAAGGAACGAGTTATGTCGAACTCGCACTAACTAAAACCCCATGATATTCATTTCACAGGCAACGAAGCATTCATAGCTCGTTTTCACAAAAATGTAGGATTCCATTTCAGGTGACAACGCCTTTGTAACCTCTGTTTTTATGTGCGGAATTTTGATGGCAAGTTTGAAAAAAATAAGACCGACCGAAGTGGGCGCTGTATGTCATAGACTTCTTTATCAGAGCTCGATTAAGAATCAAAATGCAGATGCATTGTCACCCCTGAGGACTATAATGGAATGCCTCGTTTCTAGGAAGAGCGTGGTGGCCCTTCCTCGGGTGGCCAACCCATTCGTGCTCAACCCCTAATAAAGCATATGCAGCATAGCTGTACCACGTGCAAAAATACCACGTAAGTATCACGTAAGTTTGTTAATTGCTTGTCGCGCTTTAAAGTCAGAACTTCAAAAGTATATCAACTCGGTAAGAGGTAGTCTTTGTAACTGGATACCGTAATTTATATCACGTAACTCATGTTCCTATCTTTGATTTGGTATAAAACTAAGGGTTAGTAAAGAAAAGAAGTAGCGCTAAAGCATGCCCGAACATAAAACGTAGCATCTAATAGCGGTAAGTATAATGAGACGTTCCGCTCAAAGGCAACTTTTATTATGGAAGTAAAAAGTTCCACGGAACGTTATAGCTTTATATCTACCCTTATGTGTGCTTTTTCATTACATTAACTATATGAAGATTTTTATGTTTCAGTTTCATTTTCAACAAAATATTTAAATAAAATACTGCCTCTTTAATTATTTTCGAAATAGTGGATTGAAATCTCTTTCTAAAACTTATTAGTTTCCGAGCAAACAGAGTTTGATTCCCACCGGCATCAATAGAATTACTACTTTCAATTCTAAATGGTCATTTATCCCGTGTTGTGAAGGAAAACGTCGTAAGGTATACATGCATTCCTGAGAAGTTAATAAAAATCGAGGACCGCGAGTCCGCCAACAACCATTGGATCGGTGGACCTTACCTTGCCTTAAACTTTTTAAGAATAAGAAGAGACCTGAGCCCCACAGAGGGATTTATAAACACATAATATATAGAGATAATTTATTATTTGGCTTAATGTTTATATTTTTCAGTTATTTTGGTAAGCCTTTTTGAACAATATCTAACAGGATTTTATGATTTACTTTGATTACTGCAAATAACTCTTTCAAATATGCTAAGAAGTATTTAGTTACAGTATATTAACAGAGAGTTTATGGTTAGGTAAACTTTGAAGTTATATATAATTTATAATATTAGTATCTAATATATAATTGAGTATCAGAAATTAACTTAAAAAAGAACAAAAAAGTTAATCATAAGGAAAAGATTTACTCAGTCTCAGTACTTTAGAAGAGTTGTGTTAACCATGTTGAGATTGTGCTAATAAATGAAATCTCAACTACCGTTTTGCTTATAATATTTATACATTGCTTCCAGTTAAGTTTTAACAAAATGATTGATCCCATAGTGCTAAAGGTGTTTTCATAATTTAATTCACGTATCTATTACAAATGTTTTGTAGATCTCTTATATAACTTTGATAACAATTATAAACATGTTCACTTATGAAATGTAGCGTTATACATAATAAAAAATACCTTATTCTCCTTCATCATCAGCTCGCAAATGATTGGACTTTTAGGCCATTAGCATTTTACGTGATAGAGCTAAGCTGCAGCTATATTATGTTTGTAAAACGAATGGTTTGGATCGACTGGGAAAGCATCACGCTGTCAAAGTATACCAGTATTAAATAGCAGCTTAATACTGCTGTGTTTCGTATGCTGAATATAGAGAACCGGAGACCATTTTTTACTGGAAACGAGACATTCCATCTTAGTCCTCAGGGGTGACAACGCACCTGTATTTTGATTCTTAATCTATGACAAATGTAGATGTCTATAGGCCACAGCATCCGCTTACCATCAAATGGGCTGTGTGCTTGTTGGTCAACCTTATTCTATAAAAAAGCATCTACCGTTGTAGGCTTGTCAAGCAGTGACAGGAGGACTGACAATCGCAATATCAGACGTCTTTTGATGCGCTTTCATTCTACCCTTCCCCGGTCTGAGTATTTTACGTTTAGCGTAAAGAAGATGATTCTATCCACCCATCTATCGGAAGTTTATAAATTATATGGCTTTCACTAATGTCACCTCTTAGAACTCTCGCGGGATAAATTGAGTGATGGATACGCCGCTAACACAGAGCAAAAAAATTTAAACTTTGTGCTTTTCTAAAGTTTGCTTTGCTTATTTTTTTATCTAATATTGAAATGATAGAAAATAGGTAAATAAAACGTGATTAAATCTATAAAAATTATTTTCATTCTATTTGCAATATTTGCGTAAATTATGTGATAAATTATTATGTTCGTATGCGTTTTAGAGCCGATTATTAAATCGTATGATAACAGTTGTCCGTCGTATAAATTATAACCCGACTGAATATAAAAGTGAAATAGTTGCACTATTTTATTATCATAACTGTAGTTTTTATTTGTATTGTTTTGTATTTTAAACTGTATATAACGTTTATCTGGGAATTGAAAAATCAGTAAAATTAAGTAGTTAATGGGAATATTTATATGACAACGTATCAACTTTGTAGCACGTAAAGGCAGTAACCGTTAGGTAAGAAAGGTTCTCGAGTAAAAATCTTATATCGATACGTACCTGGGTGGTGGTACTCTGTGGTGTATTTTCTACCTAGGTGACCGTCTGGGTAAGTACCATATATTATATATTAAAGTCATTACTGTATCTGCCGCCAAATACCGCCGCTTTGTTAAATTACTGGCCCCATAAGGCATTTATCGTAGTCCTCGTTAGTTTGAAGGTGGCCGCTGTTGTCTATGAACTGTAATGGCCATTTATCATCACATGGATTGTAAGCTCGTTTATCACTTCATTTTTATTAAAAAAAATGTGCAGTATGTAGCGGCCCTCCACTAGGAACGTACGGTTGATTCCTTGAGAAGAACAAGGAGATCCATCGAGGATACAGGTAGCTCAGGGTTGTATTCTGAGGCCGTGTTTGAGGAGGGAAAACGATGCAGTGCTGGTGCTGATCATTGTTTTTATTTTTCTAGTATTGGCATTTATACTATAATCATTAGGTTTATATTATAATCAAGACAAGAATAATAAATAATGATTTAGTCAAAATGCATTATTTACATTTTCAATTTTTTTGAAGTGATAACTTCTTTAGGTTCGTAGGCCACTTTTGGGATGGGAAAAAAGTAATGAACTCGCGTGAAGTGAAAATTTTATTATTATATTATTACTATTAATGTTTATATAATATTTATAAATTTGTAAAGCTAAGAATTTTCGCAGTCGACGTGCATTTCTACGACTGATAGTTTTATTTATATCATAGAAACTTAATTAAAATTAATTCTTCATTAAAACGAAAATACCGAATAGCGAAATTGCATACTTGATAAATTTTAATTCTGGGATCTGCGTTCGACAGCTGAGAAGTACGTATTGAGAGCGTTCAGTGTACGGCGAAAACTTTCAGTCCCGACGGAGTTTAGAAGAGGATCTCAAAAATCGGTTGTTTGAGTTGACAAAGTTTGCTAAAATAGAATACCGTAAGGGGAGACGATGTTATTGATCGACATATCAAAGACGCATCGGCGCCGTTTTGTGTACATAAGACTGCCGCGGACACCGTGACGCCTTAAATCGGCGCCCAATGTGGGGCGCCTTGCCATCACAGTTGTCAATTTGTATCCTTACTTTGATAAAACATCTTTCCTTATAGGTGGGTTCTTAAGCGTGATTGAAATTATATCTAGTGGCAACCGCGTTACGTCATCGCACGAACGTTGCTCTTATATTTAAGACTGTTATCAAGTAAAGATTTTCATACATGCTTTTAAATGGTGAATTCAAGTTTCCTTCAATTTTTAAATGACTTCAAAAAGGAGCAATTTCTCAATTTAACTGTTTTCATCTTCTATGTACAATACGCAATATCTTTGTTACTTGTAAACCGTTTAAATGCTTATTTTTATTCACGGATGGAACTATATGATTTAAAAAAAAAATCCATCCCTAGTGCTGGAGAAATAAAGAATGAAGTTTATACGTCACACTATTTATATGACATCCAAGTTGTTGGCTTCAGCTTGTTGTATTTCTTAGTGCACCCAAAAAGGGCAAAAATTAAACTTTTGAAATTCAAACTTTTAACAAATGATTATAAAATCTCACAATATTGCAATATTTTCCACGTGTACTTGAATGTCATCTTAAGAGTAACATTTTAATGTAAGTTAGATGGCATTCAAGTTTGTTATATTGAACTCTTGGCAATCCTTAGTTCACCCTAAATGGCAAATTAATTTTTGAGTAGAAAATAAAATACGACTTCAAAAAACCTAAATGAATAAAACAATTGTCACATAACAGATCTTGAAGTCTGGGATTTATTTCTTCTATGCACTCTCTTTTTATTACCAGATTCATGAGGCTGTAGTGGATATTAAAACTGTACTCTCGCTATACTGTAACGAGGGGTTCAACGATCGTGTTGCTGGTGCAATTCCCGCATATTACTTATATGGTCTACATTGCTATTATCTACTCCACCTATAGTGATGTTTATTTTAGCAAAAAAATTGCGTAGCTTATGCATATACAGACGGATAACATACGAGGGCGGCACTGAAAATTTCGGGAATCAAGGAAGTGACACATTTTTCCGTTTCCATACGATGGAACCAATCATTGAAGCAACCATTCAATTCGGAAGTAGGGGCCTCCAAAATGGCCGTTTTGTAGGCGTCCACAGCTTCTTCAGGTGATGAAAATCTCTGTCCACGCAATTTATTCTTTATTTTAGGGAAAGTATAGAAATCATTAGGGCTTAGGTCGGGGCTGTACGGCGGATGGTCTAATAATTCTATGTTTTCTTGCTCTAAAAACTCTTTTGTTCTGTGTGCGGTGTGAGAACTCGCATTGTCGTGATGGAGGATGATGCGGCGGTTGCAGTTCTCTTTACGGAGTTCAGAAACGACCTGTGGCAAACAAATACTAGCATACAATTCTGCATTCAAGAGGAATAGTCGTAACATGGCCGGTTTTGGGGACAAACGTGGCCACCATTTTTTTTGCAACACTCCGTGAACGAACAATTTTTATTGGCTTTAACTCATTTTCGAACATCCAAACACGTGACTGGTTTTTTGTTTCGGGTTCGTACGCGTATATCCAGGATTCGTCACCTGATACGATGTTGTATACAGCATTTGAGGATCCTGCGTGGAATCTTTCGAGAGTTCTAACGCACCAAGTAACGCGAGCCGCTTTTTTGCTCTTCACAGTGCGAATGCGGTATCCATCGGGAAAACAACTTTTTTACACCTAATTGTTCATGTGTATATCCATAAAACCTAGATTTTTTGTATTTGACTCATGACAATGTCTAAAGTTGCGTGAATTTCGCGGTATGTCACATGTCGATCTTCCTCAATTATCTTACGCACAGCATCAACGTTTTCTTTGGTGACTGCAGTTTTTTGACGACCTTGACGGGGATCATCACTGAGCTTGACACGTCCACGTTGAAATTCAGCAAACCAGCAATAAATTGTGGTTTTGGATGGGGCTTCATCACCAAATGCAGAAATCATCCGGTCAATTGTCATTCGAAAGTCATAATAAATCATCGCTCTTGAATTTTCTCGAGTCAATTCCATTTTCTCAACGACTAAACAAGTTTGACAAAACCTTGTGACAAGACCGAGAATCTTTTTTTAAATAAATAAATGCTATTCGATTTTTAAAACCAAGGAGTTTTCAATTAAAAAAAATTTAACATGACAGGAACAGTGGAAATATTCCATTCCCGATACTTTTAGTGCAGCCTATGTAACTAAAGTTACAGCGTATATGCGCCCCACTGATAAGCACCGGCTTATCAGTGGGTCACCGCGGAGCACGTGGGTAAATCAGCACTTAAAACTGCAATCAACGATTTTATTGGTGCCAGTGGGGATAGAGCCCCTTAGCTACCACGGCTCTATCGAGTCACTAGTTATAGTGTTAGGTAATAATAAATATAACAAATAGTTATCTCCCTTTAAAAAAGTGTCATGATTCGTTTGTTTAATGTCTGATTGTCATTCTGATTGTTAAATTAATATAGAATGGAATAACAACACGGCTGAAATGATTACTTTGTAACAGCCCATTCGCTAATTATGATCAAGAGCGAACTTAAAATTAATGCCGTGTCGTTTCAGCAGTGCCTATTCGCATTGTTAAATATAAACGAATTACTTTCTTACAGCTTCGTAACGCTTTGTTTAACGAATAATGTAGGAGTTTATGTCTGAAAAGTAATTATCTACAGTTATTTAGTTAAGCAGGTTTGAGAAAGTTCACTTAAAGAATAGAATAATTTTAATTCAATATAGACTACAAGCAAAGATCCTCTAAACTGCGATTGCCAACCCAAAATATCTAGTGAAAAGCTCGCGAATACTATCGCAACTTATTGCAGAGGTATTACCACAGAATAAATAATAGGTATTTATTACACACGAGAGCTGTAGGTATGCGAAGGCTATGGCACTTTAGTTTAGTGTTGTTGCAAGCGAAAACGCGGCTTTAGAAATAGATCACTATCACAATTTTTGTCGCCAAGTAGAACAGCATCCTCTGCTGCGTTTCGATTTGGAGTGCAAGCGAGTCAGAATATTAATGTTGCATGAATAAGTCAACTAGCGCCATCTAGTGTCAGGAACGAGAGCGAGGGGAGCTTTGCAGTAAATGACATCACAAATCTTTCGATCGATAGCGCCACCCGAAGAACTAAGTTTCTGGAAAATCTACACTCGAATACTCGTTGCCTGGCGCGCATTTACTTGAATGTTCGGGACGCTTCTTTGCTAATTATATAAATAGGCGCTGCAAGATGCGATTGGGGGCAGAGTTGAACTCGGCGACACAAGCGAAGCTTCGGAGCGGAATTAAGTGAATTAGTGTGTTTAATTATTAGTGTTTTTAGTTTTAATTTGTGTAAAGTAAATTAAAGTGTTAATTTAGGTAATTTTATCGGCAATTTTTATTGTCACGAACCTCAAGCTCGTAACAATTGGTGTCAGAAGTGGGATAAAATCATGCCGATTTTACCTAAGGAGGAAACGGAGGGTGTCCGTACCCGAAGTCAACGCCAGCAGGAGACGGACCAACGAAGATTTGGTGGTGCAACGCCGCAGACGTCGGAGGGCCAGCCACCAGCTGCAGGCCCGTCGGTAGCTCCTACATCTGCAGCACCTGACTTAGGTGCTCTGATGGTGATGCTGGAGGAACAGGCCCGTTGGTTAAAAGAGCAGCAGGAGGTACAGGCTCGCCGACAGGAGGAACAGGCACGCCGATTGGAAGAGCAGCTGCGGGGCGGACAAGAGGAACAGGCCCGTCGGTTGGAAGAGCAGATGCTCCTCATGAAGGACCTTCACGCTACCTTCGGGAAGGAGATAAAGGAGGTGAAGGATAGGGTTGCTCAGCATGACAACCGCCTGTCGGAAGCTGAAACCCAAATCGCGAAAGCTGAAAACCGAATCGAGAAAGCTGAAACCCCAATCGACCAAGTAAACAATCGGGTTGACAACGTAATGGCGGACATGAAGAAATCACTAGACGAACTCAAACTTGGGGATGGAACTACAGCTCCCGTACTAGCTACAGCACCTTCGCTACGTGGATTCAAAGTGCCGCCGTTCGACGGGACTTCTTCCTGGTCGGCCTACAAAATCCAGTTCGAGGCTGTTATGAAAGCGAACGGCTGGAATAAAAGTCAGGCCATGACTGCTCTCACACTAGGCCTGCGCGACCAGGCCTTAACAATTCTGGAAGCTCTCGGTGAGGAAGTGACTTATGAGCAACTCCTTGAGGCATTGGAGGCGAGATATGGCGATGCTCACCTGGAACACGTCTTTCGTGCGCAGCTTAAAGATCGTGTGCAGCGCATCAACGAAAACCTGCAGCAGTGGGCTCTAGAAGTGGAGAAGCTGGTGCGAAAAGCATACTGGTCTGTACCTGCGCTCATTGAAGAAAACCATGATTAAGGGAATGGTGAAGGATGGTGTTATTGAACCTTCATCTAGTCCATGGTGTTCACCCGTGGTACTGGTAAAGAAGAAGGACGGCAGTTTGCGGTTTTGTGTTGACTACCGCCGTCTGAACGACGTTACTAAGAAGGATAGCTATCCCTTGCCAAGAATTGACGACACGCTGGACATGCTTACAGGAGTAAAGTGGTTTAGCACGCTGGACCTAAAAAGTGGCTACTGGCAAGTTGAAATTGACCCTAAGGACAAGGAGAAAACTGCGTTCTCGACGGGAAAGGGTCTGTGGCAATTTAAAGTAATGCCGTTTGGGTTGTGCAATGCTCCAGCAACGTTTGAAAGGCTGATGGAACTTGTACTTACCGGGCTAATTGGCGACGCCTGTCTGGTCTACTTGGATGACATCATCATCGTGGGCCGTACGTTTGAGGAACACCTTCAAAACTTGGAACGCGTGCTCATGAAGATTAAGAGTGCCAACCTCAAGTTGAGTCCGAAGAAATGTTCACTATTCAAACGGCAAGTCAACTTTTTGGGGTATGTAGTGTCGGAAGAAGGTATCCGCACGGATCCAGACAAAATCGCAGCTGTAAAGGATTGGCCGGTTCCAAAAGACAAGACGCAGGTTAGAGCATTTTTGGGTTTGTGCTCCTACTACCGACGTTTTGTGAAGAACTTTGCAGATATAGCCAAACCTCTGCATAAGCTAACCGAGGAGAAGCGACATTTCTGCTGGGATGAAAGTTGTAATATCGCATTCCAGGAGCTCAAGGACCGTCTGTGCAAAACACCTATTTTGGGATACCCTGATGCAAGCAGAGAATTTATAGTTGACACAGACGCAAGTGATATAGGACTTGGCGGTGTGTTGTCTCAACGGAATGGTGACCAAGAGGTCGTGATAGCGTACTTCAGCAAGTCGTTGTCAAAACCGGAAAGGAACTATTGTTTCACAAGACGCGAATTGCTAGCTGTGGTAAAGTCGTTGCAGCATTTTAGCAAATATCTTCTTGGGCGAAAATTTCACTTACGAACTGACCATGCTGCACTAAAATGGCTATTGCAGTTTAAAAATCCAGAAGGACAAGTTGCGAGGTGGATTGAACTACTGCAGGAATACGACTTTGAGATCGAACATCGCAGCGGGAAATCTCATGGCAACGCAGATGCATTATCTCGAAGACCTTGTCCTGAAGATTGCAAACATTGTACTAGGCAAGAGAGTAAGGAAGTGGTATCCGTGAGGATGCTCAGGGCAGACCACCTCAGCAACGAGTGGAATGACAGCTTTCAACGTGCACAGCAGGAAGATCCGGACATCAAGCCGATCCTGGAATGGATGAAGGCCAGTGCTCCCAAGCCTAAGTGGAGCGACGTCTCAGCAATGAGTTCAACCACTAAAAGCTATTGGGCCCAGTGGGACAGCTTGCTGCTTCAGGATGGAGTTCTGCGCCGTAAATGGGAAAATGTTCGGGGAGACAGCTGTCATTTACAAATGGTTGTCCCTAAAACTAAAGTACCGGATGTTCTACAGCTGTACCATAATGATTATTCAGGAGGCCATCTGGGAGTTAAACGAACTCTACTGAAGATCCGAGAACGGTTTTACTGGGTCCACTGTCGAAACGATGTCGAGGACTGGTGTCGCAAATGTACAAGTTGTGCGGCTGTAAAGGGACCTCAGACTCGTAGTAGAGGTGCATTGAAGTTGTACAATGTGGGTGCACCATGGGAGAGAATAGCCATTGACGTGGCGGGGCCGTTTCCGGAGAGTGAAAGCGGTAACAAGTATTTCATGGTTGTGATGGATTACTTCACTAAGTGGCCAGAAGTCTTCGCCATTCCAAATCAAGAAGCTTCAACAGTTGCAGATAAACTAGTTCATGAAGTCTTCTGTCGTTTTGGAGTACCTTTAGAGATTCACAGCGATCAAGGAAGGAATTTTGAGTCTCAAATATTCCAGGAAACTTGCCGAGTTATGGGTACTCATAAAACAAGAACGACTTCTTATCACCCGCAATCTGATGGAATGGTGGAACGATTTAATCAGACATTGGAGAGGTACCTAGCAAAAGTTGTAGACAATCGGCAACGAGATTGGGACAAGCACATACAACCGTTTTTGTTGTCATATCGAAGTTCTGTTCACGAAAGTACAGCAGTGACACCAGCTTTCGCAAACTTTGGAAGAGAATTACGGCTGCCTGCGGACCTGATCACCGGGATACCACCTGATGCCCCACGCAGTATAACCGATTATGCAAATGACTTGCGGAACAAAATGAATGACATTTATGAGCACGTCAGACAATCGGGCCAGCAAATGTCTGAGATAATGTAAACCCTGTACGACCGCAAAATAAACAATAAAGGGTTCAACGAAGGTTCATTAGTGTGGTTGCACAATCCAGTCCGCAGCAAAGGGAAATCTCCTAAGCTTCAAGCTAAATGGGACGGCCCGTACCGGATTGTAACCAGGATCAACGATGTGACCTACCGGATACAGAAAGGCGCAA
Source organism: Parnassius apollo (assembly GCA_907164705.1). Classification (NCBI taxonomy): domain Eukaryota; kingdom Metazoa; phylum Arthropoda; class Insecta; order Lepidoptera; family Papilionidae; genus Parnassius; species Parnassius apollo. The sequence continues at coordinate 931,886 of CAJQZP010000885.1, read as the reverse complement.
GAGGGACTCCTAAGATCGTCCATGTGGATCGCTTGGCGCGTTATTATGGGACCGATAATGCTCGGGACGAGCATGTCTTAGGAGGGGGCAGTGTTGCATGAATAAGTCAACTAGCGCCATCTAGTGTCAGGAACGAGAGCGAGGGGAGCTTTGCAGTAAATGACATCACAAATCTTTCGACCGATAGCGCCACCCGAAGAACTAAGTTTCTGGAAAATCTACACTCGAATACTCGTTGCCTGGCGCGCATTTACTTGAACGTTCGGGACGCTTCTTTGCTAATTATATAAATAGGCGCTGCAAGATGCGATTGGGGGCAGAGTTGAACTCGGCGACGCAAGCGAAGCTTCGGAGCGGAATTAAGTGAATTAGTGTGTTTAATTATTAGTGTTTTTAGTTTTAATTTGTGTAAAGTAAATTAAAGTGTTAATTTAGGTAATTTTATCGGCAATTTTTATTGTCACGAACCTCAAGCTCGTAACATTAATTATAAGCTATAAGTTATTGTCCCCTAGTCTTCAGTGATGACAACGTATATGTCAGAATTGCATGAAATGGACTACAAGTATTAGTTCAATAATCAGCTCTTATATTATATTATTATATCAATAGTTAGTTTGTGAGGTCTTATATTATATTTATTTTAAAAGAAAATCTCCAGAAATATGACATAATATGCTTTCATTCACCAGCTCACACAATGATTTCGTAATAATACCAGCACCACGGTTAAAACATTTTATGGTACATTTTAGGCTATAAAAGATTCAAGCTACTTTATAAACGACACGTACGCACCCAGATTTAAAATGAAACTAACCGGCGAAAGTTCCTTTGTGTACGTTTCCTATAGTGTGTCAAAGTTTGTTATGTACAAAATAAAATAATCAATGTACATATAAATAGGTTCTTCATATTTCATGATATGTAATTTTTTATTTTACAGTTACAATAGTCATTTATTTATAGTAGGTACTGCCACTTTAAACAACACATAATTTATTTTTATAGAACAAAGATGACAAGCGGGCACACAGTTCACCTGATGGTAAGTGGATGCTGTGGCCCTTAGACATCTACATCTATCCTCGAATAACAACCAAATGCAGATGCGTAGTCACCCCTCGTATCCAGTGAAAAGGGTCTCCGGTTCTCTACACTCACTATACGAAACACAGCTGCAGTGAGCTACTATTTTACGCTGGTATTCTGTGAGAGCGTGGTCTTTCTTCTTTCAAGCCGATTAATTCGTGTTACAACCAAAATATAGCTGCAACATGGCTTTACCACGTATAAACATGCCACGTATAAACATGCCAGTATAAACAGCCACGTATAAACATGCCACGTATAAATTGTGGAGTAATTGTGTATAAATGTGCCTCGACTGGACACATGTCTTGTCTCTCTGTCTCTGTTTGTATTGCTTTATTATTTTAGAAAGAAAGAAAGAAAAGAAAGAGGTATTTATTTGGCCATTTCTTAACAAATTAGCACTAAATACTTAGAACAAACATTATGTTTAGGTATTCTTATAGGTAAACTCAATTATACACTTACAATTAAAAATAAATCATTTTGACAAAGCAGATAGATGCAAAATACATTAAAAAAGTTTTTTTTAGTTAGCTGTTCACTTTGTTTTTAAATGGGAAGTGGTCTAAATAGGACTGCCACTCAGAAAACGCTAAGATGTGTCATCCTAACTCTGATTTTCAGTGGCTACCTTAAGTACATTATATACATACACACACATATAAAATATATACATATTACATAGATATATACACAAACATACATAAATATAATACATACGCATAACACACATACACACACGGGCACATATTTTCTATATATGCGGGGCACATATAATATATACTTATTTGGATTAATAATTCAAGTATATACACGATTAGTACATTTTTAATATTCTTTTATATTTAATATTGGGCCACAACTGCATTATATTTGTAGTGCTGTAACGGATGTTTATGAATGTTAATTTCATTGCATAACTGGAACCGAGGATATAAATGTGGCCGTGGAAAGAAAAGGGGAGATCTCCCGCCGGGCAAGGTGTTCTGCCCGGGGAGCGGCTCACACTCCGTGTGATAGTTCGGAGAAGTTCTATATATACTGTCTATGATTCGGAATGTTGATAGCGTGATTTAAGCTTCGATGTATTTCGCTTGTGGCGCGACGACAGCGCCGCTACATCACCCCCCTGCTCAGACCGGAGGTCGATAGTGCAGTCGAGTTGTCGACGAATGTGCAAGTGCCAGGAGATTGCCTTGTAGTCTGCGGTGAGTCGAGAAGAAGGCAAGTAATCTGCGAGAGTGCCGTGAAGCAGAGGCGAGCAGTAAGGCTCAGAGCCGTGCCGAACACTGTATAGCGCAGAGAGTAGCTTGAAGGAACAGGAAGCATTATTATTCCAGTGCTGCGGTGAACCTTGTGAAGCTAGATGGCTTGCAGGATATGAAGACTGCAGACGATATCTGCTCGGGAGCGAATGGGTGGGGTATTCTATGACGATGATGAAGCTTGAAGTTTCCGAAGGTTGTTTGGTTGCGTGTTCAGATCACGTCGGGTCGTCACCACTGAGGGTGTGGAAGGAAAAGGGGAGATCTCCCGCCGGGCAAGATGTTCTGCCCGGAAAGCGGCCAACACTCCGTGTGATAGTTCGGAGAAGTTCTATATATACTGTCTATGATTCGGAATGTTGATAGCGTGATTTAAGCTTCGATGTATTTCGCTTGTGGCGCGACGACAGCGCCGCTACATCAAAATAATTTAAATTTCATATAAAAACACTTAGCAATAATAATAATTATTATTATATATTATTCGCAATAGCAATTCGAGAAATATGTTCAACATAAAATTTAGCATGTTTTATTACAGAACCTTTTTTTTTTTTGCGGATGGAAAATCATCTAATGTCGCCTTTCGCTCTGGGTGGAACGTAAGGGAGTGTCAGACTTTTACTGACTAAAAACCATCCGTGTTCCTTCAGTGCCCTTACGTTCCGGAGCCGCGGTATCTCTTTCGAACAGCCCGCAGCCCCGGCAGGCGTCGGGCCTTGCGGGCCCCTTCACGCTGCTGACAGCTCTTTGAGGCGCGCGTGGAACAAAACGCGCCGTCGACACGGCCTGTCGTCGTTAGACGGACGGACGGCGAGCTACCCATTGCTCGCCGTCCACAGGCCCGCGCCTACGGTGGCCGGGGGCCACGACGTAGCCCCCGACGCCCGGGGCGTCTCCTGCGGCGGCCGGGGAGGAAAGCTGCTGCTCTCTCCTTCTCCCGCTCCGCCAACTCCTTCGCTAGCATCACTGCTTCGCAGAAGGTGGTGACGGCATCCCATTCCGTCTCGATCCGGACCATGCCTTCGACCAGGGCTGGACGCGAGAGGTCGCCGCCGTCTATCGCCGCTACGAGGACACGGCGGTGCTCCGCCCAAGCAGGGCACACCTCCACGGTGTGTTCCACCGTGTCCTCCGGTCCATCCTCGCAGTGGGAGCACCCGGGCGTTTCCTCCCGCCCAATTCGGTGCAGGAAACTCCCGAACACACCGTGTCCGGTGAGGACCTGCGTCAGGCGAAAGGTGAGGATGCCGTGGCGTCTCTCAAGCCACTCCTCAAAGAGGGGTCTTATCGCCGCTATAGTGGCGTGCCCAGCACGGGGTTGCGACAGTCGCTCTCTCCATTTCGCCATGAGATCGTGCCGGAAGTCTGTCCGCTGCGCGACAACTTGCCGCGGCAGCGGGGTTTCCCCCCCGGCATAGTGCCTCCGCGCGCCATTCGTGCAAGCGCGCGAAGACTATCGCCTCCAGATCCCATGGCGGCAATCCGGCAGGGAGGCTCGCCGCCTCGCGGGAGATCGTGCGGTAGCCGCGAACCATTTTCACGGCAACCACCCTTTGGGGCGCGTTCAGGTGGTGGACGGCAAGCCGCGCCAAACCACGCGCCCACACCGGGGCTCCGTAAAGGGCCATGGATCGCACGATCCCCGCGTAGAGCCTCCGGCAGGAGGCGTTTGGCCTCCCCCAAGTTCGGCAGGAGCCGCCTGAAGGCAGCCCCCGCCTGAAGGCAGCCCCGGTCCGTTCCAGTATGGGAGCCAAACGTCGGAAGTGCTCAACGAATTTCCATCGGCCGTCGAGGACGAGTCCTAGGTACTTCAGCGTCGAATCGACGCCGATGGATACCCCTCCTACCATTGAGGATCCCGGTGGTGGCCTGTTCCGAGGACCATGGAAGTGCATGGCCACCTCGAGACCCAGTTGCCGAATGCTCTCAACGACTATCGCAACCCCGCGTGTCATAGTTTCCGCCGCCGCCTCGTACGACCCCCCTTGTGCCAGTACCAGCGTAGCAAACTACGCTGACGACACGCCGGTAGGGAAGGCGGCGCGCAGCACCCAGTCGTAACCGATGTTCCACAGAGGTGGCCCCAGAACCGAACCCTGTGGGACACCGCACGACATCTCTCGCCGATTCCACTCACCGTTGCGACCGGGGTAGATGACGGCCCTGTCCGTCCGGTGGACGCCATCATGCGCGTGAGAGCTGTTTATGGAGTATTACAGAACCTGGGATCTACCTTATATATTATCTTTTATAGACTATCCTTCTCTTTTCCATGAACGTTTAATTGTTTTCAAACATAAAATTTTAACTTTATACGAAATTGCATAAATCACATGTAAAAGCTTACAAACAGTGTATAACAGTTTATAAAACATTTGGAATTGTCAACCGACGCACAAACAACCAACATTAATTTGCCTAGCTTAATGTGTAATTATAAGTAATTAAGTCCTGCGTTATGTTTTGCTTATACCGGTATTATTAACTACAATATAACTTGATTAAAAATTTATAATAAATTATGGCGGTGCAATTTGTTAGTATATATTTTAAATAGATAATTCAGTAAATTTTAACTTATTATCGTATAATTCCTAATTTCTGGAATCAAAATTATAATACACATGAATAAGCAACAGAATGATATTCTATTATATTAGGCCGCCATCACTTTGTACTGTCAAAATACACATATTTGCTGAACATGTTGAACCTTATCGTCTATGATTAAGAAAAACAGTTGAAATAAGATATAGATGCCACCAGAGTAATGTACCGGAGGAGTATTTGCGTTCAAAATTAAATTTCGTGACTGTTTTTTGTGCTCGAAAAGTATTAAAAAAATTACACATTCTAACTAACTTCTATTGCACGTCAATCCTGAAGTAAAAAGTAGTTGAGTAAAAGGTCATGTCATAAATAGAACTTGCATTGTTCGATGGAGTCGTTATAAACTTGTTTGTATACCGCGACATATGAAGCGCTAGTGCATTTTCATGTATACGCGTATTAAAGAATATTAAAAATATTGTATCGCTCTTACAAAATACATCCCTTTGGACATACATTCATTCATCCAATCCAAAGATGAAAATGCTTGTGATATGAGTGCAGGTAAAGGGTTTCAGAGAGAAGCCGATTACGACTCCGGCATTACTCACATACTCCGACTAGCAGCTGCACTTACGAGTTTATCTAATGGATTTTAATTTTTCTTGATCTTTGTAAGAAAATATTTCATTTATTATATTATATTTTTAACGACAAAGGAACATAACCTTCACCTGATGATGGTACATAGTTATTGTAGTTCATGCACAAATTAAAACAAAGAACGCTACATATGCGTTGTCAACTCTGAAGACTAAGATGGAATAATACCTTACATTCTGTAATTAAACTGGCCCTCTACACTTATTGGCGGCCACTGCCCTGCCACGCAGACGGGCTCGTATGCAGATTAGGCTTCTCACCATTTACAATGTATTTGTACTGTTTACTTTCTTTGCAAAAAACATGTTTGAGCTATTTAATACTACTAACTGGTTCAAACTATTTAATACTTAAACTAACTCGTGTAAGATACAGGTGTAGGAAACAGAAAAATGCATTAATCCAATGCGTTTGCCTGAGCAGCGAGGTGCCTAAACAAGGTAATAAATGTTTTATAGCATTTCTGTGGTCTCACATATATAGGTACAGGTATTTGACGTTGTCTTGATGTATTCAACTCTCATTTTAACAGCTGATGTTACTGAACTAAATTTTTAAGATATTAATATATTATACATAACTGATTCATTACGTTATTTTGTTTTTATTTTTCTATTCAGTTATGTTTTTTGGTTTGTTTGGATATACCTAGGTATTTGAAATATCTAGTTGTTTGTACGAGCTCGGTGAGCAAGTTAATTCATGCAATAACTCCTATCTATCAAAAGTTCACTGGTGAATATTGGCTTTCCTCATTTTTTTATTGCCAAAGTTGCCATGCTTGACAGGCTTTTATATGTGGTAGAGCCATGCTGCAGTTATATTATATAGTGGTATAGTTGTAGCACGAATGGGTCGGCTCGATCGGGGAAGGACCACACTCTCACAGAATACCAGCGTAAAATAGTAGCTTAATATTGTTGTTTTTCGTGTGGTGAGTGTAGAGAACCGGAGACCCCTTTTACTGCAATCGAGGCATTCCATCTTAGTCATCACGGGTGACAACGCATCTGCATTTTGATTTGTAATCACTTACTATCAGGTGGACTGTGTGATCGTTTATCACCCTATGCTATAAAAAGGCGGATTGGAAATAATTTCTTCCCCATATTTTACAAATAAAACCTTTTACAAGTTTTTATGAAAAGGTCATCCTCTGTACTACTATATATACTATAATGACCTTACGTAAGTTTATTTAGGACTGGACGCAACTCACCCGTGTGTTGGGGGCGTGATTGGGCACGCGATTGGGAGCTCTATTTTTGTGTAATCTATAAGGGATAGAGTAAACAATAATTTAGGGCTGATATTGTATGTTTCGAATATTTCTGTGAATCACGTGTTGCCTTTAATTATACCAAAATTTAATAGTTGAGTCAATTTGACGTTCATTAATATTGAAAATTCGCGGCGGTCGGATCACTTTTCAAAAGCGGCCAAATAATCTGAGTATTTATTTACATTTACTGTAAATTATAAATTAAGGGATAACAGGAAATCTATGTACCTTTGCTACCAAATATTTTAATTATAAATTACTAAATATTTTCAGAAGGTGTTGCCTGATGTTGCCCATCTAAAAAAAAATTAAAACTATTTGATGTAGGTATTTTGTGGCATTTTACCATTATTAAAGAAATCAACACTCGATAATTTTTGTAAATGTTGCATTTTTATATATATTTTGAACAATTCGGTGTTTTATAACTTGCATAGTAGTTCAACTTTGATACAAATAAAACAATTGAATGACATCGAAAACGCTAACTGAATTTCTTGCATAATCTTTATATTATAGAATATGAGTAATAAAAGAGCACACAGTCCATCTGATGATATATACTCTATTAGGAATCAAAATTCAGATATGTTTTCTCCCCAGAGGAGGAATGCCTCGTTAAAAGTAAAAAGGGTCTCCGGTTCTCTACACTCACTAAACGACACAGCAGCATTAAGTTGCTATTTCACGCTGTTATTTTGTGAAAGCGTGGTCCTACTCCAGTCGAGCTGACCCATTCTTGCTACAACCATAATATGGCTGCAGCGTGGCTCTGTCATTATTATCTTATAAATTTAAATTTAAAACATTTATAATATCCATCTATAAATTTAAAACATTTATAATATCCATCTATAAATTTAAAACATTATAATATCCATCTATAAATTTAACATTATAATATCCATCTATAAATTTAAAACATTTATAATATCCATCTATAATTTAAAACATTTATAATATCCATCTATAAATTTAAAATATTTTACACATATATGCCTATATTCATTAAAATTATTACATTGATACCATTACGAATGATTGTTTTTTATCGCTCTTTTCGTAATAGTAATGGAATTAAGTTCTTAATAGTATAGCTAATTTTTCAACTTGATAGATATGATGTTGTATTAAGAAAATTATTTAGCAAACGTATTAAGGGGAAATAATATAACTTCAAATGGCTTAGCAAGATCCTCCATTATGCCGAAAATATTGCAGCATTAATTTTGAAATACATATGGTAAAGTTGAGGTGTTGACTATGTTAGGTGAAAACACAATTACGTAAAATTTTCTCGATCGTAAAAAAATCCAAAGTTACCTCCAGAATAAACAATAAACCGCTGTTATTCATAAAATACTTTAAATAAGATCATGAAACTTTGCATACTAACTGAACTAACTATAAAGCAGTGTTTATGTTATTTACTTTTTTTTTAAATACCATTATTTTCCCTGTAAAAAGAAATTACCTAAACTATCGGCGACTTGAAGCTTGATTCCTGCCACCCAGTCAGTTTCGCTTCGGCCTTTGAAGGGGGAGGTTGTGTCGCTTACGATCAGAATACACATTACGCAACAGGACGACGTAAAATTAAAATGGGAAATAACCGTAATAAAAATAAGAAGCGACTGGGTTGACGTTAAGAAACAGTCATAAATATGATAAACCTAATGAAGTAAGTGTCTAACGACCTATCTACTTACAGTATTAGTGATTACAACTATGTCGGTACATAGCATATGACGCGCGGGGAAGTGGGGGCGAAATTAGAATTTGAGCTGACTTACTATATCCTCTTAATAGATAAAATTGTTATTATTTATTAAAAACGTATTTTATATCAAAAACGCTTTTAGTAGTTACCGGTTTAAAATTGCCATTAGCAATCTGACTGAACCAAAGCACGTATGTATGTCCGTAGAGGATAGATCGGGAACGCATCATCGATTTCATCTCGGGATCGGATCAGCGGGAGACTTTGAACGGCACGAGTGCCAACTCGTGTTAGTCCGGATTTGCTTTCCCCGTGTGATGAGAAAATGTTATTACTGCTATTTTCTGCTCTCATTTTCCGAGTGAATTCTTTAAGAAAAAATACTGTTGCGAAATTTGGGTAAATAAACATTGTGATTTTTTTGCCATTTCAAAATCAGCTTTATGACGTGTTCAGCAGTGAAGAAAAGTGGCTTTCATTTGTTCTCATTGTTTAAATCTACGGTTTACCCTTGAGTGTCAATCGTCAACTTCAGTCAGCAAAAAGATGTCTAAATCACCCTGTTATTAAAAGTTTTGTTACTACAGAGATAGACAACATTGGGTTATCGGTTACGTCACCTGAATTACACTGAAGATGGTGTAGTATAATAATTTGTCATTCAAGTCAGCGCAGCGTCAAGATTGTAACGGCTACTTTTCGTTTTTGATCTTGGTTCAACCAAGATTTTATCACTACCTGGACGCCTACCCTTTTTAAGAGAGTTAAGGATTTCAAACGAACACACAATCCAATTGATTGTAAGTGGTTGCTATGGCTCAAAGACACCTGTGTGAGGACGTGATACTTATCCACGAGCCAACCTATCTGTAGTACACTACAGCGCGGCTCGACCGCTTTAAACCATCGATAGTTTCGCATATTTAATGTGACTTTAATTGGTCCGCCCTTTGTATCGATTTTTATGGGAATGTAATAAAGATTTTTAAATAAATAAAAGAGGAAAAGGTTGCTTGCTTCAATGTTAAGCAGTGATTGCCCAAATATGAAGAAATGTTTTAGCTTCCGTACTATTTTTAGTCATAAAAATTATGACGAAAATATTAAATCTAAAAATATACTTGTTCTAAGAAGTACGGAACAACGGGTAAGGACGTGTAGTTGCTTTGTATGCGCGTAATATTGCTCTATGAAATTCTATCAGCATAACCATTACATGTTCTCACAAGTCTACTGCTGAATATAGGCTTCCTCCAGGGAATGCCGAAAGATACCTACCTGATCACCTGCATTCATCAACTTCCTTCCTCACCAGTTCGTTACTTCATCTATATTACCACACAACTATTTCTTGCTATATTACCACCCAACCTTTTAAAAGTCCACTACTGAACATAGTTTACCACCATAGAATGCCTCATAGGTCAATTGCCATAGTGGTCAAGTTTGGCAAGCAGGTTGACAAACGCATTTTTGATTGCTGCCTCTGTTTCCCTGTCGCCTTTTTAGACACATGGAATGATATGGGGTAGTGGATATTCTTAAACCGCTGCCATGGTTCATTGTAATATTACTTTAGCTGTATTATTAACGGTTAATTAAGCTCCTCTTAAACAGAGCTTTTATATAGTAAGTACCAAATCGTAAAAACATAGTTCAAGCTGGTTCAGCCACGTTGCCACACTGCGTGTAAGCTTGACTTGTAGTGCAACCGCAGGACCTATATATTAATACTATGCTTAATTAACACTCGAGTGGGAACTGCGCTCTTAGTAGGTACGTGTCGAGAATATAAATTACATATATGTAATGATATCATTTCTCATTGTCACTTGTATTTATGGAGAACCGGCATTAATTTCATCTTCTCCGGTCATTTATTTTGGGGTTTACTTACTTACTTACTTATCTTCACGCACAATCCCTAACGGGGTAGCCAGAGAGAACAGATCGCCAAGTGTCACGATCCTTACATACCTCTTTCGCTTCTTTCAGGTTCATTAACTTCTTCATACATGCACGTCTAGGTATCCGAGTACTCTTGACCTTCCCCTCTTCGAGCAATTTGCTCACATGGTCTTCGAAAGTTAGTCTCGGTCTACCTCGACACCTTTTAATATTTGCTTTCGCTCTATATATTTTCTTCACCATTCGGTCTTCACTCATTCGCTCAACGTGCCCAAACCATTGGAGTACGCCCCTATCAATTTTTGTGATAAGGTCATCTTTCAATCCTGCCATATTGCGAATCTCTTCGTTTCGCTTTCGATCAGCTATGGTAACGCCACACATTTTACGAAGAGATCGCATCTCCACCGCATTCAACTTGCTTTTATGCTTCTTCTGGCATACCCAGGTTTCACTACCATATAACAAAGTCGGTACCAACACTGCGTTATGTATTGCAAGGCGTGCACTCTTCACCACGCCTTGCCTTTTGACTAATGCATTCAGGGCACCATTGACTTTGTTTCCGGCAACGACACGCCTATCCACATCTAAATCACATCTTCCATCCCGGCTGAAAGCACTCCCCAAGTATACAATTTCATTTACCTGTTCTAGACATTCCTGATTTACCCATATTTTACATTTCGTTCTCTCTTCGTCCTTTTCAAATACCAGAACCTTAGTTTTATTAGCATTCAAACGGAGAAACGGAGACCTTTAATTTCACATTCCTCTTTCATACACGTGACTAATGCCTGCAGTTCTGCTTCTGATGGTGCAATAAGCACTGCATCAGCAGCATACAGCAGACAATTTACTTTAATGTCACTCAATTTCACACCCAGACAGCTATTTTTCAGCTTCTGTAAACAGCTGTCGAGATACAGTATGAACAGCCAGGAAGACATGACACAACCCTGTTTTACGCCCGCTTGGACGCTAAACTGAGGAAGTACGTGAAAGGTGTAGAATAGAAACGGACGAGAGATTGTCGCACAACTTTAAGGAAAACTCCAAACTCTTCTGGAAAGCGGTTGGAAGGTCTCGGAGTGGTGCGACAGCCTTAAGAATGAACAAAGTGCTTTTGAGAACCAATGACGTCCTCTCAGAAAAGTCGGACGTCATGCAGCGATGGAGTGAATTTTATAGAGAAATGTATGCGTGTCATGATCTTAGTGAAGGATCAGGGGGTGACGCCGTGACTGGCACGCCAGACACGGACCTCGATGACACTGAGGTCATCAGCATGAAAGAGATTGAACGTGCGATTCGAAGTTTGAAATGTGGTAAGGCTGCGGGACTAGACAGAGTTACTGCTGAAATTGGTCAAGTACGGTGGGCCTCGCGTCTGGGACAGCTTTCGTCTGCTGTGCAATTTGTGCTGGCGGACGGGAGATGTCCCGGATGATTGGCGATCCGCGGTCATTGTGCCTTTATATAAAGGTAAAGGTTCACATTTTGACTGCGGGTGCTATCGGGCGATCAGCTTGACCAGTCTGGCAAGTAAAGTTTACTCGAAGGTTTTGACACATAGGATGCAAGAGATATCAATGGAAGAGGGTGCGCGGATCAAATGTTTTCTCTCCGCATGATCACGGAAAAGCTTCTGAGTGTTAACCAGAGGATTTTCTGTGCTTTTGTGGATCTGGAGAAAGCATTTGATAAGTTTATAAGGAAGAAAATGTGGGAACTGTTGCTGGGATATGGTGTGGATGGTCGATTGTTAAGGGCTGTGCAGTCACTTTATTATGACTGTAAAGCCTGTGTGCGGGTAGGGCATGACCTGTCACCCATATTTTGGGGTTACGTTCCGATATTTTGTTTGATATAAAATAAGTAAACAAAAATATTAGTAATTTATTTTTATTTTTTTAAATATTTCAACTTTTATGCACAAAAAATAAAATCATACATATGGCAGACTTAATGCCTTAAGACATTATCAGCTTTCATTTCCATTGTCCAATCATATCCATTAATGTGATACTAATAAATTTATTCATAAGAAATATGGTACAAAGATGTTCGTAAGAAATAAATATGTATCACATATTTCAGCAATTTTGGTATATGAAAACTTATGGTTAGAATATACAATATTTAAGTAAAATTATGCATCAGTTTATAACTTTGATATTAATCCTTTTTAAAACACAATCAAATAAGAAACAGTCAATAGTAACGTTCTTTTATTTTTAGCACTTCATTTGCCGAATAAATTGTTTTCCCAAAAGTTACTTTAATAAATTACGTCTAAATTTATTATCATCTAATTGCCTTATTTCATTTAGGATTTTGTTAAATACTTGAATAGCCATCACATAACAATCATTTGAGCACAGAATAGATTTTAATGGAGGCGAAGTATTTTTTTCTGGGTATCTGATACTATAATATGTTACTGTATCTTTTAATTGAGTAAAAAAATTGGGATAATTTTTACGAATATTGAAAGTTGAAAACTGTACATGGACGGTAGCGTAAAAACAACTAATTCCTTAGTGGTTTGCAAGGTGGTAGCTCAGATGGTTAACGCTTGCTGTAAATATAACAGAACGCGAGTAACCCGGGTTCGATCCCCGCCGACACCAATGAAATTGTTAATTGCAATTTTAAGTGTTGATTTACCACGTGCTCGACGGTGAAGGAAAACATCGTGAGGAAACCTGCACGTCTGAGGAATAAGAAAAAAAATTATTTCGAAGACATGTGAAGTTCGCCAACACGCATTGGGGCAGCGTGGCGGACACTTCCTTGCCCTAGAACCCTCTCAGAAATGAGGGGAGTCTTGTGCCCAGCAGTGGGACGTATATGGTTGTAACTTTACTTTTTTTAACTTTTGCAAGAAAGAGTGGCCCGACACTACGCCAAAAATTGCTCGTATACAGCGCCTATATTTTGCCTTATAAAAGCACGGTTTATTTTTATCGAGTTTCCCCATATTGTAAATACTATTTCTAATTGTTTCCATACTTAATTGTATACAATTTTATATTGTAGATTAATGTTTAATAAGAATTTTTTTTAGTGTAAAACTGTTGAAGTATAAAACATTTTAACTTATTTAATGACAAATTTTTAATAGGATTTTATAGTTGCTCCATAAATGAATTACTAATTATGTGGAGTCTAGTTACTGGTATTACAAGCTTATGTTTGTTCCCAATATTTAAGGTTTGAAAATCTTTATTATTATGAAAGCTATTTATGCCTTTATGTACATGAAGCATTGATGAAGCTTTATGACTTAAATATTGTATCGCAATACCAAAGTTTTATTTTTCTCTAGGGGAATCTTTACAATTTAAGTTACAAATCGCCCGTACTACAAAACAAATATGACTTCAATGTGTGTCGCATTACCCCATAGCAATTTTTCACAAGATATTACGCTATGAAAGTAACTAAAATAAACTAATCTAGCTGTCTCAACATTGGTGAGACTTCTAATCTTTCTTAGAGCATATGCTACAGAACCAAGTCTGCCTGCTAATTTAGATATATGGGGGCCCCATTAAAGCTTCGTGTTCATATTAATACCAAGAAAAACATTGGTATCCTCAAGACTCAACACCTCCTCATTTAAGAGCACGTTGGCATTCGAATGTTTAACATTAGATACTATAAATTTAATACATTTTGTCTTATTGCCGTTTAAGAACAAATTGTTGACGTTAAACTAATGTGCTAATTATTTACACTGTCAAATTTCCTGAGTTTGAATCATTGAGTTTGAAAATTAAAAAAGGTAAGTAAAAGAGGAGTAGATAAATAAATAAAACGCCACAAAATCTGTAAATCTCGGCTTCATTATAATTTAAATAAAATTATTTAAAAATATTAACAAATTCCTCATACAGATTAACATAAATTTCACCATACACAATACGAACTTATTCTCTTGTTTTTAAAATGACAAACTTGAAATAGTTATGCAAAATGAGCAACGCAGTGAAGATGGTAGGCAGCGTAGTAGTGGCGGTTGACAGCTCCGCGGGGCAGTGTCTTATATATGGGGTATGTTCCGAAATACAACCCAGTACACTGGCCAATGCAAATGACGTCATAAATCGACGCCATATTGGTTATTCGTTGTATCGAATATGGTTTAATAGTGTTTACATTGAGTAGCGGTGCCTGAGGCCGAGAGTTTCAATCCCATGCTGAACAAGTACTTGTATTGCCTACAAATAATTGTTCCGGATCTGAATGTTTGTCCTTGTACAATGTACATATGTAAACTGCTTTCACGATACGGGAGAAAATCCTTCTGAGATAGTAACGGTATTTAAAAAAAGGATTGAAAAAAGTTAATATATGAGGCATTTTGAATGTCTTTTAGTACATCCAAAATGCATTTTAGTTTATCGAAATGGGCATGGTTTCGTTTATTTTAAAGGCTTCAATCAACTTATCATACTCGTAAGTTTAATATTCAAAAACTTTAACTAATATTAAATGTAAATAGCAATACACATTAGTAACACAAACCATAATGTAACTGTAATGTAAAACAACAATAAAGTATGTTTTTATTTGAGTTAAAAAAGAAAAGGTTCTATATACGACGCGTATGTTTTTCATGAGTTCATTCACTGATTTCTCGAAAACGTCTGTACAAATAGGTTATAAAATATATATAGTCGTTACCTTAAACTGGTGATATTCTTTAAAACACTCAAAAGGGTAAAATAATCAACCCTTAAAGTAAAACCGATTTAAAACAAAAAAAGAGTTCCACGTAATACGTTCTGAAGTTGGGGATGATGTTGTTGTGATTTAAAAAAGTTAAATAATACGAAAAATAAGTATTATTCGATGTGTGTTATATGCGTATAAATGACTTGAACAAAATTAAACTGGCAAAATAAAATTCGCTTTACCAAGGGCTGGTTTTCCAATCTTCAAATAAATTATAACCCGACTGAATATAGGTAATAGTGAACCAGTTAAACTATTTTATTCATATAAATTGTAATTTTTAATTTATGTTTCATTTTATCTTATGAATGTAATTAACCATAAATTACATAAGGGAATTTTATATTATTACAACGCATCATTAATTAAAGTGCAACTAGACAATCAAGTTTACTGTAACAATCAAATCAGAAGTAAAGCGTCAATTAGCCGTATAACAGACCAGTTGTTTGCAATTTTACGAGACTCTTTGAGTAGGTCGCATTTGGAGCGTTTGTAAGGACAGTTGCAAAGATCATAAAGTTTACGCTATGCCGTAAACACATACTGCAGTCGTGTGCCTTCATAGCTAACCTCATAAACGCCAGACACAGTAAAACCTTTGGTAAGGAATAGGCAATGGAATGTTGTTTGCCGGAAATGTCCTATAATAATTAATGTAGTTATCAAATTTTTGTTCGAGACTTGCAAGGTTGTATATTGACTAGGTACCACCATTTTTATCACAATTTTACGACATAGAAGTTTATGTGAAATAATTATAACTTTTAACAAAAAGTAAAAACCGTATTCAAATTGCTAAAGAAGAAGTTGTTTATTTGCAACCCTCAGGGTTGGATTTTTTTTTCAAATTGTATATATAGGACTACCCCTGAAGTATAACCTACTTAAGTAAAAAAGAATAATTAAAATTGGTTTTATATCTGCGAAGATATTAATTCCTTCAACAAAATTCCTTAAACAATAGTCCAATATTTAAAAATCCTATTTTCCACCCTTATGGACGGAATTTTTTCTTCGAACTTTAACGGGACGTTCCTTGAGGTAAAGCCTATTTAATAAAAAAAGGCTTGTTAAAATTAGTTCACAATCTGCGAAGATATCGCGTAACATATACATACACTCGAATTGAGAACCTCCTCCTTTTTGAAATTGGTTAAAAAGCGCTTAGCTTAATTTTTTAAGGTAATTAATACAAGCATGTCCTAAGAATATACGACCGTGTAGTGGAGTTGTTTAGGACCTGTTTAGGACCCAACAGGACCTGTTTAGGAGTCTTCCTAATAACGGCTAGTAGATAAAAAAACTGCGATTGCCAACCTGCTTGCCAATCGTGGCAACTTTAGCAAATATATATTAAGTATGAAATAATTTATGGGGAGGCTATGCTATGTTCAGCAGTGGATTTAGATAGGAATGAATGAATGAAACAGAATACACAATAATAAATAGTTACGTCGACCTAGTTTCTAACGGGAGCACCAGTTGCAAGTTTCATTATTCTTTATTAATAACTACAACACATGCAACGTGTTACTTTGAAGTTGATTAATTAGTACGTAGTTAAGTTACACGTTTAGCTATTCCTTACATAGTTCGTTCCTCGGGATCATCATCATTAACTATAACAGCCCTGCACAGATAAGATGAATTTCCTAAGAACTGTTACAAATATATTTTTGACTGTCGATCCGCCCCGGCTTCGCACGGGTGGTTTCTGGATCTCGCCAACAGCGCTATCTACCGGGTCCAACTGAGTTTTCAAACGAAAAAAAAAGTCCCCATCCAGGCCCCCACTCAAATACACGCAAAAAAGTCATCGAAATCGTTCGAGACGTTATCGAGTTTTAGAGTGAACTAACGGGTAGCAGTTGATTTTTATACTGAATGACCTTTTTAACCGTATGGAAAAAAATGGGGTGTAACATATGAACGGAGTAGAAGCCTATGGAACTGATATTTTACAAAAAATAAAAACAGAAGTTTTGAATTAAATGTTAAAATTTTTTTTGAACAACTACTTTGTTCTTGAGCCTGGGAACCTGCGAAGTGACAAGGTGGAAGATGCCTATTAAATTTATTGTTTTATTGCCGTTCGTAAACTAGACTGGATATGATTTGAATTTCGGTAGAATTTAATTAATTTATTTATTTAAAATTTTGTACTTTTTTAATATGAGTGCCATAGGCTTCTACTCCGTTCACATGTTACACCCTATTTTTTTCCAGACGTTACAAAAGGTCATACATTATATAAGAATTTAATAAAAATAAAGAATACGTAGTAACGTACGTACTAGTTATATACATTTAAATTTAACCGGAAGTATAAACCATAATAATATTATGGTTTATACTTACTGTAGCCTGTAACACAGTTTTCAACTACCACGGGCTACAGAGCTTCAATATGATTTGTTTGTAAAAGTTATGTGAGAAACAATAAATTATTATTATTATTATTATATATTAATTCTTATAAAGTAACTTTTATGGTTTGTATAATTATAGATCATGTAAGATACACGTCCCCTTTTTAAGTTCACTAATGGGAATGCTTCAGTTAGCATGTGCAAAGCTTCCGAGTGAGCATTTTTTCTATATATCTTCTCTAACACTGCAATGACAATAAACTTACAGTCCACCTGACGGTAGGCGGCTACTACAGTTCATAGATATCTGCAGCCATAATGATGGAATGCCTCACAGCCTTTACTATACTGGCTTTCTATACCCTTTAGAGCAGAACATGTAGAATATGTAAGAGAGTGGTACCTATCCAATCGGACTTCTAGCCATACAAGTAGTCCCACCACCTAGGAAAAGAGTAAACGCTATTACCACGCCCATCCATCAATCTTTGAAATTGGAGTTCGGATCTTTTGGATTATGGACTTCAAACCGTCCATCCGTTGTTCGCGTCGGCATAATTATTCTTTTTGACTTACATGTGTAATGACGTTCTTGCAACTCATTTTCTTATTTTTTCTTCATTCTTCATGCTTTTAAGCTTCATGCGAGTAATTAATGTTATCGGCTGTTGGAATCGAGTCTAAATGAATATTTGTGTAACACCTAAATAATTGATATTCAAGTCTTGATTTATTGTGTATTGTACACATTTGTATTACTGATTTTGTTATAAATATTTGTGCAAAAAACTTCCTATTTAATTCTTTTGGGATGCAAAGTGATACATAATGAAAAAACATACCGCAGTTGTGGAGTGATTTTCACCGGCAAACGATTTCACAATATAAATTTTTTAATTATTGGGTGCGTTTGGCAGAAAAAAGCGCTAGCAAGCGCTTGTAAGCAGCTATTTTCCTCTAGGAAATCCTTTAGCAAATCGTAAGTAGCTATTTT
Source organism: Parnassius apollo (assembly GCA_907164705.1). NCBI lineage: Eukaryota > Metazoa > Arthropoda > Insecta > Lepidoptera > Papilionidae > Parnassius > Parnassius apollo. The sequence goes on along the minus strand of CAJQZP010000885.1, from coordinate 913,291 downwards.
CCTCTAGGACACGAAGTTAGTTTTAGCCGGGGAACCTAACCTAATTTAAATATGTTTGTCAAAGTATTCATATTAAAAACTTACCAATCATGAATTTTTAATAACATGTATATTTTCATTCATGTCATTATGTTACTTAAAACTAATATTGCACAAAAAAAAACTTATAAACAGCTCTACTTCAAAACAAACAAATTAAATAAGCAAAATGACGGATTGTGTCAGCGCTACTGAACTTAGCAAACGTGTCCTGGACGAAAACTGTTTAGCTTCGACATTTTGCTTACAAGCGCTTGCTAGCGCTTTTTTCAGCTAAACACACCCAATCTTTTTTATATTTTTTTCCTATGCTTGCTTAATCTCTGCTCAACCTAATCGTTGGATGGAAGAAAAATACTTCTAGTGAAGTATCTTATGTGCCGTTTTTGTGCACAAACGATTATGTAAATATTCGCACTGCTGAGCGTCTAATACAGGGAGCGTGATTTACAGGACGGTAGTAACAGCTTTTTTTATAACTTTATATTTACAAATCAACTAACAGTTTACCTTGTAGCCTTAGTTTACGTTAATTTATTACGGTCAAATGAACGAAGTGTATATATTTATTGTGCGAATATTGAGGACACTATGATATCTTCTATTAACATTCTTCTTGTATCAATTTTGCCGCAAAATGACGGCGAAGGGGTCTCATCTCTTATTTGCACTTTAGCTTGTGATATTATACTGTTTAAGTAATTTAACTTTCATGTAATTTGGAACCAATTGTCAAAAAATTGCACTTTGCAATAAAAAAATCGATAACAACTTTAAAGTTATTATAACCAAAGGAGTCCTGATTTACTCCTTTGTAAGATTTTATTCACTTTGCGAAACAAACCCTGATAAATGCGCATTGCGGCGGCAAAGAACTGAAAAGACTTTTAAATCCCTAGGTAGCGGAACCGTCATTTAATTAATGTTATTTATTGCCGCCTTCTCTTAAATTCCCTTTTAATATCGTTAAGAACGTCAAACTTTGCGAGCTTCTCTCAATTCATATAATTTGGGACTTAATTTTGGAAATAGGTCAACCATTTTTCCTTTACTTAATGTAGATATTAAAATTATTTAAACTATGAACAAACGTTGCCACGAGCCGATTAAACGCGGAGCTCGCTTGATTAATTAGGTTAATAAAACACTTGTACAAACAGTCAAGTGCCTTAATGGAAGTTTCTCCTGAGCACGAAGTTTGATCCTATGATGTATATGAACCAATCAAAGTCATTAAATTTGTGTAGACATAATCTAGAAAATATATCTGTGTGTGTTTATCTCATTTCCTTTAGTGTATAGTTAAAACTTATATAGGTAAAATTTGTAATCTTTAATCAAAATACGGGTTGAACTTTATGGTAGTTGTTCAAGATATTAAATAATTTTGAACTCTGAAAGGCTTGAGACAGTTTTTTTTAGTTATTCTAAATTGAATAAACACACATTATGGTGGATAGATTCGGCCAGATGTAAGGTACGCAAGACCGGAAACGGGAATAGCATCAAAAGTGTGAGAAAAAAGCTTTCCTACAACGGTGGAGCTAAGTCAAGTGCACTTCGGAATCTAAAATTATATATATATATATAGCAATATTCTTTGAGGCTCTAACTTTGTAACACCATGTAAAAAAAATTTAAAAATACAAATACATATTTATGATAGATTTTGTAAAAAGTAAACGAGAAATGTTGATTTCTATTCATAAAAATGTATTATAAAATTTATAATTCAATTTTAAAAATATTTTTTTAATCTGTGACTCAAATCTCCAAAATGCCATCCACCATGTAAGATTACGTTGCGACGTCACTTTTACAATAAACATGCTAATGTGCTGTGTTATTTCGAACTTTTTCAAGTTATCATCACAAATGTTAACTTTTATTCTGTATATTATTGAAATGGAATCAAGGAAGACAAACGGATTTGTAAAAGTAGAAAATACTAATCTACCTAGGATAAATACATTAATGGTGGCAAAAAAATTGTTAATTCAATCCCTCTCTCTTACTCTAGTTCTACTGCGGATATCCTCATTTCTAAGTTTATCACGTAGAGAAACCCCGAGCATGGTCCTCTTCATAGCTCGATGAGCGACCTTGAGCTTGCTCATAGGACCAGTGCAGGACTACGTCACAGATCCATAAAACATCACTGGCAACACGCACTGGTTTTTACAATCTATTTTTCAAGTTTTGCGGTATACCTGACGAGAAGATATGTCGTAATCTTCCAAACGCTGCGCAGCCGAGTTGAATCCGTCGATTGACCTCACGATCGAAGTTGAACTTATCTAGTCGGATTATTTGTCACAGGTAAACATATTCGTCAACAACTTCGAGCGTAGTGCTCCCTATCCCTATAACTACCGGCATTTGTAGGTGTGACATTGACGTAAACAATTTCATTCCTTCCTCCATGGTGGCACTACTGCGGAGGCGTGAAGCAGAAATGCGTTGGTCTTGTTCTTCAAGACAATGGCAACGCTCTCTTGAAGAACTACATACCGATTTCCCTTCCGAGCCGTGTCTACGTGCTGTTTTCGAGAGTCATTGTGAATCGTCTCGCGCAAACTCTGTCTTACAGCCTCCCAAAAAAGCCAGTTTCCGAAAGGGATTTATTTAGCACCATAGACCTTATATATATATATATATATATATATTTATATATACCCTTCGGCAAATTGTACAGAAGACGTAAATATTACTAATAAACACATATATAAACACATATATAATGTATATTTAACTATTGAACATAATCTACTAGCTTATTTTGGCTTCGATTACACTTCGACACTCGTGGCCAAAACTATAATTTGGCCTCTATTGTCAGTCTGCGCATATGTAAAGGTTCTGTTAGTCAGTAGTTCTAATGTGTCTATAGACGAGTAAAGCATTTGCGATGAGATCAGACTTTGCATGAATTCAGTTTCATTAACAACCATTAGTCCATCTGTGGTGTGTGGTGGTGTGTCTCATAGATATTTTTTTTAAGTTTAACTTATTTTAAAAGTACATAATGGCACATTTTGTAAATCACACCAAGAATAATAAAGTAGTGGAAGCAGTAAGAGCGTCCACGAACCGACTCCATCCCGTGATCGCATCAACAGACGTCTCTAAGCCGCGCGAGTACCAACCCTTGTTACTCCGGCTTTGTCTTGCGGCGAGAAGATGTTACTGTTGTTTTATTCCCTCCTAGTGTAAACTAAATATTCTGAAGGAAAATTTTAATAAAAGAATATTTTTTCACGGCATGAATTTTCAATCTTCAGATAAAAGTATGTAAGAAAAGTATGTAAATATAAGTATTTCAAAAAGTACCTATTTGAGTATAAAATAATGTATTAAAAACAATGTACATTGAAAAGTTTTTAATCCTAATATTATTTATTATTATAGTAAATATACAAACAGTAGTAACACTTTAAGTGCGTTTCAACTGTTATTTTTGAATAACTATTTCGAATGAAGTTAATTTTACGGTTTTTATCGCGTTTAATTTTAACTTTTTTAACTCCCGACGTTTCGGACACTTTACAGTTCACATGGTCACTGGGGGAACTGAGGTGTTTGACGTCGCAATGTCATAGTTGACGAAGGCTACCTTCAACTTTTAACTATTAATTTTTGTCCAAACTACATACAACAAGCTTGCAGTATATTGACGTCTTGCAGTTGTATGTTTGGGTTCGTATTTAATTTTATTATGGGATCCCAAGCGGGTAATAGCACCCAGCCATCTTCTGTATTGAAATTATGATGTTTTTTTAATTTCAATAGCTACTCGAATCATCCTCAGTTCTCTGATATAATGGTTAGGTCGATCCTAAACATGACATACTGTAGACCTTACGTAGCGCCGGTGCTTCACGTCAGCTATATGTTTTTTCACGCAGGTTTTTATGGATATTTTTCTTTGTCCTAGGTAAGACAGACCACATTCACAATCAAGTTTGTAAACTCCTGTATCTTATAGAAGGATATTACACTTGACGGATGGTAAGAACTGACTTATCTTTTTCGGCAGGTTGTAGTATGTTCTTATGGAAGCCTGCTTCAAGATGTAGTCAATCTTGTCTATGACTACAGCAGGCACTCGTTTGACTGTGGTCGGTTTCACTCGGTCACTGACGGAGGTATACGGGACCCGAAGCGTGATGCAAAAATTGTTAGACGTACTGGAGCTCGACGGCCAGGTGTTTACTGTCACAGGTCCCCTGTGCTTTCTGAAACAAATATATTCCCTCGGTAGCTAACTGTGAAGGATGGTGGTGCGATTCACCGATCAAATATCGGTTAGTATGGGTCTTTTTTCAATACACAGTATGACTGATGGTGTAATTAGTATTTAATGACTAAACATCTATGAAAGCTAAAGAATTATTTCTCTTCTCACTCCACCGTAAATTTAATTCTAGAGTTTATGGAGTTATGGTGCTCTAAGAATGCAGTAACGTATCTCATATCTAGAATCTAGGATACACAGGTGCAGTGAAAAGGGCTTTCTCCTCGTAGTCCTCCATGAATAAATCGGCGACCATGGGAATTACACGTGAGCCCATCGCTACACCATCTAATTGCTCGTAGAACTCTTCTTTCCAAAATAAATAGCCAGTTGTGAGGCAATATCTGAGTAGTATTCCGCAGGCATGTTGGTTTTCTTCTAGCTTTCTAGTTACAGTTGATATGCAGTTTTCAATAGTTAGGCAAGTAAATAGTGACGACATCACAACTGACCATAGTTTAATTGTCAGATCAAGATGTAGGTATTTTATCTCACTGACAAAATGGTACCTCATGGACAAGGTTGTTGTATTTTAAAACTACATTCTGACGTATCCGTTTCTACCGTAGCATTTCCTTCATCTGCTCATGTTTTAGTAATTCGAAACCCTAATAACACCATCAGTCATATTGTGTATGGAAAAAAGACCCATACTAACCGTTATTTAAACGGTGAATCGCACCACCATCCTTCACAGTTAGCTACTGTGTGAAAAAATTTGTTACAGAGAGCACAAGTGATCTGTAACAGTAACCACCTGGCTACCGAGCTCCAGCACGTCAAGCAAGTTTTGTATGACCGAGTGAAACCTGCCACAGTCGAGCGTGTGCCCGCTGTATTACCTTATGTCAGAGGAGTCAGACAAGATTAGCTCCTTCTCCAGGTTTGATATAACGTATCCTCGCAACAGAACATCGATTCCTACCGAGGATGATTCGCGAGCCTATTAAAACAAAAGAAATCCTAACTTCAATAGCGAAGATGTTTTTCAATGCCTTAATAAAAGGGATGTTAAATGCCAGACCATTATCATATATCATGTAGATATTATAAAGGTCACATATAAGTATTGGCGCTCATCCAAACATCTTTTGGCCTAAAATAGCGAAAAGCTTAAGGTCATTTTCAAGGCCAAATAAATTTTGACTTAACGCCAATTTATGAATTTTATAAGCTACTATCAAACTGCCCAGGCTTTCAAATAATTTTAGTTATAAGGTAAGTGTAGTTTATTTTAAAATTTCATACAAGATAGCCCATAAGTCGTTAGAAATGTAAATTTCGAATAAAATACAAAAGGCGCGCATGAGTGGCGCGCGCGGTGCGGGGGGAGTACCGACGGTTTCTGGGAATTCAGTCGCCATGGAGCGTTTCACCGGTGCGGACCGTGCATTTTGTGTGCGCGAGTTTTATCGAAACAATGATTCTGCTACCATTGCGCGGCGTAAATTTCAAGAATATCAGAATTTACGCAACTTTAAAGACATTCCAAGTGTTCAAACGATTAAGAACTGGGTTATTAAGTTCGAAGAGAGTGGTTTGACGTTGGATAAACAACGGTCAGGTCGACCAAGGACATCACGGACGGAAGAAAACATCGATGTAGTGAAACACTCAATTCGTGAAAATCCTACCCAGTCTACTCGTAAGCGTTCCAGTTGCATTAAACTTACCCAGAACATCGTTACAGCGAATTTTTAAGAAAGATTTACATCTTCACCCGTACAAGATTCAGATAGTACAGGAATTAAAAGATACTGACACTATCCACAGACTAAATTTCGCAAATGAAATGTTGAACCGCTTTACTTCGTTTCATAACGTGTTATTCTCTGATGAGGCTCACTTTCACATCAACGGCCATGTCAATAAGCAAAATTGTCGCTACTGGAGTCGCGAAAATCCAAATCGCAAACATCAAAAGCCCTTACATAGCCCTAAAGTGACAGTTTGGGCGGCTATGTCAGCGCATGGCATTATAGGCCCTTACTTTTTTGAGGACGGCAGAGGCGCTTACTGTTACTTCACAACGGTATGTAGCTATGATCCAGGACTTTTTTACACCAGAGTTGCAGAATTTTCCAGGCTTCAATACGCGGACCTGGTTTCAACAAGATGGAGCAACTGCATACTTTAACTAATAGTGATCTCTGAGAGGGAATTGAAGTCAGTCTGAAGAGGTTTTGGAGAAAATATCCAAAGAGAAATGGCAAACATTACAGAGCTTACTTGCCGCGCAGTGATGGATAATTTTAAACGTCGCTTACAGGAGTGCCGCGATCGTAACGGATTACATTTAGATGATGTAATTTTCAAAAAATAATTCCCATTTTATAAGGATTATGACAAAATAAAAACCTTTTTCATAATGTCATTAGTTTTTTTTTAAATTATTTTTTTACATTTCAAGGGACTTATGGGCCACCCGGTAGTATACCACATTTTTGTTTCATTTTTCTTATGTTTTAAAATAAATTTATTCTCCGCATTTCCTGACCTAGAAAGACCAACATGTCCCAACGAGAGTGTTTTTATAAAAAATGGTTACTGTGTGAATATCCTTACACGATATACATATTATGCTATAGCTGCCTTTTTTAGAACTTATCAAGAGGAATAATTCAGCCATACGTCATTTTCGTGCAACAATAACAACAATATATATGTCCATGTGCTTAATTTTTCAGCTCACCTGATGGTAAATGCCTATAGCAGTACATAGCCACCGGCAGCCACTCAAACCTGGCTACAGATTCGTTGTCACCTCTGAGGTGCTGTTTAAGAAACTTTATTACAAGGGCGGCACTGAAAATTTCGGGAATCAAGGAAGTGATACCACATTACTATTTAAAAATGTATTTATTGCTTTTCGAAGTATTCTCCGCGAAATTTGACACATTTTTCCATACGATGGAACCAATCATTGAAGCAACCATTCCATTCGGAAGTTGAGGTCTCCAAAATGGCCGTTTTGTAGGCGTCCACAGCTTCTTCAGGTGATGAAAATCTCTGTCCACGTAATTCTATTTTATTCTTTATTTTAGGGAAAGTATAGAAATCATTAGGGCTTAGGTCAGGGCTGTACGGCGGATGGTCTAATAATTCTATGTTTTCTTGCTCTAAAAACGCTTTTGTTCTGTGTGCGGTGGGAGAACGCGCATTGTCGTGATGGAGGATGATGCGGCGGTTGCAGTTCTCTTTACGGAGTTCAGAAACGACCTGTGGCAAACAAATGCTAGCATACCATTCTGCATTAACCGTTCTTTGTCCCTCAAGAGGAATAGTCGTAACATGGCCGGTTTTGGAGACAAACGTGGCAACCATTTTTTTTTGCAACACTCCGTGAACGAACAATTTTTGTTGGCTTTAACTCATTTTCGAACACCCAAACTCGTGACTGTTTTTTTGTTTCGGGTTCGTACGCATATATCCAGGATTCGTCACCTGATACGATGTTGTATACAGCATTTGAGGATCCTGCGTGGAATCTTTCGAGAGTTCTGACGCACCAAGTAACGCGAGCCGCTTTTTTGCTCTTCACAGAGCGAATGCGGTATCCATCGGGAAAACAACTTTTTTACACCTAATTGTTTATGCAAGATTATTTGTATTTGACTCATGCCAATGTCTAAAGTTGCCTGAATTTCGCGGTATGTCACATGTCGATCTTCCTCAATCAGCTTACGCACAGCATCAACGTTTTCTTGGGTGACTGCAGTTTTTGGACGACCTTGACGGGGATCATCACTGAGCTTGACACGTCCACGTTGAAATTCAGCAAACCAGCGTTAAATTGTGGTTTTGGATGGGGCTTCATCACTAAATGCAGAAATCATCACGTCAACACACTGTTTTTGTGTTAAACCACTTCGAAAGTCATAATAAATCATCGCTCTTGAATTTTCTCGAGTCAATTCCATTTTCTCAACGACTAAAGAAGTTTGACAAAACCTTGTGACAAGACCGAGAATCTTTTATTAAATAAATAAATTGTATTCGATTTTTAAAACCAAGGAGTTTTCAATTAAAAAGATTTTAATATGACAGGAACAGTGGAAATATTCCGTTCCCGATACTTTTAGTGCAGCGTAGTATCTCCATTGAAGTAAGATGTAGTACATAATAGCTCAATGATTATCTCATAAAAATACATTATTTTACTTAATTATATACTAACATAAGCTTAATAAGAAACAGTAATTAAAAAACCCGACTATGTTAAAAAGATTACTGAAATAAAAACCTTCATCTCTTTTTAATATTTGCGGATGCAATGTATTATAATTATTATAATATTGTCTATGTCACTCTCACAATTTAGACGAATACTGACTATATTATAATTATTATAATATAGTCTATGTCACTCTCACAATTTAGACGAATACTGACTAACGCGTCCTTCAAGCTGAAATCCACCCAAGGATGTACAATTTTTTTAATAATTTTTTATGTAACGATTAATGTATATGAGGAATTGCTAACAACTATTAACTCAATACTTTAGGATATATAGCCCATATATTGAGAAGATTCTAGCTTGAATTAAAGCTATCAGCCCCCCCTCAAAAGCACCATTACTGTCTGCTTTTGAGATGTGATTCCCATTTTAAGATTTAGTGAGCGATTGGTGACTCACTTACCGAGATTGAAACATATTGCTTTAACGAAACCAAAGTTACTCGTATGTATGAAGGAGTTCGTAATGAATATCCTTTTTGCCGGTTACAACGGATAGTTTAAAGCACAAGTCGGATGTAATTAAAAACCCTTTGTGGGAGATTAGTCAATTGAAAATTTAATTCATGGACGTCGGTTGGTCTGTATGTTGGGATGCATTGTAAACATACACACTGGTACTAAGCAAACAACTAAGTACGTTAAAATTGTCATTTTTTTTCCTTTCTACTGTCGTGTGACTTGCATATTGACTGTCGAGGCTCTGATATCCGTCTGTTGAAAGAATATTCATCCAAATGTGCCAAGCCAAAATTTCATAAAGTGGTACGAGTGTTTCAACTTCGTGCTCACCATCTCGCGTAATGAGATTAAACATTTGAACGCTCTCTGATGATAAAATTCATTCATCCATTTGCGGAAAGGTAATAGGATTTATAATTATAGCACAAGTAAAAACGAATAATTCAGAGTTTACTTGTGAAATAAATATATGTGGGTGAAATAAAATTAATCTCGATAATACTAAGGTTAAAATACTCTCTTAATATTTCACTTAGGGGGTTTTACAATATCCTTAGATATACAATGCCAAAAAGGCGATATCTCTAAAATATGATAAGATTTTAATGTGTTTTTACACAGAGAGATCATCATGAGATCTTTCAACAGATGTCGGTAATCCATCATCATTACCCCAAATGTAACATACCCACATCCGCGACACCGTTAAAGGTGCGGTATATCTGATACTGTGATCGTTAATCTACTTCTCAGCAAGCTTCGTGGTGCCTATAGACAATCCAAACTAAAACAGGCAGGGCTCACGAGCTCATGACCAACAAGTGACTTTTTTCACGTAGTTGGTCTATCAGCCGTGATTTAACCCAAAGCTTGACAAATCCATAAATTGCGCATTCTTCGTAAACGTAATTTGATTCAAATCGAAAAATCACATTTTTCTGCCGTTTATTAAATTTCTGTTTATCGGTGTTCGTATATTTTATGATCAGATGTCATTTGCACAAGCTGACATTATTAATAGTGTAATGTAACTTGTATTTTTTTATAATGTGTTAGTGAAAATAAGGTAACTTTGGGAAAGGACCACGCCTCTGTGAAGGCGTGGTCCTTTCCCAAAGTTACCTGCGTAAAAGAGCAAAATAATACCTGCTGCGTTTCATATGGTTAGTATAGAGAACTGGAGACCAATTAAGCATTCCATCTTAGGCCTCAAGGTTTAAAGCGCATCTGCATTTTGATTCTTAATAGAGAATAGATTTAGATTCCTATAGGCTATAACACCTACTTAACATCAGGTGGACTGTGTGCTTGTCTAACACTCTAACCAATTTAAAAACTAGTTCACATTATGGTAAATTACTGCTTCAACCCTTGGACACATTTTTTTAACAGCAAACGAACTTACGGCTAATCTGATGATAAACAATCACAGCTTCCAAAGGATTCCGTAATAATAATAATACTGAAGAAAGTAATATGTTTTTTTGAGGTTCCTAAGTCATATCGGTTGCGAACAATCACGTGTACCAATAGATTCTATAAGGTAGTCGTGCAATGCAAAAACTTCTAGAAAATGGCAGTGGTAAGCCGGCTTAACGTAGGCATGTATTCTTTCAGCCATCTTGTCCAAAAATGGTCGGCTAACCTCTGTGCAGCTTTCCAATTGAGTTGACCCGTCAGATGTCGCTCTAAAAATAATCCAGGTGGTCGATCACCACATGAGCGTCCCAGAAGAAAATGATTGGGTGTCAAACCCTCTTCAGGACTATCCATACTGAATGTTACCAGAGGTCTGGAATTTACCGTATGCTCTGCTTCTAAAAGTAACGTATGTAGAACCTCCTCTCGTGGGCTCTTCTCCTTAAGCGTAGCGGTCAACGCAATTTTAATCGATCTTACTAACCTCTCCCAGGCGCCACCCATGTGCGGTGCTCCCGGAGGTATAAATTTCCATTTAATATATTTCTTAAATGACTCGTTTGTCATGCCCTCATAGCATTCTTCGCATGCTTTCAATAATTCTTTATTTGCAGCTTTGAAATTTGTCCCGTTATCGCTGTATATAACGGCTGGTTTTCCTCTTCTGGCGATAAATCGCCTTAACGCCATTATCATTGACGCTGGTGTCAATGAGGCTGCTAATTCCAGATGTACTGCTCTGGTGGTCAGACACGTGAATAAAACGCCCCAACGTTTTTCGTGTCGCCTTCCTATAGTCACACTCATAGGACCAAAATAATCTACAGCTGAGCATGTAAAAGGTGGCTCATGATGAGCTATTCTTTCCAGAGGAATATTTCCTTGTGGCACGTTTTGCGGCTTTGACCTGTATGTCCTGCACCACTGACAATGGTGTGACACACTTCGTACTACATTACGCAAGTTCAAGACGTAAAATTTCTGGTTCACCTCATTCATCACCGTCTGGTGATTGGCGTGTCCAAAATGATGATGAACTTCTCTAATCATCATTTTAACGATTTCGTGTTTACCGTCTAATATGACAGGTTTTCTACTTTCCCCGGTCAAATTAGACTTGAAAGGTAAACGTCCATTTAAACGGAGTAAGTTATCCTCTCCTATTTCCATAGATAATTTACTTAAGCGTGAACTTCTTTCAACGCTTTTGCCTGCTTTCAAACATTTTATTTCCGAATGAAAACACTCGTCTTGAATGAATTTCCAAATTAATATTTCCGCCTTTTTCAAGAGCGCTGTGTACAACGCGCTATCGGGTCCTTTAACCGACTTTGCTAAAACTTTGTTGGAACACATAACCGACTTTTCGGTTGCGTCGTCGGGTCCTTTAACCGACTTTCTTAAACTCTTGAATTTTTCTACCGCTTGTAAGGTGCGTGTAGTTGCTCCAAGGAATTTCTTAAAGCTGCTAAATCGTCCGTAGTCGGGTAGACTTAACGGTTCTTGCTTTCTTAACGTATTTACGCCCTTTGGCGATTTTTCTTCACCTGTTTCTAAGCTATTTATGGTGTCCACTTGTTTGGGCCATAAATCAGGACTTTTCCTGAGGAATTCAGGTCCTTGAAACCAGCGATGACTTACATCGAATGTGGAAGGAAAATTTCTAGTGGCGTCGTCTGCCACGTTTTGTGACGTTGGAACCCATCGCCATTCACATGGCTTACTGTGATCTTCGATCTCAGCCAATCGATGAGCAACGAATGGTTTAAAAGCGCGAGGATCCGACTTAATCCACGCTAACACTGTACGTGAGTCTGTCCAAAACACTCTCTCGGACATCTCGTACTTGCTCTCTTCACTAACCGAAGCAGCCAGTCTGCTGCCCATAAGAGCTGCTTGCAATTCAAGCCTTGGAATCGAAATTGGTTTCAATGGCGCTACTCTTGCCTTTGCGGCGATCAGCGTAATCCGCCTTATTCCTTGCTCGTCCGTGGTGACGTAATACACCGCGGCAGCGTATGCTTTTTCACTAGCATCCGTGAAAGTATGTAACTCTCCTTTGCCGATGCCTTCAGCAACGGGTCTAGGTACTTCTAAGTGACCTAATTTCTTCACTTCCGATATCCATTTACAAAATAACACGTGTAACTCGTGTGAAACTTCTTCATCCCAAGAGATGCCTGTCCTCCATACTTGCTGGATCAGCGACTTCCCTTTAATCGTTATGGGTGATGCGAGTCCCAAAGGATCGAAGACTGACATCACAGCGCTAGTTATCTCCCTCTTCGTAGGCGGTCGTAAACCCTCCATCACCTCTTCCGGTGTGCTACGAAGACTTGTGGAAAAACTTATTATATCCCGTTTGATATTCCAAATCAAACCTAACGTGCGCTCTGTGTGCTCTTTATCTCCAAGCGAAGCACTGTCGCTCTTATATTTATTTTCCATATTACTTAAAACTTCGGGTCGGTTGCTAGCCCATCCCCTCAGTTGGAAAGAAGCATGCTTATGTAATTCATACATATCGTTTACTATCCTTTCGGCCGTCGTCACGTCGGGAAATGCCTGTAGGTAATCATCCATATAAAAATTGCTTTCCGTAGCGGAAGCTGCTTCTGGATAGATATGTGCGTTGTCCTGCGCATTTCTATTCTTTACATATATAGCGATGCATGGTGATGATGCCGCTCCAAATATGAGTGACGTCATTCTATACTCTTCCGGTGGCGCGTCACGATTGTGCCGCCATAAGAATCGAAGGCTATCCCTGTCTTCTTCCCGGATTTTCACTTGCAGGAACATTTCCTTAATGTCTGCCATTACTGCCACGCTTCCTTCTCTGAATCGTAGCAGAACTCCGAACAACGACTTCAATAAGTCCGGTCCGGTCAACAACGCATCGTTAAGACAACGTCCGCCCGTCCTTGCGGCGGCGTCGAAAACTATCCTTATTTTCTTCTTTTGTGGGTGAGTCACTGCGAAGTGAGGGAAGGTACCACGTACGTGGGGAAATGGAAATATGGTTCGCTTTCTCTGCGTGACCGTTAACGATGAGATTTTCAATTTGCTTCTCGTATTCCTTTTTCAACTCGCTATTTTTGTCGAGCTTTTTCTCAATATTAAACAGGCGACTTTCAACCTGTGCCCTATTCGATGGCAAGCACTCATTGTCTGTGCGCCATAACAAAGCAGTCTCGTACCTATTATTAGGTATACGACGTACCGTTTTGTTCAAAATATTTAAAGCTCGTTCTTCTGGGTCGTTCACGGGCTTTCTAGCCGATACTCCCAGAGATTCCAAACTAAAATAATCCTTGATTAATTTATCCATATCTTCCTCCTTCTTGGTGGAAATGTGGTTAACAATCTTGATTGGTTTAATGCCACCCGATATGTGACCATGCAAAACCCACCCCAGTTTGGTGAGCGATGCTACAGGTAGGTTCTTACCTCCCGAAACCAATTCACGAGTAACTATGAGATGCCAATTGTCCTGACCAATCAATATGGTAGGCTTGGACCTCTCATACATCAACTCATCCTTGATCGGTGTCAAATGAGAACACCGTTGCAATAATTCTCGGCTTACCGACTGAGGAGCGAGGTTAAGTGACTTAATTGTTTGTACACTTATCTCTTCTAAGTCGCTCGAATAAATGCCTTTTATTTTAACGTTTAAGCGATACGAACTATCGTCGTTAATTCGCTTACCTCCCACGGCTTCGATACGTAATCCCTCTTTACGTCCGCGAGGCGCTAACTTCTGAGCCATCCACTCCTCTATGAGTGTCATGGTCGATCCCTCATCCAGAAGAGCTGTTGTCTTGACCTTTCCTCTAGGCCCATGCAACTCGACCGGTATGATCTTTAAATATGCACATGCCAGTGCATTTACTGTACTAACAGTTGTAATCTGAGCATCTTTACCCCCCCTCGTCCCCTTGTGGCGAGGTATTTTCATTGGGGTATCGGTGTAGCATTCGATGATGTGACATTCTACATCCTTCTACACCACATTTTTTCGCTTTGCACTCTAACCTCCTATGGTTAGGTGACAAACATTGGAAACATACTTTGGCCTTTTTGACGGCTTCCCATTTCTTGCGAATATTCATGTCCTTAAACTTGTAACAACTCACTATAGAGTGCTCCTTGTTGCATATAACACACTTATGTGTTACCCGACTTACAGGCTTGTCCTGGGTTATCATAACCACTTGTCGGTTGTGCCTTTTATTATTTCGGCGTTCTAAACGCTCGCTCATATTACTTCGGCGCATATAGCGCTCGCTCTCGGCACAGCTGCGTACACCTCCCTTTGCAGTGTGTACAGTTTGCTTCCTGAATTCAGGACGCTTCCTTTTTTCAGGCGCATTTTCATTGCTTAAGGACGTTCCAAATTGTTCACTCAATAAATTTAAAAACTTGGCCATCTTCTGTAACTCTGGCTCCAAAGGATATTGAGCTCGATATTCAAACCATTTAAATTTAATCATAGTTCCAAGTTTCTCCACTATGCGGCTCACTAACTCCGGTGAGTATAAATACTGTGGTTGATTCAACGCTTGTATTGTGGCAACCACGTTCGTAATACGACTTGCAAAAGATCCTATATTTCGGCAATCTTCTGCCAATCTTGGCATACGCTTTACATTCTCGATTTCGGCTAGAATGAGCATCTCAACCCTACCGAATCTTCTTTCGAGAGCGTTCATTATTTCTTCAGGTTCACATAAAGTAAATAACAGCGACTTAACCGCCTCTTTAGCGGTGCCCTTTAATGCCCTCCTAAGGCGTGCGACATTTTGCACCCCTGAAAATTGGCCTTTTGTGTCTTCGAACACCGTTTTGAAAATTATCCATTCACCCGGGTCTCCATCGAACACCGGTAATTCCTGGAGGAAATGAAGCTGGGAAGATTTATCTTTACCAGCTATTTTTATTGCACTCACAATCGCTTCGGTCAATTTTGACACCTCACTCGCGTGTGTTTTCTGTGCATTTCCTAGGTTGCGCTCGACCTCCGCCCCTTTGCGGCGTGATCCTTTACACGCTTCCTTATCAGTAATATCGGGTTGTGCTACACTAACCGGCGCGCTCATTATGGTTTGCTGAACCCAACTCCTTACGAAAGGTTCCACCTGAGTATTCCGCTCTTCATCATCCTCGCTCGAGTCGATTTCCTCTTCTCGGTTGAGTCGTGCCAACTCCAATTGAGACTTGGCTAAGGCAGCAGCTGCCTGTGCTCGTTCGAGCTCTGAGCGTTCGAATTTAATCCGCGCCTCTAATTCGGCTTTCAGCCTCGCCGATCGCGATGACCTACTACCTCTCTGTGACCCTTTATCACTAGTGTGCCCGATTACTGTCCTTGACGATGCCGCTTCTTCGGTCCTTTGACCTACTTTTTCGACCACCGTTTCACTCCTGGATATAACGGATTGTTGTGCGGTGCTGGCCAGTGTACCACTGGTGTCCGTCCTGTTGCTCGTCGTTGCCATGGACGTCCCTGAGTCCCACGTGCATGTGGACGTGTCTGTGGTGGCTCCACTTGGAGGAGTTGCTCCATTTGACGCAGTAGCTGTGGTCGCTCCAGATGATTCCGCTTCTTTAGCTTTTCTTGAGAGCCCTGTCCTTGTCCTGCTCCCTTCGCTTCTCCCTGTCTGGTCTTGTGCCTTCTTCATCTTGCAGGAAGGTGATTGTTGGCCTACGGTCCCTACGGTCCCTACGGTCCCTACAACCCCTTCTACACCCCAACCTAACACCACTACCCCTCCCCCCTTTATCTCCCAACCCTACAACCCTACTACCACCCTAACAGCCCTATCAGCCCTATCAATCCTGAACGGGGCCTACCGAGGTGAGCCGTCCAGGGATGGAGTCGTGCAGGAATGGAATGGAGGAAAGGTTTAGGAACTGTCCCGCCAAGGAATATGACGAAACAGTCGAGCGGTAGTGCAAGCGCAGTCTCGCTCGAGAGAACTGCTCCACCCGAAGGTGTTATGCCAGAGCCCAACCGTTTGGCACCGTTAGGTGGTCGGGATGTATGCTGTGCTCGCCGCCCAGTTGCCGGTGACGCCTCGTCCAAGCGCCCTCCTCCGGCCGCGATGCAGTCAGGTGCCCACGCGCACCCTCGCCCGGCAGCAGCAGCGGTGGATGCTTTTTGCACCCTGATGACCCGACGGGAAATGCCGGACACGGTCGTCCGACAGGAAATGCCAGACACGATCGTCTGACAGGAAATGCCGAGCACGCTTGCCCGACAGGAAAAATGCCAAGCCCTGCTTGGCTACGATGAGTGCCTTCACAAGACACCTGCGCCCGGCTGCGATATGTGCCCCATGCGAGCACACGCCCCAAGCTGCAATCCCGGTTTTCTTTCTTCCGGTAGTTCCAGGTCCAGCCCTTCAGTGCTGCCGTCCTGGTCTTCAGGCCTTTGGTCCTATTGCTTCAGCTCAAACCTCTGGCTTCCTTCGGTTGCTGATCTTCACTCGGCTTCCGAAGGTCTTCTTCTTCCACAACCAGCAGTCCACAGCTGGTTCCTTGATCCAGCTGGCGGGGTTCGGGTGGTCTTCAATCCGGCTCGAAGGACCAATTGAAAAGGAACTCAGGTTCGGGCGTCCTCTCAATCGGCCGCAAAGGACCAATTGAAAAGGACCAGGTCGGTGTCCCTCTTGATCCTGAAAAGGACCAATTGAAAAGGACCTAGCGGATCGGGTACTAAGAAACAGGAATCGAGGCTTCTCTCGATCCGGCCTCCTATCACGCCTACGTTGGGTTCGGGAACAACGTATGTGATCTCCGCAACGGAGTAACACACTAGGGCGATAACCTCTTCCTTTTCAGCAAGTAGGTTCAGACGGGGATTACGGGTCTTCCGAAGTCGTCCCGGTCCCGACGCCTTAATTCTTCGATGTGGACTGTATAACTTAAAGGATCTTGGGAATGAAACAGCAATTATCTTCAAACCGTTCCGTGAGAGAGTAATCACTTTTCCCTATACTGCTGGTTTTTCACTTTTCTTGAACTTTTTCTCGGATTTTCTTATTTATTTCCGAACTATTTCCGAACTTCCCCCGAAGGATTCCCGAACGAATTGCAACCGTTGATTGTCGTCTGCTATGGGACTACTATTGTTCATCCCATGCAGGTTTCGGGCCTCGGGGAACCCCCCATTACCCGGGTTATCCTCACGGCTCATGACAATGAGCCGGTCTTGGGAGCCGTACGGCATCGTTGGCTTTCTTGGTTGGCGTATTGCGCGCCACCAGGTCGGTGCTACCGGAGGGTCGGCCGTCTCGAAGCCCCGCGGAGTCCTGAGGATGGGAGTCGACGCAGGGCCAATCTTGCCGACAGGAGGGCGTTTCAGCTGCTCCGGGCCTCCAGTGCTCCTTCCTGGCTCTAGATGAAGGCCTGGCACTCCTAGGCAATAAAGCTGGCGTATCTCGCGCCTCTGGGAAGGGAATCTGCCGAAGGGTCAGCAACCTCAAAGTCCCGCGGAGAGTACCTCGACGCGGAGCCGAAGTCACCAACAGGCGCGCGCACTTGGGCGCGCCGGGCCTTCGGAGTTCGCTTCCCAGCATGTAGGTGATGCGCAGCGTTAGGTAATCTTCATCCTGGGCGGGGTAGGGGCGTCCTCAAGGCTCGACGCAAGCCGAGTTGGCCCCACAGCGCGCGCACCCACTGCGAAGCGGCGCGCTGTACTTCCCCCACCCGGGCGGGAGTCGACGACCGGCGGACGTGACCGCTCGTTGGCGCGGTCCGGACGAGACTCAACGAATTGCAATAAAACCCGTTCACTAAGCTACCCCAGAGCTATACGCGAAAGTGAGCCGCGCCATTCGCGCGCTTGCGCAACTCAATTACATGAATTTGTTCTATTACTCTCTCTCGTTTTACTCAATATCTTTATTTATTCAAATCATATACAAATACAATTTATCAATATAGGTAGTACAAAACAATATCTACACCATGATATACATCATATCTTCATATCATAAAAAACCTTTTATTTATTAAACGAAAACTGCCTATTTTACTCACAAGTTCGAAATCGAAATTTCTTAAATATTTAACACAGAAAGTTAAAACAATGTTTCTCACTTGAATTTATACATAAGCTAACCAATACAATAGTTTAATTTACATTTTTTCTATTTATTTCACTATTTAAAACACTTTTAAATTTCTTATACAAAACTATCATTATTTCACTTATACACAGGAATTTTCACATGAAAATAACACAGAATTTACCTTTTTAGCACGTACAATTAACCTGAAATATTTTACAAGTAATTTTTACATAAATCACTGAATTACAAACATTTTAAATTTTTACATATTCGGCCTCCTAAGGGCGTGGCCTGGCGTGCGTCTATGAACTCACACTATTTGAACAACTAACTTTTGCACGGCTCTCGGCTATCAGAAAAAATTAAATTATGAAATACACCAATTTTGACCATATTAGGCAAATTAAATGCTTTATACAATTTTCGAACTGTATGAAACTATCTTTAATCAGATAACAATATAAATGAATGTTCTCATTAATCAATCATAACAAATAGGCATTTGTTTTCGTACAAAACGTATCAAACTTATACAAAACAACATTTATGCAATTAATATCCATTAATTCTGCCTATGCACAGAGTGATTATCTCGACCGGGGAACAAATCCGATCTTTAACTTCACTTTAATATTCTTATGAATTTACATCATTTGAAAGATGATTTCAACCGGGGAACAAATCCGGTAACATAATTTATATCTTAAATTCCTTACGAATTTATTAAGCGATATTACTTAGGAAAACAAACAAACTAGTCCGGCCTGGGAGTCGAACCCAAGACCTTCATATCATTAATTCGACATTTCTTAAAGATTTAACTAAGCATTCTCTTATCAGAGCGTCGTTGCTCGTGACTGCCCCTTTTTTCATAGCAACGTCATCGGTTGATTTAATAAACTGAAACATTTTTATAGGCGCGTCGCCAACAGGTATATTGCTACTTTGTATGTCACGGTTCCAATTACTTGAACGGTCCCGCTCCCTCGCGTATGTTATTATTTTTTTTTTTGCAATATTCCTTATTGCGACTTGATAGAATCGTCATCCTGTTGACGCCATCCTACTAACGCTTTAATGGCGAAACGGTATCTACAATCTGTATGTACCCTAACTAAAGGATTTTTTTAAAATTAATAAAAGCCTTCAATATGAATACATATTTCCTGCAATCTTTAGACTTTGACTTTGTTTTAAAACAAATTACTCAATTATGTGTTTATTGAGATTAAAATTCGATTAGAATTTAAGCATAAGAAATAAAGTTTGTTTCTTTTATTAAATTTTCAATAAAGGAGGCAAATTACTTTTTGTATCATTGACTGTCTGTGGTTTTTACTTACTATATAAATAAGAAGGCATATAATATAATATTCATTTTAAATCCAAAAGTACAGTACAACATATAACAAATAATTTAGATTGCTATATATATAGAAATTTAATTGGTATACAAAAGCATATTAATAAGGACTGTTTTCGAAATAACCCGTATCCGCTTTATGTGTTCGCATCGATGTAGTGCATCGTAAATATTAATCGTAGTGCGCATCTTTTTTTTTTTTTTTTTTTTTTTTATAGGATAGGGTGATAGAACATTGGTTGTAGAAATACAGAGATTAAGCTAGATCACCTAAATCCATCTCAGTCTCATTATAGTTCTTGCGGTTCACGAGTGCGATCGACCTTTGGATGAGGTTCGACATGTACATGCACAGTGTGCAAAATCTATACGATTTAAATACCCAATTCAAACGTTTATTGCTTCATTTATTGCAATTGAAACTGAGTGTAATTTTAATCGATGGCTCGTTAGTAAAAAAACTGCAGTTGCCAACCCGCTTGCCAAGCGGGTTGTTAACTGCAGTTAGCAAAATTATTTTGTTGTTTTTATTTTTTATAAATCCGCCTTTTACTTTTTATAATAGTCTATTTTTGTTTTACTCTTTAAAGTGAACTGAGGAATATCACAGGTGTTAAAATGGTTACATTAAAAACTTCGTTCCCATTTTTCACCCATAGGTTTTGCAGTTTTTCCTCTGCCAACCATCGAAGTAAACTTTTTAATAAATAATCGGGCAAGTGCAAGTCGAACTCGCACGTGAAGGGTTCCGTCCCATCATAAAACACGTTTCTAGTAAGGGAGCCCCCTTTAATTTTTAATTTATTTTTTGTTATAGCGGCAACAGAAATACACATTCTGTGATAATTTCAACTGTTTAACTTGAAATTATCACAGAATGTGTACGTACGTACGTACGCTGACAGACAGACGTACGACCGGAAGGACGGATGACAGCGGCGACTTCTCTCGATGGTTACCCACCGGATACGGAACCCAAAAAAATAATGTTTAAAATCGGTTAACCGTACCTCAGACGAACAAAAACTGAAAGACTGCTGCGTACATTCCAAGTGAAGCCGAAACCATGCTTAACTTTTTGTAAGAACACGCACTCACGTGCAAGTGACAATAATATGAACGGACTTCAAATGGTTACCGTTTTATTATATACTGGAACTAGTTTAATTAATCATCATCATCATCATTACAGCCCTTCACAAGTCCACTGCTGAACATAGGCCTCCCCCAAGCAATGCCACAAAGCACGGTCCTGAGCCACCTGCATCCATCGACTTCCTGCATATCTTACCAGGTCGTCACTCCATCTAGTGGGGGGTCGCCCTACACTACGCCTACCGGTACGAGGCTGCCACTCAAGAACCTTTCTTCCCATTGAATAAAACTATTATTTACGGATTTTACCTTTCTTCCCCATCGGTTATCGGTTCTTCGAGCTATATGGCCGGCCCATTGCCACTTCAGCTTAGTAATCCGTTGGGCTATGTCGGTGACTCTGGTTTTACTGCGGATATCCTCATTTCTGAGTCTATCACGCAGAGAAACTCCGAGCACAGCCCTCTCCATAGCTCGCTGAGCGACCTTGAGCGTCCTCATACGGCTAGCAGTGAAGGACCACGTCTCAGAGCCGTAAGTCATCAAATAATAAATGATTGATATTTACTTATAATAAAATAACCAAAGCTAAGATCCGAACGCAAAATAAAATAGTATGTATCACTTCATTATTATTCCACTTCTACATCACCCTGTGAAACTCCACCGCTGTACATGGGTTTCTTCTTAGATTATAAAAACTTCTTAGTCTTAAAGTATAGGTATACAAGCTATTATAAATACTCTAGGGTTTCCCTTGTTAGGTATATAGAGGATTTTCCTTTCTTGGCATGCAGATCTATAATCGCTGTACCAGACATCTCGCTTTGTTGATGCTGCGACCTTCGCCTTTCTGGCTATTTTACGCATTATGTAAACAGCGGCTACAACATCGATTGGAAGCCGTTAAATCTTCGTATAATTTCTCATGGTTACCTCTTACGACACTGACGGCATGAAATTGCTGATGGATTCCCTTGCACAGCCAATAACGGTTAAAAAGGGAGGGTTACAAGCTAATTAAAACCATCTAAAGAACATTTACAGATTAAAGGGAACCAATCTATGATAAACTCAACAGTTAAATCAAAACCGACACAAAGAGTTGCTAAGCGCCGCTGAACATTACGACAGTGTTGAGTATTGACAAATGGACCTGGCTGTCCTCTGAAATTTATGGCCTCGTCAACTCAGATATCTACTTGTTTAGTATTGCTTCAGTTTGTAGCTTCATAAACAAATTTTATTCCAGCATGTAATTTTTAATTTCAATAAATGAATTTGAATTATAAAAAATGCTTTTATAATTTTAGTACCGCCAGTGGTCTCACACCTAGTGTACTAACCCACTACCGGGCATAGGCCTTATTCAGCTTCTTAAAGAATTTTTAACATGAATATTTACCCCGTCGCGTCGCGTCGCCCCAAAGCATGGTAGCAAAGTTCTTATATCCTCGAAGAATTATTTTATAGCGGCTTAAATTTCCCCGCGATGAATCGTCCCTAAAATTGCGCAAAATAACTAAAATGACAGTGGCAACGAGAGACGGATTTCTCTTGTTCTTTGAAATTCAAGGTAAGAACTACCTTGAGCTACCACGGCTTCCAAGTATTAAAACCAATAATCAGATTTAATGTATATATAAATATTTATAAAAAAAAACTGAAATGAACAAAGAGCCTGCCCTGCGACAAACGATTTAAATTAAATTCTCGGGACTATTTTCGATTTTAGAGAGCCGCCTAAAAGTTTATTTTGAAATTTAATTAGTACCAGATTGAACTCGAAGCAAAGTTTGTTACTGTGGATATTTACTTTATTTCGTTTATTATTTTAAACCATGGACTAAATTATTCATCGGTAACTTTTTTTTTTGTTTTATTTTGCTACTAGCTGTTCCGCGCGACTTTGTTCGCGTGAAATTTATTAGGTACGATTGAATTTCGTGGATTTGAATTTTTTGAGAAAGAACCCATTATTTTTCTAAAATAAAAATAAGACTAAGTTACTCTTTATAACATCAGCTATCTGCCAGTGAAAGTCCTGACAAAATTGGTTCAGCCATTTCGGGGATTAACCGGAAAAAAAATAAAAAATTTAAAAATAGTTTTTTGTAATAAAAATATTTCATATAGCTGAGCCCCGCGGTTTCACCCGCGTATATCACGTGTTTGCGCCGCGCGACATGATATGACATCTCGCTCATTTAGTTCAATAATTTTTGCTAAAAAATTGACAAAATTTATGTAGTACTATTATCTATTGACATTTGTACGTTATACAGCAAAGTTAAATTTTATCCACTCTCTCTGCCTCTCCCATAAAGTGCCCCAAAACGCGGCTTTTTCCAGTATTAAAAATAACTGTACACGGTATATGAAAAGTATGGAGGTACGAAACGATCCTTGATGAATTCCCTATCAAACTTTTATACATACGAAAGCGATATCATTTATAGTTTTGCGCAATCTGCCACAAAATATGAACATTTCTTATCTTTAATCGATTTGGTTTTGCTCAAAGTTTAGGTTTATTAAAATTTCCAACTTTACCGTCAAAATATGTATGACTAAAGTAAACAATAGAATATGCTCTTTAAAAAGAGGTACAATTTATTTCTTAACTCTTTAATTATGATAGAACTATTTATTTGAATAAGAATTAATAATACGATTCGACTGTAACCGACTTTTGTTTCGACCGGTGATCTAATTAAATTTTAGAACACAAAAGCTACTATTATCACTTAATTATGATAGTTAGGTATATTCCTTACACGGACTTTTTTGCAGGTAATAATGAGTACTTTGATCATGTAGCATATAATTTTTATATATCATTTGTCATTAGCTTCCGCAGCGTATGCGATATGAGGATTTTTCGGCGTTACTATTACATATTTTAACATGAAAAAGTAGTTATTGTGACATAACTGTAATAGTTAGACATATGGCATCGAGGACCTTTTTATAGACATCGATATCTTCTATAAAACTGTAGTACATCATTTTGCTCATGTAAAGTTTTATAGGATAAAGGAGATACTAAGTATATTTTACATAAAAGTAGTTATAGTGACATAACTGTAATAGTTAGACATATAGCATCGAGGACCTTTTTGTAGACATTGATATCTTCTATAAAACTGTAGTACATCACTTTGCTCGATTGTCAATAGTTTCTGCACTGTATGCGATATAAGGATTTTTCGGCGTTACTATTGCATATATTAACATGAAAAAGTAGCTATTATGACATAACTGTAGTAGTTAGACATATGGTATCGAGGACTTTTCTGTAGATATTTATATTTTATTCAAAATTGTAGTACCTACATCACCTTGCCCTATTATCAATAGGTTCCGCAGCGTTCGCGATATAAGGATTCTTTAGTATTTTTTCACAACGTGGGTTACAATTACCGAAGTTTTCATACGGATCCCTAACTTTTTTGAAAATATACTATAGCCTATGTTCATCAGGGATAATGTAGGATTCCAATGGTGAAAAAATTTTTCCTCTTTATAATATTAGTGTAGATAACACTGAAGTAGTAGCTCATAAACGTTTCCAGTAATGGTTTGTTTTATAGGAAATGGGTGACAAGCAAGCACGCAGTCCACTTCATGTTAAGTGAATGCTGTGAACCATAGATATCTATATCTATCTTCGAATAGGAATCAAAATGCAATGGTTCTCTACACTCACCATACGAAACACAGCAGGATTACGCTGCTATTTTTCGCTGGTATTCTGTGTACACGTGGTCCTTCCCCGGTCGAGCCCAAATGGTGTTTAATTTCGCAAAATCATAAAGAAAATGCATATACTTAATATATTATTTTAAGTTATAGAATTATTTAAGATAATTCATGAATTAATTTTAATTTTAACTATGAATTTAATCTACTCTTACATCATTTATAATAAACTTTTTTTTTGTTTCAGGTAAATTTGCTTTCATCTTCTTCTTCGTTCAGCTGTTAAACTTGACTCATCTCGGATTCAGAGTGGTGCGTAGTAGTAGTAGATAATGGTTGTTGTTTCTTGTAATTACGTGGTGATTATATTCCCTTTGCTTGTAATATTATGACAGTAAAGAGGATTTATAACAACTAGTGATCGCCTAGCCGATGAAAATTCAATCCCAATTCATTAAATTTTTAAGTTTGTATATTAAGCAAACTGTATTTCACTTTCAACTGCACATTAAAACACAGTTATTTTATACAAACAATATAAAACGAGCTGCTTCTTGCTTTGACACTCCACATACTATCCAGGAAGGAACATTTGAAACATAAGTACCTAAGTAGTTATTATTTTTAACTACATTTTGCTCTGTGCGAATGTTTAACCACAGACTTGTGTGTTTGATAATGGCTTCAGATCTCCTACACCTAGACTTGCATCTTGTGTGTTTCGCTTCATACAGTGAGTGTTGCCATCAAAGTACTATTTCCACAATATTAGGGAATTTTCGTCCATTAATTCATTATAGCCTATCAAAATCCACTGCTAAGCATAGGCCTTTCCATAGATTGCCTCATTAGGAGGATATTAGCTGATTTCTGCAGCACTCCTTCTCCATTGCGCAATTTCACCTCCTACGTGCGCGAAATATGCTTATAAATTGCCGGAAACGCACCTGACATTCCCCTGGTGGTGCAGTTGTTCATGGGCGGCGGCAGGCTTTAGTAGTGTTTGAGTCCCTGGATGGTTTAGATTCCCAATTGGACTCGGTAGGTGGCGCTACAATTGAGTTCTGGGCTTTTTAACATTGCAGATGTAAAATACCCAGACTGTTGACAGGGTGCACCGTCAAAGGTGTCTAATCCCACCAGCATGGCCATTATGACACATAGTTTTACGGTTCTATGATGACCTCTATGTTCAGTTATAAATTGTTAGGTATTGAGTAAGACGGAGATAGATTTTTATGATGTGTGCTTTTTGAATATGTTTTTGAAAAAAGAAATAAAAAAGACCCCAAAGTTTCTTGCTTTTATTCTGAAAGGGTTGTTTTTATATTTTAGTGGTATCTTGTATATTTTTATTCAGACAGAAAAAGGGTGACAAACGAACGGTCCACTTGATGGTAAGTGGATGGGAATTGCTTTAAAAATGTACTTAAAATCGCAAAAATCAAACGTTTAACATCAAAACGAAGCCAATCAGTAGAATAAGACAATGGTACTGCTGGATTCCAAAACCCGCGATTCCGTTCCTTTCCCTTCGCCACAAACATAAATGATAACATAGCTTTGATTAGGCAACGATTGATATAGAGTTTCGAGTTCGAATTAAAGCGTTCATTATTGTTAGTTATCCCAAATCGAACCCACTACCTGCATTAGTCATTGCGCTACTGATCACTCGTAGGTCGTATTATATATGTATTCAGTAATATTAACTAAGAAGCCACATCGATGTCTCCGACGAAGAGCGACTACCTTGTAGTCAGGCTGCTTAATTGGGACCATCCGTCACTATTATTAATGCCATTTTTCTTAATGCACGAGAGAGCAGCCCTGCAAAAGTGTACAATTCTAAAAACTTATACATAAAACAAAATGATGTTCTGCAACTTGTCCAATATGGCCCACGTCCAGCAGTGGACTACGTACAGGCTAATAAGAATAAGTGTTAATATAGTCGTCGGATATTCTTAAAAAATACTTTAAGTTAAAGATGTGTGATGACCATGTAATTTGCAATCCTCACATTTGCACTGGGATTAAAAACCGGTTCCAAATTTCGGTATGGTTTTTCATTTAGAGCTTTACAAGAGATGCATTTTTCAGTACGGTTCTGGTTAACGTATCGATTTAATGATACCGGGGTGCCAAAATACCGAAATCTTTTAGGTAATATATACAACACGTAACATAATTAACGCACTTTGAGAAAGTAGTTTGTTCAGAATCGTTTACTGAATCGATTCCTATAATTTTTAATATAGGTCATTTTTTATCCCAAAAATAATTTAAACTACGTAAATTACAGTCACACTAAATCTGTACAGTCAAAACAAACTGAAATGGACCGTAACTTAAGGCAATTAGACTTTTAACACTCTCACCGCCATACGGTCCGCCGGCAGGACGTATGTTTTCGAGTAAGTCACGCCATCTATATATTGTACTTAGCGACATGAGCAGGCCATTGTACGGGCCGCTGGCGTACCGCATCTTTCGCGCCAAAATCCTAACTAAATGTTCGTTATTATAGTTCATAAAAGATAGCTTGATCTCTGCGACAGCTGTCAGCATGCCGACCTAATTAGTGCATGCCCATATACCATAAAGTATGACATTGACAGGTACTGTCTGTACTACTAAGAAATTCAGGACTTCATAGGCGTGATTTTACTGACAGCTGTCGCAGAGATCAAGCTATCTTTTATGAACCATACAAACAATATTTACCGAGTATGTCACGCCACACCTACAAGCAATCACTAGCCCGCCGGCCGCCCACACGGCTTGTAACGGTCACATTTTCGCGCGCTTTTTGTGGAATCTCTCTGAATTCTTGTGCATTTTGGTACTTATACTAAGTTTTTATTATAATAATAATAAATTTATTTATTGAATAAAACCATATTGATAGCTGTGTGTCGGGAATCAGTTCCTTCCCATTTCCATTAAATTACAATTACAAAATGGCTTATCAGCTTATCACAACTCATAACAAGGTAACAAAAATAAATACAATTTTTACAAAGCCCAGAAAAAATAAAAAAAAATAATAAAAATATGCATGAATATGTGTGTTGCATCCATGGTCCGTACATGTGTGCGTGTGTATGTGTACATGTGTTTGTGCATGTGTGTGCGTTTGTGTGTGTGTGTGTGTGTGTGTGTGTGTGTGTGTGTGTGTGTGTGTGTGTATGCACGCGTGTGTGCGTGCGTGCGTGTGTGTGTTGTGTGTGTGTGTGTATGTTCGTGTGCCCGGGTGAGTGTGTATAAGTGTGCTTTTAGTATACTTGATAAGAAATGACTCTTACTATTGAGTTAGTTTTAACAGATTTTCCGCCTCGTTGTATGTCAACTTACGCAACCATAATAAAACTTTGGATTTAAGTTGATATATAGACAGGTTTCTAACTTTATTATTTACACTAAAGTAATTGTAAAGTGTTGGTGCCTGGAATTGATAATGCTGTCGAGCAATCTTACATCTCACACGCTCAACTGTGATATGAATGTGCAACTGTGTGTGAATGTTCTCGTCTTTTTCCAGTGGAGGGTAGATACGGTACCGCAAGTTTATGGTATTTTTTAATGCAATTGTAGATATAGAATTGACGCACAGAAAGTACGTTTGCCGTTTTGAATAGTTCAGTAGTTGAATGCATAAATGGAAGGTATAATATTACTTTGAGGAGAGATCTTTGTGCTCGTTCCAGTTCTATTAAATTTGTTTTTGCTGCTGCCCCCCACGAACATATACAATATGTAATTAAACATTCCGCAAGTGCTTTATAAATTTGTATTAAAATTGTAGGTTTAAACACATAAACTAATTTTCTGAGTCTATTAGCAACAGATGTTATGTGCTGTTTCCAGTTGATCTTGTCATCAATACTTATTCCTAGATATTTTATAACTTTTACGTATCTTTCAATTAATGAGCAAGCACATGATTTATTCTTGGTATTGACTTGTCGATTGCAAGGGTAAGAATGGATTTGTAAACTAAAAGATTTGGGTGAGTTAATATTAGTTTTACTGAAACACATATATTTTGTTTTATTTGTGTTCAGTGTTTGCAAGCTATTTTCTAACCATGATGTAATAGTACGAAGACCGTTTTCAGCAAGACGATGTACATGTTCCCAAGACTTGCCATGAAACAGTATGACTGTATCATCGGCAAACATTTGAATATCAGCACCCTTAAGATTAGTTTTACACAGATCGTTTATGTAAATTAAAAAAAGACTTGGCCGAGTGTACTGCCTTGTACGGTGTGCCGTAAGAGGAGCTGAATTCATTACTTAATAAGCCATTAACTTTAACACGTTGCTTTCTATCCGAAAGTAATCCTGCAAACACATAAGCGCATTTCCCCTGATTCCCATATTTTCCAAACGTGTTAATAATATTGGAACAGATACGGTATCGAATGCCTTTTGAAGGTCCAGGAATACTCCCATCACTTTTTCATTTTTATCAAGATAACGTGTAATATTTGTAGTAAGTTGAAGGACAGCGTCATCTGTGGACCTGTTGGCACGAAAACGAAATTGATTTTTATCTAAAAGCTCATTCTTTTTTAAATAATTCCTTAATCGCTTGTTAAATATTTTTTCGAGAACCTATGACATTGTGCTTAAAAGTGAAATTGGGCGATAGTTAGTCGGTGAAGATTTATCTCCAGATTTATATATGGGACAGACAATTGCGTTTTTATAGATTTTGGGGAAAACACCATATTCAAATGTCAAATTAATTAAATATGCAAAAGGTTCCGAAATATATTTTATGTTGTCTTTTAAAATTTTGGACGTAATACAATCATATCCTGATGAGTTACTAGATTTAATACTGCAGATGACGCTTGAAACTTCCACTGAATCAGTTAGGTAGACGGACATTGAGCCATTTGGTGCATCTTTGCATTTTGCCAATAGAGAAAGAGAACTGTCAGTAGTGTTAAGTTTGGATAAGATATCATTTGCAAGACTATTACCAACAGTTGCGAAAAACCTGTTAACGTTGTCAAGAGAGTGAGTAGTATTTAAACCTTTTTTGAGTAAATCTGAGGAAGATTCTTTCCTTTTTTCCATATTAATAATTCCTTTATTGTATTCCAAGTTTCTTTCATATTTCCTTTATTTTTTTCTAATAACACTTTATAACAATTTCTTTTTAATTGTTTTATTAATCTATTTAATGTGTTACGATAGTTTCGGTATGTGTGTCCCAATTTCTCATTATTTAAATCTTTTTTTAATTTTTTGTGCATTTTATCTCTCTTTCGAATTGAATTAACAATTCCCACAGTAATCCAAGGCTTGAGTGGTATTTTACGTTTAGATATTTTACTAGTAATTGTGTTGTCCTTAATAGCTTTTTCTAATTTTGATGTCAGAATCTGTGCTGCATGATTTACATCTTTAGTTGAGTATAAGTCATCTCAAGACTCAGCCGTCATCATTTTTTGTACGCCAGCAAGATCAACTTTTACTTAATTAAGCATCTGTGTTTTTCTACATACTTTAGTAAAATACATATGTAAAAAAATAGGAGAATGGTCTGTAAATTCGTCAAAAACATATGTTTGACATTTAGCATAAGACTTAACCATGAAATGATCCAAACAAGTTTTTTTGTCGAGTTGGACTGTTTACACCTTGTTTAAGTCCGAACGTAGCCATAAGATTTAAATATGCAGTTGAATAGTTATTAAGATTATCTGGCATAACATCAAGATTAATGTCTCCGGTTAAAACAATATCACATTTATTACGACAATTATTTAAAATATCATCCAGAGAGTTGATATAATTCATAGGGTTTTTATAACATGGTGGACGATATGTACAAAGCACAGAAAGAGTATCTTTTAGGTCAATTACTAAACAATTACCATCGATAAGACACGGCTCATAGGCTGTTGACTCAAGTTCATTCCGAACATAAACAACCACACCGTCGTTTTTATTAAGATTAATAAGAGTTTGAAACATTTTGTAGTCGTGAATGTTAGGTGGTATATAATATTTATTTGTCCAACATTCAGTTAATGCGAGCACATCAATTGTAAAGTTAAATTTGGACAAAAATATCAAAAACCTATCGAAATTAGCATTAATACTGCGTATATTAACAGTAAGAATTCTTTCCGACTGATAATAAAGTAACACGCAATATGGTCCGATTCTTCAATATCGTCCATAACGATAGTATCTATAGAATTAAAGTTTAACTGTTAAAAATTCCAATTCATAATTTATGAGAACAAGGTGGGTAGTTATAAATTTGGATGATAAAACAATTGTCGTTACCTTTAGACACATATTTGTGCTACCCTCAATAATTTACGTAAAGAGATAAAAAACTTAATTCATTGTTAAACTGTAACATATTAAAAAACAGGTCCGTAATAACTATAAGTAGCAATAATGTTATGATAAACATAAAATATAAATAGTCATTCATGTTGTTAGTCGATAAAAGCGTTAATACATTTATTTCATGTGTGAATTTTATTATAGAATCGTAACATTTAAGCTGCCTAAGGTATGATTTAACATAATAATGATATTTAAATTTAATATAAAGGTAATAGAGCAATATTTTAGGAATATGATTAGTGTAGTAATATGTAATATTTAAAACAATATTTTAACGAGTCATATTTATGTGCGAGTAGTTTATAAAGTTGTGTAATGGTGTAAGTGTTTAAGCAAAGTACGCAATTAACAGAAATCAATAAGGGAAATACATGAATAACATTGCAACATACTATATAAAGTTGAAAAAATGTAATAAGTATTAGCCAAGATAACGGTATTGTAACATTACATAGTCAGTTTATAGTTTTGAGCTTGTCAAGGTCCACCTCACTGTTGATTCGTATGGCCGGGCTGGAATCTGCTTTGCGTATGTAGACATTACCGTGACTCGTCCATATGTATTTATAATAATTATTATCATGACCAAAATTCCGAGCTATGTAAAATAATCGCTTAATTTTCGGAGTTAGATTCTCCGAAATGTACACAATAGCCGGGGGACCTGCTTTCTTTAGATTCTCGGTTGTAAGTGATTTTTTATTCTTCCTGTACTTTTTCATTGAGGTAAGAATTTCCTCCTTTATGTTGACGTTGGCAAATTCAACTATTATAGGGTTAGGCGTAAACGATTTAGACTTAGATTGAAGCCTAAAAATATCCCGTATCTCTCTATCTTCAATTGTGACATTGAGCTTCGTGCAAACCTTTCTTACGATATTCTGGATATCCCGCTTAAGTTCTGGCTGATTTTGGGTAACATTTCTCATTTCAATACTGCACGATCGGGCTTTGGGCTCCAAGCCTTCAATCCTGTCTTCTAGTGCTTTGATGCAGGTCAAGCTAGCCTTGCGGTCAGCTTCTAAGATTTCCATTTTTTCTCTCATTTCCTCATATTTACTCGATATGAATTCAAGTGACTTAAAAATATCAACATTTTGATCTTTTATTTCCTTTAAGGTGTTTTCCAACGAAGATAGTTTGTTTTCTTTTAATTGGTTAGCTAAAATTATATCTTTAATAGACTTATCAATTGAATTAAATTTCACTTCTTGTTGCAGTATATTTATTTGATGACAACATTTCTTTGATTTCGTCCATATAGTCCTTTATATTAATGTAATCGGTTTGCTCGTCATCGCGCTTGCGCTTTATCCTGCATGAAATATGTCTTTTAGCGCTAGATAGCTCAGGCTCCGAGTCGAGGCGGTGTACGATACCATTAAGTTACTGTTAGCTAGTTGTCGAATAGTATCAGGGCGGCAGAAGAATTAATACGTATAATTTGCACTTAGTACAGACACAGTATAAATACATACACAGATGTATATCTATTTCACTCTCACAAACACAAACCACGAACGAACTATGTTGACTGCTCACTTTTATTTACATCACACAAGCATAACACAGTATTACGGATCTGAGTGTGATACGTTATGCGCTCCTAATATTTTCGAACAATTAACTATTTAAAAATGATTATTTTTCTTGATCCACTGACGCGTCTTATCGCTACGGAAGCACGCAGGGAAGCGGTTATTATGTCGGACTCAGAAGATGATCCAGACTACCAGCCGTCTACAGACGAAGAGTCGGAGAGGGAGAGTAGGTGTTCTGATCGTAGTTCATCTAAAGAAAGCACAGAATTACCTGCAAACGGACGCCAACAACAAGACAACAACACAAGATCTCAGAGTATGCCGAATTCGAGCTGGAATATACCCTCATCAGATGGCTCAAGAAAAAAGCAGTTTCCGTTTACAGCTGTCCCAGGTATGAAGAATATTCATTCAGATTGTCAAAGTGAATTAGACTTTTTCCGTTTATTTTTGGAAAACGAAATTATTGATTTGATGATACATATGACCAACTCGTACGCATCAAAAACACAAATACTTAGACGTGTAACACGGAATAGTCGATTGTCTAAGTGTTACGATTGTGATGCTGCCGAAATGAAGAAATTTATTGGCTTATTGATTTGGATGGGGCTCAAAAAACTGCCAAAAATAAGTGATTATTGGAGTACGGATGTATTATATGAAAACAATGTTGCGAATAAAGTGATGAGTAGAAATCGTTTTGAAATATTACTTCGATGTTGGCATTTCGAAGATGCTTATTTTGTTGGCATGTCAGGAGCAGATCGACTGATAAAAATAAGACGTTTCGTAGAGATTCTTTCAAACAAATTGGATCAATACAAAACACCTGGAGAATTTCTTACTATTGATGAAACAATGGTAGGTTTTCGTGGCCGGATTGCTTTTATGCAGTACATACCTGGAAAGCGACATAAATGTGCAATAAAGTTATTTAAAATATGCAACGACGATGGATATACCTACTATTTAATTGTATATGAAGGAAATAAGACCACGACAACGACACAAAACATATCAAAAACTCAGTGAAAAGTATTTGAATGCCGGAAGAAGTATCGTAACGAATAATTACTATACAAGTGTAACCGGCAAATAATTTACTACAGCAAAACTCTCATTTATTGGAGACTCTCAGAAAGAACAGGAAAGGGCTGCCAAAAGAAATATTAAAAGAGAAACTGAAGAAAGGCTTCAGTTTCTCTTTTAATTTTTACGATGGAAAGACAAGCGTGATGTGTTGACTCTATCAACTCGACATACACCTGGTTTTGTCAACGTGCGCAGCTGGAGAAACCGTAACAAAGTGACTATGAAACCAACCCTGATAGCGGACTATAATCGTCATAAATGTTCTATTGACTACTCAGATCAAATGGGTAGTTATTCTAATCCAGCAAGGAGAAGCTTGCGATGGTTTCAAAAATTAGCTATAGAGCTTTTATTTAGCACATCTTTGATCAATGCTTTTATATTGTTCAAATCTTCCAAGAACTTGACGTCCAAAAAATATACCATAACAACATTTAAGGAAAATATTTGCAGTGCATTGATGGGTCTTGACAAACCAAGAAGACAAAATAACCAGAGTTGCTCAAATGGACACCAATTTGGAAAGTCTCCGTTGGTCGACCATCGTAACCGAATAGTCAGAAGAAGGTGCATCCACTGCTGTGAAAAGAAGAGAGAAGAAGGTTTGACAAGCATAGAAGCATGTAAAATAACTAAGAAAGTCAATACGGTGTGCTTACTCTGCCCATCAAAACCCAGTGTATGCTCAGAATGCTTTGCTAACTTCCATTGCAGCATTATATAGCAGTAGTTATATCAATTAATGAATAAATCTAAGTTCCTTTTAATTTTAAGTTGCTTTTTTATTTCTGTGATTAATCCCCTAGTAATCCTCTAATGAAAAGATACACATATATTTTTTTTTAAATTATAGGTAACAAAGTAAACTTTGCTTATAGTAGCTTCTTTTTTCTGTAACAGCAGGCCATGCACTACAAAATTAATAAGA
Source organism: Parnassius apollo (assembly GCA_907164705.1). Lineage (NCBI taxonomy): Eukaryota > Metazoa > Arthropoda > Insecta > Lepidoptera > Papilionidae > Parnassius > Parnassius apollo. The sequence continues at coordinate 878,656 of CAJQZP010000885.1, read as the reverse complement.
GAGAGTCACGTCACGTCAGTACGAGGTCATAGCGTACTGCACGGCTTGCTGGTAGAAATAAACCTGCCTGTTGTACTAAAAATATATATATAAAGGTGGCGTGCAGTTTTATTTGTATTATTACTAATTCTGTCATTCAATAAAAATAAAGAAAAATGAACTTTATTTCAAGCAAATTAAAGTCTTTGCGTTCGTGGATTTGTACTGTGACCACAGCATTCTTCCGGAATTAGTATAACTAATTTGGTAAATAATCAGTGCATAAAAATGTTTAACTAAAATTGAGTGTATGTATTATGATTATAACATAATATACTACGTGGGGGGACTGAGGGTGTGCGTTAATTACGTTACATATTGTGTATATATATATATATATATATATTTACTTCGTTGGTGGCAACTTCCCCACTAGAAGGAATGATAGAGTGACTAGAAGGAATGATTCAGGTGGTTCAGGACCTTGCTTTATATGGTTACATCCTCTGGAATTCAAGTTCTGGAATCAAAACCGTTTAATGAGTTTCCTGCCAGTATTTAATGAACCATTTCAATAACTTTTTTTTACAATTCCATGAGCTACGATTAAATCCCCCACACACATTTAAAATCACAATGCGCTTTCCTTTCTTTTTATACTGTTCAAAAATCGAATTATTTAAATTTAAAATAAATTGCGTCCAAATTGCGACATCACTCACGTAGGCGTCAGCTTACGAGTAATATAAGCGATACCTCCACCACACATTAGAGATGAGTTCTGTTTGGTTGGCTGTCGCATACACCGTCTATAGCTTAGTAAGTGGAAACTATGTTTACACTTGTGTGGACGCAAATTCTTTCATTTCATGTTACATTACATGTTATATTACGTAAGTCTGCACGCAGCATAATTTCATTTTATTTATTTTATTTTTATTTGGGGAGCTTACATTACTTTACATTTACGATCTAGATCACTATATTAAAACTTATATGACAATAAAAAGATTTCACATACAGGCATAATATAAATAATACATTCATAACAAATCTTTACTCAGACACATTTATTCTGAGATCTCAGAATAAGTCTAAATCTCTTGATATAAAATTATGTTAAATTTATGATATAAGAAAGCAGTGAACTTCTTTTGACTTTTTTCGATATTGTTTATATGATATGCATAGCACGGATTCCAAACTTGAGAAGCGTATTCTAGATGACCTACGGACGTAAGCACAATACAATATTTTTTAGTTTTCCTTGTTCTAAATTGTTTCATAGTATATTTGATGTTTAATTGTTTATTATTAAATTTAATAATGTTCACATATAAATTATTTATACAAGTCGCTAATAATATAGATTTAAAATAATCTGTTTTAAATTATGTTGTTTTCATTTAAATGTCTAGTACATAAATTGATAAACAATTTTGCAGCCAAACTTGACGGTTTCTTTTATTACCTAATCTGTATCAAGTTAATCATAGCCCCTTGTTGCGTTGAAGTTGATAAATGAGCCTTTTGTTACTACATTTAACGGTTCTAAGTACATCATAATATGGGGTATATGTAACATGATTGGAACTTCATATAATAGTAAGTGATATACCGTCAGTTTATTTTTGGTTATTTACAATTTGACTCTTTTAAACTAAGATGTTTTACTGCCACTGGACTTATTTCAAAATCATTGCTCCAGATCTGTTTCTTCATCTTCTTGTTTTTTATTAGGCACTTAGAAGTCCACGGCTGGGCGTGGGCCTCACCCGTAGAAGAGAGGTATGCAATAATCGCCATATTCAGCAGGCGGATTGGTGATCATATTACCTGACGTCTCGCATCATTGACGCTACCTCTTATCCATCTTATCCAGCTTAGGTTCTTTGTACCCTTTACTTGTAAATGAGATGTTATATTGCCATATAGTGAGTGAGGTGAGTCATAGGAGCTTGACACGAGAATTTTAGTCGCCGTGTTTTTATTCCGTATTTCGGTAAAAATAACAAGTTTTAAAGTGGAGTCTGCTTTCGCCAATTTGTCAAAGAATGTAGAAGCGTTGACAACAAAAATCACAACGCAAGTGACACTAATTGAAGCGCAGAATAAGAAGATAGAAAATCAGCAGCGCATTATTGAGAAATTGTTTTCGACGATAAGTGACCTGAAGAGGGTAATCAAAGAAATGCCCGCTAGAACAATCGACCTATTGCGGGCTGGGCAGTCGACCAGCGAGACCGACGTACAGACTAAGGTACTGACAGTCCCAAGTGCAAGCGAGACACCGATATCCTCAGATACGGTCGCTATAACAGAGAAAAAAATAACGCAGCGCGCGCGCCGAGCTGTGCAGCGGGCAAAAAAGGCTGTTTCCACACTGGAAGTAAACAATTCAGAAAAAGATGATTCAACTATAATTGAAACGTCTGCAACTGAAGAATGGAAAGTAGTAGGTGGCCATAAAAAGTCTAAGAAGGCCCATCTTAAGGCAATCCAAACTGGAGGAAACGCCCAAATCGGTTCGTTCCAGGCTATACAGAAGAAGAAGTTCTTACACGTGTGGTCACTCCATCTTGAAACCTCGGAAGATGCGATAAGGGAACACGTGAAAAAAATTTGTGGTTCTGAGGATATCAAAATTGAAAAGATTGTTCCAAAAACCAAGAGAGACTATTCGTCATTCAGGATTGGTGTACCAGAATCCACGTTTGAAAAAGTGAACTGCAGAGATAGTTGGCCAATACATACCCGATTTAATGAATGGGTGTGGTTTCGAAACACCCGTAAACCAGAAACAGATAATGAAAACCTGTTATAAGGGCATTAATGTTTACTACCAGAATGTTAGAGGACTTAGAACAAAATTATCTACCTTTTATTTGAATATTTTGGAGTCACCATACGACTTATTTGCAATTACGGAGTCAAGTCTTCATAGATCCATACATGACGGTGAACTTATACCACCTGGTTTCCAAATACTGCGATGCGATCGAGCTGATGGCCGCAAGCACGGAGGAGTATTTCTAGCTTCTTCGTCATCGCTGGAGTTGAAAAGTGTTCCTGTCGGCAATGTGGACACCGCCTTATTTGAAATTGTGTGTGCGACGGTACACCGTGATAAGAAGTTTATGTTTCTGTGTTGCGTTGTTTACATCCCACCGCATAGTGTAGCTAGAGAATACATGCAATTATTTCTTATATTAGAAAATATTTGTGTTAAATACAATAATGTTATAGTGCTTGGTGACTTTAATATGCCTTCAGCACCTGTGGAAATGCACAGTTATATGGAATATTTTAACGCCGTCTGTGGATTTCGCCAGGTAAACAATGTCCGTAATATTAACGACCGTACTTTAGATTTAGTATTTACAACGTTTTTAGCACGTGAAGTGGAGATAAAGTTGTGTAATGACCCGTTAGTAGATATTGACGTACAACATCCTCCGTATTTGTATGTCAGCGTGACGATGGGCACTGCCAGGGAGCAGCAGGTGCAACGCCTCTATTCTCGTGATGAGATTGATAAATCTTGTATTAAACGGAGATGGAATTTCTATAAAGCCAACTTTCATATATTGTACGATAGCTTTCAACAAATTGATTGGGGTAATTTGTATCAAATTGACACCCCGGAGGTAGCCATATCGTACCTATATACGGTTGTAAATGAGGTAGTAGACCGTTGTATTCCTAGAGCCCGTAGGGCCAAACTTAATAGGAATCATACCAGGTATGTTTACCCGGAATGGTACTCATCCGATTTAATACGCGACATAAAGCGAAAGTGGAGGTATCATAAACTGTATAAAATGACGAGTGCGCAATGTGATTACGAAGCGTTTGCTCGGTATCGATCTCAGATAAAATATAAGTTAAAAGTCAATTATGAAGCCTACCAGGAGAAATTACAGCTGAATTTTAAGGACGATCCGAAATCTTTTTGGAATTATGTAAGATGTAAGCAGTCTAGACGTAACAAAACTCGAGTAACAAAAAATGGTCTAGAGGTAAGTGAATCAGTCGAGTGCGCAATGTTTCGCGTCTTATTTTCAAACTGTATATAGCGAGACGCGGCCGGCGCTGGATCCGAAAGCGGCGGAGCGTGCGGCGAGCGCGCGTGCTGGCGCAGCTCGTGTGCACGTCGGCCAGCTGAGCGTGCGCGACATCCGCACCGCTCTCGCACACCTCAAGCCTAAGCGCTCTGTAGGCCCTGACGGTATACCACCTTACATAGCCAAAGATTGTGGCTCTGTTTTTGAAAAGCCTCTGCTTCACGTTTTTAACCTGTGTCTCCGAGAAGGCTACTATCCCGAAGAATGGAAATTGACAAGAGTAATACCGGAGGAGGGAGGAGGTAAGGAGGTTCGACTTCAGATGTAAGCGGATACCGACCTGTGGCGGTGCTGTCTGCGTTCGCCAAGGTATTTGAATCCGCATTACAAAAATGTATTTATACGCAGGTCAGTTCGCAGCTGACTGATGTTAAGCATGGGTTTCGGCCGGGCCGAAGTACAGCGAGTAACTTGCTGTCATTTATGACATACCTGACGCCAGCTATCGACGCTGGGGGGCAGGTGGATGCCGCTTACTTCGACTTTCGGAAAGCATTTGATACCGTTGATAACGATATCCTTTTAGAAAAATTTGCGGCGGTGGGTTTCACACCGCATCTTTTAAAATTTTTCGCGAGTTACCTTGGTGAACGCCGGCAGTACGTCGAGTTCGCGGGGTATGAATCCGAACCTTACTTCACGTTTTCGGGTGTGAGCCAGGGGAGTAATTTGGGCCCCTTGGAGTTCATATTATTGATAAATGATCTCCCAGAGGTCATTAAGGTCTCGAAATGTCTCCTATTTGCAGACGACTTAAAACTGTTTTTGTCGGTAGCAGACGTTTTGGATTGTGAGCAGCTTCAGCGAGATATAAATAGGGTCGTGCAGTGGAGTGCTATTAATAAGTTATATTTTAACACAACGAAGTGTGAGGTGATAAGTTACGGACGCAGACAGGCGCCGCTGCAATATCGGTACGAGGTTGACGGAACGGTAATGCCGCGCGTTACTTTCGTACTTGACTTAGGTGTGCAGATGGTGGCGGAGTTAACGTTTCGTAATCACATTGAAGATATCTGCGGTAAGGCATTCCGAAACTTAGGTTTTATCATAAGGAATTGCAGGGATTTTCTTAGTACGGCGATTATTAAAGTTTTATACAATGCACTTGTTCGCAGCCGGCTGGAAACGAGTGCAATTATTTGGAATCCCCATGAAGATAAATATATCAACATGGTGGAAAAAATTCAAAATAAATTCACGCGGTTCCTTTATTTAAAGGAGTACGGCGTTTATCCTTTCTACCCGCTGATGTACCCGAGCATGTTCGTGATCGGCATGGTCGGGTACAGCCAGCTTGGTGTGAGGCGGGACGTCGCACTCTGCAAGTACGTGTGGCGAGTCTTGCGTGGCCAGCTACACCATCCTGAGGTACTGGAGGTGTTGCAGCTGTTTGTGCCTGATAAGGCGGTGGTTAGGCGTCGCCCACATCCCACCTTTAAGGTGCCGCACGCGAGGACAAATCTGCTCAGGTTTACACCTATGTCGCGGGCTTTAAAGTTATTGAATATTATTTCCGAAGAAACGGACATTTACCACTGCAGCCTGGCAAAGTTCACAGAAGCGGCGCACAGGGTCTGTGAGATTTTATTATAATTTTTTTTTTCTCTTTCTTTCCTTTTCTTTTTCTTTCTTTTTCTTTCTTAATTATAATTGTATAAGTATATATTTTATGTCAGTAGTTATATTTATTAGTTATTGTTTGGTTTTTGTACAGCATCGTCTTGGTTTTGTACTGTTATGATGTTGTTACTGTTTTTGTAATAAATAAATAAATAAATAAATAATATATTGATGTAACATCGCCACCGGACGGCTGATAGGTAACGTTTAAAATAAGATTTAAAGAACATTGCTGCATATTAATTATATAATGAAATATTTTTACATATTTCAAGTTTTAATATCATCTGTCTAACTTATAACAATAATGTTATAATAATTAATTGGTTAGGTACTGTTTTACACTGTCTATACTTGTGCAGGTAAATAAGGCATGGTTTTGTTGTTGATGAAATAACCCATTTTGTCTTCTTTTTTTTTGGCAATTGCAATAAAAAAAGTTGTATTAGTTTATTAAACATTTTAATAATGATTGAAAATTTAATAAATCTTACAATTAAAATAAATCTTTTTTTCAATTAAAATTTAAACTTTTTTTACAAAAAAAAAAAATACGAATGGTGCCGATGCCAATGCACACACTAAGAGAACTAAACTAAATATAGTGAATAATTTGTTTCATTCAATAAAGACAGACAAGTACAGGTACAATTCAGTTTTTAACCAGTGTGTGGATTGTAATCGCCTCCAATGTAAAAAGCAATAAGCAAATAGTGAGTAATTTGCTATGTATCTTCATGTTTTTCGTTACGTACACTTTAAAATAAGTTTCTTTTATATTGATTTAGTAGAAGTATATCTAATGTAATTCATAAAAAATAGTTTTTGTTTGTACGCATACTATGCGCTGTCATACCGTCCATCAGATTGCTGCAAAATTTTGTCAACTTATTGTTTGCACTTGTGCGAATATAAGGAATAGTTCCCTCACTCTCATAATCCGATGGGACGGTAAACCGACACGACCGGAGAGAGATCAGGCGCAGGACCAACGGCTTTACGTGCTTTCCGAGGCACGGGGGTGAGACACCGACTTTCTGACTCCGGGCAACTACTGAGAATTTCTTGACGGGAAAACTCATCTAATATATATGTATACAATATGTAACGTAATTAACGCACACCCTCAGACACCCCAATTAATATATTACGTTATAATCATAATACATACAAATACACAAGCAAAACAAATAAAACAGCACTCTTAAAAGTCTTATTGCCTTAAGTTACGGTCCATTTTAGTTTGTTTTGACTATACAGATTTAGTGTGACTGTAATTTACGTAGTTTTAATTATTTTTGGGTTAAAAAAATTCCTATATTAAAAATGATAGGAATCGATTCAGTAAACGATTCTGAACAAACTACTTTCTCAAAGTGCGTTAATTATGTTACATGTTGTATATACATATATATATATATATATATATATATATATATATATATATATATATAATGTTGTTTGTTCGTATTGTATGTGCTGCCATGGCATTCATTAGATTGCGGTAGAACTTAGTCAACATATTGCTTGCACTTCCGCAAAGGTTATAAGCATAGTTGGACTCGGGTCAGACCGGTGGGAAGCTGGGGCAGATTGCTAGTACGTAATAAAAATAAAATAGTGGCCTAACAATACCCCCGAAATTCACCATTACGTTGAGCAATGTTACAGTCAAAATACTAACTTGTTTTTCGAAAACCATATTATCGAATCTGCTGTCAGTGTTCATAACACCAATGGCACCACTGGTAAAGTCAGGAAAATCATGACTGTCTTATCTTTATTTGCTAGTACTGATTTAGAATTATACAATAAAGCATGTCAAGTTATCAAATTCGAAACTCTGAATTCTAGGCTGAAAAATTTATTTGATTTAAGAAATACTGGTAAAATCTTATTGGAGTACGCTCGGCTCAATGGATTTTATTCTACATTTACAACTCAAAATCTGCACGTAACCGTTAGTGTGTTTTCTAATTTTATTTGACATCCGTAAGGAATTTCGGCCGTTTCACTCAATAGTTTTTAAGTATAATAAATTTAACAATATGAAACAAAACGGATTGTTACATGCGAATTTGTTTTTATTTAAAAAAATTGTATAAAACCGACAATATTTATAACTTCGAAAATACTTTTGCTGAGAAAGTATTAAATCACCAAACAAATTAACATTTAATCAAAAATCTACCGATTGGTTTTCTTTCACGGTGGTTCTACATAAATTAAAAAGAAATTCCTCGACAGTTCCTTTACAGTTCTTCGTTGCTAGACAATGCACCTCTAATCGGTGCACCTCTAGCACTGTTTAGCGACAAAGATAATAACATAAATTGTCCAGCTGGAGATTGCTACCTTCTATTCGCCCATTCACATAACATCACATTAAGTAGGTACCTTTCTGTGACCACTGCTTGACAAAGGCCAATTATACTCTAGCTGGTATGTATTATTTGAAAGATATGTCCATACTCACAACGCCCGGCTGGAACTTACTATCGCTCTGGATCGTGCATTACTTTGGATTTTCCGCCATCTGCCAATTTTCAGAGTCTCGTCAATCAATCGTTGTTCACTGTGTGCAGATGAAATTGACCAAGCCCAAAAACAAGAAATAAATATGAAATTCAAAATTGCGATACGTCTCTATGCCACGTTTCAGCGTCCCTACGAAAGTTTATTTAGGACTAGACGTAACCTTACCTACTCGTGTGTAGGGAGCGTGATTGGGCAGAGACGAGTTCGGGGCGTATATATTGTGTACATAAATCTATAAGAAAAAGGTAAATAATATCGCAAATCGTTATATTCCTGAAAGCCGCATCGTCTGCCGAGTGAAGACTTATTTGTGTTTGTGTTGCGTGACCTGATTTTGATATACATGAAAAAAAAAGCTTATTCGGATGTTAAATATTTAAAAAATAATTCCGCTTCCACATTTTTACTGACCTACAAATACGAGTACGCGCAAAAATATTGCAATAATTTTTTACATCGAAGGACGATTTATAAGTTTAAAATATATTGAAAGAACTGCGATTGCGTACCCGTTTGTCGAGCTTAGAAAATACAGCTAATATATGGGGCTATGAGGCAATCTGGGAGAGGCTTATTGTTCAGCAGTTAACATTTAATAAGCTGAATGGTAATGGTAATATCGAATGTCTCTCTCAGTGTGGAAAACCTGTTTCGTACATTAATTACATCTGTATATATATATATATATATATATATATATATATATATATATATATATATATATATATATATCGGTGTGTCTATAAAATACCGGTATGTGCGAGAGTTGCGTCACTCTAGCTGAGCGTCATATGGGTGGCGAGGTGAAATTGAGGGTATATCGAGAAACTCCCACCCTCCACTTGTTTGTGCACTATAAAGATCACTGAAGGCGCTGTGCGCGGGAGATCTCGCTTTAGTTATTCTACGAATGTAAAAAACATTTTAGCCTTATTTTAACATAAACGAACACACTATCGAGGTAAACAAAAGCTAGTGTTTATGAAAAAGTATGCACGCGAATGATGACCGTAACAATTGTCTTCATTGTTATTATCCCACATTTTGTCACATCACCCCCCTGCTCGGACCGCAGGATCAGATCTTCCTCATCGGTTGTCAGTTCTTCATGTTCTATCACATCTTACGTACGAGTATATCTTATTAAATTTACTTTATGAGCCAAATAAAAAATCGTTAGTCCAACTCCATCATGAAAACAATTTTCACAGCAAATAATTTGTTTACCGTCTCTAAAAGATATCGTATTCCCCGAATTGTCCATTTATTTTTATGTAACCGCATCGGTGAAGTGCAGCGTAAATCGTAACTCATCGAGAGCACGTCGTATAAACCAAACGATGCATCGTAATAATATTAAACAACCAGTTCAACGGCTTCGATAAATTCATGCTGCGTTGAACTTCGCAAAAGTTTGATTAATAATTCGATTTAATCGATTAAAGCGAATCCGACTTAGAAGTGATACGAGTAACTTGCTGTTGTAATTGTGGTGTCTCGCTCTGGCTAATGAAGCATTTGTTTACTTAGGGTGGTTCGATTTGTGTTCATTTACATATAATCCCATAGTAACGGATGTTCTCCTAGTAACGAAATAAGCGCATATTGATATCAATATCCACTTTTACACTGAGGACACTGTAACATTATTGAAAAAAAAGCTTATGACCACACGACTGAAGTAAAACTTCTTTAGTTTCATCCGTGTATATATATACAGATGGAACTATATTATTCTTCCATAATTTGTTATTATTCACCCGAAAATTCACAAAACATGAACTTTAAAATTAATTTACAATTTTATTCACTTTCAACGTAGAATATTTAATTTACTGAACAAAATATTAATTTTGTACAGTACATTAAATATTCTACTAATAAACGAAATAAAATTACGAAAAATAACTGGCTATGAAAGAAAGAGAGGAAGAAGGGTCAAGCGTGCGTAAAGAAGTTTTACTTCAACAAAAATTACTAAGATATTTATGTTTTAGCGACCCAGTTACGAGGGCGGCACTGAAAATTTCGGGAATCAAGGAAGTGACACAATATTACTATTTAAAAATGTATTTATTGCTTTTCGAAGTATTCTCCGCGAAATTTGACACATTTTTCCATGCGATGGAACCATTCATTGAAGCAACCATTCCATTCGGAAGTTGGGGTCTCCAAAATGGCCGTTTTGTAGGCGTCCACAGCTTCTTCAGGTGATGAAAATCTCTGTCCACGCTATTTATTCTTTATTTTAGGGAAAATATAGAAATCATTAGGACTTAGGTCGGGGCTGTACGGCGGATGGTCTAATAATTCTGTTTTCTTGCTCTAAAAACTCTTTTGTTCTGTGTGCGGTGTGAGAACTCGCATTGTCGTGATGGAGGATGATGCGACGGTTGCAGTTCTCTTTACGGAGTTCAGAAACGACCTGTGGCAAACAAATGCTAGCATACCATTCTGCATTAACCGTTCTTTGTCCCTCAAGAGGAATAGTCGTAACATGGCTGGTTTTGGAGACAAACGTGCTCACCATTTTTTTTTGCAACACTCCGTGAACGAACAATTTTTGTTGGCTTTAACTTATTTTCGAACACCCAAACTCGTGACTGGTTTTTTGTTTCGGGTTCGTACGCGTATATCCAGGATTCGTCACCTGATACGATGTTGTATACAGCATTTGAGGATCCTGCATGGAATCTTTCGAGAGTTCTGACGCACCAAGTAACGCGAGCCGCTTTTTGCTCTTCACAGAGCGAATGCGGTATCCATCGGGAAAACAACTTTTTTACACCTAATTGTTCATGCAAGATTATTTGCATTTGACTCATGCCAATGTCTAAAGTTGCCTGAATTTCGCGGTATGTCACATGTCGATCTTCCTCAATCAGCTTACGCACTGCATCAACGTTTTCTTGGGTGACTGCAGTTTTTGGACGACTTGACGGGGATCATCACTGAGCTTGACACGTCCACGATGAAATTCCGCAATTCGGCGATAAAATGTGGGTTTGGATGGGGCTTCATCACCAAATGCAGAAATCATCCGGTTAACACACTGTTTTTTTGTTAAACCACTTCGAAAGTCATAATAAATCATCGCTCTTGAAATTTCGAGTCAATTCCATTTTCTCAACGACTAAACATCTTTTTTTTTAAATAAATAAATGGTATTCGATTTTTAAAACCAAGGAGTTTTTAATTAAAAATTTTTAATATGACAGGAACAGTGGAAATATTCAATTCCCGATACTTTTAGTGCAGCCTAGGTATGAGGAAAGATATATAATAGTACGTATGGAAGTTGAAGCAAAGAAGAGAGCATGGCTAGATTTACTAGCGACCAAAGCTGGTAATTCTGGCGGTAAGAATGATGAAATTGAAAGAAAAAAAGGCAGAGTTTTAACGTTTAAATAAGAGAATAAAAGAATTAGTTGAAAGGAAAAAGCAAGAAAGAACGGATAAGAATGATAGAAGAATATCGGATAACTTCCAGGCAAATATTAAAATGTTCTGGAAACTCGTAAGAAATACCAGGGGACTTTCAAAACAGCCTAGATTGAATGCGATACGAGACGAGAATGGCTGTATTCTGAATGATGAAGTGTTGAGTCGAAAGAAATGGAAGAAATATTTTGAAAGCTTATTTATTAGTGAGGAGACGTGTGAACTAAATAAAATTCCGAAAGAAGATGAAAGAGATAGGGAGATAAGTATAGATGAAATAATGAAAGCAATGAAAAGCATGAAAGTAGGTAAGGCAGCCGGATATGATAGAGTTTCACTCGAAACGCTGAGGGCTGGAGGGGACGTGGTGGCAGGCCTGCTGTACACCTTGTTTAATTTATGTTGGGAACTAAAGCGGGTACCGGGAGACTGGTGCAAAGCCGTGATAGTCCCAATATATAAGGGAAAAGGGTCACAGCGGACTGTAAAAACTACCGTGATATCAGCCTTCTTAGCATTGTGGGAAAACTGTATGCTAAGGCACTAATTGAAAGAGTTATGAAACAAACTGATGAAAAGATTTGGGATGTGCAAGCGGGATTTAGAAAGGGAATGGGGTGTACAGATCAAGTCTTTTCCATGCGCATGATCGCGGAGAAGTATTTGGCGAAAAACTAAAAAGTTTTTTGTGCGTTCATGGACTTGGAAAAGGCTTATGACAGAGTGGACAGGGATGTGTTATGGCAAACGCTGAACGCATTTAGGTTGAGCGCTAGTTTAATACAGGCATTAAAGTCTCTGTATAGAGACTCGAGTGCTTGTGTTAGAATCAACGGGGTCTATTCGGACTGGTTTGGCATCCATAAAGGTGTCAGACAGGGCTGTGTAGCTTCCCCGTGGCTGTTCAGCCTATTTATGGACAGTTGTTTGGAAAATTTGAAAGTTGAAGAATGCGGGTTAGGAATGGGTGAGTTAACCATCAAATGCCTTTTGTACGCCGATGATCAAGTCATACTTGCGTCGTCGGCGGCCGAGTTGCAAATGATGGTTACATTAATGAACAGGTCATTAAAAGAAAGGGGTATGAAAGTGAACGCAAGTAAGACCAAAGTGATGGTTTTTGAAAGAGAAGAAAGCAAAACGGTATGTGAAATAAGAATAGAAGGAGAGTTAATTGAGCAAGTGGATGAGTTTGTGTATTTGGAACGTGTATTCAGCAGGGATGGGAGATATGATAAAGATATTGAACGACGAGTGAATGCAGGAAATAAAGTAAATGAGGCTCTACACTCTATTGTGAAAAGTCAGAATGTGTCAAAAAAGGCACGTATGGCAATTCACAATGCTGTATTAGTCCCTACTTTAACATATGGTAGGTGAAAGTTGGGTGTGGCAGAAGAAGCACGAGAGTAGAATAAATGCAGTAGGAATGCGGTCGCTAAGGAGTATGTTAGGGCTGAATCTGAGTGACAAGGTGAGAAACTGTGTGATAAAAGAAGAGTGTGGTTTGCAAGATGATGCAATGACCAGGATTAAGAAAGGAATGCTTCGGTGGTTTAGTCATGTAGAAAGAATGAATGCGGAAAGACTGACAAAGCAAAAATATGTTGCAGAAGTGAATGGAAGAGTCGAAAAGGGACGTCCTAGGCGGAAGTTTGTCGACCAAATTGGCGATATACTAAAAATGGGCCAAATTAAGAGTACCCTTAACCGACGAGCATGTATGCGTAGGTATATGGATGTGGAAGAGGCGAGAGAGGTATGTCAGGATCGTGCTAAATGGAAGTCTGTAGTCTCTGCCTACCCCTTAGGGTGACAGGCGTAAGTGCTTATGTTTATGTTATATATAATTACTTACATCTCGCATACAATGCCCTTATATCACCCAAAAATATTCTTTATCTTTCTCTTTAAAATGACAATCAATCGCAGCTTTCATTTCGTTGCATCTGCAAATCTCCGGCCCGTAAGTCTTTTTTCAAATTGGAAAACAGAAAAAAATCACTAGGTGCTAGGTCTGGGCTATACGGAGGTGGTCAATCTCTTAGAACCCCCTGTTTTTTAGAGCTTGCCTCGCACCACGTGCGGTGTGAACAGTTGCGCTGTCTTGCAGAAAGAGCACTCCGTGCGTCATTATCCCACATCATTTCTGTACAATAGCCTCGCAAACCTGACTCAATAAATTGGCGTAATATTGGCCATTCATCGTAGTTCCCCCAGGTAGGTAGTCGATAAGCAAAATTCCCTCGCTATCCCAGAAAATACTCGCTATTAGCTTGGACGCCGACTTTTTCACCTTGAATTTCTTCGCGGCCTTTCTCCTTTTTTATCCATTGTTTGGACTCCGCATCATATTGGCGAATCCGTGTTACATCTACGGCGACTTTCGTTGCCAAATTTCTTCCTTGTTATCGCCGACTAGCTCTAAAAAATCTTTGCAAAGCATTTTCGGTACCCATTGCGTGCTAATTTTTCTCATATTCAAATATTCATGTAAAATTTCTCCAACTAGTTCTTTGCTTATCTGCCACAATTTTATTCTTTGGTCGGCCAGAACGATTTTTTCGACTTTTCGGACGTTTTCTTCGCTCAGTACCGTGACAGGTCGACCCGGGCGAGGGTCATATTAAAAGCTCTCTCGTCCTTGTTGAAATATGCGGGCCCATTTTTTCAACATCGTATATGAAAACGCAGAATTCTGAAGAACCGATAACATTTTTTTCAAAAATATCTTTCGGTATATTTCCCTTCTTAACGAGGAATTTTATCACGGCGCAGTGTCAAAATTGCGAGAATTTCCAGATTCGGCTGACATGGTGATGTTTGTTGTTCAGTAAATAATTGAATTATGAGTGCAAACTTAATTAGTGATTGCTTTTACTTTTGTATTATTACTGAGTGTTGAACAAGATGCTCTGGTATGTCACTTCGTTAGCTTTCTTCTTTGTTCCTATAGTTTGACTCGTTTTCATATCTTTTTTTAACGTCACCTAATCTTTAATACCAAATCGTTCAATTTCGTTCAAACAGTAGAAGCATACTGATGACGGGGATAGTTCTCCAGTTCATGATATTATTATTACAACCTCCCCTTTGTATCCCGTTGTTTGATCACAATACCAGACATTCGCAGTCTTGATTCTGTTCCCAATAGATAATTATACTGCCATTTATCATTAGCCATGAGATCTTTATAGAGTTACCACGATCAATTCTTACGACATTTAAGAGATAATATGTAATGACAATGGTTTTTGAATGTCTTATTAAATTACGTGAACGGATATTACAGGTTTTATACTTTTTATAAGCCAGTAAAAGTCACAGCCTGTTGACGTTCAATTGCTAGACACATCTCTTATTTCTGAACGCAGTCTTCGAAATATCTTTATTTCTCAGACATACAGGTTTTGTCACGTTTTACTTCACTTCACAATTCAATTGCACGTGGTAAAATAATACTAACATATGTGGTTGCGAAGGTCGAACCCAGGGTCCTCGCGTACCGTAATATTTAGAAAGCTATAGCGAGAGCTTAGCCCCGAGCTAGCTCTAATAAGTCAATAGTTCATCATTATTACGCCTGATGGTAAGTGGTGATGTAAAAAAGCCTATCTTACTCATATTTTTATCGGATAAATGTAACTTGTTTTTAATTTATACATGTTATTAATTTTTTGACTACGGAGTATTTTATACGTTGTAAGGAAATTGCTTTTATGTGAGATATTTTCGATTCATATTCATCAACGTCAGAAGATGAGTGACGTTGACTTGATATTTTTAACGCTTCACTAAACGTAATTTTTGTAATTTAGTATTTTTATATTATTTATATTTTAAAACGTTGCTAAATCAACGCTGCGTTAAAGAAATACGTTTGCTTTGCCCGAGGAAAATGACTATAATAGCATCGTAAAAAAGCAGAATAATCTTCAAGGGTGACAACGCATTTGAATTTCGAAGAATCTTACTCAACGACTAATGCAGATGTATATGGGTTTTATCGTCTACTTTTTATCAGATTGACTTTAGATTTCTGCGTTGTCACACCTCTGTTACTGTATACACAGGCGTGACAACGGAGAAATCGGACCAATCAGACCCAATAAGACACGCAGGGAATCTAAGTACGACGGGATGACAGGATGTAAACATCTCTATATATAAAAATCAATTGCTGTTCGTTAGTCTCGCTAAAACTCGAAAACGGCTCGAACGAGTTTGATGAATGTTTTTGTTTGTTTGAATGGGTCGCTGTCGTCGAAATTCAAAAATCACCCGTACACTAGTGATAAATAAGGATTACTTATCTAAGTTACGGTAAGTAATTCTTAACACTCTTTTTTTTTTCAAAAATAATATTAAGCAGTTTAATACCCTTAGATATAATCTATTTTCATTTTTATTAGCTGACTTCAATAAAGGTAGCTTGCAATTTGACTGTTTTTTTGGATGTGTCTTACCTGATATCTTCGTAATTTGCGAATCGATAATGATTATTCTTATTTTATTAAATAGGAGTATAAAATACTTTCACCACCCTCGCTTCGCTCCCTTCGATCATCCCGTAGGCTTCGCTGAACGTACGATAATATTTTTCTCCAATTGTTATAGTCAATACATTTAAAATGAATTTTCAGTAGAATGTTATGTGCAACTAAATTATAAAAAGTTTTTCCTATATAGTGACTAAAATATAACACTATAAGTTCTAAACAAATAATTCATGGGCGGCGGTAACCACTTACCTTCAGGTGAGCCGTATGCTCATTTGCCCCCTCTCCTATAAAAAAGCATTAATTAACATAAATATTAATTAAAAATTTATCACTTTAAAATTTTTGTGCCCAGAAGCAGTGTCTGATTAAAACGCGTAAGCGACGCGTATTTCACGGCGCTTACGACCTTTCGTGCGCGATATCACAGAAATAAGATATGTGTCTAGCAATTAATCGATAACAGGCTGTGACTTTTACTATCATAAAAAAAGTATAATTTCCACCTATGGTCAGTCACCCGTGACCATAGGTGGAAAAAACCGGAAAGGTTGGGAATTAAAATTAATGTAAATTAAACGCAACAAAATCTGTAAAAGTAGTTTTAATCAATATGTAGTGTTCGAGTAAATAAAAGGAATCATTATGTAAACAAGATTACTTGCCTACTTGCAAGTCTTCAGATCAGGAATAATTTCGACAATGTATAGTATGGTAACTGCGTAGAATGCTATCTATATATCTAAGTGATAAAGTTTTACCTAGCCGAGTACAAACAGTTTAACGTAAGTTTTTGCAGCTTTTTAAAATTAAAATAAAAACAATCCATTCAAAAGTCCACCGTTAAATATAGGCCTCCCCCATCGATTGCTTCATAGGAGGATATTTGCCAAAGCTTTTTATAAATAAAGTTAAGCTAAACATAAGCTTTTATTAGCTGTAACTTTACCGATATTTTAGTTTTTTACATATTTAAAATGTTTTACAGAATTTAGAACGTAAGAGCCGTTGCGTTTCAAATCCATTGAAATACTTGAAAACAAAAATGTAATTGATCAATTAATTATCAATATAACTTTGTGAACTTGAAAACTGTAATAAATTTCCTGTGAAACGTTCGGAATTGGGTGTTTAAATTGTGACCGTGTGGAATTTACGCGATAAACGCCTCGCGATTAAGATTTACGATGCACTTTACTTCAGTGATACAAACGCGTAAAGAGAAAATAGGCAATTCTAGATATAGAGCCGTTATTTTCCTCTCGGTTCCGACGGAAATGTACGGCTACGTAGTTACGAGTATTTCTCCGTTGTTAAGTTTGCGATCGTTGCTCGCTGCACTCTGTACTTGCATTAAATCTTTTCTTCCAATAATATTGCGATATGGGAACATAATATAGATGTTTCTAAAAATTATAGAAACGTGTTCGAGATAGGAATGTGAACAAAACATAAGATTAAGCCATGCGATATATAACTTTTAGTAAGTAATCACTTTTTTAGCGTTAGTAAGGCATACGTTTTTTCGCTATACCGAAAAGTCTGAAATGGCGTACACTTCTATCTAGAAGGTTTAGAAACTTAATGTATTATTACGAGCTTAGAGTTCGTGACAATTAAAACTTCCGATGGAATTACCGAAATTGACACTTTAATTACTGAACACCAATTAAAACTTTAATCACACTAATAATTAATCACACTTAACAGTTTAATTCACTTTATTTCGCTCCGAAAGCATCGCTCGTATCGCCAATTCAATACTGCTCCGGTCGCGGCTCTAATGGGCTTTATATAGGCCTTTTCCACCGAAATATCTAGAATATTCCAGCAAATACCGGTCCCAACCGACTAGATGCAGAAAATTCGAGTGTGGATTTTTCTAGAAAGCTTAGTTCTCTCTCTCGTTTTCAGAATTAGTATTGATGCTGATGCTGAAGATCTAAAATACCATGGTTTATTGTGTATGACCGGTAGTGTAAGAATACCCACTACCCCATACCATCCCGTGGGTGTTGTAAGATGCGAGAGAGAAAAATAAACCAGCAGCAGAATCTTCCTAATAACATGTAAAATGCAAGCATGGCAACTATGACAATTATCCTCCTCATGAGGCAACCTATGGGAGAGGTCTATGTGCAGGAGTGGACTATCGATAAGCTGTAATGATAACGGTACAATTCTTACTCATACTGTATGAATTAACAAATAACTCAGTTGTGTTGGTTAGGGGGTTCGCCGGTGAAGTTAAACATTGTAAAGAATAAAAAGGACATGTAAAGCTTGCAAACACTTACCGTAGTAGTAGTGCGAAGGATTAATCGCTCCATAACTCTTTTAGAAATGAGTAGAGTAGAGTAGTAAACCTGTGTCCAGCAGGAGGACGTATATAGGTTATAATTTTAATTACTTTTACTTTCAACCATTTAACTTCCTTAAGAATTTTGTGTTTACAATCATATTTTTCATCTCGTAAATGTTGCCAGGAACAAATTGTACTTATTAAATATACATATAAGTATGAAGATTTCGTAATAACGTTTCTTTTAAGAAGTACGCAAAAAACTCGTGTTTTGATGTGGCTTTATTTGAGCTCATTTGACGTTACAGTGCTTACAGGCATGTTGCTCGGTACATAATTGCTCCAATTTATTTGATATTTCGAGTGAAATTGTGGTTTTCGTAAATTTCATACGTCAAAATTATACAGAGTTGATATCTACAAGTAAAAGTTATGGTTTCTTAATTTTATTTAGTTAAACTAAATCACATTTTATTTATATAAATATTATGAATTGATCATTGATTAGATGTTACAGATTACATTGTATTATGTTAGGTTATAATCCGATATATACTCGTTGTATAATGACGGTTAAAGGGGATTCACTACAACATCATTATCTTATAGATGTCGTAAGGGGCGGCAGAAGGAAATTAAATTTCAAAATGGGCAGTTAGCTCTTATACAGAGTGTCCCAGAAGTCGACGTCAAGCCGAAATTTTCTGATAGGCGAGGCCATACTAGTTACCAGAAAATATAAAAAAAATCTAAGTCATGTATTTCAGAAATTATAGCAATTTTTTTCGGTAAAATGTACACCATGAGACAGTTTTTTCATTCCTGTTGCTACAAATATTTACTTTTTGCCAATTTTTTTTTCTCTTACGTCATCTTGAATAGTGCTTCTGTAATCTGTAATCCTAAACCCTGTGCCGATCACTCCAGCTTGAAAAAAAATGTAATTTTATACCGAACCAAGTTTTCAGAATTAGTTTTTTGCACTACTTCAACTGACCGTCCTGGAAAAAAATTGTACTACGCCAGTTTGGCAAGTAGCTTTAAAAGTTACTGCATTTAATAAGGATTCTAACGTGGTATAACACTTACTCCATTATTTCTTAGGTCTGACATAAAAATTTTTTTGTTAAACAAGGTCAGTTTTTAACAATTTTTTGGAACTTACATTAAAACGATTCTAGTGCAACCAAAGCGTTCCTAATGACCACAGCGTGGTTTAAGTGAGATAGAGAGAGACATTCCATAAAGTGTGAGCGAGACAGATAGTGACGCTTATGAGACACAGACGCAAATACAAACTAAAGTAATAAAATAATGGTTATAAAATTAAGACAGTTATTTTCTTTTTTATGATAAAATTTATTACTTATTTTACAAAAGATATTCAAATTGCCGTCCTTGAGCTGCAATACAAACCCGACATCTTCTTAAAAAAAGATCGTGAAATCAGGCATCAGGCGAATCTTCCATTATTACAAAATTCAACTGCTTCCGCTATTTTCTGTCTAAGCTCTACTACATTTTCAACCGGCTTGGAATATACTTTTTCCTTCACTGCTCCCCTGTAAAAAAATCTAGAGGATTTAAATTGAGTGAGCGGGCAGGCCACGAGATCGGACCAGCCCGCCCTATCCATCTGTCCGGATATTCCTCGTTAAGGAGTTCTCGAACTAAGCGGCTATAATGCGCTGGACAACCATCTTGTTGGAACCACATATCTCTGAAAATAATAAGCGGCAAGTCCTCCAGCATATTGGGTAATTATTTTGTAAAAAATCTAAATAAATTTCAGCATTTAAAACTTCTGGCAACTCGAAAGGCCCTATGACTTTTCCGTTTAAAATTTCAGTCCACATGTTTATTTTGAAACGGTACTGTGATCTATCTTGTCTCATCAATCGTGGATTTTCGACGTGCCATTCGTGTAGGTTGTGAAGGTTCATGTAGCCTTCTTTTTTAAAGGTTGATTCATCCGACCACAAAAAATTTTCTAAGAATTGTGGGTCTTCTCGGTGTTTTTGAATCATGGTAATAACGTTTGTACTCGCTGTACATGATAAGGTTGGAGCTCATTTTTTTGTAATATTCGGTGAGCTATACTTTTGGGCACACCTGTGCTGGCCTCAATTCCACGTACCGAACAACTTGGGTTTTCATCAACTGCTTGAAGGACTACTTCCTCGTAAAGTAATGAAATTCTACCTTCATCATGCATTTGGTTTGGCAGTCGGCTATCAGAGAAGAGTAGACGGTGCACATTGGTAAAAACTCTGTGATCTGGATAGCGATCAGCATTAGGGTATCTCTCGCGATACCGTCTAGCGGCTTCACTGGCATTACATTGGCATTCCCCATAAATGAGGTACATGTTGGCATATTCCTTTGTGGTGTACACAGCCATGGTATGCTACAAATACGCAATAACACGTTAGTTCATGGAAAAGCAAAGGTCGTCGTAAAGAGATCACAAATGTCCAAATCCAAATCACACGCAAACAAGTCCAGCAAACGAAGCCAAAGTAGTAAGAACACAAGATATCACCAGCGAATACGAAAAGATGCGTAGTAAATGATTTACTGATTTCACAGAGTACTTGACTGATTTGTAGTGCGTGTACCAATACCAATAAGAGGCGTCACTACCTGTCTTGCTCACACTTAGCATGGCTCTCTGTCTTGTTCACTCATTAGCGTCACTATCTGTCTCGCTTACACTTTATGGAATGTCTCTCTCTATCTCACTTAAACCACGCTGTGGTCATTAGGAATGCTTTGGTTGCACTGGAATCGTTTTAATGTAAGTTCCAAAAAATTGTTAAAAATTGACTTTGTTTAACAAAAAAATTTTTATGTCTGATCTAAGAAATAATGGAGAAAGTGTTTATACCACGTTAGAATCCTTATGAAATGCACTAACTTTTAAAGCTACTTGCCAAACTGACGTAGTACAATTTTTCCCAGGACGGTCAGTTGAAGTAGTGCGAAAAACTAATTCTGAAAACTTGGTTCGGTATAAAATTACATTTTCTTTCAAGCTGGAGTGATCGGCACAGGGTTTAGGATTACAGGTTACCGAAGCTCTATTCAGAGTGAAGTAAGAGAAAAAAAATTGGCAAAAAGTAAATATTTGTAGCAACAGGAATGAAAAAACTGTCTCATGGTGTACATTTTATCGAAAAAAATTACTATAATTTCTGAAATACATGACTTAGATTTTTTTATATTTTTCTGGTAACTAGTATGGCCTCGCCTATCAGAAAGTTTCGGCTTGACGTCGACTTCTGGGACACCCGATATAATTCAAAATAATAAAAAACCGTCGTTGCCAACCCGTCTGCCAACCGAGGCTACTATTTCATTTGGCGAATTTTTTGTACAACTTAAATTTTACTTTTATGGTAAAAAAAATATATGTTTTACTTAAGTTTAATAATTAGACCTTAAAATTATCCGGGTAATAAAAATTAGAAAGCAATATACACGGTTTCTTAACAGTCTGTTTCTTTGTTATTTAGTTCTGAGTTCTGTTTAAAGTTTTTGTTAAAACCTTAACATTTAATTAAAGATAAATGTAATGTCAATAAATTAGGAAATAAAACACAATTAATTGGAACTAAAAGAAATAAAATCTTCCTTTAAAGCCATAAAAGACGTGAGAATTTCTCATCAAAACCGTAAAGTGCAAGAAAATGTACATTTTATAGGTGTGTAAAAGTTTTAAAGGTACTAAGAATATTTTTCAAGAGCCAGGACAATCGACCCACGCATCAAGTGCGTTATAAATCTTTATTTTTTATTAGGTAGTAGGGTAAAGTGCCAAAGCTTAGGAGGCCGTTTTATCATATACCACCTTCATTCTTATTTTCACTGCCAAGCAACAATACACCCACTGATGTTTTCCATTTGAAGGCAAGAATAATAATACTGGCTGCATTATAATTCTCCGGAGTGACGACATATCCATAGCATTCTTTGTTTGAAATTGTTTGCAGATGTTAAAATTTATATGTTCTTTTTTATTATACATAAGAGTGACAAACGACTTCTTTAATAGTCCACCGAATGTTAAGTTCTTCGTGCAGCCTGTGGATACCTGCAACCAAGTTAATGAACTTGGATCTTGTACGTGAATAAATACATATAAACCCGTGTGAGAAGTTATACTCACGTTATAATAATCTTACTCTTAATTTGCATGCAAATAAATTAGTTTTCATATTCTAATTCCAACGCTACATAATTTCAGACACTGCCAATAGCCGTTATAGATTATTTTATAGATGCGGCAATCCTGGTTACCAAACCAATCTTTAGGTAACGTTTTCTTATCTAATCATGACGTGCATACCAAATTTTAAGACTAGCAGTTCCGCTAAATAATTCTAGCAGCAATTTCATCATCATTATGATCATTGCAGCCCTTCACAAGTGCACTGCTGTACAAAGGCCTCCCTAAGGAATGCCAAAAAGCACTTACATCCATCGACACTGCGTGTCTTACAAGGTCATCACTCATCGCTCCATCTAGTGAACCTTTCTTTCCCATCCATCATTCTATTCTATCATCACTATTATTTACTTTTTATAGCATATATTGTAGTAGTAAAATCACAGAGTTTAAGAAAGAAAGTTACCATATAAAATAATAAATAATATACCATAAGTTTGAACAAAACTCCTTTCAACTGGCAACTTGATGAGAGTAAATTTGCCTCGAGCTCCTAATAAGAACACTTTCGTACTCGTGCATTTGGTACACCGCGGACGCTATCGAAATCGTTGTTTCCTCAACAGGATAAAGTTCGTTTAAAACTTGCATCTTACTCGGCATACCCGTTCTACTCATTGTGTTTTAAGTTGTAGAAGTTTTACGCAAACTTATCTCGGTTCAGTTTTGAAACATCGGTTCCAGTTACTACATCAGTTTCAAACAAGAAAAAATATTTTCTTTACTAATAGTTTCTTGTAAAACTATACTACGTCATAGCTTCATACATAATGTAAACTGTGTAAAAGAATATTGAGCGATCCAAGTTCCTTAATTTAAAGATAAAATAACAAACTATTATGTCCTAATGCTAGGCACCGGCCTCCTCTCATATCTAAAGTTTTTCAGCTTAAGATTGTCCGCCGTTTTTCCCAAATTAGTTTACGCAAATAGCAATACCACGCTACAGCTAAATTATGACCACATCAAGTATGGTTTGGCTCGACTGAAGAAAGGACCACGCTCTCACCAGCGTAAAATACCCTATTTAATAATAACGAGGCTTTGCTTCTAAGTTATCCAT
The DNA here is from genome assembly GCA_907164705.1 of Parnassius apollo. NCBI lineage: Eukaryota > Metazoa > Arthropoda > Insecta > Lepidoptera > Papilionidae > Parnassius > Parnassius apollo. Next base: position 854,859 of record CAJQZP010000885.1, on the reverse strand, counting down.
AAAGATAATTACGCATCCCCTTTGATTGCGTATCGAGGATTCATGTTAGTGTCAATCGGCTATAATGTAATGGCAATTGTTCTAGTTGGTGGATGTTTGTCCGTTTGTCATTCTTGTATAAAGTAGTGACTTCCTCGTTGGTCTAGTGGTTGTAGTAGCCCGACTGCTGATCATGAGGTCCTGGGTTCGAATCCCGGGTCGGGCCAAAAAATTAATTATTGAGTTTTTCCCTCAAGAAATTCTCAGTAGTTGCCCGGAGTCAGGACGTAAAGCCGTTGGTCCTGCGCCTGATCTCTCTCCGGTCGTGTCGGTTTACCGTCCCATCGGATTATGAGAATGAGGGAATAGAAAGTGCACCTGTGCTTGCGCATACACTTGTGCACTATAATCCTGTCCCGCGCCGATGGCTAGCCTCCGTTAAGGCAGGTCGCCGTGGCCGGAATTCTGTCTGGAGGACATTATAAAGTAGTGATGTACTGGAAGCATAGTCTAAACGTATGGTTGTGACGCTGCGGGACTGCTAATTCAAATGAGGACACCCACATAACTAAATGGTGTGATCGACTCTTTAATACCACCACCACTTACGAGTAGCAACGGATCACTATCGTGTTGTGATTGATCATTTTAAAAACTAGCCCAGATCATGTTATTTTTTTTAATAACAAATATTATCAGAAAATATTTAACACGATAACCAACAATAAGAACAAAAATAAAAGTATTACGTTACTATTCACGAAACTTAATAAATGAACTTACGATAACTTTGCGCGGATTCCCATTTCCTAATAAGATAGACGTAGTAAGTTTTATCTATTGTCTACACCAATTTTTCTCCCGAAACGCCCGCAGGGACTACCTGTCACTGTACTGTTCTTGTTACTAACTTGGCATTCTTTTCGTTTATTCAATATAACATGAATTATTATAACAATAAGCATGTTGTTGTTTGTATAGAATTAATTTTCAAATTAGAGACTTCGTCGGTAAAAAAAGTGTAATTTAGCGTCCCTAATGATCTACCATTCATTATTGTAAGATATATATACCTATAAATACATGCACCAAAGTATTTGTCGGTTGCTACGGAATTATTAATTACATCTGATATAAGTGCTCGTACATATTATATCAACGATTTAATTCCCAACGGCAACAGTAAACTGTAACTTGGCAAACTATATCTATCGAGCATAGTAATAATAGCTCCAAATAATTTATCAGAATTAAATAAGTAACGGGGATATTTCTCTATTCTCCACATGTGAAAAGTCTACAAGCTGTCGGATAAATTTTCCGTCGTCTCCTAAAAGCCAGCGGGCAGCAGTTGCGCCGTAGACCGATAAATAACGTTGCCTTACTGTTCCCTTCGCGTTCAAACTGTTTTATTAGGCATATTATTGTTTAAAAAGTTCCTGGGCTCATATCTCTTTTCATTTCTGATAGGGTTTTTGAGGAATTATATTGCCCCGCTGCTGCAGCTCCAGTTCTTGTAATGTTAAATAAACTAATCTTACATATAATGTACTCATGACTGTTTCTTCACCGCTGAACACATGGCAAATCACCACTTACACTTGCAATTAACAATTTCATTCGTGCCGGCGAAAATTGATCGAATCGTTCGCATACTGTGAAATTCATTGAAGAAAAGTCCATTGTTAAGGATGGAAAAAATATGGGATAAAGGTTTTAATGTTACTGTTGAAATGATATTTTGTTTGCTACTTTGAAAATGCTTAGTATTCAGTAGAATGTTGAACATAAGCCTATTTAATTTTTTGATATGTCAATAATTTTTATTTGTTTTTTAAAGGCAACTTTGAAAATGCTTAGTATTCATTAGAATGTTGAACATAAGACTATTTAATTTTTTGATATGTCAACAATTTTTTATTTGTTTTTTAAAGGCAACATTAAAATGGAAATGTTGCGGGATTGAGTGAGTGTACTTGACCTCTTGTTAATTTTGCTTACTATATTAATAATAATAAAGTTAAATTTACCAGCTTTTATTATTATCCTATACCTTTAAACGAGCAATCTATATTTAAACGAGGAAACGGCTCCAACTATTTCCATAAAATTTAGTGTCCAGGGAGTTTCGGGGGCAATAAATCGATCTAGCTAGGATTCATTTTTAGAAATGTGGTTTTATCAGTGTTTTCAGGCAATGAAAAACTGCTACAATATCATTAGAATAAGAAGGTAAATTTTGACAATTTGTTAATTGATTATAATAGTTCAAATGGGATATCGGGGGTTCACGAAATCGTAGTGCCCTGGTTCGGGGTCCCGTCACCGGTTCGACTTTTTTCCTTTTTTCCAAGTTGCCTTCTTTTGTGAGACAATCTATTATTTCGAGCCATTTTTTGGTATTTTTTTTAAAAACACGAAAATTAAAATAAACTAATTACACTCATGATTTTTTATTCAAATAACCAGTTCAGATTTTTTTATTATGTCAAGATGTAATGTAAGATCAAAAAATATTATTCATATTTCATAAGTATGTAATTTGTATCTAAATATAATTTTCAAAACACAAGATTTCCAAAAAAAAACCATCCAGTTACTTATATTTGAAAGCTTTTGGTGTTTCAAACCGGATATGAACCAACGACTTATGGGATACCTCAACAATTGTATTTCTTAAGGATTGTAATTAAACACGCACTCACGCTCAAATATGCACCTAAAATCATTGGTAACCAACATTTTTGGTACATGTTCTAAGTTCTAAGTAAGTTGAGCATGGTTTCGGCGTCACTTAAGTATAAGTAGTCAATCTTTATTTCCTGGTCTATAGGTTTAAGTATATTTTATTAATTTTTCTTACATAAAATATATTTTATATGAAAGTAATTAAAATAAGGATATATTAATTGATATTGATTGATTGATGTTTTAATTACTTTTTTTACGTTACTATATTACAATTTTTCAATTACGACATGGTTATAATAATTAAAGCTTTATTAAGCTTTTTACACCAAACAAGTAATCAACCACTTTAATACATAATATATTATATACATACATACTCGTATATCATTATAATACAATGTCACATTTTGTTATTTGAAACTAGACCTAAATGTTTGAAGGTTTGATAATTAAGATTAATTATGAGTAAAAAAATACATTTTGGAATTCGTCGTGACTTTACATCTGCTGATTGTTCAAACGCGTTGTTCAGCTGTCGGTTCACGTTGTATAGACTTGCGTGGAACTCTAACTAGATATGTTCTAACTGGATATGTCCAATATAAACTATTTATTTCTGCCCTGTATGTTTTGTAATTATTTTGTAAGTCTGTCTTGGATAGTTAAATTAAAATTTATTTTCTCTATTACCTTTATCGTATTGTTTAATTTAACATTCTATCTAATGTGTCCTGAGGAAGTCGAAGTAGAATTACTGATCGCTTATTTTGCGAAACTTACCTATAGTCATCGGTAAAAATAGATCGTATCAGTTTATTGACCGTAGTTAAACTAATAAAAAGAAGACATGAATAATAAACACACAAATAATATCCTAAGGCAAGAACTCTATAGGTTTTTTTACAATGTTTTAAGCGGTAAACAAGCAGACAATGGATCACCACCATCATCATCATCATTACAGTCTATCAAAAGTTCACTGCTTATTGCCTCATAGAAGGGGATAGTTGCCAGTTGTCACGCTTGGAATGTGAGTTGTCAAACGTAGTTTTTTTTTATTATTTTCAGTTGTAATCAGAAATATGCTGCTGTACAATATTTTATTTAAATTACGTCAGTTAGTTTGTCTCTTGGAATACTGAACTCTTAATTGTACTGACTCCTTTAACCTTAAAATCGGAACCCCTATGTTGGTGCAGTGCTGTAGGATGACAGAAATAGGTGAAATGGTGATGAACTAATAGAGAAAAGGACCCCCGCTACGTACAGTGCTTACATTTCAGTCAAACTCATTCAATACTCGTGTAGTAGGTATGTGATCAGCTCAAGGTAGATACTTGATTAATAATAACGAGATAGGACACGCAATTATACCGTCTTGTAAGTAATGTAATGACGTACGTACGTCGTATATATTATTAATCTATATACGTATTCCTCATACCAACAATGTGAAGTAGACGAAGCGCTGTGTACATTTCAAGTGACGCCTAAACCGTGCTCAACATCATGTCACGCAATCAAGCACACTTCTTTCTTCTTTATTATGTACGCGTAGTCGGTTACGCGTACACAGGAACGCTAGTCTGTACCTGCAGCAACGCGTATACAATTAGAGCACTTTTGGTTGCTCTAAGAGAAGTGCCGCAGCAGTGGTGCATACGACAGCTGAGTTTCGAGACATGGCGGATACAGGCTGACCGACTTGGGATTTGTCACTATGCGTTCAGAAGGCTCAAAATGTAAACCGGGCCTTAATAAATGCGTGCTGTAAGTGCAATTGACAAATGACAAGTGCTGGGTGCGAGTGAACAGTCAGTGACAAGTGATAAGTGGGAATAAAATACGCACCAAGCACTTGTTAATTGTCAGTTGCACTTGCCACTCGCACTTGTCACTTCTCAAGATGTAAACCGAGCCTTATTCTACAATGCATAAAAGTGCCCTGTACGTGTATCCACCTGAATGCGTATTCAACATACCTGGATTATGCGTACATTGGAATGCTTAGTCCGTGCAAGTGCAAGGCTTAACAGTCCGTGAAAAGCGCTCTTATAGCTATGTTGTTGGGTGCTTACGATTTAATATTTATTACGTGGTGAAGCCATGCTGCAGCTACACTACGGTTGCAGCACGAATGGGTCGGCTCAAACGGGGCAGGACCACGCTCTCACAGAATACTAGCGTAAGATAGCAGCGTAATGCTGCTGTGTTTCGTATGGTGAGTGTAGAGAACCGGAGACCCTTTTTACTGGAAACAAGGCATTCCATCTTAGTCTTCAGGGGTGACAACGCATTTGCATTTTGATTCTTGATTGAGGATAAATGTAGATGTCTATGGGCCACAGCACCTACTTACCATCAGGTGGACTGTGTGCTCGTTTGTCACCCAGTGTTATAAAAAATAAGTCTGGTTCTGAAATTGTAAATCCGCTTGCAGACAAACAATGGACAGAGTTAATAGAAAATAAACTTTCTCTGCTTGTCCGACCTTCTTCATTCTTTTCTCTTTTTTTACAATTTTTTGAATAATGTGTTTATTTTATTTTATTTTAACATATTTACACGACTTTTATAACTTATGATATGTAGTGTATGTGTAGTGTATGCCCATGTAGGTATTATACACGATAGCCTAAGAGGAAATCGACATTTCGACAGTATTAAAACTACAGTCCACTCCCATAGCTCAGACACTGAAAGCTTAGTAGTTTAGTGTTTTGTTAGCAGCCCCGTACTGGTAATTGAGATTTACGGCGGCCTTTCTCTAGATGGAGTGAAGATCTGCTAAGACATGATGAATGATTACTGTTGGTATTGTTTATAAGTAATACTTATAGTTATGTTTATATAAGTTCTTATAAATAATTATTATTTTCAAAGTCAATGAAGCATTGCAATATACGATATCCAAAAAGAAAGAGATCCTCAATTCGACTAATTTGTTTGTTTCTTTTTTGTACATTATGTCACGCGATATCTTTCTCAATTCGGAACTCATTTTATTGATTAAAGGAGTGGGACGCATATACAGCCTATGTATATGCGTCCCACTCCTGGGCACTGGCCTCCGCTCATTTCTGAGAGGGTTTTCGGGCCATCGATACATATGTACCACGCACTTGATTTGGCATTCCGACCACTCACTATGTTCAACTGAACTGTACTGCAATCCGTACACCTGTTATTGTGGCTTCGATATTCATGCAGTGCGGAGCGGCGCTATTCATAATTTAATATTAAATTAGTACATATGCAAAATAAACGAAAATTTAAAAAAATGTACTCGATTAACAATACAATCTAAATAAACAATTTTTACTATGACAATTTTCGCGCGTTTATATCAACTGCGCATGCGCGACTCTACTATTTCCCGCGCATGTGCGGATACAGAGTAGTGCACATTTTATTGTTTGGAATAGCTTCTCTAGTACGTAGTACATATAGGTAACTCAATGTTTCGGGCAAGGAAGTGTCCGCTGCGCTGCCCCAATGCATGTTGGCGAACTTCATATATCTTCGAAATATTTTTTTCTTATTTTTCAGACATGCCGGTTTCCTTACGATGTTTTCTTTCACCGCCGAGCACGAGGTAAATCAGCACTTGAAATTGCAATTAACATTTTCAATGGTGCCGGCGCGAATCGAACTCGGTTTGTTCGTGTACTATGAAATATACAGCGAGCGCTAACAATCTGAGCTACCACGGCTCCTTTTTTCCTAATTTTATTCATTAAATAGGTTAATAGTTCAATGATCAGTTCATATCAATTTATATACCAAATAAAAAACACGAAAAATAGGGTTTAGCGGTTTTTAGAGATAAATCTGGAAATAAATCCACCCTCAAAATGTAGAAAAATTAAATTTTTACTGTGGCTGTTAAGACCACTTTCCAGTTGCTTACTTAGTCCGCTACAAAGGGTTTAATTCTTCTTTATAGAACTTAAGATTAAACTAGACTATGCTTCAGAGGCTATTATGTTGAAATTATTTTGTTCTTTTTAGTTTTTTGAAGTCTGCTTTTACATTTTATTAAAAGCTACCTTCAAAGAACTAGCTTGCCTTTTTTCCAAACCATGACGCTAAAAAGCCAAGCTTGCAGTATTTGCTCTATTTTGTATTCTTTGCCAGAAATCTAGAGAACAAAGACGAATGGCGTTTAGTATCAAGGTCGGAACGTCTGGATGTGGTCCAGTAAGAAAACATTACACTTTAGTTTTCTTTCTACTGTAGTGCTTTTTTATGAACTTATATTTGTTTCAATAGCATTTTGTTATATTTTTAATACTAACAATGTTTTAAACATTTTAAAGATGTTACGACAGGTTGATAATTATTTACGAACCCATGAATTTTTGAGTTCTCTGTCCGCACGCTACCATAACGCTACTGTAACTTCATTATTGAAAATAAAATTATTATATTCTTATTTCTTCTACTCCGATAGCCCGCAATAGGCCTTTACTGGACACGGCCCCACCGTCTCTTAGGAAGGATTTGCCGTGATTACCTCGCTTACAGGCATTCGCAGCGCCAGACGTCTTGCGGCTTTAACGCGACTCCCTGTAGAGTCGGTTTTTGTATCTTACTGACATTATCCAGAAGTTGGATGCTGCTGCCTGTGGAAATCACTAGAACTACGTAGTACGTAGTTTTTTTATTGATATAATATCATGTAGTCTCTAACGCCGCAATGTGGAGTAAATATTTATTATTTTATTTACTTACTTTTTTTTAAAATTTTATTTGTATGTTATCATATTTCAGAAAATCGGAAAGGCACAAAACGGTATCATTATTTCCCTAATGGATGTGCAAATCAAGGCACTAACCCTGTAAGAAAAATATATGCATAATGAATATACGATGTCTATATTATTATGATGCTTAATGTATACATAATGCATAATTAAAACTACTAAAATATTTATATATAACAACCAAAGTAATAAGTTCCGTTAAATAATCCGCGGCTTAACGTTACTTTCTATTACGTACAAGTAACATCACATAATATTACTTATTCGCTCTCCTAACCCACTTTAACGTAAACGTAACTTCTGGAGCGTGAACAACGTGAATAAAAACTCGATTTCATACTGTTTTGTATTCCGCACTAATATCGCCGTGACTCTCAAACGCCATCCGATTTTTCTTTGCATATATGTAAAAGTAAATGCCACTACGAAGCACGAAAGTTGATGAAAATTTTGATAATATAGATGGTAATTTTTTTTGTTTTCTATTAGTGATAACTTTATAGAAATTCATGAGGATTATTTCTCTAGTTTGTTTTCAGATGTAACCTTGAATAAATTTACACCTTGCAACATTAAAAAATACACCTCGAGTGTTTATTTTCGGTTGTGAACAATATACTTAATCATTATTATATATTACAAACAAAACTATAAAAAGAACATTCTAAGTGTTTTGGTTTCAAATCGTTAGCCTGTATAAACTTTGTGTAATCTAGTCTAGTTTGTGTGTGAGTGACGGCTCCGTGGCGCAGTGGCTTAGCAATAAGTTACAGCGCTAAGGGCCGCGGGTTCGAATCCCGCTCGGAATAAGTATTTGTAAGGCCTACAAGTAATTGTTTCGGGTCCAGATGTGTGTCCTTCTGAAATGTATGTTTGTAAACTGCCCCCACGATACATGAGAAAATCCTAGTGTGGTGTGGTGGAGGTGACGTTTTTTAAAAAAAAATAATTTAAAAAAAAATAATTAAACCCGTACTTGTGCAGGTCCTAAAATTACAGGACACAATTTCCAACGTTTTCTAAAGCAAGCGAAAAGCTCCCGATAAGTAAGCATGATCTGGCCGTTAACGCCATTAAGGCGCTGCCATAAATGTTATAAGTATCGAAAAGGACTCAATTTTCGGCATAACGTTGTTCAATTTGCGCCATTGAATTTTTTTTATAATAAGTAATTAATGGAATTAGGCGTTACTTTGTGGAAGTCCATTATTTAAAAATTAATTTGCCTACATCCGCGTTATACAACAAAATGATGTGTCTTACTTAGATTGAAGAGCACCTCCCGTTCTCACTCAATTATGTGCACTATCCCTGTCACCTCTGCTCCCAACCCCACTGCAGTAGGAAAGACACACCACACTCGATAATACGACACTAACCAAGCGGAACGTAGAAGCAAAGCTTCTCCTTCACGCTGGTATTCTATGAGGTGGTCTTCCCCGGTTCGAGCTGGCCCATCCATGCAACAGCTTAAGCTGCCGCGTGGTTCTGCCACATGAGTAAAGAAACCGACCAGAGGGGAAGCTACATACAAACGGCTCGCTGCGACTGTACCCATACCACAGAATAAATAATAGTACTACGTACAGAAGTTGCACTCCTTTGATGTCGACTGCTTACCGACGTTTAATAGCCTACATAATTATTATTAATCAGATAAATCACACACGCAAGCTAAATAAAACTTTATCGCTGCGCGCTAGTGTCCATATTACTTTGCATCTTTTTTGTCACGGCGGACTTTCCGTGGTTATTAAGGGATGTCAATAGAAAGTAAAAAAATACATTGCGAAATGTTAATTATGTTACTTAGGTGAAGTACTAACTAATATTCTGACTATGATTGACTAACCATACTTTCTGTTCTGCGATGCCTAACGCATGCAAATTGTAAGGTCATTCGTCGGGAATCGTAACGCTTGGGAGAAATAGGTAGATAGTGTAAACAACAAATAAACCTGAAATACGATTTCTAACAGAAATGTGATCTATTTAGTTAAAAATCTTGTTAGTAAGTATACAAAGTTTTAATTTCAGTATTTTGGGTTATTATAACTCAAAATATTTTAATTACAAAAGACAAGTATAGGTATACTGTAAGTAAATACTTGGATAGTGAAGTAAATTTTAACTAATTTTTGTAATGAAGTACTTAGGCATTTCTTCTGTAGACCAAATTATTAATTCTTTTTTGCTGTGAATACCTATCTAGGTTCACCGACGCTCCGTCGGGGTACAAACCAGTTTGCACCGGTTCAGTCAGAACCGGTGCAAACTGGTTCCGTCCCGTGAAAGGGCTGTTAGTGGTGCGCATTTAAATAAATGGATGTATGGAGATTGTTTATTATAAAATAAGACATTACAGATTTATATAAGTAATTAATTAATGTTCTGTATAAATTAATGCCTAACAGTTGTACAGTATGTATAAAAAAAATTCGAGAGAAAATTATACAATTGCCAGACAGTGGTGAAGGTTATGTTAGTGGTATTGGTGCTGGTGTTTGTGGTAGTGGTGCTGGTGCTTGCAGCATGGTTAATGGTGGTGGGTCCACCAATACCACCACCACTACTACCACTGTCCACTACCACTATGACAGCCATTATACTACCACCACCTGATTCTTTGTACTGATGAATACGTCTTACGAAAATGATATTGATAGAAATATATATGAAGCTTCTGTGAGAATACCTATTTCCTTAGAATTCGGTTTTTAATTATAAAATTCACGTATTTTCTTCAATATTCGCCGCCTTACCCTACAACAAGATTCAATAAGGCATACTGCATACTATGAATATTAGCAAAATGTACTATTTTTGCAGTTTCAATTTAAGTTACAATAAATAGACATGTTGTTATATTAATTTAAGTTACAATGAAATCGCATTTTGTTTTAATATGCTATATAATATTGTTTGTTTTTCCTTAAATTTTTCACATTCATCAGGCGACAACCTTCGACCTTGTTATAATCATAGTTATAAGCGTTGTTATAGGAAGCTTCCCCTCTGGTCCTTACTCTGTGGTTCTACCACTGTTAGGTGCAAAAAACCAACTTTAAAAATAAAAATATTAAAATAATATCCACACAATAGCTTCTGAAGATGGATCTTTAACTGTTCGATACACTATGTCTTAAGCATTGATTTCGGTAGCTATTCGAGGCGTAAATTTCAAAATGCACCGTTTAAATTTTTTGAAATATACATATATATTTCATGACAACGAGTGAAAACCGACTTTAAAACTAAAAAAAAATAGAATACTATACTTCTTCTATAGTACGTGAGGGTAATATGATCATCCGTTTAATATGGTCACTTTCTTATAATTCAAAAGCTACATACATCCTAGATGTCTTTGTGATACGATAGCTCTTCATCGGCCAATAAAGTAATCAAGGGTCAAAATGGGTGGTGCTTTATTGACGCCATTTTCACAGTTGACTTTATAGTAAATATTTTATTCGATTTCAGTATGGGGTAGTAAGTTTTTTTTAAGTAGATTCCTTAATTATTGTCTAATGAATATATATATATATATATATATATATATATATATATTTTTATATATATATATATATATATATAGTTCCTTAATTATTTTTTTCCTTAATTATTAATTATTGTCAAAGCTTTTTTGCTATTTTTTCTTAATTTATTAGTTAGTTATATTATAATATACGACGTTGCATTTTTGTTTCTGTCCTTCTCCTAATTTTGATTTTATAAGACGGTAAAGCTTAAGATGACCATATTATCCTCACGTGTACGAATGTCCACTATCCCATAATATTATCCCGTGAATTTCGTAAGAGGCCTGCTAGCCAAGCGTAGCAAATATGGCAAATATGCGCCCCCCCCCCTGCGTGGCAATCTATGGGGAAAGCTTATGTTCAGCAATAGACTTTGGATGGGCTATTATGGCAATGGTAACGGTAGTAACTTCTGAAGTCGGGGCTTTATTTCTTCCTTACGCTATGGCTTACGCAACGACTTCAGAAGTTGTTATGTGAATTTTGTGATGAATTATGTGAAGTTTGTTCTAATTATTTTAAGTTTCCGTGTCCGCGAAAAAGACACAATAGTTTATCAATTAAAAGCGGTCTAGGTGCGACCCGAATGATCCACACGACTAACTTCCCAGTGGAAAGAATAAAATAATATTATATGTTTTAATATTTTATACAATTTTTCATTCGGCACAAAAAACGACTTGACCGATTTCGCTCAAAATTTTGTGAGGTCTAAGTTAATTATGCGTTAAATGAAACTGGTCCCATGTCAATATCACTGTTTGTTCTCGAGATACACGAGGCGAAAATTGAATCCGAACATACATACATACACACACGAACATCCTCTCTCATATGTTAAAATTTCCAATTTGCAAAATCATGTTCATTCTGAAATTTTTGACATAATTATTATTTTGTAATCTGTAGGACCACACTACAGCAAGCTACCACCATATGTTTTTAGCGATATAACTGTGTATCTTATTTACGCCCATCGTTAAATACCTAGACCTACGCGCCGGGTGTACGTGCCGTAAAGTTCCTATAGGAATCATATCCGAGACTGGTCGTCGCTTCTGGTGTTAAATAATATAACCTCAAATGGCTTAGCAAGATCCTCCGTTATACCGAAAATATTGCAGCAATGATTTTGAAATAAATATTTGGTAAAGTTGAGGATTAATGTTAAGTACTATGTTAGACGAAAACGTGGTTCCGTAAAATTTTGTCGATAGAAAAAAATCCAAAGTTACCTCCAAACTGAACAATAAACCGCTGTTATTCATAAAATACTTTTACATAAGATCATGAAACTTTGCTTACCATTATTTTCACTGTAAAAAGAAATTACCTAAACTATCGGCGTCCTGAAGCTTGGAACCGGGCGGCAGGAAACTTTCTAAATATTGTCCCAAAATTAAATTAAATTTAGAAAAAAAATCTTAAATCTTAGTTCTTAAAATTTAAACATAAAATTTATAATGCAATTGCAATTTTATAAACAGAAATCAATATTTCTCGTTTACTTTTTACAAAATCTATTATAAATATGAATATATTCTTTCATTTTATTTTACATGGTGTACAATGGCGATTTCAGGGCCAAATGTCTCACATATTTGCTGCTGCACTTAGCTTTAGGGTAGTCTCTATGACGACTTTCTGGCCCTTATAATCAATTCTTACGACTGCCTCGGGATTAAATGAGGAGATAGATCGATATAGAATAATTTATTTGCATCATTGAAATAATGGCAATATTGCAATCGTAATACTTGTCGAAGTTCTGTGCACCAGCGCAAATGAGACAATAATTTAAATAAATCGCGCAAATAAAAAACGAAATTCGATCGAATGAAATTTTGATTGTGTGGAATGGTAAAGAAAAAAGCAAAACTAAAAAATATATCTTACGATAATGGCTGATCATTTGAACGTTAAAGTAGCACTAAGGAAAGCTCGTTAGTATCAAGAGTTCGCAATTCGTAACAAAGAGATTATAAATTGATAGATTGCTGGCACCGATTTTCTCTCGATCATTTTCTCTGGGATTATTTCCAAACTAATAATATATCTTTATTTCTTATACAATAAATATTACTTTATTTTATTGTGCAATAATTTCCGAACTTTAAGTACAAAGTTTTTTCCGTAAAATATACCAATGTTTCTAATGTGTGAGGTTACTATATTTTCTCTGTGTATTTGCGCAAGACTTACAATTACTTATCAGGATGTCATAAATTGTTTTTAACAGTAGTGATAATAATAATCGAGTATTTTATAATTGACTAGCGATTTGCTCTGGCTTCGCACGGGTGATATCTGGATTCTACAAAAGCGCCACCTACCGGGTTCAGCTATGCTTGTAACCTTTGCGGAAGTGCAAGCAATATGTTGACTAAGTTTTACCGCAATCTAATGAACGGTATAGCAGCGCACGAAATACGAACAAACTTAAATTAATTCTTATATATTAGATGATTGATTATGGAAAACAGATTACTTCATATGAATAAATTTAAAGTAATGTGGTCTAACCTTGAACATAGGTTTAAAGGATTTGGATACATGATGAATAATCGATTATGAAAATATAATACAAGATCACTAGAATTATACACTTATATTTTTAACGGTCATACCAGTTCACATACAGGTTTGGTTTAGCGTATTATATGCTAAGATGCTATACAAGAAAAATGTCCTAACTTAGTTAAATCAGCTTAAAAAGTTAAAACATATTAAAACAGCAGCAGCTGCTTGGTTTAAGCAACAAATGGTCATACAAAAATTATGCTTATAAGAAATATTAGTAAAGTTGTACAAAAACTTTAAGTCATTGAGCGACTTTAAAACCATCTGTAAAACGGTGTCCGCCATATTAGACATATCGTGAGGTCACTGATCCAGCCTAAGGATATTAGTGTTCTGTATCACTGATTAAGAGAACTAGCTAACGTGCTGTGTTATTTCGAAAATTTTCAAATTATCGTTACGACTATTGAGTTTTATTACGAATTTTATTGAAAAGGCATTATGGAAGACGAATTCGTAAAAACAGAAAGTGTAGAAGTAGGATAAATAAATTGATGATGGAAAAATTTTTTGTATGCAATCGCAATTTTTGTTCTGCTGAGTTGAGGAATGTTAAAACATCAATGTCAGTACCTACAACCAACTTTTGTTTACACAAAAACACAATACCAAGTGAGAGTGTATTTTGATAAAACATAGTTTATTAGCTATCATAGTTTATCTATAATTACAATCATTAGCACATTAGTTATAATATCTAAGTTAACGTTTTTTAAAAATTTTAAAATTTTTTACAAAATTTGACTTGCGATACCCTTCACCTCATTTGGTAAACTATTTATTAATGTATTTGTTTTGTATTAAAGGTTAGTTAAATATAAGTCATACATACATCAAAATGATCTTCACAGAAGAGTAGTCTGGTTTATGTGGATAATGTATTCGAGTATCTTCTTGCAAGTTTTAGCCAAGTATTTCTTATATTTAAATCAGTTAGTACTTGAATCCATAACTTCCCCGGCGTTCTTATGCTCGTGTTTTTGCATTCAGGCAAAACACAATAATGATTTAGATGATAAATCATTATTAAACATTAAATAGTATCTTATTCATTTGCAAAATCGGCAGAATCGACGACTGTGGCGTCACGAGTTAAACAACATGGCGGCTAGCGTTTTCACGCGAAGATTTAAAACGATAGATTAAAAGTAATTTTATGGCACTATTCGGTTTAAAAAAAATTATAGTGGTTCATTATTACTCTAGGATTCATTTAAAATAATTTTTGAAAATGGGTAAAATACCTTATTCTTGTAAGTCTCAAGTCTCTTAAAAGTCCGTATCCAAAAGTGAACTAATATAGTCTAAAGTGGAAGACTTTCACTTATATTGGACGAAGTTGCTCTCTATTGCAGCTATCATTCTCGTTATATTCCATTAAAATGTATTCATTTCGCTGTATTAGCCCCTCCCCGCGAAGATAATCCAAGCATAGGCTCTTAACAACTTCCCTCTCCGCGAAATAGACACAATAGTTAAACAATCGAAATGTTCATATATGACTCATGGGAGAGTGAAATGGTTAAAAAAGTTTTACCTCGCCCTCCAAAGCTATTTTTAAGCCTTATCATGAAATATTAAAAGTTATAAACACAAGTTTACTGTGCCGCACACATAAAATTATTGTACTCTAATTATGTCTTCCATGTAAAGTGTAAAGAAAATGTAATGTGAAATATCTTTGTCTTGGACAATTTACTTTTAATTGCGAGCCAAGCGAAAATGTTTCATTCCTATTAATGACTAGCTATTGACACGCAATTTGCCTGTCGTGTCTGTCCTTATAAATAATTGACTAACGTTTTATGACATCGTTGTAATGACGAGTTTAAACTTTGAAATATTTTATGTATATTTTTCTACCAAATAAAAATTATTTTTTGTTTGTTCGAATTTTATGCGCTACCATACCGTACACCAGATACTTCCGTAAAGAATATGAGTAATTTTCTATGGTTATTGGCATATTTAGACCTGGCAGGTGGCACTGTTGTAGAATCCAGATATCATCCGTGCGAAGTTAGAGCAGATCGATAGTGTTTAATTAAACACTAGCGATCTACCCCGTATGTTTAATTCTTAAATCAAGCGCTTTACTGATGCTGCACATGCACCCTTACAATATACTGCCACCACTGGCCTCTATATACGTACGCTGGACTGGCTATACCATAGAAAATGACTGTGCCAATTTGAAGCGCCGCTAAAGTCTTGAAAAACAAAATTGACATAATATGCCAAAGTCTGTTGTCATATTTAAATTGTCTTATTTAATAAATCTGTATTTTGAACTTTTAAACTAAAAAACGAAAGTATTTTATGTTGTTTCATTGTGTTTCATATTATTTACAAAATAAGAATTATTTTTATTAATAATGAGAGGGTGCGTAATCTGTAAAACTCTTTACCAAAAGGGAAGTGGTATAGCATTTCACAAGTAAGTGAATTTGCAGTAAATATTAAACAAATTGAAACTATTTGATAATATAAGTACTTAAAAATTTGTTACTAATCTTATATCATATATACCAACATCTTTGGCTGTATATTACGGAGTTTTGATAAACAATAAATTTCAATAGGGTTGTCGAGTTCCTTGTCTATAATACTTATCGATGTTCTTTCCTACCCACATCTGTTAACAAACAAAGTCGCCAACAACAGACGTTTATCAAATGTTTATTAATTAACAGGTTTCCAAGTGAACCTAGATTAAAATTATGGCTTAAAAGCATAAATATTGTGAATTGGCGTCCGAAACAAAATGATCATATTTGTTCCAAACATTTCACAGACGACTGTTTTGTTAGACATGAGAACGGCACCACTTTGAAAAAGTGCAGTATACCAACTATATTTTATGGTAGTACCGGTACCAGTAAGTATAAAAGTATTAGATTATTATTTCGACCTGTAGTTGATTAGAATAGGTGTTATTATAGCAGCTGATTTGTTTATTATAATACTAGTACTAAATGAACGGTTGACAATAAATTATTTTAGAAATTATGTTTTTATTTTTATTTTGTGTAATTAGTTTAATCTTAATAATTTTTTAGTTAAATGGTCTAAGGGCTACGATGGCTATCCGAGTACAGAACCAGAGTACAAAACTAACCCAACTGTAGAGATGTGTAAGACAGGGTGACGTAATATCCCCGAAATACTTTACCGCTGCATTGGAAGACGTTTTCAAGCTGCTGGACTGGAAAGGATACGGTATGAACGTCAATGGCGTGTACGTCACTCACCTTCGATTTGTCGACAATATAGTCCTTATTGCAGAATCGCTGGAGGACCTACGCACTATGTTCAATGACCTCAAGTGTCTCCCAACGGATAGGTCTCAAGATGAACATGGACAAAACAAAAGTCATGTGTAATGTCCATGTCACATCTATGCCGGTGGTTTTGGGAGCACTTAGCTGAAATTGTTAATGAGTATTTTTACTTGGGACAAATAGTCCGACTAGGTAAGTTCAATTTCGACCGACAGGTCAATCGACGGATTCAACTTGGCTAGGCAGCGTTCGGGAGATTACAACACATCTTCTCGTCAGGAATACCTCAAAACTAGATTGTACAGCCAGTGCGTGTTGCCAGTGATGACCTATGGACCTGAGACGAGGTCTTTCACTGCTGGCCGTATGAGGAAGCTCGAAGTCGCTCAGCGAGCTATGAAAAGGGCTATGCTCTGAGGTTCAAAGTTAGGAATGAGGATATCTGCAGCAGAACCAGAGTGACCGACATCGCCCAATGGATTAGTAAGCTGAAGTGGCAATTGACCGGCCATATAGCTCGAAGAACCGAATACCGATGGGGAAAAAAGGTTCTCGAGTGGCAGCCTCGTACCGGTACGTGAAGTGTAGGACGTTCCCCCACTAGATGGTGTCAAAACCTGGTAAGACATACAGGAAATTGATGGATGCAGGTGGCTCAGCATCGTGCTTTGTGAAGGGCTTTTATGATGATGAATGATAATGGCATTACATAAATATGATACATAAATAGAATGGACGTTACGGGTAGAGTCCTATAAATAGAGTCCATTCTATTTAGGTATAGGTAGGGTATAGAATTTTATCGATATAATTTAGTACACTGTCTCATCCCTATTATTAGTTCCGTGGACATGCACTTCTGCTGTCAGCGCCAAAATGGCGGAAATCAAATCGCTTCATCATATCACGGTGTATAGCCAGTCCAGCGTACTTGTAAATATAGAGGTCAGTGACTGCCACTAATTCAGCGCTCCAACATTACTTTTAGTAAGTCCAAGCAAATGATGTTATTATTGCATGCCTTAAGAGCAAAGCGCGTAGGTATGTTTTACTAGCGCCTAAAAATCAAGAATCCAACGTTTTGTCACATGAAATCGTATCTAACAATCATATGAACATATAAATGATATAAAAAGTACATTGTTAGAAAGATATTGTTTAACTTATTATAATTATTTTTAAATCGATTAATTGCTATTTTGACATTAAAAAAGTGGTTTTAGTGGCTTAAGGTGTCATTTTATCAAGTCTGCATGGCGGGGTAAACACGATAACTTTTGAAAATATCAATTGTTCAACTCAATCCATTTTTAATCTCTTCATCTATCACGTGTAAAGCCATGTAAATGGCAGTTTAATTTTGTTTTGTTTAGTTATAATAAATTTTTTTTCGGCTGAGAAATTCCGAAATTTTGGGTGTTGCAGCAGCCTTGTATTAAAATATTTTACTAAATGTAAATCCACTTTGACTCACTGCGGGCTCAGCCGTCGTCGTGAGATTACAGTATCGTTTGTTTACAGCGGCTCGTGATAAAAATATAGATCGCAGTAGAAATACAAAATATTCCAAAAACCAAATTGGATACGTACCTACTTCACCAAGGAGCCGTGGTAGCTCAGATGGTTAGCGCTCGCTGTAGTACGCTGTAGTACGCGAGCAAACCGGGTTCGATCCCCGCCGGCACCAATGAAATTATTAATTGCAATTTTAAGTGCTGATTTACCACGTGCTTGGCGGTGAAGGAAAACATCGTGAGGAAACCTGCATATCAGAGAAATAAGGAAAAAATATTTCGAAAACATGTGAAGGTCGCCAACACGCACTGGGGCAGCGCGGCGGACAATTCATTGCCCTAAAACTACTACTAACTAAAAAAGACTAGTTTTTACTATATAACATAGTAAAATTAAAAAAATATTTTTGTTGTCGATTGAGAATTTTTTTTCTACATTTTTTCACGATCATATAGGAGCATTATGAGTCGTGCACTTTTGGGTTTTCCAAGTATTTTTTATTGACGTTTGACGTAAAATTATCGGTAAATTAGAAGTAATAGTAATAAGGTTACTCGTGAAAACTTGTGTGTATTTAAAATACATATAAAAATGACGTTTAACATGAGCAATTTAAATTTATTCTAGCCATTAACATTTACTTATTTATTTTTATTGCAAAATGCAATTTTTCTTTAGAAAATGAATGCATATAATATATGTATTTTCTTTTTTTTATTTATTCTTTTAACGCCTTACCGATATCAGACTTTCTATATGATATATCTAACATTGCCTTTATACGTGGAAGCTATCAAACGTTAGCCTACTGATGACTCAAAAAAGTCGCATAGAATCACCAAACGAATCCGCAGTGAGCTTAGCACTTATCAAATATTGTCCGCATTGGCGATTCGATTCCATTGTTTCCTATGAAATTTGGGTCAATAGTGTAGACCTGTTTGCTTACCGCATTGATTATTTGTTTGAGGCCTTTGTTTAGATTGTTCGGATCGGTATTAACACTCATTATCAATTTGAAGTTGTGTGTTAAATGGTTATAAGAGTATTTCGTCAGCTGTCGTAATTCTAAGAACTTTTCATAACGATATACGTCCAACTTATATATGTAATGAATAAGTAAAAAATATTTAAACACCTATTTGCTTATTTCTTTGTATAAATTTCGATGAAATTAACAATACAGCGGTTTACGCTGGCGAGAAATTGATTTAGTTAGGTGTCATTTCTGAGGAAATTTGTTTTCTCTGTATTTTCACATACGAAGCAGAATACTCGACATGCCCACCAATCATAAAGGATTGATAAATTTACCACGAAGGTCACAATTAGCCCAAATGCTAGTGGAGTGTAGGTCTTACACGCCGCAGTGTTCTATGAGGTCAAATATTTTAGTTTCATTTTTTTATTTAGCCCACACAATTCTAATTAAAATAAAGATATAAAAACATAAAACTACTTATAAAATGTACTTAATTGGTTTCTCAGAAATATCTTTAACAAGATTTGATTATGATATATATTAATAATGTTTTGCTTACCAAATATAAGTAGGTAAGTGTCATCCCTGAAAAAAATATTTTTATTTCTTAAGCCGAACAAAGCTCCTTCGCTCAAGTACTTAAAAAGAAAGTAATCCACAAAGTTTTGTCCAATAAAACTTTTCTTAAATTTATAATGTGTCATAAATGGTGGAGACACCGCCCGTTTCCCACACTTCGTTTTGTAAAAAAATTATTTTATACTAAACTTAAATAAATTCCTTTCAAGCTAAATAATTTTAGCCATTAAAAAGTATGAATAACTGTTTATTGGATTCTTTCCATTCTTTCAAATATCTCAAATATGGAATCTAACTATATACACTACTACTCAACGTTTATATAAAAATATACATCAATATAAAAAATGGTAAGTTTACGTATCAAATCGTATCAATTGACTAAATTAAGGTCAAAATCAAAAGGTGTTTAGGTTGGGTATTGGCTCCTCATTGGTGACCGCCTTGTCTTTGTAGACATTTATTTCTGGGTGTTATAACCACTCCTTTCAACTTAATAAAGTAGGCCAATGTAGAATCGGTATGGAAAAGAAAATAAGATTCTATTTATATTTTCATATTTCTTCAAAGAACTTTGGAAACTAAAGGGATAAGTGATCGCTTTCTTAATTTCATAAAATGCGCGCCAGCCGAGCTAGATTTTAGACTGGCACCTATGTTGTTTATTAAATCCAATATTAATGTAACGATTATAATGTGTCTTTGAAGGAAAACTGCATGTCTAACATTGAGCTATTATGTACTACGTACTAGAGGCGACACTGCATTCAGCTACTCTGTTCCACTCAACTGCGGTGCATACACCGCACCTTAATCAGTCACTAGCTAGGCGCTTGTAGAGTTGTCACGTGGTTGTGTTGATTTAAAAAAATCTCTTAATAATAAATATGCCGTCGTGTGTACTTAGATATTGCACAAATAATTCAAGAAATGTCAGTAAAAACCAAGGTATTACTTTTCATCAGTTAATAAGAGACTTAATCAATAAAAAAATATTATAAATTAATAATAAAACAAATTATTCCTAAGACGCCATCTTGTGTCATGTAATATAGATTATGAAATTAATTTGTTCAGATGCGACATTTTTGTGGGTACCTACTTAAGTATAGGACGAATATATTATTATACACTTTTTTGTAGAAACATATATATGAGTTATCATAATTAGGCCAATTTTTTTTATTTAAATCTGCTCATTATTCTTTTATATTATTTTTAGGTTTCCACACCAAAGTCAAAGTGGAATAAATTCGTCCATTTTTAACTCTCGCGTGCCCAGCATTTATGAATGACTCTTATTCTAATCTAAATAAATAAATGAAAATTAAATTTTATATTAATAGGTTTTGTTAAACATACATATAGTATGTTTTTTATATTTGACATAGATACCATTTTAAAATATTCAGATAAAATATCATTAAAATGTAATTGTGATATAATATTATGTGATATTATATTAAATAAGCAAATATAATATACAAAATATATGACAAAATTTGAAAATTGCTCTCGATATAATTTACCTATTTAACAATACAATCTATTATTACGTCGGTACTGATCATTCTACCTATGTTTATTCTATGATAAAAAAACCAACCGCGCGAACACAGAGTAGCGCACATGTTTTGTTTGAAATAGCTGTTCTAGTACGTAGGTACACATTACTTCAATGATGTGTAAGGAAGTTTTAAAATTACTTGTAAACTTCTACACGCATTAAGGTACAACAGTGAGTTTTTCCTTGGATGATGCAGAATATGCCGGTACTTTACTTTTCAATCTTCGATACTAAAATACATTTAAATATTTGGTTGTTACTTAGTAGTTATTAACTGTAGTTTTTTTTTACTATTATTTAAATATGCTACTACTACTATGTGAATTTTACGGTCCGATTAAGAAAGTAGAAGAAGATGCTGCTAAGATTTGACAAATTCATTATTTTAACCGACTTCAAAAAGGAAGAGGTACTCAATTCGATTGCCCTTTTATGTGTGTTACCTCAGAACTTTTTTCTAGTTGAACCGATTTTGTTGATTCTTCGATCTTATTTAAAAGCGGGTGCTTCTCATGTCATCCTATATAAATTTGATCAAGATCTGGCCAGTAGTTTTGGAGTTACCCTTAATAAAGCATATTTAATTGATTGTATTGATGATGTTCTCATTTTATTTATATTTAATTTGATTGTACAATTTTTTTGAATTTTACAACTTGTTTCGTTACTACTGAAAATAGATTGATCCATAGATTGCTACAAGAGTTGGATATCTACCATAGTTGCCACGCTTGGCAGGCGGTTGGCAACATTTTTTTTATTTTCTAGTTATTAAGAAGACGCTGCCGCCCGTCTCAGGGTTTACTTTTCCTCTGTCACCTCTTACGACACCCAAGGGGCGATATGGGGAAGCGAATACTCTTACACCTCCAACATAAATAACTCAATCAAAATTTGATTAATAGGTGTGGATATGGATAAAGTTTGCCAACCAAATTGGCGATCTATTGAAAATGGGCCAAATTAAGAGTACCCTTAACCGACGAGCGTGTATGCGTAGGTATATGGATGTGAATGAGGCGAGAGAGGTGTGTCAGGATCGTGCCAAATCGAAGTCTGTAGTCTCTGCCTACCCGTCTGGGTGACAGGACTGGGTGCTTATGTATGTACGTATGGATTATCATAGTCATTACCACGATTTTCTTTAACCCGTGCGTAAAAGGAAAACACGATAAAATTGGTTCGTAGCGAATATAACTGTTTTCAATTAACAATTTTTTATTATGTTTTTAAAGAAAGGGACCTCCCTCTTCATTAAACGAGCATGTAGCTCATGTGATGGTAAGTGTCAACCGTCGCTTATGAATAATTGCAACACCAATGGAATTGCAGTTGCGTTGCCGGTCGGTACTGGTGCGTGATCACCTTAAATGTAATTTTATAGGATTTAGATAAATAATTATTAAAATCGAAAAAATTGGTAATATTTTAATGGGTACGAGCCGAGCAGAGTTCATAATATATGCGGCATTACTGCGACAAGATTTACCTACAGTGCCAAATGTCTTAAGTAGATTATAGTTGTCTTTATTTTATTTCCCTTTTCATTTATTGTTTTAAATTTTAGAGTTGAGTTCTAAAGAACTACTTTATTCTCTACCACCAAAAACATAATTATGAAAAAGGGGCCGGAAAAGAGTTGAGATCTGAACGGGTGCCCAGTTCTATAGCAGTTGCTTAAATCATATCTAGTACCCGGTTGACCGAGCTTTGCTCGGTATTTTTCGCTCGGTTTTTTTTTAATTCGTGTGTTTTGGAAATTATATTTAGATACAAATTACATACTGATGAAATACGAATAATATTTTTTGATCTTAGCGACATAGTAGAAAAAACTGAACTGTTTATTTGAATAAAAGATCATGAGTGCAATTAGTTGAATTTAAATTTTCGTGTTTTATAAACAAATACTAAAAAAGGGCTCGAAAAAATAGATTTTCTCAAAAAAGAAAGGAACTTGAAAAAAAAAATTTTAAAAAAAGTCGGTCGGTCGGTCTGGGCTCGAACCATGGTATTACGATTTTGTGACCGCCCAATATACCAATTAAGCTATTTGTAATCATTAATTAACTGTCAAAATTTACCTTCTTATTCTAACGATATTGTGCATTTTCATTGCCTAAAAACACGGACAAAAAGACATTTTCTAAAAATAAATCCTAGCTAGATCGATTTAAAATAAAATAAAAATACGTTATTTGATAGTAAATTTATTACTTGACTTTAATATTTTAAAAACCTTAAAATTAAACGTTTAGTTGTTCTTTTTAATAGTACAATTTAGTTGGATATAAACTTGTCAAATTCGAAAGAAGCTGCAATTCGTGTAAATAGACACACTGTCGGCTGTCGGTGCGCCTTCCTTTTCATTTCCGAACTTGACCGACATGTTGCCGTGTGTGTAGACATAAGTGTATTTTGAATGTATTTCGTTTGTGATAAGTTTTTATTTTTTATTTTCAGGTACAATCCGGCTGCGTAACGCCACTTCGGTTTGACAACATTTGAAAGATTTGAGCTCGGCATGTGTATAGAATCCTAACCGAAACAAAACAGTTTTGCATGAAAGGCCAAGTTTCAAGCATTCTATCATTTGTGCCCGCGATGAAATTTCGAATTCATTTGAATTTTGTTTTCGTTTTTACAATTTTTCTTCATTTTACAATATTTTTAGGGCTGTGGAGGAAGTAAATGATGCTTAGTTGTACAGTTATATTTTCAATAACTGTAATTATAAAAAGTAAAGTAAAGTATAGTATAGTTACGAACCACAGGACTCTTCTCATATCTGAAAGGGTTTTAGGGCAATGAAAGAAAATAATACTGTAATAAAAATAAATCTTTGTTATATTTTTAACTTTTTTATACGTGGTAGAGCCATGCTGCAGTTATATTAGTAGTATAGTTGTAGCACGAATGGGTCTGCTCGACCGGGGAAGGACCACGCTCTCACAGAATACCAGGGTGAAATAGTAGCTTAATGCTGCTGTATTTCGTATGGTGAGTGTAGAGAACCGGAGACCTTTTTTACTGGAAATGAGGCATTCCATCTCGGTCCTCACGGGTGACAACGCATCTGAATTTTGATTTGTAATGGAAGATAGATGTAGATGTCTATGGGCCGCAGCAACCACTTACCATCAGGTGGACTGTGTGCTCGTTTGTCAGCCTATTCTATAAAAAAAAACTCCCCGCTTTGCTTGTGTGCTTTTTTTAAATATATTATTTTTTGTATGTATGTAAAACACGATATCTTCACCAATTGTAAACCGATATTGTTGGTTTTTGTAAATTAAAATTTTATTATTAAGAAATTATTAATGTAACTATTTAGACAATACTGAGATTCTGATATATCTTGGTCCAATCAAAAGAGTAAAAAATTAAATAATTGATAGAATCAGGCGGTACTTTTCGGAAATCCATTATAATAAAGATATTAATATTTAATTCGCAACCATCCGCTCAATAAAATACAATGATGTGTCTTACCTGAATTGAAGAGACTCTTTTATATCTTTAAAAAATGAAAACAAAAATAAAATTGATGGTAAGTGGATGCTGAGGCCCATAGACATCTACATTTATCCTCGATTAATAATCAAAACGATGCGTTGTCACCCCTGAGGACCAAGATAGAATGCCTCGATTCGAGGTAAAACGGGTCTCCGGATCTCTGCACTCACCATACGAAACACAGCATCACTAAGCTGCTATTTTACGCTCGTATTCTGTGAGAGCGTGATCCTGCCCCGATCGATCCCACCCAAGCAGCACCTTGGCTCTACCACGAAAGAGCTGACTTCAAACAACTAAAAAGAATAAAATAATTACACATTCTGAAGTCGAGGTTTTAATTCTTCTGTACATCATCTTAGAGTCGACTTATACTTTTTTGTAAAAAAAAATATTTCAATTTTCACCCATTTTCAGACTGAACTGAAGTCAGACTGAACAATGTGAAATTAAGATCCGATGACAATGCAATAATCTCATGACTATGACCTAGTATTCTTACGGGGATCATCATAGCTTATGATCAGTGCATGTTGTTTAGTTCATTTAACTCTAATATACACAACTTACAATTTAAATAATTTTCCTGAATTATGATACACTGTTAACACTGAAAAGTTAAATTCTTGTTAGAACCATCGTATACGTTTATAATTAGGGCAATTCAACTTTAGGCCGCCTAAGCTGTGGTGTGACACATCATGAAGATTTGTACAACAAATACAGTCTGTGGTAGGGAACATAGCTCAATAGATTAATACTGTCTTGAAAACAAAACAATCTTGATAAAATTGATATCAAGAAAATACATAAGCTATTATTTATTCTATACTAATATTCCATTTTATATTGACTATGAAATGGAAAAAGTCTCACATATGGACACAAACTTTACTGTTAATTTCTTGTAATTTTAATTTTTAATCGAGAAGGTTCTATTTCAACGCGTATCTTTTTTGTATTACCGATTTCTGGGTAGCGGCTAAACAGATTTTAATGTTTTTTTTTTAATTAAACAGGCTGTAATACTTCAGGCGTGGCTCTATTCTAATTTTAAGAAATAAGTCAATCCTCAAGGGCGGAAAAATAGGTAAAAGTTACGTTGAACTTTATAATCCTTACATCACTCAAAAAGGTAAAATAATTAGTTCTTTAAGGAGGGGGAGGGGTAATTATTTAACCTTTGCCTTCTGCATTAGCACAGATTTCTATTTTTCGATTAAGCGTTTATGTGAATATTATTTATTAGAGTGTTTTTGTAATTAATAATAGTTTAATAATAATGAAACTGTACCACAGCTCTGGAGCCAATTGTTGTGTTCTGCTGCACTACCAGCAGGAACAGTACACGTAAACATGGAACATATCACTAAATTCATCTTTGACGTAAAACTCTTGCTATAACTCTCTCTGCCTATAACGTAAATTAGAGGCGCAACAATCAAGCAGAATTGCATTGTGGATATAAACTGGGCGGTTTTGTATTAAGTGTTAAGAAACAACGATAATATGGTTAAAATAAAGTTGGCTCACACTTCAACTACGAGAACAGCCACCCCCTTGAACTGTGGGCTCTCTGTTTTGGCATCAGGCACTCGATACGCATCATATCAACTCAACGACTTTAAACCTTCGGGCTCGGTGAATTTTGTGTTTTTTCTTTTTAAATTACAATAAGATTTTATTTAGAAGTAGAATTATAGCTCCGAGTTCCAAAGCGGAAGTGATGTTATTCTTTTCATTTTTGAGGACGGTTCTTACTTCTTATTAAATATTTATATTATTGTACCCTTTTCCCTTTTGAGTGGTATCAGGAATATAAGAGTTTGCAAGTAACAACGGGAATGTCGTCTAAATAGTTACATTGAAATCTCCTTCCCCTGTTGTTTTTTTTTATTAATTAAAAAAGAACCATTTAAATCGCTTCGGCCGTTTTCAAGCAATTAGTAAAACCATACATAAAAAAACATTAGCTTTGAACATGGAACTTTCTCGTTTCTTGAATTCAGTTAAAAAGATCTAATTTAAAGTGAAGAACATTTTATTCAAAAAAAGCTTATTTAAAGCTCCTACGAATATCAGAAACCGCTGTACCCAAAATGGAACTCTGTGGTCTTTGTTTTCTCCTAGTTTTTTTTTTTCAGAAAAGTGATAATTGCAATTTAAATTTAATTACAATAACTGAACTGCATTACAATTTATTTAATTGTGCTAGCAGATCACAAGTGTTTGTTTCTTAAAGTTATTTATTTACTAGCCCTTATTCTCCATCAATTTTAATCAGCCTTAGATCAAAGTACGTAAGGCACACATAAACATAGTTTTTTTAATAGGATAATATTGGCGTACGTTGAACTTTTTACTTTTAAAGATTATAGAAAACGACCAAATTGCACAACCTATTTTAATACAAAAAGCTTATATGTCTAAGAAATTTGAGAATATTGCGATTTAAAGCATTTTCGAAAGCAATTCTCATCAATTCTAGCTTCCGTCGTTCTTGGAGCGGATGCTAGACACTAACACAGCACCTAATGGAGAA
Organism: Parnassius apollo; assembly: GCA_907164705.1. Taxonomy (NCBI): domain Eukaryota; kingdom Metazoa; phylum Arthropoda; class Insecta; order Lepidoptera; family Papilionidae; genus Parnassius; species Parnassius apollo. The sequence goes on along the minus strand of CAJQZP010000885.1, from coordinate 827,319 downwards.
ACCATTTGCGCGGAATTTAAGTCTCTCGCGTGCACATCCTCACTGATAAGATCCGTCACTTTCCACGGCGACGGTCGCTATTTTAAGTTAGAAACTTTGTAGAATCCCTTAATGTATGTAATTTGGGACAATTTTGTTTTCTAATTAACTTAATGAAGTAATTCTTATCTGTTTTCTTTATTTCTCATAAATATTATGACAATATTTTTAAACTTAGCAAACCGTTTAGCAAGGGATGATGTGATAATGAATGATGAATGATAAATTTCGCATTCTTGTAGGTATAACAGCCATCAAGTACGCAAGAGATATTTTTATAGAGGAGAGTGAAGCAAAAAGGAAGAGGGTTGCAATCCGACTGCGTGTTTTTTTAATTATATTTTTTTATAGAATTAGGGTTACAAACAAGCACACAGTCCACCTGATGGTAAGTGGATGTGGACGTTGTCACCCCTGAGGACTAAGATGGAATGCATCGATTCCAGTAAAACGGGTCTCCGGTTCTCTACACTCACCATACGAAACACAGCAGCATCAAGTTGTCATTTTACGCTGATATTCTGTGAGATCGTGGTCCCTCCCCGGTCGAGCCGACCCTTTTATGCTACAAGCATAATATACCTGCAGCGTGGCTCTGCCATGTATGATATCTGCAGGGAGGAGCTACCACATATTGCAGTAAAAAAATTAAAAATTCTCTCTCTCTCTCTCTCAAGTCTCTCTGGCGTGTCACCCCACAAACATTCATTCCTGGTCGTGTCTCTAAAGTGGGTAGTTAACTAAAACACAATCATCTATATTCTATATATACCTATAAATAAAATCGAACTGTCAGTCTGTAATGTTGAAACGACTGGCTTCTATTAAGCTTAGGAAGTTATTTTCATGCTCATAATTATAAACAATAAGTTTTCAAAAATGTGTCTGTCTGTCTGTCTGTTGGTCTGTTTGGGCTAATATTGTGTATAGCTGAACCGATTGTAATGAAAATTTACGAACAGAGAGAGGACCTAGGCTAGAAGAGCACGGGAGATTTTATCCGAAAATTTGGATATTTAATAAAAAGGCCTAAATGTTGATAATTAAAATAAATTGTGATTATTTTAAATCTTAGTAAAATTTAATTAATAGGTCCTATCCAGGCGAGGTCCTAGTGGGTGGCTAGTATTCAATAAAAAATGGTCCGATAAAACTACTTCAGATTCAAATATTGCGAATGCTTAACTAAGGCGCGCTTCATTAATTTAATGAGATAGAAATGTTTTACTTTTTAATTAAGTGCGTTTGAGTCAGCTCAGACCCTAATACACATCTTGATACTAATTTTAAGCCGCAATGTTTTGATTATTGGTTTAAAACCACCCGCCTTTTTTTGCAATTTTACTGTGTAAATAACTTAAATAATTTATAAAGGCTCGATCTATTCTTAGTTAGCATATTAACCGATCTTTATATGGTTACATACCTTGAAAGATAAAGAAACCCTTGTAGGATCACTTTATTATCTGTTCGTCTGTCTTTCTCTCAAGGCCCTTCAAGAACGGGTAGAGGTGTCAAGTTGATACCTAATCCCGAGGAGGGCGGTGACTCCCAAGTGACCCCGAGCACCTTGATAGCACTGCGAGGCTTTAATAAAACCAAGCGAGAGATTGGCCCCAGTTGCGTTCCGAACGAAGATTCCGGGACCCCTCATATACGCTGATGGCGACTACCGTGGGGTTTTAGCCTGTAGACACCCGACATAACCTTTCTGTTGCCCCCGCAGTCGAAGGTATCCATGAGGATTTTCCCTCGATAAAAAAGGAATGAAGTAGAAATTAACATCAAATACTAAGTTCTACATCATCATCATCATCATCACAGCCCTTCACAAGTCCACTGCTGAACATAGGCCTCCCCCAAGTAATGCCACAAAGCACGGTCCTGAGCCACCTGCATCCATCGACTTCCTGCATATCTTACCAGGTCGTCACTCCATCTAGTGGGGGGTCGCCCTACACTACGCCTACCGGTACGAGGCTGCCACTCGAGAACCTTTCTTCCCCATCGGTTATCGGTTCTTCGAGCTATATGGCCGGCCCATTGCCACTTCAGCTTACTAATCCGTTGGGCTATGTCGGTCAATCTGGTTTTACTGCGGATATCCTCATTTCTGAGTCTATCACGCAGAGAAACTCCGAGCATAGCCCTCTCCATAGCTCGCTGAGCGACCTTGAGCGTCCTCATACGGCCAGCAGTGAAGGACCACGTCTCTGATCCGTAAGTCATCACTGGCAACACGCACTGGTTGTACACTTTAGTTTTCAGAGATTGAGGTATACCTGACGAGAAGATATGTCGTAATTTCCCGAACGCTGCCCAGCCGAGTTAAATCCGTCGATTGACCTCTCGGTCGAAGTTGGACTTACCTAGTCGGACTATTTGTCCCAGGTAAACGTACTCGTCAACAACTTCGAGCATAGTGCTCCCAACAACTACCGGCATAGGTGTGACATGGACATTAAACATAATCTTTGTTTTGTCCATGTTCATCTTAAGACCTATCCGTTGGGAGGCACTATTGAGGTCATTGAGCATAGTGCTTAAGTCCTCCAGCGATTCTGCCGTAAGGACTATATCGTCGGCAAATCGAAGGTGAGTGATGTACTCGCCATTGATGTTAATACCGTATCCTTTCCAGTCCAGTAGCTTGAAAACGTCTTCCAAAGCAGCGGTGAAGAGTTTCGGGGATATAACGTCACCCTGTCTTACACCTCTCTGCAGTTGGATAGGTTTCGAGCTCTGGTTCTGTACTCGGATAGCCATCGTAGCCCTACTGTACAAACACTTCAGCACTTCGATATACCGACAGTCAACTTGGCACCGCTGAAGGGACTGCAGCACCGCCCAAATTTCGACGGAATCAAAGGCTTTCTCATAGTCCACATACGCCAGGCAAAGTGGCAAATTGTACTCTTCAGTCTTCTGTACAATCTGCCGCAGGGTATGTATGTGGTCTATGGTACTGAAGCCTTTTCGGAAACCGGCTTGTTCGGGAGGCTGGAAGTCGTCGAGTCTGCGTGCGAGACGATTCGTAATGACTCTCGAAAACAGCACGTAGACGCGGCTCAGAAGGGAAATCGGTCTGTAGTTCTTCAAGAGAGCGTTGTCGCCTTTCTTAAAGAACAAGACCACCGCACTTCTGCTCCACGCCTCTGGAGTAGTGCCACCATGGAGGACGGAATTGAAGAGCTTCTGAAGGACTTCAAGTACCGGTGTTCCACCCGCTTTCAGAAGCTCCGCTGTAATTCCATCCTCGCCTGGGGCCCTGCCGTTTTTAAGGTGCTGGAGAGCCATTCTAATCTCGCTTAGACTGACGTCCGGGATATCATCGGAATAGTGTCGGATAAGACTTGCTCTTGGATCGTTACTCACACTTGCGTGTGGCTCCAACGATGATGTGTACAGCTGCCCATAGAACCTCTCAATCTCACTCAAAATCTCAGGTGTCCCGGAAACGATGCTGCCACACTCAGTCTTCAGCCTTGACAGTTGGCTCTTTCTGGCAGACAGATCTCTGGCAAAGACTTTGGAGCCCTGGTTCCGCTCGATCGCTTCTTTAATACGAGCAGTATTAAAGTTGCGTAAGTCTCGCCGCATGCATTTGGAGATCTGTCTGTTCAGTTGCCTGTATGCTGTCAAATCTGTTGACGATTGCAGCCTCATCTCCCGTCTAACAGCCATGAGATTAAGAGTGTGATCGGAGAGTTTTTGTGTTCTTCTGCGGCGGGTCTTGCAGAACTTAGCTCCGACCGCATGGACAGTTTCCACGAGCTTGTCATTCATATCGTCCACTGCATTGCAATCTTGTAGGCACTGAAAGCGGTTGTGTAACTCGAGCTGAAAGTTTTCGGGATTTTGGATCAGAGCACGAGGGGGGACGGAGCGTTGACTTCATTAGACGAGACCTCTCCAACTTAACGTTTAGGTTCAGTGTGCCTCTAACCATTCGGTGATCGCTGCCAGTTTTCACCCTTGCGATCACTGAGACATCACTGAACAGTTGGCGTCTGGTCGTCATAATGAAGTCAATCTCATTTTTTGTCGAACCGTCGGGGCTCGACCAGGTCCACTTCCTGTGGGGCCGCTTCTGGAAGAAAGAGTTCATCATAAAGAGTCCCTCTTTCTTCATAAAGTCGGCCAGCTGCTGGCCCCTTCGGTTCCGTTGCCCTACTCCAAATTTCCCTAACTTCAGCTCACCGCTTTCTCTTGTGCCTAGTTTTGCGTTGAAGTCTCCCATCAACACCGTGTAGTGGGTTTTGGAGGAATGTATGGCTTTGGAAATATCCTCATACATTTCCTCCACCTCCTCATCGGAATGTGCCGACGTTGGTGCGTAAACCTGTATGACCTTCAGCGAATACCGTTTGGTGATTCTGAGTATCAGGTACGCGACCCTCGTCGACACACTCTCAATCTGTACAACGTTGTTGACGAGAGACTTGTGGACGATAAATCCGACACCTCCTTGGGACAGATGGTCGCCCTCCCGGTGATAGAACAAGTTGCCGGATTCGAGAATCACCGTGTCCTCCCCCTCTCTTCGGACCTCGGATAATCCTATAATACTCCAGCGCAACTTGTCTATCTCTTCTTCCAGCTCCAGGATCTTCTCGTCAGTCCTCAGTGTGCGTGCGTTAAATGTTGCCAGGTCTAGTCGTCGTAGGTGGCAACCGAACCTCCACCGGAGATTCTTAGCACCCCCTGCCCCGCCGTTACCATGGTCGCCACCGTAGCCAGGAATAGCGGGGCCGCCGGGGACTGGGGGCCGTCTATTTGTATAATTGTTTATGGGGTATATAGCCATAGTTGCCACGCTTGGCGAGCGGGTTGGCAACCGCAGTTTTTTTTTTGTCGTACAGTTGCTGTTATCAGGAAGATGCTGCTGCCCATCTCCTGCCTGTCTCCCTCTGTCGCCTCTTACGACACCCACGGGAAGATATGGGGTAGTGGATATTCTTAACCGCCACTACACGGTAAGTTCTACGTGTCTTTGGAATTGTTACATAAAATTCAACCTTGTAAGTCAATGCACTCAAAAGATACGATACATTAAGTATCACACATGTTTTGATACTTGCAAACTCACTTATCACCTTATCAAAACCTATAAGGCTTCCCATTGACTTAGAATCATAAAATATTGCGAGAAAAAATATAAGTAAAGAAAAAAATACGAAAATCGTTGACTTATAGTTGTTCACATTTAATAAATAAATTATTTTTTGCGATTACAACTTTACATTTGCAGTTGGATCGTCGATCGTGACATAAACCTGGAAGAATATGGGGTCACGGCAGTGCCTCCGCCAAGTCGAGCAACAAAAAAGCGGCACGGCCGTACCATCCTTTTCTCGAAGCAATTCAGGCCATTTTCGACCTCCTATAACTTCGTTGTGGATACTTATAGTTTAAGTCTCAATTTTCAGTAACCAAGCGGGAATTGTATAAACACGTTGTATTTCAAATTTCAATCAATTTGAACCAGTAGTTTAAAAATTATAACTAGTCAGTTTCTTAATTTTATCACTCACTGACTGACCGATCATCAAAACTCTAAGGAATTTTTAGCAGACATAGAAGCTTCAAATTTAAAACACAAATAGTGTTTAGTGTATAAATCAAATAAAAATTAAAATATTTTGCAATTTCGGTCCTGTTTTCTAAATATAGCAACTGCATAAATAACTTTGTAATCCCATTAAATATATAGGATTACAAAGTTACATTTGCAGTGAATGAACTAGTATATATGTATGTATATGTATAATATAATGGAATAATGGGTGTAGATAGGTACGTTGTTGGTGTTCAGGAAGTAGAAGGTACCGGAAAGGGAAAAGTAGGACTATACAAAAAGAAATGAGATGCCCAAAAAACACAACTTGTAAAAAAAAAACAAGTCTCGCAACTCAGTTCTTCTACCGTAAAAAGCTGTGAGATCCATGTAATACCAAGTCGGTTAATTTATTCAGTCCCTACTTATGGTTCCTTCTGTCTTAAGGTATTACGTACTTAGCTAACCTAACAACATCTTAGTGACCATATCAATATTAAAAATCTTTTATGTATTAAATAAATAGATTGACTTGGCAATCGCACTACACAATCTAATTTAATATAATATGTATTACTTGTAAGATACATTGTGTTTTCATGCGAACAGGACAGTATAAAATAACCATGAAACGGACTATCTTTCATACTAGTGGAGCAAATTTTAGTTTAACCTCAATTATTATAACCTCATTTTCGTCAACTGACGAGCAAGCTTCATCAACTGTCTATTGCAACAAATAGTACAAATCTGTGCAGTGCAAAACAAATAGTGCCTCAGGATTGGGAAAGCCGACCCCGCGCAACGGGAAAGGAGAAAATATAAGTAGGATAATTTAACTTCAATTAATAAAATGATTAATTTTATGAAGTTTTTTTTATTTTCAAATAAATTAAAAAGTAGATTTTTTTTTCGATAAAACCACTATTTGTATATATATATATATATTTTTTATTTTTCATACATACATATGTAGTCGGGATCTCGGAAACGGCTCCAACGATTTTCATAAAATTTAGTGTCCAGGGAGTTTCGGGAGCAATAAATCGATCTAGCTAGGATTTATTTTTAGAAAATGTCCTTTTTCGTGTTTTCAGGCTATAAAAAAACTGCTACAATATAAGAAGGTAAATTTTGACAGGTTACCAACGATCGTAATAGCTCAGATGGAATGTAGTTCGGGCGTGATATCAAATACAGCAACGTGGAGTTCCGTGATTCGCGTCCCGTCTTGGGTTCGACCTTTTTTCCTTTTTTTTTTCAAGTTCCCTTCTTTTGTGAGAAAATCTATTATTTCGAGCCCTTTTTTTAATATTTTTTAAAAATACGAAAATTTTAATTAAACTAATTGCACTCATGATTTTTTATTCAAATAACCAGTTCAGTTTTTTCTATTATGTCAATAAGATCAAAAACTATTATTCATGTAATTTGTATATAAATGTAACTTAAAAAAACCGAGCAAAGCTCGGTCATCCGGGTACTGTATATATATGAGTAAAACTGTCAAGTTACAAGTACACATAAATCATTTAAGTACTACGAGTATTGCAAACGTATGTACGCCTGTTATTGATGTGTTCATTTATAGTCTTTGAATATATATGTATATAGTTATATATTTATAAATTTATATCATTAATTAAACGTGTGTGAACATGTTGATAGGTGTATTTACCTTTGACAGTAAATAAATATCTAGATAATAAGCTGTAGAATCTTCCTAAGGCTCTGAGCATAAACATCACCAAAAAACGACGTATGTGCTGTAAGAGAACTATAACAATTTAATTAACTCGCTTGTTCAGTCAACTTAATGTCTTTTTCTCTAAATGGGAAATCATTCCTAGTTTATTATGTAACCGTAACATAAGAAGCAATTACGATTGAAATGGATTTCACGTCGCGGTATGTATGTCTTTGTATCGGCGTGCCACATGGTGTGGCTTCACTCCGATCTCTTTTATACCAGAAATATTTACTACTATTTCCAACTTATTTCAATAGAATGAACTCAATACGGGACAAAAAATGACTGTAATATTTTTTTTTACAATTTATCTGGCTCCGTTGCCTATAAAAGCAAATAGCCTGAATATCAGTAACACAAGGTCGGAGCTCGCAAACGTGATCCAATTGAAAAGATTTAACAAGATTAAACCCTGCAGTGCGGTATGTGTATTTTTCGACGTTGTGATATCGTGGTAAAATATCTAGCTACTACGTCGCGAGTCCTGGTTTCAAATCCCAGCAGTTGAAAAATTTTGCAGAAGAACGCTAAACAATCAGCACTGCTTTCACACTACATCCTATTTTAGCACAGAAGAATTGGTACGCTAGCAAAGAGTTAATTAGGACAATTAAAACTATGGCTTGGTAGCGCAGTGGCTTCCTCACTGCGCTGCGTTTGGCTACGACGGGCGTTGTGTTCAAATCCTGCACTGAGCGAGTGTTTTATGGCCTACGTATAATAATTGATCCGGGTCTTGTCCATGTGATATTTGCATATTCGAAACTACTCCACAATGCATGATACCAACATTTAAAAAGAAGTGTAGTGTGTGTCTTGTATTACTTATACTTTGCGGCATTCTAACATCCCTTGCACATTTTATTGCTTTCGACAGTATTCGGATCAATTCCCGTCAAAAATCCGATATCAAGTCATCATAATCACCATCGTATGTGATTTTGTACATTTACTAAAATAAAATAGAGAATCCCTGAAGGCATTTAAAAAAAGAATATTAACAATGCTATAAACATTACTAATATTCCCCTTAACCACTCGTGGTAAGCTTAAATTGCTTGTGTTACGAGTGGTTCACGCCAGTAGTCGAATGGCGGATTCGAACCCACCACCTTTTTGAATTCGCGGTCCGCGCCCTGCCATAAGGCTACTGTCGCTTCTATTATATTAAGTCCATCCTTTATATTTTTGTATTCTCCTTTTTATGTAATAGGGATGTTTACGTCTCTTGTTATATAATAAGACATGAATTTCTTTTAGAAATAAAATACAAAAAGTACATGAAGCCAACCTATATCAGAACGATTCATTTTATACAAAATTGAGTTAATACAAGTCGTAAACCTTGGGTTTACTCTATTTGCTGCGAAAACCAATTTTGATATCAAGCGAAGGTCGAAACCCAAAAAAAGAGTGAATTCAATCGCTGGAATACTATAAATAATATTATTGTGACAAGGTTCAATTTCGTTTTTATTTTTTAGATTATGTATATAAGTACGAGTCCCGGAAATCGTGATCTATTTATATGATTTTTTCAGGCTGACGTAGTGAGTGTATAAAATCAAGCAAAAAAATATTTTTTTTTGGATTTTTATGCGGACCTGAAGTAACCGATTATCATTACTTTTGGATCACCCCTCGTAAACACAAAAATTGGTGTCATTACGATAGTTTTGTAATGTTGGAAGGTGTTAAATGAAAAGGAGATGTGTTACTCTTGCTGTGACTTTAATTGTACTGCCTATTCTTAATTAACTCCAATATATATAGGTATGTAATTGTGGCGGGCTATATTACACTGCAGTTTCATCTTTTGTAAATTAACTAAAAAAAATCTTATGTAAGATCCGCGTTATAAAATAAAATTATGTGCCTTATCTAATTTGAAGATCACTTCCAGCTCTACCTCAACTGCATGCACTATCCCCGTCACACTAATCCCAACACCACTATTAGGGAAAACACACAATCGTCAATAATACAAAGCCTTATTAAATATAATATTTATTTCGATAAATTAAATAAATTTAAACAGTTGATAAATTTTAAATTATAATTGTGTTTTTTTAACCATGCGATAGAAAACACACTTTCGTATGGTGAGTGTTGAGAACCCGAGACCCATTTTACTGGAAACGGGGCATTCCATTTTAGTCCTCACGGGTGGCAACGCATCTGCATTTTGATTTGTATTTGAGGATAAGTGTAGATATCTATGGGCCACAGCGTCCACTTACCATCAGGTGGACTGTGTGCTCGTTTGTCACCTTTATCCAACCTTCGTTTTCTTATCTTATCAGCCTATAACGTTCCATTGCTTGGCAAAGGCCTTCCCAACCTTGAGGTTGGGGGATTGGACATTTAACCGCAACGTTTGTCCATTACAGTTTGGGTGTGTGCAGTAAGCTACCTGGCTGAGCTTGTGGACGCACAACACATCTCCATTTTGATTCATAATCGAGGATAAATCATAGATGTCTTTGGAGTACAGCAACTACTTACCGTCAAGTGTGTGTAAAACTGGTGTGTACTCGTTTGTCACCTTATCCTGTAAAAAAAAACAAATTCAATACCCCACAATTTAAATGTGCGTTCCATCTTATATCGCTCTTGTAACGTCTCGAGCATTCTAATAAAAAAATAATTGCGACTTTGTAACATTGCGGAACAAAGGTTCTGAAGCCGGCCGCCGCTGTAAATTATTTTGAGGAATAAATAATGCTCTCCTTATCTCCATCGCCTCCGTTTCGATTTACACTTTTTATTTCGTGTTTGCTTTGTGGTGTTTTCTGTAAGTATAACGTATCATAAGTTTGTTGTTGCGAACTCGCTCGCCGTGTCCTACTGAATTATTCAATGTTTCATTAACATTTACTGCTTTTAGGTGCTTGCTTGTACACTACACTACCTTCATGAACAATACATTTACCGAAATTGAAACTGTACGTACACTTAAAATGGACCAATCGATCGAAGTTGGACTTACCTTGTCGGACTATTTGTCCGAAGTAAACACATTCGTCAAAAACTTCAGTGTAGTGCTCCCAACAACTACCGATATATGTATATGCCGGGGTACTAAGCATTCGGAACAAATTATTACAATTTAGTTTTTGTATCAGTTTGATTTACTTGTATAACCACATATTATTATATAAGTGGTTGAAGTTACATTTTTGTGAAGTGGCGTGCGGTCCTCTCCGCCAGCAGTCGCCTTCAGTAGATAGATACCGCAGTGCACAATAAATATTATTAGAAATTTAAAATATAAAATTTAATTTACTTTTTAATTTTATTATTTTCTTTTTTATCGATTCTGTTACAGAACAAAAATATCTTATATTTGGTTATACCTGTTTGTTTTTTTAGGTTAGGTTTAGTTTTTTAGGTTGTTATTAGTTGCAGAACAGTTAAATATCCTTAACGTACGGTTAACGTGCAGTCAATGGGTAAAGAGTAATATTGCACGTAGTAAGAGTGAAAGTGTTAACTAAATCAGGCATCGAGCTTATAAGCTTGCAACTAACATAAACTTTTCTAATGTAACTAAATTATTACGAAGTTCTTGCTTTGTGTCAAACCAATTCCCGCATACAACCAAATCAATGTTTTGAACCATACGCTCTGATCTCAGTACCTACAGGAGACTGCGTTTCAAAGTTTTCAAAGCGATCCTTACGGAAGGAATTTTACCTAATTTTTTTGTGTGTCGCTGCGATAAAATAAAATAGGTATTTGTCTTTTAAGTGAAATCAGAAATGTGATTTCATTATTTGTGTTACAGGCAATAATAGAAGGGACAAAGCGGCCAAAATCATAATCCATTACAAGTTAGCTATATGTAAAAAATTTAAAACTACCTATATGTAACAAGTCGCTTGGTCAAGTCTAGTGTGATATGTGACCACGAGAGATCGTATTCGGGCGCTTTTACTTTGGTTGAAAGAAAATAATTGTCTAAGGAAATATACCGAATTCCCTGAAGTTTGTTCTAATTATTTTAAGTTTCCTTGTCCTCGAAAAAGACACAATAGTTAAACAATTGAACTATTCATATATGATTTATGGGGCAGGGAAAGGGATAATACGGCTATTCAATGCTAGATTACGTAACTACCGTACGAGATCAAAGTTTTTATTTGACAATGTTCACAATGGCCGCTTGAATCTCTTTGATTATGAATAATAGGAAAAAAAAAGACTAATTTGTTTTATCGCTATATTGCAATGATCCAATACTAGACATTATGTTATATCAACTTAAATTCTACTCTCTTTAATGTTCCTGCTCGGTGTATGTTTAACCTGAAAATTTTCAGATAGTTATTTTGCAGTCTGTAGGCTCAAAGCTTCTATTATGAGTTATGACATTCACAGGAATACATTGGGTGTACTCATGTTACCTACACAACACCGCAAGTACTACTACACAGCAAGCTACCACCATACGTTTTTAGCGATATAACTATCTCATTTACGCCCGTCGTTAAATACCGAGACCGGCGACGGGATGCAGAGACAAAATTACAAAGCATCTTGCCTTTATTCTAACGTACAAATATTTGTCAAATATCCGTTACTTAAGTAAACCTTCAAAAGTAAATACAAGCAAAATTCCTTGAGTTCAAGCAATAAATTCTTTGCATTCGCGATATAGTCCATACTTCCCTATATCGTCCCGTGAGAGCTGTGAGATGTGACAGAGGAAAACTGTAAAATAATATGGACAGCAGAATCTTCTTTTTTTCTTTTTTATAGAATAAGATTGGCAAACGAGCAAACAGTTCATATGATGGTAAGTAGATATTGGTAGCACATGACATCTACATCTATCCTCGATTACGAATCGAAATATGGCATACGTTGTCACCTCTGAGGACAAGGATGGAATGTCTTGGTTGCAGTAATAAAGGTCTCCGGTCCTCTGCACTCACCGTGCAAAACAAACCAGCTTTAAGCTGCTATTTGACATTGATATTCCGTGAGAACGTGGTCCTTCTCCGGTCGAGCCGAACCATTCGTGCTACAACCATAATAAAGCTGCAGCATGACTACCCCGTAAATGGCTCTACCAGTAAAAGACTCATCCATTTAAAGAAAGAAAAATAAGAAAAGTAAAAAGTTAGACCAATATTAAAATGCTAATACATAACACTGGATTATATAATTTAACACAATATAAAAATAGTTTATATATACACATTTAAATGTATTATATCTATCTATTGAATACACAAAGTCTATTATAATGCGCCTTTTTAAGCCTTTTGGAAAATAGCATCAGTTGAATAAGGACAGGTTTTTTTTTATAATATTAAACAGCCTCTATATTGTTCAAGGCTGGGCGAAGACCTCCTCTCATTTACGAGAAGGTTATCGAGCAATCTGGATTGAACATTTCTTTGAAATATTTCTCTTCCTTTGACATCAACACAAAATTGCAATCGACAGTTTTATTGATGTCATTGGGTCAAACCCGGGTTGCTCACGTTCTGTGAGATTTACAGCAATCGTTTAGCCCCTGAGCTATCACGGCTTATAGCGGCTTACACATTACATAATAAATCTGTTCCCAGAGACAATCGCCTACGAGCTGTCGAATAATGGCCTAATTACTTATTTGCGAGAATAGTGGGAGCTTGGACAACATCTTACCATTTCGTTTTTATTTCCTGATATAATACAAGTACAATAAGTTTGTTTTACATTTCTATTTAGTAAGATAGATACGATAAGTTTCAGTCTCTTCCTTTTTTACGACAAAGATCTTCATTCGTCATCCATTACGTTGGTAAATTGTTCACTGATTAGCCATGGCTGCTATGAAACTCATTAGAAATCATCCTAAAAACTTAGAATTATAAATAGAAATGCGAACACTTCTAAAATAAAGTGATATTTTACTACTCACTTCCTCAATTTTTTTAAATGCTCGGCCATGTATGTTTCCTAACGATAATTTTATTCACCGCCGAACACGTTGTGAATTAGAACATGAAATTACAAATAATATCATTGCAATCGGTGGGAATCAAACTCAATTTGCTCGCATACTACATATATCCTTTAAATCGAAGACAAGATTATTCAATGAAAAAATAATAAACAAATAATTTTTACATTAGAATATTGGAGTAATTGCAAATAAAAGAAATTCTAATTAAATACTTCTTTAATAAATAAAAATTCTGGAGCGTCTCTCGATTGATTACGAATGATTGGTTCTTAAAGCGTTTCAAAGCAGAGGCATTCGCGGATGAATTCTCAGAATGGCTTTCATTCCAGTTCGGATAAATTTAATGTACGCCATGCATCCGATGCCTGCCCAATAAGTACGTTGATCACGTTTGAATTCGAGCTATGTATACAGTAGATAAAACATTCCTTCTTCCGAAACGTTTTGCTGTAATTTATAAGAAAGATTATATATAAGAGAACTACGTAGGTTAGCGATTCGTACACTCTCTAATAAGCGTGGGTCATTATCTTTATTTTTTTATAGCATTGTGTGATAAACGAGCACACAGTCCACCTGATGGTAAATGGATTGTGTGGCTCACCCCTGAGGACTAAGATGTAATGCCTCGACTGCGTCAGTTCGGTTCTACACTCACCATACGAAACACAGCAGCATTGAGCACTTATTTTACGCTGGTATTCTGTGGGAGCGTGGTCCTTCCCCGGTCGAACCGACCCATTCGTGCTACAACTATATAGCTGTAGCGTGGCTCTACCACGTAAACCACTTTATCAACATTACATACACTCTTTAAGTCCACTACCAAACAAAAGCCTTCTTGGATTTGCACAAAACACGGTCCTAAGCTACCATCATCATTCGATGGGCGTGCCATACAGTCTGCCTGCCGGTGCACAATCTGAATTTGGCTTAAATCCTAGCTGAAGGAAATTGGTACCACAATGATAGCTAATAATCTCACGTTCGCTAGATGTCGCTAGTTGACACTGAGGTGAAGTGTTTTGTTACACAATGACGTTTAATTGAGAAGTTAGTTTTAAATAAAAGTTTATCAGTGTAATCAATGCCTCAGTGGTTAGCTCTTTAATTTTGTGCACATTTTAACTTTCTTTATACTTCTGTGAAAATCTGTAGTTTGGTTTATTTAATTTTAGGTTAGCTCTTTAATTGTCTTTTTTTATACTTCTGTGAAAATCTGTAGTTTGGTTTATTTAATTTTAATCTAATATATATAAATAGTACAGAAAGAAACATAACATTTTACATTTTCAGGCACAATTAACTTCTCCGCTATGAAATATGTCTGTATGAAATATTACACCTCATGTTTAAGTGGCGCCGCCCAGGTGACGGAAAAAGTCGTAAATGTCCTCATTCCTTTAGACTTTATCCATTTATACTTTGTATATTACTAAAGTAAGAGAAAATTTACCAGACAATAGTTACCGTTACCAGTTACAGCCTATCAAAGTACACTGCTGAACATAGGCCTCCCCATAGGGGGATATTTGCCATAGTTGTCACGCTTGGCAGGCGGGTTGGCAACCAAGGTTTTGTATTTTAAGTCGTTATCAGGAAGACGTTGCTGCTCATCTCCTGATTTGTTTCCCTCTGTCGCCTCTTACGACACAGTGGATATTCTTACACCACCACTACACGGCGCTGTAGGAATGTAAGATAATTCATCACCACTTCCTCATAAGTTACATCACTTGCTCCTAAGAGGCGACTATGTGATATGCCAAAATAATCCTTCGATTGATAGTAGTTATTAGATGATGAAATAATGTTCCATGTATCCAAGCAGTCTTTATATGGAATGCCCTACCTCTGTCAGTAAGACGCGCCCAGTCTTTACCTGTTTTTCAGAAACTTGTACACAGTTACTATCTTAATCGTTGAGTTCGTGCCATCTATATATGTAGTATACATTCATATTTTTTTGTATTTATTTGTTATTTATTTCTATATATAATATGGATATATTTATAAATATTGTTTCTGCATCACCAAACCACTCAATTTACTGCTTTTTGCGATCCTGTCCATCCAAAGGTTGTCTGGAAGAAATCGCTTTTAGCGATAAGACCCCCCATTGTGACACTATTTTTTTTCTTCTTCTTTCATTTATGTATGATTTGGTGTACAATAAAGGATTATCTATCTATTTATCTAATGTTTTATCACAGCGAGTTCACCAGATTTATCACAATCACAAGCAATTTTACAATAATACTGTATAACTCTATCCAACTCGACTCTAGATGACGGGGGGAGTACGCCGCCGACCATCCCGCGGTGTGTGTGCTCCATGCCGGAAGTGCAGTTCACACAGCGCTCGGTTCGCAAAGCACTCCTCTCCCTGGACATCCACAAGTCGAGTGGGCCTGACGGAATCCCCCCAATTGTGCTGAGGACGTGTGCTCCAGAGTTGGCACCGGTTTTAACGCGTCTTTTCCGGTACTCTTACTCCCTAGGCGTAGTCCTAAAATCATGGAAGACGGCTTTCGTCCACCCGATCCCTAAAAAAGGCGACCGCTCAGACCCGTCCAACTACCGGCCTATCGCCATCACCTCCTTGTTCTCCAAAACAATGGAGTCCATTGTAAACTGCCAGCTCATGAGGTACCTCGAGGATCACCAGCTGATTAGTGACCGCCAATACGGTTTTCGCCGTGGTCAGTCAGCTGGTGATCTTCTGGTCTACCTAACTCACAGATGGGCGGAGGCAGTAGAGTCCAAGGCAAGGCATTGGCCGTTAGTTTGGACATTGCGAAGGCCTTTGATCGGGTTTGGCACAAAGCGCTTCTTTCGAAGCTCCCTTCCTATGGGCTTCCCGAGAAATTGTGCGATTGGATCACCAGCTTTCTTGCAGATCGGGGCATCAAGGTCGTTGTAGACGGTGCAAGCTCCGATTGCAAGCCTATTAGTGCTGGTGTTCCACAAGGCTGCGTGCTATCGCCAACGCTGTTTCTTCTGCATATCAGTGATATGTTGCAAACCCGTAACATTCATTGCTATGCAGATGACAGCAGTGGTGATGCTCTTTACACCGGCCGAGCCAATATTTCTCGGGAAAACGTCTCCGAGTGCCGGGACAAACTTGTGTCTGAAGTCGAGTCTTTGCTGAACAGAGTCTCGAATTGGGGGCGACTAAATCTAGTCCAGTTTAACCCCCAGAAGACACAAATTTGCGCGTTAACCGCTAAAAAGAACCCCTTTGTCGTATCTCCTCACTTTCAAGGCACTCCCCTTATTGCCTCAGCCAGTATCGGAATCCTCGGCGTCGACATATCGAGTGACGTGCAGTTTCGTGGTCACTTGGAAGAGAAGGCCAAATTGGCCTCTAAAAAGCTTGGCGTGCTCAGCAGAGCGGGACAGTATTTCATGCCGGCACACCGCCTGCAACTTTACAAGGCGCAGATTCGGCCGCACATGGAATACTGCTCCCATCTCTGGGCTGGGGCTCCCCAGTACCAGCTCCTTCCACTTGACCGCATCCAGCGCAGAGCGGCTCGAATCGTCGACGCGAGTGTTTTCCGATCGGCTCGATTCACTGGCACTGCGAAGAGATGTTGCATCTCTTTGCATTTTCTTTCACATATACCATGGAGAGTGCTCTGAGGAATTGTTCGGATTAATCCCAGCCGCCAAATTTAGTGAACGCACTACGCGGCAAACGTCGCGATACCATCCACATCATCTGGATGCTTGGCGGTCCACCACTGTACGTTTCAAGAGGAGTTTTCTTCCGCGTACAACCTCTCTGTGGAATAGTTTACCACCAGCGATTTTTCCGGACCGATACGACCTGGGGACCTTCAAGAAAAGAGCGTACTCCTTTCTAAAGGGCCGGCAACGCACCTGCAATTCCCCTGGTTGCAACCGCAACAGGTGAGCCGCATGCTCGTTTGCCCCCTCTTCTATAAAAAAAATATAATATACACTGACCTTTTGCCAAACTAGTTTACTACTATAAATTAAAGTTTTGCTTACAGCTTCCTCGAAAATTTTTAGTTTCCAAGGTTACTGTGTACGTTCACAGTAACAGTAAACTTATTTTTTATTGTCTGTTATTATTTACGCCCTGGAACCGGTGAGTAAGCATTTGACTGCACTGCTGCTGCAGTGGATTTAAATCGCACACATAACAACTATTTGTGTAAATAATAATTTTTGTGAGTTTCAACAACACGGTAGAAATCCCTTACGACGTAACGTTTTTTATATAGAAATAAATACTATACTAATAATATTATACAACGTGTCCCAAAATTCAACGATAAACGGTCACCAGAGGGTGGATCTGCTCATGACTAGGTACTCGAGAAAAAAAAAAGAAAAAAAAATCTGAACCGTTTTTGGCATTACAAAAAAATGAAATTCTTCGAAAATTGATACCCCGATATGGTATTTTTAACTACTATGACCACATTTTAATTTTTTTTGTATTTTTTTTGTATCGGCAACCTTAGTAGTACTGCTATCTACCACAACCCCTATAAATCCCAGAATACTTGTAGTTTTTACACAAAAATCAATCAAAATTATTTTTTCCTCTAAAATTTTGAAAGATTTTTACTTTCAGTATTCAGTATTTTCTGGAAATTTTGTTAATTATATTATTGAAAAGTATCACTAACACGTGCATTCTGTAACTTAAGTTAACTGTAATTTAAGATTTACAAATTATGAATTGGTAGAGCCATGCAGTAGCTATACTATGGTTGTAGCACGAATGGGTCGGCTCTAGCGGGAAAGGATAACACTCACAGAATACCAGCTTAAAATAACAGCTTAATGCTGCTGTGTTTCGTATGGTGAGTATATAGATCCGGATACCCTTTTTTACTGGAAACGAGGCATTCCATCTTAGTCCTCAGGGGTAACAACGCATCTGCGTTTTGATTTTTATCGAGGACAAATATAGATGTCTATGGGCCACGGGATCCACTTACCATCAGGTGGACCGCGTGCTCGTTTGTCACCCTTATTCTATAAATAAATGTAACAAAGTATGTAGTCAGTATGTCATGTATCGACGTATATTACATAATAGATTTCTACTTCGCGTTGCAAATGGTCTCTATTTAGAATGAAAACGTATTTGCATTTATAAGGTATTCATTTTACTCAGATACGAGTTGTTCACTTAAAAATGCAAATTGCGATAACTGCATACGATTCACCCGTTCAGAAAACTCCCCTTGGGCGCCGTCTGAAACGTTGCTTCGCGTGGAGCGCAGTAATGGCTGCGGACGGGCCGAACTGTGTTTAATTGGATTAAAACAAAAAGAATTATAAAAGCTTTGTGTCCCTAAGCTCATTTATTTACAGAAGCACACCTAGGTACTAAATTTATCCAAAACTAATGGAGACTTATTGCACACTGACAACCCGCCCCGGCTGCACCAAATCTATAATGAATTTAAATTTAGGATAATTAACAAACACCACTTTCTGCTAATTTTTGGATTCTTCAAACAAAATCCCTGAAGTTTTTTTGATAAAATATAGCTTAGTTAACTCCTGGAATTGTTATCTATCTAATTCTAATTGATTCAGCCATTCCGGCGGTTAGACTCGACAGACGGACACACAAACGGAGAATTTTTTTGAAAGTGATTGTTTATGCAAATAATGGCATGCGAATAACCCCCTCGTCTTAATAAAAAGTAGTTATTATTTTATAGATTTACTGATGTGATAATTTGTGTTTAAAAATCTTTATTTTTGTGACTTTCAATTCGCCCCGGCTTCGCACGGGTAGTTTATGTATCTCGACAACACCGCCACCTACCGGATCTAAATGAAATTGGTTTGAACCATCCACTCAAACATACACAAAATATTTCATCATAATCGTTCGAGCTGTTTGCAAGCTTTTGCAAAACCGACAGACATCAATTGTTTTTTATATAAGTATAGATAAATATTGGTGCGTCTGTTAGTTCGTGTACCTATTTTTTGAACGACTTGACCGACTGGTATCATATTCACACATTGTATTAATTTATTTAGTCGGCATAATGGTTCATAGCATTTTCGAGGTTTAATTACATTTAATTATAATATATATTTGTCATTTTGTTCGATAACTTGTCGCCATCTTGTAGGTAGTGACATAATCCCGTTGTTGTAGAAATCTTGGTATTTTTGATAAAAAAAAAATGTGACAATTAATTTTGATAGTCCTCTCTTGATGTACCTTACACTATCCCAAGGAATTCTGACGAGACAGAAACAGGTGAAAATCTGAAGGTGCAAGGTCAGGACTATGTGGTGGATGCATTAGCACTTCCCAACCAAGCTCTCTCAATTTTTGCTGAGTGGCCATCGTATTGAAAGACCACTCCGTTTCTGTTGATCAATTCCGGCGGTTTTTTCTCAATCTCAGAGCTTGAGTCTCATTAGTTGTTTGTTGGTAGAAATCCGAATCGATGGTTTTGCTGCCCGGCGGTAAAATCTCATAATAAACGATGCTCTTCCAATCCTACCATACACACAGCATTACCTTATTGCGTGTGATTAACATGCAGGGTTACAACGCGGGTTTCGCGACAGGAGCTTGACTACTCTTTGACCATGATCTTTTTCACAAGTTCTTGTCGTAAGTGATAAATCTTATCAAAAATGGGTCGGTTGCATTACTTTAATAAACTGTATCGTAATGAGTGAGGCGACCTGAGTGAGCTGCGTTTTTGACGACAAAATTCTCGGACTGAAAACGACAATGCATAATTTACACGGCTAAAGTCGCATTTTTCCTTTTTTTTTTGTAACAAAACTTCTAAAGTTTAACGAAATAAAAATACGAAGAAACTTTTCCCGCGACCTAATATTACAGACTTTTAGAATGCATATTACTGGCCTAACACGATACTGAACAAACTAGTTTTCCCTAGGCTGAACTAGTTTTAGTTTTCATAGCCTTCCCAGCGACCTACTGGCTAGCCATGAGTCAGTCGTGAATGATTCGTTCATTTGTCTCTGGTTGTATCAAAGTATTGTTGATTACAATTAAATTTTTGAAGGTTCCGGATGAAACGATTGTCCACACATTGTACATATGCGGTGTAGTGGCGGATCTTCCCGTAGGTGTCGCAAAAGGCGATGAGGGAAACTGATGCAGAAGATGGGCAGCAGCATCTTTCCGATAACAGCAATTGTACAACAAATAACTGCGGTTGCCAACCCGCTCGCCGTGCGTGACAACTATGGCAATATACCCCCCATGAGCAACGACACAAATAAAAGGCCCCCAGTCCCCGGCGGGCCCGTTATTCCAGGCTACGGTGGTGACCATGGTGATAGCGGGGCAGGGGTGCTAAGAATCTTCGGTGGAAGTTCGGTTGCCAACTAAGACGACTCGACATGGCAACATACAACGCACGTACCCTGAGGGCTGACGAGAAGATCCTGAAGCTGGAAGAAGAGATAGATAAGTGGCGTCGGAATATTATAGGATTTTCCCGAGGTCCGAAGAGAGTGGTAAGACACGGTGATTCTCGAATCCGGCAACTTGTTCTATCACCGGGAGGGCGACCATCTGTCTCAAGGAGGTGTTGGATTTATCATCCACAAGTCTCTAACAACGTTGTAAAGGTTTACGCACTAACCTCGGCACATCCCGATTAGGAGATGAAGAAAATGAATGAGGATATTTCTAGAGCAATACATTCCTCCAAAGTCCACTGTGCGGTGTCGATGGGAGACTTCAAAGCAAAACTAGGCATCAGATTGAACGGTGAGCTGAAGTTTGGGAAATTTGGGATAGGGCAACGCACCCAAGAGGCCAGCAGCTGGCCGACTTCAAGTTTGAGACTTTTTCTTCCAGAAACGGCCCCACAGAAAGTGGACCTGGTCGAGCCCCGACGGTTCGACAAAAAATGAGACTGTTTTCATTATGAAGACTAGACGGCAACTGTTCAGTGATGTTTCAGTGATCGCAAGGGTGAAAACTGGCGGCGATTACCGAATGTTTAGAGGCACACTGAACCTCAACGTTAAGTTGGAGAGGTCTTTTCTAATGAAGTCAACGCTCCATCCCCCCGAGTTCTACTCCAAAGTTCGGGACTATCAGCTCGTGTTACAAAACCGTTTTCAGTGCATAGAAGACTGCAATGCAGTGGACGACATGAATGGCAAGCTCGTGGAAACTGTTTGTCGGAGCTAAATTCTGCAAGACCCTCTGCAGAAGAACACAAAATCTCCCCGATCACACTCCTGATCTCATGGCTGTTAGACGGGAAACTGCAGTCAGCAACTGAACAGACAGATCTAAAAATGCATGCGGCGGAACTTACGCAACTTTAATGCTGCTTGTGTAGAAGAAGCGACCGAGCGGAACCAGAGCTCAGAGTCTTTGCCAGTGATTGGTCTGCCAGAAAGAGCCAACTGTCAAAGTTGAAGATTGAGTGTGGTAGCATCGTTTCCGGGACACCTGCATTTTTTGAGTGAGTTGTTTTTGAGTTGGAGACGCAAGTGTGATGAATGATCCAAGAGCTAGTCTTATTCGTCACTGTTACGATGATATCCCGGACGTCAGTCTGAGCGAGATTAGAATAGTTCTCCAGCACTTTAAAAACGGCAGGGCCCCAAGCGAGGATGGAACTACAGCGGAGCTTCTAATTGCGGTTATTCGAGTGGAGAACCGGTACTTAAAGTCCTTCAGAAGCTCTTCAATTCCATCCTCTATGGTGGCACTACACTGGAGGCGAGGAGCAGAAGTACGGTGGTCTTGTTCTTCAAGAAAAGGCGATAAAGCTCTCTTGAAGAACTATAGACCGATTTCCCTTCTGAGCCGCGTCTACGTGCTGTTTTTGAGAGTCGAATCGTCTCGCACGCAGACTCTACGACTTCCAGCCTCCCGAACAAGCCGGTGTCTGAAAAGGCTTCAGTACCATAGACTACATACATACCCTGCGGCAGATTGTACAGAAGACCGAAGAGCACAATTTGCTATTTTACCTTGCGTATGGGGTCTATGAAAAAGCCTTTGATTCCGTCGAAATTTGGGCGGTGCTATAGTCCCTTCAGCGGTGCCAAGTGGACTGTCGGTATATCGAAGTGCTGAAGTATTTGTACTGTAGGGCTAAGATGGCTATCCGAGTACAGAACCAGAGTACGAAGCCTATCTAACTGCACAGAGGTGTAAGACATGGTGGTGTTATATACCTGAAACTCTTCACCGCTGCATTGGAAGATGTTTTCAAGCTACCGAACTGAAAAGGATACGGTATTAAAATCACTCACCTTCATTTTATCGACAATATAGTCCAGATCGCAGCATTATAGCAGAATCGCTGGATGACCTAAGCACTATGCTCAATGAACTCAGTAGTGTCTCCCAACGGATAGTTCTTAAGATAAACATGGACAAAAGAAAGTTCAGGTTTAATGTCCATGTCACACCTATACCGGTAGTTGTTGGGAGCAATAAGCTCGGAGTTTTTGACGAGCACCTTTACCTGGGACAAGTAGTCCGACTAGGTAAGTCCAACTTCGACCAAGAGCTCAATCGACGACACATCTTTTCGTCAGGTATACCTCAAAACCTGAAAATTGCACAACCAGTGCGTGTTCCCAGTGATGACTTTTGGATTTGAAATGTGGTCCCTCACTGCTGACCGTATGAGAACGCTCAAGGTCACTCAGCGAGCTATGGAGCGAGCTGTGCTCGGGGTTTCTCAGCGTGTTAAACTTACAGTTGAGACTATCCGCAGTAGAACCAGAGTGACCGACACAGCCCAACGGATTAGGAAGCTGAAGTGGCAATGTGCCGGCCGTATAGCTAGAAGAACCGACCACCGATGGGGAAAAAAGTTTCTGGAGTGGCAGCCTCGTACCGGTAGGCGTAGTAGAGCGACTCTCCACTAGATGGAGTGACGACCTGGTAAGACATGCAGAAAGTCGATGGATGCCGGTGGCTCAGGCCGTGCTTTGTGGCATTCCTTGGGGGAGGCTTATGTTTAGCAGTGGACTTGTGAAAAGCTGTAAAGATGATGATAATGATAACATGAGCAGGTCTCACAGATCACAGTGTACCGAAACTCGAAATTATTAATTTGAATGATCGACTCTAATGACCCGGTTCGTAAGACGTATTAATACTTGAATGATCGGGTCACTAGAAATCAATAAATCACACATGTCCACTACTGACGAACCATAAAAAGTAACATAACGCCGCGGAAACCTAGTTTAATTCTGTCAGGATAAGGAAAAACTAGCTTAGTTAAAACCATGTCATTTATTTTAAAATCGGGTTTAGCCGTACGTAATGCAAACTTTTCTCGAAATTTCAACCTCGCCTGCATGTGTTGGTACCTGATACACCTGATGAACCAGGTCAAATCGTCAATGCAGCTGAGTAACGTCACAATATCAAATACTTATTTGAATGAACTTTTTTTAATGTTTTATTACATAAAAATACTGTCGGTTGTTTCTTTTAAACTACTTCACTGTCTTTCCACACTAATAACATCAGAAGATATTGTGTGGAAATTGTTGTATTCTTTTAGTAGTTTTAGTTTTTAAAGTCGGTTTCTATTTTTACTTTATGTTATTAGAAGTATATTTTTAATGTCGGGAAGTTTGTTTCATTGCTATATACACGTTGTAATTGTAAAAACTAAGGAATATATACATCGTTTGACACATTTCACCTCCGCCTGACGCCTCCGTTTTTCACTGTTTCACTGAGCCAGTCGGTGGAGTAAATAAAGAGAGTAAATAATTGAACGACTTGTGTACATTATTGTCGGTCGCCACGAAATAATAGGCCTATGTGTATATACCTAGACATGTGACTTGATTGAAACACGCCTCCTAACAATCTGTAATCTACTTATTCAAAATTTAATAACTTCTGTCTTTTGATTCGTTTTATTTCTTTCATGTGATAACAGTGGCTTCCCTTTTATAAATATCCATCTTAAATATTCGACTGCATTTAAGAATAAAACACCGTTTAAAGTACGAGCAATCGCCAATCTGTTCAACAAACTTACTATTTAAAGCCATACTTTCCGTTAGAGTTGTCCTCACTTTGCGAAGCCGTTCTTAGAGATTGACGCTGTCTTACAGTTCCACTTCGCGTTGGCGACGTAAGATAACCCTCCATCATCTCTTTCGTTTCTTAATATTCGCCCTATTAATGTTAAAATTTCAAGTTTTCTGAAACTACCTACCAAATGTTGTGTCTTCAAAGAGATGAAGAGAGGACTTCATAGGCCAATGTCTAGCAGTGGTCTATTTATGGACTGATAAGGATTTAAGGACTGATAATGATGTTTCTACGTAAAGTAGGTGTCTGTTATTATTAAATGCAACCTTATTAAAAGTAAATTAGTAGTAGTTAGGTTATAACTGTTCATAAAAATAAAGTTGATGAATGAGGAAGTGATGAGTGTAAGTGGTAGAGAATGAGCTAAAACAACATTAGATAACCCGATAGCAATATACAACTTTTAAGTAGGTATTGAAATATTTCAATTTCACGTTTATGTCGAAAGCTTAGCTTAGAAAAAGCTTACACGGTTAAATTATGTATTATAATTGCACTGTATTTGCACTTCCATTTAAGAGTAAACGTGTCGTGTACAATATTTAATTAATGTGGTGGCCATCTGCAATGTTTCGCAGAGCGTGGCTGAGGGCCATTTTGGGCTCACAGAATATCTAAAGTGGAATGCTAATTACTATCTACTAATCCATTTCTACAATTAATATTTAGATGCTACGTTATCCTTATTCGTCTTTGTATGGTTTCACAACCGCTTTTGTGTCACGCCTGTTTTTAACACTTTTTAACCATATTTGTAGAATGAGTGTCACAAACGAGCTCGAGCTCATAGTCCACCTGATGGTAAGTGGACGCTGTGGCCCATTGATAGCCTCGTCTGCCTTCGATTAAGAATGCCAGAGGCGTTGTCACCCTTTAAAACTAATGAGGGTCTCCGGTTCTCTACACTCGCCATACGAAACACAGCAGTATTAGGCTGCTATTTCACGCTCGTTTTCTGTGAAAGCGTGGTCCTACCTCAGTCGAGCCGACCCATTCGTGCTACATCCATCTGCAGCGTAACTCTACCACGTATAATAAATAAATACAGTAAATTTCGTCAATCCGTATTTTAGATATACATAAGAGGTATTAAAAATTAATTTCAATATTTTTCTATGTGTTACACTGTGCCCGATAGCGAATTCTTAAAATTCAGAGTATAAACTATTTATCAAGACGAGGCAACAGTCCGTGTAACTGAAATGCATTAAAGGTTCGACTTATTTTAACATCAACGCTGTGGTATTTGTATACCATATTGAGGCAGCTGTGTACACATTCGATACTCTCCAACTTCATGTATTCCTGTTACATTTATTTGTTTCTGTTTTAAGGTGCATCCTCTTGTTGTTTAACTACTTACTACCTTGCTTTTTAACACGATGTTCCATTAGCTTCGCATACAATCTATCTGTCTATATGTAACGGAACCTTTTAATGTAATTTTCACCAACTTGTAGATTGCCCAATGACTTAAAAAATTGCACTCGTATCGTGGACCGATGACAACGCAATAATTTTATAACTTTATCCTATTTTATGCTGTAGAGGATCACCAGGATAAAATACTTTTTTTATTCAAACTATAAAAAACCAAAATGATACACAAAGATGAAAAAATTCTAGCCCTCCAGCAAAAAAAACCACACACGATTTGATTGCTGGTATTCTAGTATCTATAAATTACTGCTGGTATTCTATTATAGATAAATCAAAAAAAAAATATTATCTGAATCATCAATGCGTGTTGTTAAATTTTTTAACTCTATTATTAGGTATTTAATAAAAAACATGCCAATTAGCGTGTTCTTAAAAAAAACTATATTCTGGCATTACTGAGCGTCTCGATGCCGGAAAAGCCGAAGAAGACGGACGGATGACTTAAGACACGCTTTTGGATGTCAAGTTATAGAGTTTCGTATGTTGATGATGAGGGTGCATGTAAAATGCGCTGTATTCCAGTCACCGTAGAAGCAGTATAATTTTTGAAGTTTGGCGCATGCTTAGTTGTGAATTAAAATGTCACGCGGAAAGTTAAATTTCTTAGAATAAATTAAAGAAAGTACTACGAGGATCAGTGGATATAGTTACCTATATAGTAGCGCGGCGGACTGTATCTTGCTCTTTTTTCATTTAAATAAATAAAAAAAAGCAGCCCAGTTAAATAATAAGCTTATAATTTCATAACTTCATAACTTATAAACTGTTCGTAAGCTTTTTAATAATCGTGCATTAATTTAATAGTATTAATTTTTAAATATGTTTCCTAACATAACATGTGGAACATTTTACTTATCTTTCCATGTCAGTTTATATACGTACAGATTCCGTTGAATAAATCCTTGATTGTAAGGCGGTGAAGCCCCTCATAGCGCCGATACCTGCTTGCATGAAAGGCAAGCCAGTGAAAAGCATTAACGCGTTTTTGTGGTTTTGTCGACGCGTTTTTATACTTGGCTTTGCGAACACAATCCTGAAGACGGCATTTTTTATAGTGCGGCTATATTTATTAAAAAATAAAATAAAATATTTTTAAGTTTTAAAAGCATGCGTCGTTTCTCAGAATATTTATAATATGTATAGTATTTAGTTCTATAACTTATTATATTTATGTAAAAAAGTAATTATTTTAAATGTGTTTTTTAATCATTAATTATAATCAATTCAAGAAGCCCCCGTATATTGTAGCACATACTCCTCCCCCATAGATTGGGGAAGGACTATGTTCAACAGTGGACTTCTAATGAATGCAAAATAGTGAATTCACTTGTGGACATACACCTTCGAAATTGAAATGACTTCAATCGCCATGTTTGACATACAATTGTAATACAAGACTCACGGGAACCTTCCTGTGTATCGGTTGACTATTAGGGTATTTGAAATTACAATTCGTACAATCTGTTAAAACCACGAGCTTGTATGACACAATTATTTTCACTAGTAATTACGCATTTTCAAAACCACGGAATTTATAAAAAATATATAAGGCTCGTGAAAAACTCCAGCCAAGTGGAGTAATCAACGCCGTTGTATTAAATTTGAAATAAAACTTTCTCTGATTTACATAATAAAATTATTCAAATTTTATTTTCTTTTGAAATAATCAACAACAATATCTTCTTTTTCTATTGAAATATAGATTAATATTCATTTCTTTGTTCTGTCATTTAATAATATCCAGTTATATATGAAATTTGCATGTTATTTTTCTATTCTTCATATATAACAAAACAATTAAATACTACATTTTTCATAGCTCCACTTGCTCCCACGTGATATAATGCCAAAACACTGGTTGCGTTTCCTCGCTTAATAGCTATACTTAGCAGTTGTTGTATGGTTATACTTAGTCGGTGTGAAAATGAAAAGAAACAGCCCTCTTGCCGCCAGCAGCGATACCCAGTAGCGGATACAGTTTCTTTAGATACTTCACCGCGCGTGGACCCCACGGATCGAAGTCTCGTATCTGCAGAAAATAGCACTTATATATTGTCTTCTCTCATTTCCATCCTTACTCTAAAGAGATACCTCTGAGACAAATGAGAATATGCCATGGAGTCTAGAAACATCGTGTCGCCTGCTATCATCTTTTAACATTGCACAAGTGTCTCGAACCGAGGAAACTTGTGGCGGCGCAGTCGTCGTCGCGCCGCAAGCGAAACGCACCGAAGCCTAAATCACGCTATCAAAATTACGATTATAAACAGTATATATAGAACATCTCCAAACTCCGCTCCCCGGGCAGAACACCTTGCCCGGCGGGAGATCTCCCCTTTACCTTTCACGGCCACTGTGGTGACCACCCAACGTGATCTGAACACGCAACCAACAATTCGGAAAACTTCAAGCTTCATCTACGTCATAGAATACCCCACCCATTCGCTCCCGAGCAGATATCGTCTGCAGTCTTCACATCCTGCAAGCCATCTAGCTTCACAAGGTTCATCGCAGCACTGGAATAATAATGCTTCCTGTTCCTTCAAGCTACTCTCTGCGCCATACAGTGTTCGGCACGGCTCTGAGCCTTACTGCTCGCCTCTGCTTCACGGCACTCTCGCAGATTACTTGCCTTCTTCTCGACTCACCGCAGACTACAAGGCAATCTCCTGACACTTGCACATTCGTCGGCAACGAGGCTGCACTATCGACCTCCGGTCCGAGTAGGAGGGTGATGTGGCGGTGCAGTCGTCGCGCCGCAAACGAAACACACCGAAGTCTAAATCACGCTATCAAAATCACAAATCATAAAAAGTATATATAGAACATCTCCGAACTATCACATGGAGCGTTGGCCGCTCTCCAGGCACTACACCTTGCCCGGCGGGAGATCTCCCCCCTTTTCCTACCACGGCCACAAATTTAATAGAGGCAAGAAGTCTTCGGTACGTCATTCAGAGAATCGTGGCGACTTATCACTGACGAGACAACTTTAAATTTTCTTTTTTAATTTCCGCACCGCTTCTTATTTGTAATCTGTGTTCGTTTGGTAGCAAACGAACACTATAGTTCACTCTGGTGTCTGTCCGTCCACCCGCTCGTGTCTCCAACCGGCTGTCATATGAACACGTTACAAGCGATTTCTATAAAATATTGTAACTTAATTAGTGGTCAAAATTCGACCGCAAGTCATGATTTTTTTTTTAATTTGTGTATTAAACAAACTATACTTCACTTTCAACTAACTTTCAACTTTACTTTCAACTGCACGTTAATATATAAAGCACAGATATCAAATCTACAAATTATAAAATAAACGCCTTTTATGCTTTTTTAAATTTTAATTTAACCTCTGATATTAGTCGCATGAAGTGTAAAAAGTCGGATTTTGATTTCATGAAATGAAAATATGCTAAAACAATTTTAGAAAATTACACTACAACCTGGCTGTTCCCACATCTATATCGTCATTAGAATCGTTCAGATAAAACTGAAAATTATGAACGCATAAAACTAGTAAGAAATAGTTGTCGATATTCATAATTAACAGGATGGAACATTAATTATTATTTTTGAGTTAAAAAATATAATTTAAAATTATTATTAATCCTATTAGTTCTCCTAGGGCAGATAAAAATCTATATACTTATACTCTAAAATAATACTTTAAATATTTTTTAGTTCTTTTTTGTTCTTTCCTTCCGTATTAGTAAATAGTTTTTTTTTATTTTTGTACTACTATTCAGAAAATTTATGTTGTGGATATGCTGCACATATTAGTAGTATAATTGGGCAAGAATGGGTAGGCTCGACCGGGAAGGGACCATGCTCTCACAGAATACCAGCGTAGAATAGTAGCTCAATGCTGCTGTGTTTCTTATGGTAAGTGTAGAGAACCGGTGAACCTTTTAAATAGAAATAAGGCACTCCATCTTAGCCCTCACAGGTGACAACGTATCTGCATTTTGATTCATAATCGAGAATAGATGTAGATGTTTATAGGCCATAGCAACCATTTATCATCAGATGAACTTTCTGCTTGCTTGTCACCCTAACCCTATAAAAAAATTGACCATATAGCGACTTTTTGCGTCATATCAATTTCGTCGTTGAAACAAAATATTTTATTTAGAATGCGTTCAGTCAGTTTGTCTCTTAGTTTACTGAACTCGATAATTCGCGTGCAAACCTCGAATAAGAAACCTTTGGTTTATGGTATGTTTACGTTTTCGGTATTTTGAAAGATATTCCTTTCCTTTCACTCTTGATTAAACTTTTCGTGTCTCAATTGCTCTACTAGGGGTTTTAGTATTTGGATGTTTTACGTGCAATGCAATTGGACATACGTGCTTGGTCTGTAGCATATTCATGCTGAGTCTGACCCCGAAGCAATGCTTGACTTACACTTAGTTCTTTTTGAAAATGTATAGAATCTAAATGAAATTTCTAATATATGTTGGTCGCCCGAGACTGTGGAATGCAAGGGAAACCTATAAGGATGAAGTAAATTTTTTGATTACTTAACATCAATAAAATAATTGTTAGACTGTTTGAAAAAATAACAAATATTAATTGGCTAGCCATTTTGTGACTTTGACAAAACTTCATAGTAAAACCTTTCATAAATTAAATTGTAGACACAAAAACCGTGGTATATAAAAGAAAAACATTTATTTCTTTATTTTATTAGTCACAGAACTCAACAAGCTAAGCCAAATTTTATTTTTTGAAACGTTTTGTAAAGATGAATATTCCCGTGTAACATTAAATTTAGCAATTTTCATTTGAACGTTCTGCACGGGTCAGTGATTTTTATTAAATTAATATTCCAGTTCCAATAGTTTGAAATTTATCTAGCTTTCCTACGGTTTGCTCGTTGATTTCATACGGTCATATTACAAGTGCATCTAGTTTGAAAAAAATATAAAAATTGTTTGGCAAATCCAAACGTCCAAACACCTCGAACGCTCATGTAATGTTTTGATTAATCAATTTACTTTTATTAATTACCGAAACACGTATTTCGTTTAAAGCTACAAATAAATTGTTTCTATTTAATTAACACGTTTTTTTGACTGCTTCTTACAGTTGAATCGTATTTTGTTTCTTGAAATCTAAAACTAATAAAAAAAATTATCCGTTAAGTTTTTCGAAAGATATCTTGTTCACATCCATACTGATCAACTGGCGTACAAGTGAAATTATTTTCAACTAACTTTTAATTTTTTTTTAATTAATCTGAATAATAAATAATATTATAAATACGTCAGAAGTATTAACTAAAATCTCCTCTTGCTATTGGTGTACTTTTTTATTACATAAATGCTATATCAAGCTGATGAAAGTGATTTAAGATTTTGAAGAGCAATTTGTGTAGCGATTTTTTGATTTGGTGACAACAATCACTACATCTTCTCTTCGCGTTCGATGTGTGCAATGGTTGTTTTTATTCTATTGTTAACATTTTTGTTTTCAATTTCATGAAATCCTGTTTCCTCTTACTATCATCAGAATCTGATTGCACCAATAAACCATTTAGAAAAATATAACTATTGGTCCAGCACACAAACTTTAAAATGAAAAAACTTCTGAATCGACGTAAATAGTCGAACAAATAGTTTGTTATAAAATCTATTAAAACTTATAAAACAAAACGGGTAGTGATTTCTTAAATTTACGCGAACACTACACATTGAATAAAACTAAATTTACGGATTTTATCGCGTTTATTTCACTACTTTTACTTATTTTTAATTCCCGACGTTTCGGGTGCTTTACAGCAACCATGGTCACGGGGGGGACAGCTTCGCGTGAAAGAACATATAGCTGACGTGAAGCACCGACGCTCCGGGAAGTCTGCAGTCTGCGAACATGTTCAAGATCGTCCCCACCATTACATTCGTTTTGATAAACCACAAATTCTCGCAAAAGAACACCGATTCCTACCAAGGATGATACGCGAGGCTATTGAAATTAAAAAACATCCAAATTTCAATAGAGAAGATGGATGGGTGCTGCCACCTGCTTGGGATCCTATAATTAACAAAATTAAACCCAAACCTAAGCATACCACTGCAAGACTTCATGATACTATAAGCTCGTTTTGCGTAAATCGGACCAAAAATTAATATTCAAAAACTGAAGGTAGCCGGACTAACTATGACATTGGGACGTTAAACATCTCAGTCCCCCCCCGTGACCATGGTTGCTGTAAAGCACCCGAAACGTCGGGAATTAAAAATAAGTAAAAGTAGTGAAATAAACGCGATAAAATCCGTAAATTTAGTTTTATTCAACAAAACGGGTAGGTTGAAAAACATTGATATGATATATTTTACGTCTTACTTTCAAAAACTTGTTGTTAAATCTAGATAAAAGTGGGAATGATTTTTATTGATATTTTATATCTATCTATCCTGTGTCGCTACAGCCCTTTGTGGGCCCTGGCCTCCTCCACAATATTCCTCCACTTGTCGCGATTCTTCAACTCCCTGCGCCAGTTGGTGTATTTACCCATTCTTCTCATACACTCTTCCACATTTTCTACCCAACGTTTTTTTGGCCTGCCCTTTGGTCTCTTTTGTTGGGGAGTCCACCTGGTCATGTTTTGCACGGCCCTAGAATCCGGCATTCGTTCCAGGTGGCCCGCCCATTTCAGCCGCTGTGACTTACAAAACCTTACGATGGTCGCACGTCCTATAAGAGAATCAAGCTCGTGATTCATGCGCTGGCGCTACGTGCCATCAGATTCTCGAACTGGTCCAAATATGTTTCTGAGCACTTTCCTTTCAAATACCGCCAGTCTCGCTTCGTCCCTCTGTGCAAGTGTCCAGGTTTCGCATGCGTGAGTCACAACAGGTCCTATGATCGTCTGGTAGATGGTGAGTTTTGATTTTCTGCTCAGTATTTTGGAGTTAAGTAGCTTTTTATATGAATAAAAGCATTTATTACCCGCGGCTATTTTTGTTCTGATCTTAGTTTCAGTGCTTTTGGTAAGTTAATGTAGACCCTAAGTATTTAAAAATATTTTATATAGCCCATATTAATGCTACTACTTTAACTTTTTTATTTTCAAATTATTTCAGTTTTTTCATTTCCTTTCTTTCAGTAATGATCCTAATGAGCGTCGCGGCTTTCTTTATCAAGCCGTAACGGAAACCAGCTATCGACCTGCTCGCACATAATGGTTTTCTTTAGAAGACGACCAGGAGAGTTTCCAAGCAAGTTGTACATTATTGTTAAGTAGCCGGGGCCTAATTAAACAACGTAGCAATTTTTACGGACCGTCAGTTTTATTTAATTTTTAATCATTATGTTATATTATAAGGCAAAACAGGATCGCGCGAACGGCACTTTTCTTTATATTAAGCAAGTTATAATATTATGATCAACAAGCTATAATTGATAATAAAATTAAAAAATAATGGGCGAACATGTATAATAGTATACGTAGAGACGTAGACGCGATTGATTTCAGATGCAAATATATTTAAGACTACATATTTTAACCTGCAGTACCAAATTTGATGTACATATTTTTTTTGCATTGGGTCTACCTTGGTAATAATAAACAATCCTTAATCTTATTTCCTCACTTTGCAGTCTACCAGTTGAATAAAAATAAAATAAAATAAAAATTCTTATATCCTTTGAGATCACGTTGCCAAAAGCTGACGCCGAACACGTTCAGCGTGTACGTCCAACGGCAAATGGCGCGAAAAATCGTGTACTTTAAATTCACTTCGGGTTTCTCAAGTGTAAATATATTTCAATGGTGTACTGATTATAATAAATTTGGATTCCATTCATCTTTATTGTTAAATAAGAATATGTTTATAGCGTTTTTTTGGATAATAAATAAAATTTTTTTAAAAAAAAAAAAAAGAAGAAGAATTTTTTAGTTTTTATTTTTTTAATTTGGGAGATTGCATATTCAATATAACGTAATATACTTTAATATGCATGCAAATAAGGGAGGTTTTTTTTTAAAGTAACGCTGTTAAAAGCTAAAAAAAGGAAAAGGATCTATAAGTTGAGTTGTCTATATCATGTGTTTACTTTATTAACCTAAAAAACACAATGAACATGAATAGGCACCACTTGATTTATCTCCTCTTCCAACTCTACAAATTAACTAAGTACCTATTATTGACATTGCTAATAATTCAGCCATTATTATCGATTACAAGCTATATGGTATTCAAATATTACATAAATTATATACTTTCCATTTCTTAAAATGCCTTCAAAGTTTTCTGCCCCCTATAAACAAAGATTTCTCCTGTCCAAACAATTATCTTCTCAACAGGTGATTATGCTGATGTCTGTTATTTAAATTCTGCAGAGGAACGATTTAACAACTTGAGCGCTTGGCAAAACTTATATATTTGTTATTTCTTGGTCGGCTTAAAAAAGGAGGAGATTTACAATGCGACTGTATGTTTTTTGTACGTATGTAACGCAATAACTCGCCAATTGTGAACCTATTATTATTTTTGATTAAATAGGTGGTACCATAAAAATTTTACGAAAAAAGACCACCTCTGAGGGTGGAAAAATATGGGATTGAGTTTTTAATGCAACATGCAAGGCTTTTGTTACGCTAACACAGTGCGATTTGTCATCTTGAGCCAGTTACCGCCTGCGGTTGTGGTCGGGCACTGGCTAGTAATAAAAATATAAATTTAAATTGAATCTTATTGTGTGATACTGAGGTTGAGTCTAGGCTTGCCAACCATACTTTATAATAACGTATCCTACTTTATTTTTGATAATTATACTTTATACTTTTACATACAAATAAAGTATGCAAAAATACTTTATTTTCAACCTTTACTGTGATGCGTAAAACATACTCATCATGGGTACTTAACGATTTATAATTGCTGAACGAAATGTTACCTATCTTTCCGATTCACGCCAATAGCGCCAACAGTGATTACGCTCGCGACCATGGGCAGCGTTAGCGTTGTCATCAGCGCGCTTACGGTTGATTCGGAACGGATTATTGGCGCTGACCGCGCTGTTGGCGTGAATCGGAAAGGCCTATTAGATGTCAGTTGTGACGTTTGTCACAGATGTCTCTCACTATCGACGAAATTGTACAAAACCGGTCCTTTAGTTTTGTTTATAAGCGAAGAATGCATTTTAAAGTAAATATTAATGCTGAAAATGACGAGTAATTCTGATAGCGACACACCAGTGACTCCTAAAAAAATCTAAAATAACTAAAAAAATAATATATTTAAATTTAAACGTTGATTGTCAAACAAGCTTTGTAACATTTAAAGACAACAAAAAATTGTTAGCATGTCTTAAAAGCACACAAAAATACGTGTTTAAAGTAATAAAAACATAAAATTTTTTTGTCAAAAAAAGTTGGCAACCCTAGTTGAGACTGTTTGAGTAGTCCACTGAAATGGACAACAAGTGTTAATATTACAATGTTGTACAACCGACTTTAATATAAATAAAATGAGAACATCATCAATGTAGTCGAAGTCAATTAACTACGCGTTATTACGGGTAACTCAATAAACAAAACTACAAGTCAGATCTTAATCAAATTTATATGGGACCATACGAGAAGCACCAGCTTTCAAATAATAATCAAAATTGGTGCACCTAGAAAAAGTTCGGAGGTAACACACACTTAAAAACATTCAGTCGAATTGTATCGAGTACTGCCTCCTTTTTGAAGTCGGTTAAAAAATTAACTTTTAATAAAACGTAAAAGCCGCATTTAAAGAACTAGACGAATAAAATAATTTCACAATCTGAAGTCGGCGCTTACATTTTTGTATATATTATGTCTTTTTTATAAGTGTATGCACGTGGGCCCCACCGTCTTTAAGGAGGAGATGCCATAATCGTCACGCTTCGAAGGCGGATTGACCAGTACTGGAAATTACATAATTATATTAGACGCTGCTACCCATCAATGGTCTTAGTATTTTGCGCCTGACAGTTTTTTTTTATAAAACAAGTGAGGCGTTCCACCTTAGTCCTCAAAGGTAACAACGCATATGCAGCCTACTTTGTATGAAGTTATATGCAACTGGATTGTAAGTTTCATTGTGCCTTTAGTTTAGTAAAAGAATTGTGTTTTGAACTTGAAAACATCTTCTTGTCTGAGAAATAAACCAACAACATGCATAAGAGCAGTGCGATAAACTTTTGCTTTCCCTAAAATTATTTTTCGTGAGTCCTTAACACTAAAAAAAAAGGTATGTATACATAATGGTACTACGAGTACATAAATAAAATTCTCATTTCAAATAATTAAGAGGTCGCTATAGAAACGCACTAGCTTAATTGGATCAATGATACAAGTCTGTCTGAGAGGTTAATTTAAAGCCAACGAACTCTTTCATACAAGAACACGAATGGCCACTAGACTTGAATACGATTCCGACATCCAGCACGCAAGCGCTGTACATGCAAAGCATACCATTGAAGCAAGTCATTTATGCTGGGCAGAAGTGCAAGCCAGTATAATTTTAACTTTAGTTAAAGCAAATTTTAACAAACAAAAAAATACTTGCGTACACGGTTTAATTTATTTCATTGGCATAAAAGTTACAGCCTTTTTTTTATAGAATAAAGGTGACAAACGAGCACACAGTCCACCTGATGGTAAGTGGGTGCTGTGGCCCATAGACATCTACATTTATCCTCGATTAAGGCGACACCGTGAAAAAATGCACCTCCTTTTATCTAATAGTACGTATAGGACTATGACACCACTAACGATAGTGGGATTTTGATATAGGTAAATTCATGTCTTTATCTTGAATTTGATTGCTCAAAAACGATCGATTGTATAATTTTGACTCGATCATAATTATTTGCGAACCTCACACCTCTAAAAATCACTATAGTTGAAATTACAACGAAATCATTTTATCTATATGCTTGGGAATCACTCAAATATATTCATAACATCAATACTCATAATTTGCTTGCTCATTATTTTGATAACTTAAATCAATTTTTTTTTAAAATATTTTAAGATTCTGACAATTTCTAAGCGCTTTTAATCGTCGCGGGCGTTACGCAATTTTAGACCTTATGACGGCGTTTCTTCAAGTTTTTATAGAAATTATGTATTCATTTGGATCAGTACGGCGATAGCGTTTTCGATGTGTCGTCTTAAGCATCAAAACGCACATGCGTTGTCACCTCTGAAGACTAAGATGGAATGCCTCGTTTCCAATAAAAAAGGGTCTCCGGTTCTCTACACTCGCCATGCGAAACACAGCGGTATTAGGCTGCTATTTTACGTTGGTATTCTGTGAGAGCGTGTTCCTTCCCCGGTTGAGCCGACCCAATCGTGCTATAACCATAATATAGCTGCATCGTGACTCTATCATGTAAAAAATATGCGTTCCATTGCTGGGCACAGGCCTCCTCTCATTTCTGAGAGGTCAAGGAAGTGTCCGCCGCGCTGCCAAAATGGGTGTTGGCGAACTTCACATGCCTTAGAAATATTTTTTCTTATTTCTCAGACATGCACGTTTCCTCACGATGTTTTCCTTCGCCGCTGAGCACGTGGTGAATCAGCACTTAAAATTGCTATTAACAATTTCATTGGTGCCGGCGGGGATCGAACCCGGATTGTTCGCGTACTATGAATTTTGCAGCGAGCGCTAACCATCTGAGCTACTACGGCTCTTGAAATTTTTTCATCCGCATACCTATAATGAAATGTAATGAAATATTCAAAATAAACACAAATGTATTGAGCAATTAATTTATTTCTAAACTACCAACCTACCCCGGATTCGCTTGGGCGATCTATTAATGTGGCGTTATTCAACACCGTTTCTTTTATAAATTTTTCGATTTGTTGAAAAAATCTCAAGGTTTTCGAATTAAAGTATAGCCTAGATCACTCCTAGCACTGCTATCTATCTGTTCGTGACGTTTCATCACAAACTGTTCAGCCATTCCGAAGATTAGCGCGGACGAAAACACAGACATACAAACATGTTAACAATGTGTCTAGTCATCGGTATCGGAGACTTTGGGGGGCTGAGGTGAAATACAGTAAATTTTATCGACAAATCACTATCCCTATTTTTTTCTCGCTCCATGATGAAATGGCAGCCATTTATTTTTTGTCTCGAAGCACGGGTGGTTGTACTGATTAAGCCATAGCTACCAATGTAGAAGTCCTAGGAAGACGAAAAACTCATCTATCATCAAATCATTCATAACAATTTTGCCGTTTATTTTAAAAAAGGAGCAAAAGTAAAATTTTAAAACATATAAAAGTTTTTTTTACATTTTTTTAATTATTAGCTTTTTCATAAAATCTTAACTGTCAAGCTACATGTTTTTTTTGTTTTTGAACATTAGTACACAATGTGTGCTTAAAAATAAGTCTTACATCTTAGCCGTAAGTAAAATAAATAAAAAATAAGTAAAAAAAATCAATTATTGAGTTTTTCCGTCAAGAAATTCTCAGTGGCTGCCCGGAGTCAGGAAGTTGGCGGTGTCTCACCCCCGTGCCTCGGAAAGCACGTAAAGCCGTTGGTCCTGCGCCTGATCTCTCTCTGGTCGTGTCGATTTACCGCCCCATCGGATTATGAGAGTGAGGGAATAGAGAGTGCACCTGTGCTTACGCATACACTTGGGCACTATAATCCTGTCATTTCAGCGCCGATGGCTAGTAGTAGTAGTAGTGGTAGTATATACTTTATTGTACACCACACATATACAACGAATAAATACATTACAGAGGAAACTTAATATATACGTATGTACAATAAGGCGGTCTTATCGGTAAAGAGCGATCTCTTCCAGACAACCTTTGGGCTAAGGAGAAACTGGAATTAAGAACAGTAGGAGGTGGTGCGTTTTATGTTACACTTACATTCTAATATCTAAATAAACTAAACTATATTTGTTAAAATACCACAATAATACATAAAAATAATAATAATAAAATAAACATACATATTAATAAATAGGTATATATATAAATATAAACACATACCTATATATATATACGTAGATAATAAATAAATAAATACAAAACAAAGAAGAAGAAAAAAACACAGAATAACTATCTGTTGCTAGAATTGGTTATCAATAACCACAAAGTGTTAGGTAATGCTTCTTGACGTCACTTTTGAAACTTTCCAAAGTTTGTGCACTTTGAATTTGGAGTGGAAGTTCATTCCATAACCTTATGGCTTGGCTCATAAAAGATATATTTCATAAATTTTATTCGAAATGAACATGGTTCTAGAATTAGTTCGCCGGCTGACCGAAGAACTCTATCAGGTCGATCGTAACCAAGAAACTTAAAGTTTTCCTTCAAGTAGCTTGGAGTCAAAGGATTGAACAACACACAGTACAAATAAGATACAGTTTGCAGATTCCGGCGAAAGCGAATGGGTAACCACTTGAGCTGTAAACGATATTCGGATACATGATCATATTTGCGCAAACCAAATATGAACCTAATTGCAATATTTTGAATTCGCTCAAGTTTGTTCAGTTGCTCTTCAGTTAAATCGAGATAACTTGCGTCCGCACAATCGAGAATAGAGAGAAGTAAGGATTATGCTAACATAATCTTAGTGGGAATGGGGAGAAAAGAACGTAAACGACGAAGTGAACCCATAGTAGCAAACACCTTTTTGCTCACTTGTTTTAACTGCTGCGACCACGACAAGGTAGAATCTAGATATATCCCCAGATTTTTTACAGATTTACTGTAGGGTATGACAACGTCATTTAATGTCACCGAGGGTAGGTTGTTCCAGTCGACTCTGCAGACCATCCCTCCACCACCAATAACTATAGCCTGGGACTTGAACGAATTAATTTTTTAGACCATAACGCTGACTCCACTGGTTTATCACCGCCAAGTCATTGTTGATGGTGGCAACAGCAGAAGGCAGATCTAACAGAGTTGACTGAGTGTAGATTTGGAGATCGTCTGCATACATGTGATAGAGAGAAGTAATATTTTGAGAGATAGAATTAATGAATATAGCAAAAAGTAAAGGAGACAGCACAACACCTTGAGGCACGCCAGCCCGCAATTCGCACCAAGATGAGAACTCATCTTCGATGCGAATACGCTGCCGTCGGCCGTAAAGATAACTATGAAACCAGCCAATCACCGGAGGAGATATGTTAATAGAACGTAACACACTCAATAAGATGTCAAAATCAACAGTTTTAAACGCATTGCTAAAATCAAGCAATACCAACACAGTGAGCTGTTTGTTATCTATGCCTCGTCGAATGTCATCGGTAACTTTAACCAATGTTGTTGTCGTACTATGACCCGATCGGAAACCAGATTGGAGAGGATCCAGGATACAATTTCTATTTAGGTAGAGATTTAACTGAAAGAAAACTAGTTTCTCCAGGAGTTTGGATAAAAACGGAAGAATTGAGATAGGACGAAAGTCGGAAAAATGCAAAGCATGGGCTTTTTTGGGAGAGGCGTTACAAGTGCACTTTTCCAAACATCAGGAAATTTTGAAGAGGAGATGGATTTATTCAAGATATGGGTGAGGATAGGAGTAACAAATTCTAGGATAGGTAAGATCATGTTACGACTAACATTGTCATCACCCACGGCATTGGACGAGATGGACAAAATGTTCTTTTTAACATCACTGTAAGTGAAAGGAGAGAAATTAAACGGTGGAAAATCAGGAGTTGGTATTGAAGAAAGAATACTCAGAGTCCGGTCTTTATCTGACCTATCTAATGTGCTAGAACAGGTGAAATATTTGTTAAGGAATTCAACATCAACGTTATGATGAGGAGAATTATTGGATGTTTTACTAACTCCAAGAGACTGAAGAAACTTCCAAACTTTAGCTGCGTCGCCGTTTTCGACGGATTTATGAATATGGCGTCTTTGTGCATCCCTACACAATGTATTGCAGCGATTCCGTATTTTATTATAATATCGTAAGTTTTTCTCAGATTTATCAGCTTTTAACTTACTTTTAGCAAATCCTTTTTTTATAATAAGTTTTTTAGACTATTAGTTAACCAAGGTGCTGGTAAATGTTTCATTTTTATTGGTTTTACTGGGGCATGGATGTCATAAATTTGGATAAGAAAGGAGTTAAATAACTCGACTTTCAAGTCGACTGTTGAAGCATTTTTAACAGTTGACCAGTCCATGCGACTAGCATCTTCCAGAAGACGTTCTTTGTCCATTCCACCAAAATTACGTTGCAGAAGGATTCTCGATTTTGCTTTAGGAGGACGGACTTTGTATGTAAGAAACAAGAGATCATGATGAGAGAAGAGATCAGCGTCATGCTGGCCATGTTTCAGAACAAAATCTGGAGAGGATACAATGATTAAGTCAAGTAGTGATGGAGTACAGTCAGGCATTTTATGCGTAGCAGATAGTGGTAATATATGTAGATTACATGCTCGGTTAATGATTTTAGCTTTTCACACCGATAGTCACCCTTGAGTAGGCATGTGTTAAAGTCACCCATGATTATAGTGTGAGTATATAATGGGATTAAATTTTCTAATAAATATTCGAAAGAAGAGAAATAGTCAATATGAAGAGAAGGACTGTAACAAACGCCAAGAAGAATTTTCGTATTGGATAGGGTTACTTCAATGAAGAGATGCTCAGCCGCATTAGAAGGAGATGGTTGGGGGGACAAGCTTACTACCGCAAAATGTAAATAAGAACGGAGATAGATTGCCACACCTCCACCCCCCCCCTTCTAATACGGTCGTTGCGAATAAGATGGAATCCTGGTAATGAATAAGAAGTGGATGGCAAGCATGGTTTCAACCAGGATTCAGAGACTAGAATGGCGTGAATGTTATGGGATTCAAAGCATGTCGGGATAATGAGCCGGAATGCTTTGGGCGTTTATATGAATTACATTAAAGTTTTTCAGGGAATCTGAGAAATATGAATTAAGTGCTACATTTATCGGAATTGAAGATGTTGTACTGTGGAAGCTGAGTTCACTAGATGCATTATCATTTAACAACAAAGACAGGAAATCGTCAGAATCATTACCTACATCATAATTATCTAACAACATAGTAAAATGAAATAAAATATATAATATATATGATATATAAATATAAAACCAAATAGTTAAATTAAATATATAAGTAAGTACCTAAACAGATCTCTATCCCGCCAGCAGTCTGAAAGAGATGAATCAATAATAATAATAATAATAATAGATGCTTCAGAATAACTGAAATAAAAAAGAAACAATTTCTAAACAAAACAAAACTACCAAAAACTGTAAACAAATAGCATTTTACAAATAAAAATAAGTAATGAACACAAAGAGAATTGTTATGGAAATGTTGCTTTGTGATAAGAAAAGAAGTCAAAAATTCCATAAGGTACGGCTGTATGACTATGAGACCTTTGCCTACGCCGAAGAAAGAAATAAAAATGTGCAACTGTTATCCAATATCATGTCAATTCACTTATTGTTTGTTTACATTGAAATGGTTTTTTATATATAAGTTACAAGTAACTACCTCACATCGTCTATATAAAAGAAAAATGGTAATATATATTAAAAAAATAAATTAAAAATGTTTTACAATAAAAGAATGTAAACAAACCAGAAATACGGTAGTCGCACAAGATACAACAGATTACTAGTCTCCGTTAAGGCTGGCCGCCGTTACCGAAATCCGGTCTGGAGGACATTATTATTGTGCAACGGGCACCTTTATTAACTAAAAAAAATTAAATCTAAAATTAAATCCAAGCATACTATTGCAACACTTTAAACAAGTCACTATGTGAGCTTATTCTGCATAGATCGGACCACAGATTAATATTTAAAAGTTGAAGGTAGCCTTCGGTAACTGTAACATCAGAACGTTAAATACCTCAGTCCCCTCGTTACCATGTGTGCTGTAAAGCGACCGAAGCTTCGAGAAAGAAAGTTAAAATTAAAGGCGATAAAATCTGTAAAATTAGTTTCATTCAATGTGTATATTAGAGTAAATATAATAAATCATTATATAATGTAGTCACCCTTCCCCTTCTGTTCTCGACGAAACATTCTTGAAAGATCGAAGGAAAGCTTCGACCAGCTACTTCAGCGCTACGAACTCAACTCAAAATAATTTGCGTTCTCATAGCCATTCACTATCGTATTCTCTTTGTGCATGCACTCCACTCCATCTACAAGAGCTGATTCAAAAATGAATTTATAATATACTACTGTATTCACTTTGAAAAAGGGCAATTATAATTACAGCAATAATTGTAAGACATTTCATCTAAGTAAGTTAAGGTGTGAATTGGGGATGACATTACATCTCTTATATCCTTTGTTTGAAGTTACTTGCTATATATCTATGTAAAATATCTATGGGTTGCAACAGAAGCTTTCTGTTAGATAGACTATTAGCCATTTGTCACACTAATATTTTAAAAATTGCATGAAATTAAAGTTAACTTTATTTAATAAATTGTATATTAACCTCTCAACACTCTAGGCCATATTTTGTCAAATCCCTAGCGGTCTCATGAGGTCGCACCCACCCACAGCACTTTAACCCATAAAAACTTATATATAGAGATTACTTTTCAATTAAGAAGTTTGGCATTATATAATCAGTATGAAATACTCTATCCTCTAGTGCAATAAAAAAGACTGTTAATCTATGAATATTTATTTATAATCTACGTTTATTTCGTACGCCATTTTCGCGTGAATGTTATTGTGTTATTAGTGTTTTAGTATAGTGTTTTATTTATAAAGTTGCAATGAAAGTTTTTATGTGAATATAATTTATCTTTTTACGTAAATAATTTCGAGTAATACATATTGGAACGATTGTGATTTTTATGCTGCCGACATTCGCTTGGTATGTTTTGTTTTTGTTATCAAAATACAATAGTCTTTTTGTAATGAAGTAAAACCTGTTTATACCACATCCACAAGATAGAGAATTTTCTATAGATTTTATAATGCTAAAGTTCTTCATAGAAAAGTAGTCTCTAAATATAAGTTTTAATGGTTTTAAGTGCTGTGTGTGGGTGCGGTCGCATGCGACCGCTCGAGATTTGCCAGGCACATGCGACTGCACGGGATTTTTATGGCGCTTGAAGAGTTTAAACCGCACCGGCTTAGCATGGGTAATTTATGGATCTCGATATCAGCGCCACCTCTAAATCCCATTAATCTAAACCATCCAGGCTCCCACTCAAACACACATATTTTTTAATCGAAATCAGTTCAGCCGTTTAGGAGAAGTTCAAACGAACATACGTACAGAAGATACCCCATGATATATACATAAAGATGACATAGACATTTTACATAAGTCTACTCAACTTACCGGATTAGACCTAGTCGTCAGACGAGGTATATTCAGCAAAGATGAAATTTTTGTTGGTTTAACTCTTGCAAGATCACGTCGTAGAAAGCTGACGCCGCGCGCGTCCCCTGCAAATGGCGCGAAAAATTATACACTAAGCTCACTTCGAGTCTCACCCGGAACCATCAATTTACTTTTACGGCCCATATAATAACACTGAGTAGTATTTTTTATGTACTACGAAATATTTTTGTTTCTTGTCCAGAGGAGATTCCTAGTGTTTGAGTACGTCTACAAAAAAAAATTTCGTGGGCATGTAATGGCTGTCGTAACTAATAGGGGAGACCGGGGATGGTTGACCAAATCTCAATGAAAACGTTTGTATTTTCTTTATTTTAGTGTATATAACCGTAAAAACCATTATATATGATAAGTAAACTATTTAAAGCTTCTAAAAAAAATAACAAAGAGCTTGCCATCAATTATGATTTTATGATATAGTGCACAAGCCTTATTTTGTAGAACAC
Organism: Parnassius apollo; assembly: GCA_907164705.1. Lineage (NCBI taxonomy): Eukaryota > Metazoa > Arthropoda > Insecta > Lepidoptera > Papilionidae > Parnassius > Parnassius apollo. The sequence goes on along the minus strand of CAJQZP010000885.1, from coordinate 782,637 downwards.
GAAATACTAGTCAACCTACCTCAGACCCGGGGTTGGTTGTAAAAATTAGTGCACTCAAAACAAAATGTATCTTCGTCATCACCTTTTTCGTCATTATTCCTTATTCGCCTTGTTCGTCATTATTCCTATTATTTCTCTCATGGAGAGCTTTTTATCCTTTTTCTTTTCCCTTACACTTGTCTTGGTTTCTTTGTTTTCTTATTTAGCGTTTTCTTTTTCAGGTTTACTCTATAAATAGTGCAAACTTTCGTGTTTCATAAGGAGTGTAAATCCATAGTAAATATCAGCTACCTTCTTATGGTAATTTTGTGATGCAAGTTCTTTCTCTAAATTTAGATCCCGTAATTTCCGGATTACTTTCTAACATTTTCTTCATTTTTACCAAATTTATTTTGCTGTATACGAGTAATTATTGCTCTATCGAAGGCATCTTTGTGTGTACCTCCTCGATAAGTCTTACTTTTGTACGCTCGCATGTTTCTGTAACAACAAACATTAAATAAACTAAAAAAAGACTCGCTTTATTCCAAGTTAAATATATCAAGGATACTATGGGGTAGGTTGACTAGGTGGTCAACCAGCCCCAAAATAAGTTGGTATACCAGCCAAGGGTCGCATGGTACAGCCTCAAACCTGGGGCGAATTAAAATATAATTATAAGTAAGAAAAAGATTAATAATCAAACTTCTATTTTAAATTACTTGGAAGTAACTATGAACGAGTATTTAGTAGGTGTTACCACAAAAATACTATGAGAAAAATAATTATTTTCATGGTTTCTTTTTCGATAATATGCTCCTTTTCCCGAACAACGTGCGTTTGCGATGCCATGCTCCCAGTACCTGAGCAGGGGAATAAAACGATTTCTCGCGTCTAGTTGGATGAGGCAACACTTGCAAGTATATTGAGTTATTGACAGTAAGTCAACCTGCCCCTATAGTCAACCATCCCCGGTCTACCCTACTTTTTCTCACAGTTTGCTTCTAACGTTTCCTTTACCTATTAGCTTGAAGTAAATCAGCACTCACATTGCAAGACAATTTTATTTTTGCCAGTATTTGGAATCCAACATAGACTGTTCGCGTACCAGGTGTCACTCCGTTACCACATGGTACAGTCGTATGCTTATATTTATAATAATTTCTATCCTATCCTATTACTAAATAAACACCAATTAGGTGTTATACATTTTTATGGCACATTTTGTGTTTAAAACATTTTTCCTTTTACAATATATTTATCTGCTATTTAACATAGAAATCTTCAATAATTAAAAACCCGGAAAAACAATTGACCCTGCAAACTATCCGTGGAACTCCCGCTTATTTTCGAGCGCAACGCTCGAAAATTTGTTCAAGTTTCTTTTGGTTTTTATTTTAGGATGACCCTAGGACCTCAAAACGAGAAGATGAAAATGAAATCCCGTTCTCAAAATCTGATCGAAATCTATAACTTCCTACTTTTGAAAATTATTAATTTTCAGAGCGGGAAGTTAAAAAAAAACAGAATGAAATAGACGGAGATCAGCGCTGAAGATACGAGTTGGAGGGAGTTACTTAGAACTCCGCTGAAACTTATATAATCTTATCCAACTTGAAATAAGACATAACAGATAGGTAGGTACTCTGTCATGACCAGATACGTCTTAACTACTAAATTCCAATACGGTCTTACACCCAGACAAACAAAGACTGCTTAATCAGTCTCCTGCTTAATCAGTCTCCTGCTTAGATATTCAATCTCTAAGCTAAGTCAGTTCAGTATCCGCTTGGCTTGCGAGATGGTCTAATCAAAAGATTTTCGTTAAAGTGGTATTAAAATAATATTTTCATTATAGCGTTAAGACTTGATAAAATTTAGATACCATTTAATTACACTCATCATTAGTCATCATTACGAACTATCAAATTCCAGACATTAAAATAATTTGGGGGATATTTGCCACGGTTGCCATGCTTAACAGGCGAGTTGCCAACCACAGTTATTTATTATTTTGAGTAGTTATCAGGAAAATGGTTTTGGTTGCTCTGGCGCCTGCATTGACACACTGTACGATCTGTGTTTAGTGCATGCTCTTACCGCCACTGCAAGGCGACACTTATTAAATAAATTTAAAAATATATATACATACGCTGAATCTTTCTTCAGGCGTGCTGCAGTATTCGCATTGTAATTCCTATTGCTTTAATATTTTATGGTTTATAATAACCCTTGGGATTTTGAGTCGCTTGAGTCCCTTGGGTCGCTTTCAAGCTGTTTTTAAAATAAATTTTGTAAATAATTTGTAACCACTCATATTGTAATTTTTTTTAAATCCCGCAGTGTTTCTTTCTGATTCTTTCCAGGACAGAGGTTCTTTTTTCCGAACCAATGGTAAAAGTAAAAAATTACTTTGAATAAGAATTATTTTTGATCTATATCGGATAAATATTATTCTATTCTATTCTATTGATAATCTAAAATCTAAAGAAAACTATTATTTACAAAAGAGGTTAGTGACGTAGTGGATTTGTTGTGCTGTAAGTTCGTTTGTCTTCTCAGTTTTATTTAAAAAACCGTAGTGACGTGGAAAAGCTCAATCACCGCCAGAGAACCTTGTCATCAAAGGACATCGCCTCCCCGCATCCGGGTATCTAACATTTCACTACATTTCACAAATCAGCAGCGCTCATAAAAAAATAAAATTACAGCCTATATACGTCTCACTGAACATCTGCACAGAAATCTCTTTTCTAAAATAGAATCAGCTCTTATATTTAATATGTATGAAAGGTTTAGGAGAGGCCTACGCCGCAGAGGCGACTAATATTAACAGTAATTTTTCATATACATATACATATATATATATATATATATATATATATTTACTGGTTATATATGTGTATATATATATTACCAGAAAAAATTCATACATATTACCATACTAAGGCACGTGAGTGTAATATGGTCACCTTAAGCTTTACCGCCCTATTAAACCAAAACTAGGAGGAGGATAGAGAGAAAAATCTCTAATCGTATACTATAACCAATATACAATAAGAAAAAAGAAAGACAAAAAAGCTTTGGTAATAATTTGGAACACTTCGAAAAATGATCTTAGAAAAAACTAAACTATCTAAAATATTTACTATGTATAATGTCAACTGTCAAATAACGTCGTAAAAGCAGCGCCCTTTTGACCTTTTATTATGTGATTGACCGATGAAGAGCCATCGTATCACAAAGCCATCTATGCAAACAAGACTGTTAACTGTTTTTGAGTTATAAGAAAGTGACCATATTACCCGGATGACCATATTACCCTCACGTGCTATATGTTAACCTAGATTAATCTTATGCAAGCTTGACGCATTGTTGTTGAAAAAAGGGCTATTATTATTATTGATTCTGCCGTTAGGCAACATGACAAAAGAATTTAAAACACACCTTGTTAAGATGTCATTGATTCAAAGTATTAATCTCAATTTTCGCTTGTAGTCCTTTTATTCGTTCAAAGTAAACGAGGCCAATAAGCGTCTCGGTTGCTTTCATTAAACCACAGCGCCCCCCTGTTATGCTATCGATCAGCTTTTGTGTAGGGGCAGGTCCTCTCAAAACAGTCTTGAGTTCTCAAAGCGAGACTCGCTATTAGTCTTATTGGTCCGACCATTGAAGCAGACGCCTAATAATTATGATGACGCCGCGAAATACGAGTCAGAGATACGGTTTGTTGGTTTGTGTCTTCAGTAACAAATACTGCCTTCTTGTTCATTTGAATAAATTATTACATTGCATAGCTTCATTAGCTACTTATCCTTCGGAGGGTTATTAGAAATAGATTTTTGACAAGTTTTAAAAGAATAAGTGTGTTTTTTTTTAGAATAGGTGTAATAAACGAGCGTACAGTCCACCTGAAAGTAAGTGGTTACTGCAGTCTGTGCAGCCTTTCACTTTCCTGTTACTTGATGACTAAAATAAGTAATAGGGTGATGGTACCTACCCGAGCGAACTCCTAGGTAGGAAACGAAGCCCTAGCACCTACTAAACTTCGTACAAAAGTAAAGTAAAGTAAAGTTACAGCCTATATACGTCCCACTGCTGGGCTCAGGCCTCCCCTCATTTCTGAGAGGGTTTAGGGCAAGGAAGTGTCCGCCGCGCTGCCCAAATGCGTGTTGACGAACTTCACATGTCTTCGAAATATTTTTTTTCTTATTCCTCAGACATGCAGGTTTCCTCACGATGTTTTCCTTCACCGCCGAGCACGTGGTAAATCAGCACTTAAAATTGCAATTAACAATTTCATTAGTGCCGGCGGGGATCTAACCCGGGTTACTCGCGTTCTGTTATATTTACAGCGAGCGTTAACCACTGAGCTACCACGGCTCTTCGTACAAACTGAAGAATAAAACCAATCAATCAAAAGGACTTTCTTTTCTGCACTAAACCCTCGAACCAAACAAAACATCCATTTAAAACAACTACGACCAAAGCGCTTCTGGATTTAAATCTTAATCAATGAGAGATTTATATACCTACATATGTACCGCAGCATCCACTTGTAGTCAGGTTTACTGTAACCTCGTCTGTCAGTCTGTCACCCTTACTTCTATGAAAAAACCCGTGCACTACATACTAATTAACAATGCATCTTAATAACTTTTTATAAAAACACCACGTTTGCAGACTATAAAGATTAAATAGGTAAGATGTTACTAAGAAAGAATTCAGATTCCTAAACAGAATAAAAGAAGTTTAATAAGCAATTTATTAAACAAATCTTGAGCAAATCGCTACGCCAAGAACAAGAATTTTAATCAAATATTTATATTACTCTCCCAAAAATTTGTTTATATTTCTTTTAGAATGGTTTGCTAACATCATAAACGTAAATTATTTATTTATAACAGAATGAAAGTAAAATATAAAATAATAAGGCTATTTTAAAAGTTTCAACAAATTAATATGAACTAAAAATAATATCTGAAAGTCTTTATAATATAAACACTGATAGGTAGAGACACACGAACTAATTAATTCGAAAACTAATCCAAACCAACATTAACCGAATTGTACGCGATTAGCCCCGGGTTCGATCCCCACCGGCACCGATGAAATTGTCTATTGAAATTATAAGTTATCACGTGTGAAGAAAAATATCCTGACGAAATCTGAATGTCAGAAAAATAAAAAATAAAAATTTCGAAGAAACAAGTATTTTATGTGGTAGAACCATGCTGCATTAGTAGTATAGTTGTAGCACGAATGGGTCAGCTCGACCGGGGAAGGACCACGCTCTCACAGAATAACAGCGTGAAATAGTAGCTTAATGCTGCTGTATTTCGTATGGTGAGTATAGAGAACCGGAGACACTTTTTACTGGAAACAAGGCATTCCATCTTAGTCCTCACGGGTGACAACGCATCTGCATTTCGTTTTGTAATTGAGGATACATGTAAATGTCTATGGGCCGCAGCAACCACTTATCATTAGGTGGACTGTGTGCTCGTTTGTCGCTCAAACCTATAAAAAAAGAGAAAAGATGTCCGCCAACAACAACACGCTTTGGAGCAGAGCGGTGAACACTTCTTTGTCTTAAAAACCCTGTCAAAACCGAGAAAGGCCTGTGCCCAACAGTGGGACGTATATAAGCTGTAATAATCCAGACTTGGGGTACATAGAGTAAGCGAGGCTTTCTTTTTATTAATCGTAACTTTTAAAATGTCATCATGTCTCCTACGTGCTCTGTTAATACGAGTACGAGGCCAGAATATGAAAATTTTGTATCGTGTTATATTAGGTCAGGGAAAAAGCTTCTTCTTATTTTATATACAAATGAGACGGGCGAAAGTGCATAGAAAGCTGGGCCTGATGTTACGGTAACGATTACTGCATTATTTTATTTATATACCAATACCATTTCCAAAAAAACTAAAATGTTTACGACGGCTTCATGGTAGAAAAAAAAATAGGATGTTATTGATTTGTATAAAAACAATGTTATTGCTTACGTTACGCTTACAATGTAATTCTTATACCAAGCTCTCACATTATACTTTAAGAAAATATTTATTAGACTTTATTGTAAACTAGACTTTAACGTAATTTTATGTATTGTAAGACATTCACACATAGAGGATTCAGACGCCGCCGTCCAACTAAATTCTAGAGGTTTGAAATAATTATAAAAAAGGTGAGGGAGTATGAAATAAAAACACTTTCTCTTTTATTGATTTATTAATCGTCCACTTCATCGTAAACAAATGAAATATCGTCTAAAAACGGTGCATGCGGTATTAAATTCTCTTGACGCCTTGCGCAGCTTAGGTACCATATTATGGACATTACATGACAACAGCAACCTACAGTTCTTTTTGCTACCAAGCAATTAAAATAATACTGTTTGATGGCCTCTCCACCATTAAGAGAACTGTCAACTAAAATATATGTAAAATATGTCTTTGAGCTTAAGTATGTCTCGATTTTATTCGACCACTTAATAGCCAGCTAGAATGGTTGGATATTGACAGTTCTCTTAGGGTTGCTGACCGTTTCTCGACACACTTCTATTTCATATCTCCCATCTAGTATGTGTTCCCCATAATGGGACCTAGCCTACTTAATTTGATAAATACCTAAAGATATTTTTATTAAATCACTATGTGTGAGCTGGGGAAAATCATTTAAATTATCATTTTGCACGTGTATTCTTGTAAAATCAGAAAAGAAACCGTCAAAATCCTTTATACGCAGCCAGAGTCGTTAAAGATCAGAATATTATTACAGCACACAAAAACAACAGAAAATATTCACTACCACCGTGAGCTCACAGCCAAACAAACGTAACAAACGATTTAAGTGACGCTTGAGTTTTTGAACCACTGACCTCTATATATACAAGTACACTGGACTGGCTATACCATACAAAATGACTGTGCCAATTTGAAGCGCCGCTAAAGGATGTCTTGAAAAATAAAATTGACATAATATGCCAAAGTCTGTTTTATTTATATTGTCTTATTTCATAAGTCTGTATTTTAAACTTTTAAACTAAAAAACGAAAGTATTTTGTTGTTTGATTGTGTATAATATTAGTTACATAATAAGAATTATTTTTATTAATAATGAGAGTGTGCTTCATCTGTAAAACTCGTTACCAAAAGCGAAGTGGTATAACATTTCACAAGTAGGTGAATTTGCAGCAAATATTAAAGAAATTAAAACTATTTGATAATATAAGTACTTAAAAAATTGTTACTAATCTTAATATCATATATACCAACATGTTTGGGTGTATATTACTGAGTTTTGATAAACAATAAAATTCAATAGGGTTGTCGAGTTCCTTGTCTATAATACTTATCGATGTTCTTTCCTACTCATATCTGTTAACATACAAAATTGCCAACAACGGATGATTATCAAACGTTTATTTAATTAACAGGTTTCCAACTGAACCTAGACTAAAATTATGGCTTAAAGGCATAAATATTGTGAATTGGCGTCCGAAACAAAATGATCATATTTGTTCCAAACATTTTACAGACGACTGTTTTATTAGACATGAGAACTGCACCACTTTGAAAAAGTGCAGTATACTGACAATATTTTCTGATACCAGTACCAGTAAGTATAAAAGTATTAGATTATTATTTCGAATGTTTTTTTTATTTCTTCTTTCCTCATTTTCTACCAAACTCAAGGGCCATAGGCAAGTGTCGAAAGATCGCCCGATGATGTCGAGCCACGTTGTATGTGTGTTAGAGGGCTGCGGCTAGAGGATATTCCTCTCCCTGGACCGCTGTAGTCGAGGTGGAGTCGTAAGGGAAGAGGAGTGTTGGTATGACGATTGGCGATGCGCCACTCGACTATCTCTCGCGACTTTGGTGAGGCTGCACCACTTGCTGCTTCCAAGTGCTCGTTTTTTCCTGGCTCCATTCACATATCGGGCTCGGGGAGTCCGTAGTGCAGCTCGTATCTCTATAAATGTTTCCTCGGTTTAAGATTTTTGTAGAATATTTAGAGTCGATACCAGGAGACCCGACGGTATGGGTTTAGTTGCTTGAAAGATAGAGATAAAGCTTTAGTGTGAGATACTACTTGCGAACACTTTGACAGCATCCCATCTCAGGGGTACCTCGTCTAAAGCAGGTGTGACATTAGAGGAAACTGAACCAAGTAAATAGCCCAGAGTATCTGGAAGATAAGTACATATTTGTGCAATTTGCTGTAGAGACTATTGGTCCGTAGGGTGCACGTGCGGTGTAGTTCCTAAAAAACTGCATCTGCGACTGATGTTGTTGTTTAGTAAATATATAACTTTCTATAAATTTTAAATAAATAGTCGGTATTATACGCATGCCACCTAGTGTCAGTTGTACCATGCGTTTAACCTACGCACAAGTGCAACCAATAAGTTGACTGAGTTTGACCGCAATCTGATAAACGCTATGGCATCGTAGAAAGTACGAACAAACATAAATTTATATAGTAGAAAATATTTTACTGTCTATAGACAGACCTGTAGATGATTAGAATAGGCGTTATTATAGCAGCTGATTTGTTTTTTATAATACTAGAACTAAATGAACGGTTGACAATAAGTTATTCTAGAAATTATGTTTTTATTTTTATTTTCTGTAGTTCGTTTAATCTTAATAATTTTTTGGTTGACTGGTTAAGGGCTATAATGGCTATCCGAGTACAGAACCAGAGTACAAAATTAATCCAACTGTAGAGAGGTGTAAGACGACGGATGACGTTATATCCCCGAAACTCTTCACCGCTGCATTGGAAGACGTTTTCAAGCTACTGGACTGGAAAGGATACGGTATTAACATCAATGGCAAGTATATCACTCACCTTCGATTTGCCTAATATAGTCCTTATGGCAGAATCGCTGGAGGACTTAAGCAATATGCTCAATGACCTCAATAGTGCCTCCCAATGGATGGGTCTTAAGATGAACATGGACAAAACAAAGATCACGTTTAATGTCCATGTCACACCTATGCCCGTAGTTGTTGGGAGCACTAAGCTCGAAGTTGTTGACGAGTACGTTTATCTGGGTCAAATAGTCGGATTAGGAATGTCCAACTTCGTCCGAGAGGTCAATCGACGGATTCAACTCTGCTGGGGAGCGTTCGAGAAATTACGACACATCTTCTCGTCAGGCCTATGTTCAGCAGTGGACTTGTGAAGACTTTTAATGATGATGAATGATAATGGCATTATATTAATGTGATACATAAATAGAATTGACGTTATGGGTAGAGTCGATCTATCCATAGAGTCTATTCTATTTATTTAGGTATAGGTAGGGTATAGAATTTTTATCGATATAATTTGGTACACTGTCTTATCCCTATTATTAGTTCCGTGTCGTGCACTTCTGCTGTCAGCGCCAAAATGGCGGAAATCAAATCGCTTCAGCATGTCACGGTGTATAGCCAGTCCAGCGTACTTGTATATATAGAGGTCAGTGTTTTGAACTAACGTTGACATTTTCGCTTTGTGGCCTGTATAAAACATTGATAATTATTAATCTATTTTTACGACTTATTTTTCAGTTTTTCAGTCAATTTATTTTTACGACTTTTTTGAAACCTTGAAGTGTCACGAGGAAACCTTTATTTAAATAATAATTTTCTTAAACTTACCTAAAGAAGAAAATACTGAATTTTTATTCTTTTTTTTCTACTTTTGTATCAAAATCGGTTAATTAACCTATTTCATCCGGCAGCATTGTGTAAAAATGAAAATAACGGAAGTCAGTATTATTTTTATTTAATATTCATTGTCTTTTGCTGTGATAAAACCGCTTAATATTTCATTAATATTAACTACAAAAAACTGTAAAAAAATATTGATAAATATTTCACTTGTGTAATGGTTAGGCCCAAATTCACCCGTCTCCTTTAAGATATTTTTTTAAGTCTAATTAAATTTAATTATATACGTGCCATTTTGTTTGATAACTTGTTGCCATCTTGTAGGTAGTGACATTATCCCGTTACTGTAGAATCTTGGGATATTTGATTAAAAAAATGAGACAAGTGGTTTTGTCAGTCCCCTCTTGATGTTAACTAATACTATCGAAAGAATTCTGAAGAGACCGAAACAGGTGCAAATCTGAAGGTACAAGGTCAGGACTATATGGTGGATGCTTTAACACTTCCCAACCAAGCTCTCTCAATTTTTACTGAGTGACCAAAAATTTGTGTGATCTGGCGTTATCATGATGAAAAACCACTCCTTTTCTGTTGATATATTCCGGCCGTTATTACTCAATTTCTTGCTCGAGACTTATTAATTGTTGACAGTAGAGATTCGGATCGATGGTTTTGCTCGGCGGTAAAAAATCATAATAAACGATGCCCTTTCAATTCCACCATACACACAGCATCCACTTATTGCGTGTTAATCCGGGTTTCGCTTGTCTATGAAGCTTGACTGCCCTTGGATCATGATTTTTTCGCACGTTTTTGTCGTAGGTGATCTATTTTTCATCACCAGTGAGCAATCTTTTCAAAAATAGTTCGGTTTCATTAAGTTTCAGTAGAGAATCGCAAATGAGTACACGATTCATTTGGGTTCTTTCAGTCAGCTCGTGTGGTACCCAAATATCGAGCTTTTTTGTATAGCCAAACTTTTTCAAATTGGTTAAAACTATTTTGTGGTCAATCTTCAATTCCTTGGATATGTCATAACTACTAATATGCCGATCTTGCTCTACTGTTTCAAAAATGGAATCGACTTTATCCCTACAAGGGCGACTAGAGCAAGCTGCATTTTGTCATCAAAACTCCCGGACTAAAAACGCTTGAACTAACTTTGTGCTTCGTGTAACTCACTGACTCTGCATTAGGTCCATAAACATCACAATTTCTTTTCGCAGAGTCACATTTTTTCCCTTCTTTATAATAAAAGTTCAGAATGTATCGAATATGTTCAACAAAATACTAAGAAACTTTTTATATTATTAGAGATGATTTGTTATATTTACGCGAACACTAAACATTAAATGGAACAAATTTTTCTTACTTTATCACGTTTAATTTTGACGTTCAGTCTTAGAATATGAATATAACTGAAGGTAGCCAGGCTAACTATGACATCGGGAGTTAAACACCTAAGTCCATATCCATGCTGTAAAATACCCGAAACGTCGGGAATTAAAAAGGCCAAATTAAACGCGAGAAAATCCGTAAAATTACTTTTATTTAATGTGTTATATACGAGAAAGCTAGACGATATATATAGATAACTATATATATAGTACCCGGTTGACCGAGCTTTGCTCGGTATTTTTCGCTCGATTTTTTTTATTCGTGTGATTTGAAAATTATATTTAGATACAAATTACATACGGATGAAATAAGAATAATATTTTTTGATCTTAGCGACATAATAGAACAAACTGAACTGTTTATTTGAATAAAAAATCATGAGTGCAATTAGTTTAATTTAAATTTTCGTGTTTTTAAAATATACTAAAAAAGGGCTCGATAAAATAGATTTTCTCAAAAAAGAAAGGAACTTGAAAAAAAAATTAAAAAAAGTCGTCGGTCTGGGCTCGAACCATGGTATTACGATCTTGTGACCGCCCAATATATCAATTAAGCTATTTGTAATCATTAATAAACTGTTAAAATTTACCTTCTTATTCTAACGATATTGTAGCAGTTTTTCATTGCCTAAAAACACGGACAAAAAGACATTTTCTAAAAATAAATCCTAGCTAGATCGATTTATTGCCCCCGAAACACCCTGCACACAAAATTTTATGAAAATCGTTGGAGTCGTTTCCGAGATTTCGATTATATATATATACAAGAATTGCTCGTTTAAAGGTATAGGATATCGCTTGGTTTTTAATTCTAGGAAACTAAGAAAAAATTTTGTACTCGCTCAATCCTATCAATGTAAATATTATAATTATGGTTCCACGCTTGTGAGTCTTCTCCAAATGGCTCCGAATGAAAGCACAATAAAAATGTTATATAGTAGTTTACAGTTCTCCTCTTTCCTATAATTTAACTTTAACTATATATTAATAAAGAAGTATAATAATACATTATATTCTTCTTTATCAGTACAGTCAGTCGCAACGCGTCTACTGCCAAAATTTTATCGTCTTAACTCCCCTCTTTAAGCCTACTACATACTGCTTATGGTGTCCTATCAACAAATATCAAGCCAAACTACATACTCCATATTATCGATTGGGTGTAAAAGTATTAAATCAAAAACCATTATGATTATGCATTACTTTTTTAAACATTAAACGACTTCATACCTACGTCATTTTGAAAACAATATCGATAATAAAAGATTTTACAAATAAATTTGTTACAATGTGAAATCAGTCATGCAGCATTTTAATATATTTCATGCCGAGAGTTGTCAAAGTTCAAACAATTCCTCAAGTCGTTGGATTGTTCTCCTTACGTGACAACTTCACGAGCGATTTACTTCGCACGAAGCGTCAGTAAATCCAGCCCACTGCGGCGCTAATCCAGACGAACTTCAAATTTCCCCGGCGCATAAATTCTCGTGGTCTCCGGGGGTGCTCGCCTGCGATATATAGCTTTGGATTTTCCAATTAGATGCAACCTGAGCTTCATATTTGCTTTCAGGATTATAAATTGCAATTTGAGCCGGGAATCATGGGTTAGCCCCGATACGGATAGCACTTATTGAGTTATAAATGTTTCTTGTAGGGAAAAGCTACGATTTATATGGAAATTGAATTTCTCTACTGTTCCGTATCGCCTTTGCAAACCGTAAGAACGATAAGGAAAAAATTTGCAACGCAATTTGATTGTGCCTTTGTCGATATTTTTATCGGGAGAAAATAAACATTTACGGCGTCGACTTTATCTAACTTGACGATGAGAAATACAAGACTATTTGTTTCCTTCTTCTTATATCGCGTAAGGCAGTAAAAATATACTGAAATATATATTTAGGGCGACACATTCTAATTTGAAGAAGCATTAATGTTTTTGCCATTTGCATATGGTTGCCATGATAATATTGTTTGTGAAAGATCTAACTGTGAAAGCAAAAATAATTGCATGGTTTCCGATAGATAGAATGATAACTTTATTTTACTAACTTAGGAGTAAATTATTCAATTCTTCGCACGTACTTGAGTACGTACTCCCCCTAAATGGTAATGTAGCCTTAGATTAAAATCTTACTATCTTAGTAAAAGCCTGTTCACTAAAGTCACCATTATTGTATTCTGATAGAAAGACTGATTGCGACACATCCCAATTTTCACTGTTTATACATTATAACCGTTACAACCTATTAAAGTCCACTGCTGAACATAGATCTCTGCCATAGGTTGCCCCATAGATTGCCTCATAGTGGTCATACTTGCCATAGTTGCCACACCTGGCAAGCGAGTTGATAAAAGCAGTTTTTTATTTTTAATCGTTATCAGGAAAACGCTGTTACATTTCTCTGCATTTGTTTCCTTCTATCGCCTCTTACTACACCCACGGGATGATATGCATTATAAACGACGAATTAAAACGCTCCGTCCAAACCTTTGCTATACCTCCAACGGATGGACAAAAATCTACCGTACGTATTGTTGTCCATGGAAAAGGGATGTAGAAATCAAACCATGTCATTTCTGCACACTTACAGCTTACAGGTTTTATAATATTAAAGACTGTAGAGTTAAAAACAAGTCCTTAAAAATATAGGTGGGTGTTTTTAAAACTTTTATGTTAAAATACCCACAAGAAGTATTTAAACTATACCCATTATGCAAACACAAAACTTACCTGTCTCGTTCAGATTAATTACTAAATCATCTGTGCTCGTCTCTATTCATTTTAAAAAGGTACATTTTGAAGATGTTATTAATTTGAACGCTGCTTCAATTTAAAATAAATAATAATATGTACCTATTCTGTTCACTAGATGAAGGGGCTTCTTTTCGACTAAAAGTGTTAATCGAAACAAGGTATTACCGGTATTACCCTATTATTAAACTTAACTCAGATATAGGCTACTTGTTTTTGTAGTTATCATCATCATCACTTTTATAGATATACTGCTGAGTAATAGGGCTCCCGCAGAGATTTCTTGAAAGGACTGTCCTTAGTCACCTGCATTCATCGGCTCCTAGTCTGTCACATCCTTTCGTTACTTCATGTGTTGGGGGACGCCCTATAAGGCGCTGGCACGAATAAAGCTGTCACGCACCACTACCTACGCATTATGAGCAACCCTTGCTATTTCAGCTTACTACTTTAACTACTCCCAACAGAACGGAGTTCTGAATCATTCTAATTTTATTTCAATTGTAGGTAATTTCGTTCTTCAGAAATTGTAGTTAGCGCATATTCGAATGGTGGTTCGAATTGGAATCACCAGAACGAAATACTTTAGCTGTCCGCCGCTATTGCGCACGTAAACGCAATCGACGGAAATGTTTTTCTTGATAACTTTAATTAATTGAAAATTATTTCGGATAAAAATATCCAGATGTGCCTAAAGGCCCTGGATATGCTTGATCGTGATCGTGATTCTCGATTCGAATTGACTATGGTGTAACCTTTTGAAATTCGAAACAAGGTCAGTTTGAATCGAAAACAGAATCAAATGCTAAATCAATTTCAGGAGCCGGCAGATAATTTTCTTAAAATTGACAGGCATTTATTTATTTGTATTTAAAATTATGTAGATATATTCAATTGTTTACTGTCCTGGAATACAAACCGAATTAATAAATTAATTTTCATTTAAACAATGCAAAGCTCTTTGAAAACCCGTTAATAATAGATTTCAGCCTTATTGTAGGCTAACCAATTCCAATTTATTATTCTGCTTCATTACCGTTTGTAACATCAAGATAATGAATGGATAATTATGTTAATTTATTTACTTTGTAAAAATAGATATTTGTGATTCGTTTAACTAAACCTCTTATAACAATAGGAAAAGTGGTACTTCGGGAGATAAGCGTTGTGAAATTGAAGGTGATTCAATTTTATAGTACGCGAATACACTGAGTTCAATCCCCACACAGACACCTAAGAAATTATTACTTGCAATTTTCGTGCTGATTCATCAGGTTCTTAACAATAAAAAGTTAACTTTAAAATAATCGGGGCCATGTTACATCCGGCAATCTGCGTTGGGGCAAATCGTAACATATTAACGCTCATTAAACCTCATACTTAATTGAATTACTGGTCTAAGCAAAAAATTTACGCCCCAACTACGAGTACTACTAATCTAGGATAATTTATTCAGCATCTATCTCTTTATATTAAATAATGCATTTATGTTGGTAAGAATTACTTTGCCCATATCCGTTCAATGAAATAAAGTGATGTGTCTTACCTAGTTCATAGAACACCTCCCGCCCTCCCTCAAACGTCACCACGTCACCACTAATACCAGCACCACTACTCCGCTAATTAGCGGTCAGCCACTGCAGTCTACATCACCTGAGGATGTCTCGTGTAGAGGCGAAACACGTGTCGTATTATCGTCGATGGTGTGTCTTTCCCAGTGTAGTGGTGTTGGGAGTAATGGTGGCTGGAATTAGTGGTATTAATAAGACTAAATCACATACATTTTCGTTATTCTTATTTTCTTTACAGTTAGTTATTATTACAAAGTTACAGCGAAAAAGCAATTTTTTTATATTATAAAAAGAAATTATTGTATACAGTCTGTTTGCAGTTCCGACTCAGTTGTGAACAGATGTATCACGTTATAAGTACACCACACAAACAATGTTTGACATCTACATTCTACACGGGCAAGTTGTACATTCAGCGACTTACAGTCGGCGCAAAATACAAGACACTTTCATATGCAACTATCCAACTTGAAAATTAGTTTATTATCAACGCTAGATTAATGTTTGCGGTTACAATTTACTTTATTCTTATTGACGTTCGTATTATTTATGTTTGTCGCATAATACTTTAAGTATAATACTGAAAAATATATTTGGAAGCTGGAAATAATCATTGATGAACTTAATAAGTGGCACTTATAATCTCGTTATCGTCCTGATTGAAATAAAAATAAATTGAGCTATCTTTATTTAATATTTGAAATTGAAGTTAGCTGTTAGTTTAACTGCCGTTTCAAAATGAGGCTCCTCTGATCGGAAGAGACTTTTTTCGTGTGGCAATCCTCTCATTTTTTACTTGATTTATTATTTAGAAGTAAGAGTTACAAACGGGGTACTCAGTCCACCTAATTGTAAGTTTTCAACATGGAAGAGGCATGCTTCAGCTATATTGCAGCACGAATGTTACGAACTTCGAAATAACGAGACGTTTTGTCTTAGTCGGTGTAGGCCACTTATCACCAGGTGGATTGTGTGCTCGTTTGTCACCCTTAATCTATAAAAAAAAATTAAAGCAATGTTTCTTTTTACTGAACTTCAATAAATGAACAGAATTTATTATTCACAAACAAGAATAACAATATCTAAATGTGGATTTCCTGTCGATAATCGAAGTGTCAGGTGTTATGCGCTTCGCAAGCAAAACATATCCGTGTCGGTGTCAAACTTTGCAGCCTCGCCTGTATTTATGTTTATAGAGATGTTCACAACTGACAACTAACTTCAAATTGAAAATATAACTTTTGTAATACTGAATATCTGGTACTTCGTTAAATAATATCACCGTCTGCATTTTTTATAGAATATGCGTGACTAATGAGTTAACAGTCCACTTGATCGAAAGTGGATGCTGAGACCCATAGACATCTACATTTATCCTCGATTAAGATTCAAAATTCAAATGCGTTGTCACCCATCTGGACTAACATGGGATGCCTCGTGTCCAGTAAAAAAGGTGTTCGGTTCTCTACACTCACCATATGAAACACAGCAGCATTAAGCTACTATTTTACGCTGGTATTCTATAAGAGCGGAATCCTTCCCCGGTCGAGCCGACTCATTCATGCTACAACTATACTACTAATATAACTGCAGCATGGCTTAACACGTAAAAATCTTCTTCGCTTCTTTTATCTTAGCTTCGTCATAGGTTCACAAGTGTTGTCAATCTGTTCAATAATAATGATTTGCAAAAATGGAATTTTAATACCTATCTTTAAGTTTATTTGTAATCAATATATATAAGTTTTGTTATAAAATAAATGTGTCTCAAATAGGTATTAAAATTGACGCTGATATTATTCAGAATCTATCAGGAATACATACAATTCAAAATAATAAATTAAATATGATTTTCTTCGTATTTGATCTGACTGTCGCAAACTCATAAGGAGTGTGATATTTTGAATTTTGTTAGTTAAGGGGATATAGTAAGTCAGCTCAAATTCTAATTTCGCCCCCACTTCCCCGCGCGTCGTATGCTATGTACCGACTTGTTTGTAATCACTAATACTGTAAGTAGATAGGTCGTTAGACACTTATTTCATTAGGTTTATCATATTTATGCCTGTTTCTTAACGCCAAGCCAGTCGCTTCTTATTTTTATTACGGTTATTTCCCATTTTAATTTTACGTCGTCCTGTTGCGTAATGTATATTCTGATCGTAAGCGACACAACCTCCCCCTTCAAAGACCGAAGCGAAGTGACCGTGCGGCAGGAATCACGCTTCAAGAGGCCGATAGTTTAGGTAATTTCTTTTTACATTTAAAATAATGGTATTTAAAAAAAAAGTAAATAACATAAGCACTGCTTTATAGTTAGTTCAGTTAGCATGCAAAGTTTCATGATCTTATTTAAAGTATTTTATGAATAACAGCGGTTTATTGTTTATTTTGGAGGTAACTTTGGATTACTTTTCTATCGAGAAAATTTTACGAAATCGTGTTTTCGTCTAACATAATCCTTAACATTAATCCTCAGCTTTACCATATATTTATTTCAAAATTAATGCTGCAATATTTTCGCCATAACGAAGGATCTTGCTAAGCCATTTAAGATTATATTTCCCCTTAATTACCTCTATTCATTTGTCATAATTACGTAGGTAGCATTGCGTGGGCGGTGCGTATCATAGACTGTGTGACGTCTGAAATAAATGTGGCGGACATGAAATGTCAAAAACAGCGACCGCTTGGCAAGCTGGTTGGCAACCGTAGCTTTTATTTTGAGTCGTTATCAGGAAGATGCTGCTGCCCATCTCCTGATTTGTTTCTCTCTGTCACCTCTTACGACACCCACGGGATGATTTGGGGTAGTCGATATTCTTACACCGCCACTACACGGTAAATTTGATAAATAAGCTTTAATCGGATAAATATAAACTTACGACATTGAGGCTCTGTTTATATGCTTTTTCGCCGATCTATAAACATGTCCTGACAATTCGGCAGTGGAATTTTATAGGCTGTAATGGAATGGATGAAGTGTACTTATCAGAATATTCGAGTAGCTACAGTCAGCTGAGAAAATATGGAGTAATGCAAGAAGTCACGTTAATTGTTACAGTACATATTGTTACGGGGTTCGTGCTTAATGATTCGTTATACATCGCAAGCGTAACAAATACGTGTAATTTATTATGATTCGATCGAGATTCGATTCAAGCGATCCAGTTTCCGACTGTACCTGGTAACCGATTAAGGAAATTTATAAGGACGACTGAATTTTTATAAGGCGGTAGGACTTATTTTCTACCTAGGAGACCGTCTAAGTCATATTCTCCACGCCAACACAGCCCTGTGTTCATCATATAGGCTACCATCATAGATTGTCTAATATGGGGTTAATTGCTGTAGTTGCCACGCTGGACGAGCGGGTTGGCAAAAGCTGTTTTTTATTTTCAAGTTGCTATTAGTAAGACGCTGTTACCCATCTACTTGTTCGTTTTCCTCTGTCGCATCCTACAACACCCACGGGTCAATATAGGACGAACACAGAAATCTAAATAATTAGATTTCTGTGGGGACGAACTACGACGACAATGAGGAACGATATTAAATCGAATTTTGTGTTCCGGTTTGGATGTTACAACCATAATTGAATAAATGAAGATGCTCCGCGACACCGCGTGTAACCCGGTGGTGCCGCGCCATCTGAAGCTGTGCACACAGGACCGGTATGTGTGGAGGCGGCACCGCCCTCCGCTGCTCGTGCCGCCTCTAGTCCGAACAAACCTCGTAGTGAACAAAGTTCACAAGAGGATTAATATATTTTCAAGTAATCTTAGTAAACTCGCTAAGGTACTTTTATACAGAGTTATATACGTTAGTTGTAATGTTTTTATTTATTAACTGGCTTTACGGCTCAGGGTTCTAGCCCTTCTGAGCCCATCATTTCTTTCGGAATCTTCATTTTTATATTCTTTTTCTTTACAATATGCTGATGCGTCATATTGCAAAGCCCTTGAGAGATTTTGACGACAGCTCAACCCAGCGGACAGTTAATGACGACAGCCACTCAAGTTCATGAGGCGTCCAAGCGATCAAAATAACTTGAGGTTTATATTGACATCAAAGCACGTGTTTCGTCGTTTTATCTAATAGTTCACACGCGCGGACACTTAATTCACAAAATTGCATCACTTTTACTAATCAAAATCCACTTCAAAGCATTATTTAAGCAACAAAACAGGAGCGACAATCCGTCCGAGCAAACTCCGTTACTTTGTAATAATATATAGTATATCTATAGATTAGCCACACTACAGAAGGAGGTTTGTTTAGTCTGTAAGGATAGTAGTTAAGTGTGTAAGTGTGTGTGCGTAAATAAATAAATATACTCTATACCTGATAATTAATGCTAGGAGTCAGATTAATCACAGAATGTGCGGCATTCCATCTTCGTTAGTTCCCAGAAGGGACGACAAAAAACAATTTTCTCATTCTTTCTATTTTGTTTTGGTTTTGTATTTCTGTTCTTGTTACTTAATACATGTTCATGAACTACTAGTTCTTTTGTTACTTTCGTGGTATAAAAATCTTTGTGTAAATACTAATTTATGAAATGGTGTCATGTATATATGTCAGAATATATGTTTTATTGAATATGATAGGATGCGACACGTTTTGTGCATAGCAGGCCGTGTAGGTAAATTTGAAAATAAGTAGTAAGACGGAAAATAATAAATACGATAAAGTGCAAGAAAATGAACATGACCTTTATTATTATATTCTAAAGGATATTATTCTAAAGTTTAGGACATGCCAAACCACGATGGTGCAGGATGTGGTAGACTTCGCTCTAGTTCTTACACTGCCACAACTATACAACATATAACAAAAACCCTGTGGTTCCCGTTAAGTGCGTTATCAGAATCAGTATCCAAGCATATAGAAATATTTTTCTTTCAAAAAAACATTTAAAATAAAAAAATAATTAAAAAAATTAATTCGAAAATGGTATGTGGTTTTATTATCTCTGCATTGGCCGAGGAGTAAGAGGATTGTCAAAGACCCCGCATTACCGATA
Organism: Parnassius apollo; assembly: GCA_907164705.1. NCBI lineage: Eukaryota > Metazoa > Arthropoda > Insecta > Lepidoptera > Papilionidae > Parnassius > Parnassius apollo. The sequence continues at coordinate 762,241 of CAJQZP010000885.1, read as the reverse complement.
CTCGTGTCTGTTAGAGGAAATAAAACCACATACAATTTGCAAATAATTTTTTTAATTTAATTTAAAAATAATTATGGTCCGAGTTTTCTAAAAAAATATATTTCTATACGCTTGAATACTGATTCTGACAACGCAGTTAACGGGAACCGCAGGGTTTTTGTAACATGTTGTATAATAATACGTATAAAACTGACAGTTTACCTATCTAAACGATAACAAAACATCTTTTTTGTCATCAAAGTTTATGAGTCAAAGTATGTGGAAGGCTCATTGCTATTTTCGCTTCTTAGAAGATCTTTAGGTTATATCGGTTACTCAAATTCTACTGGTGTATCTGCATTATGGTTTCTTCCACGCAGAGGCACTACTCCCATATAGCAAACCCCATGTACGTATATAATGTATCTGATATATGTAACAATTGCTTGGTTCCAGGGGTGTCGTTGACGCCGTTCGTGCGACACTGGCAGCCGGTGGACTACGAGCCGTTAACGCCGGCCCGACGACGCCGCTCGCTGCCGCAGCACACGCCGTCTCCACCCTCCCCGCAGCCGTTGCGTCTGTCCTTCAGAGCACATAACAGGTAACGTGCAAAACCTTGGAGTAAATAATTTAATAAAGATACTGCGTCGCGTCGTGCGTAGCAGCAGATACCGTCAAACCAGTCCCTTAGACCAGTTTTAGAGCTCGACCGACCGTCGGTGCGCACCGTCGGTCCTGACGATACGCATAACCGATCGTCAGTTTGTAGCGTTCAGTGCTCTCCTGAACAACGAAATTGGCCAGACTGGTACAGTCACAAACACGTACACGAAATGTACGCGTTTACAAATTGCTTAATTGCTGCTTACTATGTTCGTAAACGTATAAGGAACAGAAGACGTAGATATCAGGTACACCCAATCGTCGCCCAAAGAGCACTGGAGAATTTACTACTTTATATTCATTATTGCGCGAAGATGAAGATACATTTTTTAATTACTTTAGCATGTCGATTTTGATGAGTTATCAGTGAAATGACTAACACTACTTAATACCTATAAAATCATAAAATATTACTGAAGTTTAGGTTCGATTTTCTTGACGATGATACACGCATCCGTACGGTCGCTGTAGCACTGAACGCGTCAATATGTTTCTATAGCGCGTCGGTCGACCGACGGTACGCATGCGGACGCGCTTGACCGGCGGTCCTCGTACGCAGTGCGTAGCTATATACGTCGTTCGTACGGTCGGTCGAGCACTGTAACGACTTGTGAGTTTTCATACAAATGGCAAGCGCGACCGACGTACGCACTGGCGGTCGGTCGAGCTCTAAAACCGGCCGTAATTCTACACTAGAGAAAAATCATCCGTCAAAAAGCCTTCGTTTACAGCCTACTACTGGGAAAGCTTGTTGGCCATGCATGAAAGGTGGATTGTCATCGCAGTACCGAATATACTTTTATATTATTTGTTATTAATAGAAGGATTAGAGTTTTTAATAATCGAGTTTTGTTGTTGAAAACATTAAAGATGAAGAATAGGTCTTACATCAACAAAGCACGACGCAATGTTCTTTTAAAGCTGCGTATTGATAAGAGGGATCGACGGCTAAGTAATACGAAGGATTGAAAGTGAGTAATTGAATGAATTAATGCTATTAAGCGCCCGCATAATTACAGGTTATAAGGCATATCTACAGGCTTCTTTGTTTGGAGTTGGGATACGGGTGTCTATAGGATACAGAGGCCACTAATCATCAAGTGATAGCATAGCAATCTCGTTTGTTGCTATAATGTTATAATATAAAATACATCCAGAATTTTTACCGGCCTATTTGAGAAAAAGAAATAGTTGGTTGGAATAGTTATCTCTATTTAATGATAGGAGATGGACAGCACCATGTTCTTGATAACAACTCAAAATCAACTCAAATCAAAATAATAAAAAACTGCGATTGTCAACACTGGTCGTAGTTACCAAAATCCCCTACGAGGCAACCTATGGGGCAGGTCTATGTTCACCAGTGAAGTTTTTACATTACATACATTTTCTACGAAATAGTTTCGCTTTGACATCTCATAAGAATATTTTAATTGACATGTGTTAACTTGCCTATTACTACTCAACTTTAATATTAATAAGACTGATGATATTAATGTATTATACTTTAATGATTTCTTATAATAACGCGAATATCCACCATCTGCCTGGGATCCACTAGTTAATAATAAAGATTAAATTAAATCCAAACCCAAGCATACTACTCCAAAACTTGAAAATACTGTAAGCTCGTTATGCGTAGATTGGACTAAAAATTATTAATTAAAAGTTGAAGGTAGCCTTCGTTTACATCGGGATTCCTTCTTTTACATCGGGACTTCAAACACCTCAATCCCTTGCGTTATCATGGCTGTTTTAACGTACCCGAAACGTCGGGAATTAAAAAAAGTTAACATTAAACGCGATAAAATTCATAATAAATAGTTTTATTACATTTTTTTAATAGTATAAAGGTAACAAACGAGCACACAGTCCACCTGATGTTAAGTGAATGCTGTGGTCCATAGACATCTACATTATCTTCAATTAAAAATCAAAATGCAGATGCGTTGCCAGTCCTGAGGACTGAGATGGAATGCCTCGTTTCTAATAAAAAGCATTAAGCTGCTATTTTACGCTGGTATTCTGTGAGAGCGTGGTCCTTCCCCGGTCGAGCCGACCCATTCGTGCTGCAACCACAATAAAGCTGCAGCATGGCTCTACCACGTTATAAAATGTACTATAAATTTTTACTTTTAGCTCCTAAAACTTAATAGATTATTCTCGGGTTTTTATTAAGTGAAAATACTGATATTTTCTTATCTCTTGACTCGACTTGCAACTCACGTCCGAATACCCCTTTCTACACTTAGGTTCACTGGACCACACCGCTCTAGTCTGGAAATTAATTTATGTATTTATTGTTGCTGCAGAACTAATGGGTCGGCCCGACCGGAGAGGAACCACACTCGCACGAAATACTGATATGAAATAGCAGCATAATAGTGCTGGCATGAGGCATCCTATATCAACCTGCTTAGTCCTCAGGGAAGAAAACCCAAATAATCACCAAAATTCGGTAATAGCGGCTAGCGTCAACGATCACCCCCAAAATTAATAAACAACAAACCCGCTCTGCCTACTTTTTTAATAAGCTTCACGACAGTTAAAAAATATATAATCTTCAATTCCGTAATTATAAACAAAAACAATAACTCAAGGCCTGGAGACGCTAGGGTACTTTTGACACAGAGGACTTACTATTTTAATATGAACATTAGGTAAACAAGATTTTAGAATTTGTGGTTGACTTACCAATCCCAAGATATTATTACATCGTAGGACCAAAAGTTTTTGGTAAAAGTACAGCTCATATAGTCAGGATAAGAAAGTAAGTTCTAACTATCGTTTATGCCTAATTTTGTGGTTACTCACTGATTCCAAAATATAATATCGTAGGGCTAGTATCTATTATTCCAGTTGTAATGTACACAAACAATACCATAGTTTCGTAAATATACTAACTATAACTCCTAGGTTAGATTCTTTTTTTGTTTCGTGGTTTTAAACTGACTCCAAGTCTTGATATCGTTACCAGTTTTGATATCGTAGGGCTAGATTGTTTCATAGTATAAAAATTATACTTCATAAATTAACACGCGAAAAACTCTCACTTACACGTATTCTACACATTGACTCCATCTCCTATTGTACTTATACCTCTAGTGGTTCTTAAACCGATCCCAAGAATTGATTTCGTAGGTCTAGGCGGGTATAATATGATAAAGTAAATATAAAATTACAATAATATGTATTACCTTAACTCACACGCACACTTTACATCACTCATGTTACATTCACACATCTAGTGGCTATCAATCGAACCTAAAATTTGATATCTTAGGGCTAGCTTGTTACAATGTGATAGAAATAATTTAAAAAAACCTTCGTTTATAATCATACACACTGTAGTCATACATATAAAACATACACACCACCTACACTATACACACACACTTCACACATACTGTATGTACAAAATACATAAATATCACTTAACATTTAATTATAATACATGGGATGAGCAGAACCACCCAATGCACACATTTTACATGCTTCCTGGGTAGGTCTGGCCAAGGCATAATACTGTAACTAATCATTGTTAAGGAAATAAACTATTTTAATTTAATTTTTAATTTTTAATCATGGCCTCCAGGCAGAAATTTTGTCACACTTAAACAGTCAAGATTTCGGTGTGAAGTTTGATACTGGTAGATACGTGTTCGCCCCTCGTGTTTCATAATAGCTACATACAAACAATCCATTGTCTAACTGTAATCCATTTTATGCACGCGTTACATAGGAATCACCTTAATTAATTCAATAATACGTACCGAAATTACCGCTATTGTATCCAATTACGTACAATTGAATAGTGAGAGCTTGCGTAGGTTAATGCCAGGTTCCTGCTCAATGCGTTAGATTCGAATTAACTACTTTATACAGTGTCCATAAACAGCATTTAACATACGTATACGGAATTTCACTAAATTTCTAATTCACACATCATTCACAATTAGAGTTTAGTAATACGAATGTATTATTATATTATTCATATTACGAATACATTATATTAATTTCATTTTATATTTGAACGTGCGACTAGTCCCAGCTTTGTTTAGGTGGGATCTATCAATGTAGTAATATTTAGATTTAAGATAAATCATCACACTGTTTATTTTATTAACTTTTCGATTTTACGGGAAACAGAAACAGAAACTTTTTTATTCAATGTAGATTATAAGCAATACTTATTGAAAGTCAATTTTTTCATTTACCACTGGTTCCCAAAAAAAACCTCTGTCCTGGAAAGAACCAGCAAGAAACCCAGCGGGACTATTTTTTTTTTTCAAATAATAACTTACAATCATGTTTATAATTAACAACACAACACAAATTCGAAATAGCTTGGTTGCGATCACCCTTCCCAGGGGTTACTATCATCCATAAATTCCTTAATATTATAATAACCCTTTTTATACAAACTTAGTTTAATAAAAATTTTGAACTTTGCGTATGACAAATTTTGTATATTTTCTGGGATTTTGTTGTAAAAGCGTATACATCGCCCCAAGAATGAATTACTAACTCGGTGGAGTCGAGTAACTGGTACTAAGCTTGTGTCTGTTCCTAGTATTTACAGAATGAATATCACTTATTTTTGCAAAACTACGTTTATTTTTGTGTACGTACATTACTTTTTCATAAATATATTGAGAGGCCAGAGTTAATATATTAATTTCCTTAAATTTTTGTCTCAGTGACTTTTTGGTTTTAAATTATATATTGCTCTAATGGCTCTCTTCTGTAAAATAAATATAATTTCAGTGTCAGTCGCATGTCCCCATAGCAAAATACCATACGACATAATTCTATGGAAATAACTAAAGTAAACTATTCTTGCTGTTTCAACACTGGTAAGAGTTCTAATCTTTTTTACAGCATATGCTGCAGAACTAAGTCTGCTAGCTAGTTTTGATATATGGGGGAGCCATTGAAGCTTTGCGTCTAGTGTGATTCCAAGAAAAATGGTGGTATCAACAAGACTCAGTTCTTCCCCATTTAAAATTACATTCGTATTAACATGTTTGACATTAGGAGTTACGAACATTAAACCAATTGACTACCTTAGCTATAGCATTGTTTACTTCGTCGTAATTTAATAACTGTCGTTTTAATTTGAAAATTAATGAAGTATCATCAGCAAATAATACTATATCATGGTTATCCCCTACTATGTAAGGTAAGTCATTAATATATACAAGAAACAGAAAGGGGGGTTGAGCCCTGGGCCCATTTGTACAGTCGACCCGGAAGAACTCATACTATTAATTACAACTTTTTGCGTTCTGTCACTTAAATATGATATAATTAATTTAAGAGCATCACTTCTTACACCGTAGTGTTGAAGTTTCCTGATTAATGTTTCATGGTGAACACAATCGAAGGCCTTGGATAGGTTACAGAATATACCCAAAGCATCCTGTGAATTCTCCCCCGCATTAAAGATATATTTAATAAGCTCAACACCAGCATCAGTTGTTGAGCGACCCCTTGTGAAACCGAATTGATTTTTATGAAGTAAATTATTTAAACGAAAAAATTATTTAAAAAAATGTTTTTCGGTTTAAATATATAGCCTAGATCACTCCTGGCATTGCTATCTGTTTGATCGTGAAGTTTCCTTACAATCGTTCAAGCTATGCTGGAGATTAGCCCGGGCAGACAAAAATTTTAAAAATATTTACTTCTGTCGTAATGGCTTCGCCTGGATAGGATTTATTCAAGTGGCGTTATCTAGTGAAGTGAAAACGACATTAGCTTTTTTTATAATAATATTTTTTGTGCAATAAAGGTGACAAGCGAGCACACAGTCCACCTGATGGTAAGTGGATGCTGTGGTCTATACACATTTACATCTATCCTCAATTAAGAATCAAAATGCGATGCCACCCTCGAGGGCTAAGATGGAATGTCTTGTGCCCAGTGAAAAGGGCCTCCAGTTCTCTACATTCACCTTACGAAACGCAGCAGCATTAAGCTGCTGTTTGACGCTGGTATTCTGTGAGAGCGTTGTCCTTCCGCGGTCGAGCTGACGCATTCGTGCTACAACCATAAAACAGCTGCAGCGTAGCTCTATAACGTTAAAAAAATTAATTATTAATAAATAAAGACATCGTTTATACTGCTAGAAGTAGATGTGTTTGAGTATTTAATTATAATTAAATTATGATTAAAAGAATAGGAAAGTAACAAGTACAGACACATTTAGAGTATTGAACGCGTTACAACACAGCATAATCTATCTGACGGTGAGCCGGTTTGCGGCTGAGTAAATCGAACATATTCCAGACTAATCCATTTGTAAGTGGCACACAGGGCGCAAGGCACCGCCTCCCTCCATTGGCTTAATTAAAACGTCCCGATCGGAACCACCTGACCGATGTTTCAGGGCTTTTTATACAATAATGAGGGCACCGCACGCACTCGGTTAGCCCTATATCGAACTGGACAGGTTTATTGATAACTGTCTCTTGGTATACTGTAGGTATTCTAACCACATATGTTAAATGAATGATTTTAGTGTATTCTGTCTGCGAGAACTTTTATTTTATTTGTGTCTGCTTTTTCTTCTTTTTGGCGCTTAGCTCTGTAACGCAATGATGTAACGTAGCTATTCTAAATTTTATATATATATCCCTAGGCTGCACTAAAAGTATCGGGAATGGAATATTTCCACTGTTCCTGTCATATTAAAATCTTTTTTAATTGAAAACTCCTTGGTTTTAAAAATCGAATACCATTTATTTATTTAAAAAAAGATTCTCGGTCTTGTCACAAGGTTTTGTCAAACTTGTTTAGTCATTGAGAAAATGGAATTGACTCGAGAAAATTCAAGAGCGATGATTTATTATGACTTTCGAAGTGGTTTAACACAAAAACAGTGTGTTGACCGGATGATTTCTGCATTTGGTGATGAAGCCCCATCCAAAACCACAATTTATCACAGGTTTGCTGAATTTCAACGTGGACGTGTCAAGCTCAGTGATGATCCCCATCAAGGTCGTCCAAAAACTGCAGTCACCCAAGGAAACGTTGATGCTGTGCGTAAGCTGATTGAGGAAGATCGACATGTGACATACCGCGAAATTCAGGCAACTTTAGACATTGGCATGAGTCAAATACAAATAATCTTGCATGAACAATTAGGTGTAAAAAAGTTGTTTTCCCTATGGGATACCGCATTCGCCTTGTGAAGAGCAAAAAGCGGCTCGCGTTACTTGGTGCGTCAGAATTCTCGAAAGATTCCACGCAGGATCCTCAAATGCGGTATACAACATCGTATCAGGTGACGAATCTGGATATACGCGTACGAACCCGAAACAAAAAACCAGTCACGAGTTTGGGTGTTCGACAATGAGTTACAAGCCAACAAAAATTGTTCGTTCACGGAGTGTTGCAAAAAAAAATGGTGGCCACGTTTGTCTCCGAAACCGGCCATATTACGACTATTCCTCTTGAGGGACAAAGAACGGTTAATGCTGAATGGTATGCTAGCATTTGTTTGCCACAGGTCGTTTCTGAACTCCGTAAAGAGAACTGCAACCGCCGCATCATCCTCCATCACGACAATGCGAGTTCTCAAACCGCACACAGAACAAAAGGGTTTTTAGAGCAAGAAAACATACCTATATAACCTAAGCCCTAATGATTTCTATACTTTCCCTAAAATAAAGAATAAATTGCGTGGACATAGATTTTCATCACCTGAAGAAGCTGTGGACGCCTACAAAACGGCCATTTTGGAGACCCCAACTTCCGAATGGAATGGTTGCTTCAATGATTGGTTCCATCGTATGGAAAAATGTGTCAAATTTCGCGGAGAATTCTTCGAAAAGAAATAAATACATTTTTAAATAGTAATGTTGTGTCACTTCCTTGATTCCCGAAATTTTCAGATCAATTCAGCCCTTCACAAGTCCACTGCTGAACATAGGCCTCCCCCAAGTAATGCCACAAAGCACAGTCCTGAGCCACCTGCATCCATAGACTTCCTGCATGTCTTAGCAGGTCGTCACTCCATCTAGTGGGGTGTTGCCCTAAACTACGCCTACCGATACGAGGCTGCCACTCGAGAACCTTTCTTCCCCATCGGTTATCGGTTCTTCGAGCTATATGACCGGCCCATTGCTACTTCAGCTTACTAATCCGATGGGCTATGTCGGTCACTCTGATTTTACTGCGGATATCCTCATTTCTGAGTCTATTACGCAGAGAAACTCCGAGCATAACCCTCTTCATAGCTCGCTGAGCGACCTCGAGCGTCGTCATACGGCCAGCAGTGAAGGACCACGTCTCAGATCCGTAAGTCATCACTGGCAACACGCACTGGTTGTACACTTTAGTTTTCAGAAATTGAGGAATACCTGACGAGAAGATGTGTCGTAATTTCCCGAACGCTGCCCAGCCGAGTTGAATCCGTCGATTGACCTCTCGGTCGAAGTTGGACTTACCTAGTCGGACTATTTGTCCCAGGTAAACGTACTCGTCAACAACTTCGAGCATAGTGCTCCCAACAACTACCGGCATAGGTGTGACATGGACATTAAACATGATCTTTGTTTTGTCCATGTTCATCTTAAGACCTATCCGTTGGAATATATATATATATATATATATTGGTTTTGCGCTGGCCTAAAATGCGAAAGGATTTCCAATGTTTTGTTTTGTTAACCTTTACGATACCGCAGAACGTATACGGTCGATGAAATCTAATAATATATAATAAATAGTAATATTTTTGATAAATACTGAGACAATTTTCCATAGCATACATTTTCGTTTTTTCTAGACACGTAAAAACAAATGAGGTCATAAAAACTAGTGAAGTTTAGCGTCAACTTTACTCGCCGTTTCATAAATCAGCTCATTCGTAGACAATTCGTAGCGCACGTGACCACTTCGTAGCATTTTCGTAGTACTAAGTCTACGCACAGACAAACTGGTCTTTCATCAATTGTATTTTGCAGGAAGTGAGTTATTGCGATGCAATTTATCACTCAGTACTAACAGTTGTTAGTTAAATTTGTGTCTATCATCCATCAGATGCCTATAAAACGGTTTAAAGCGTCTTGATTGATCCTGATTGAACTACTATGATCCAAGCCAATGCGGTTGATAATACTGGTTGTACCATTCACTTACAATATAACAAATATTGCTTTTAATTACATATCGCGATTTGTCCTTGCGCTCTTACACCGGAACAACTCTTCGACACAGATGATGCATCGAATACTGCAGGTGACAGGTCAGTATCAAGGCTCCGTGGGAAACGTCAATTTTATAACATTGATACGGAAGCTACCTGCAAAATAAAATTTGAAAAAGAAATATTGTTATGTACGTCAAATGTTTGTTAAAAGTGCCATGTCAAGCAAGTTATGCATTTTTGACAAAATATTTAACACTTTTTTATTCAATCCATCCATTACAGCCTATAAAAGTCCACTGAAGAACATAGGCTTCGTCAATAGATTGGCTCACAGGAGGGATTTTGCCATAGTTGCTACGCTTGGCAAGCGGGTGTACATTGTTGAGTTGTTACCCAACTATCCATCTTCTGTTTTATTTTTCCTCTGTCCCCTCCTACGACACAGCCACTTTACGACTAAATACATCGTATTGTGTGAAGTTTAAATAAATAGATACGCGGTAGAGCCATGCTTCAATTATATTAGTAATATAGTTTTAGAACGAATGGGTCGACTCGACCGTGGAAGGACCACGCTCTCGCAGAATACCGGCGTTAAATAGGAGCGTAATGTGTTTCGTATGGTGAGTGTAGAGAGATCCGGAGACCCTTTTTATTAGAAACTAGGCATTCCATCTTAGTCCTCACGGGTGACAATGCATCTGCATTTTGATTCGTAATCGAGGATACATGTAGATGTCTATGGGTACTATTTCAGGTGGACTGTGTGCTCGTTTGTCACCCTATCTTATAAAAAAAAAGATAAATAATATTAAATACTACATAGAATTGTTCAGTGATCGTTAACAAAGTCATTCAGTCGTCAGTGCATGAATTTGTTTATTTATTTACTTAGAATCACCAACGGAAAGTAAACTTAAGTGCCTTACAAATTATAGGCGACGACGGCTTCAACTTTAAACAATTTCTATTTATAAAAATCAATTGCTGTCCGATGGTCTCGTTAAAACTCGACAACGGCTCGACTGATTTTGATGAATTTTTTTGTGTGTTATTGCTTCCCGGATGTCTTTAGATTTACAATTGCACCCGGTAGGTGGCGCTGTTGTCGAGATCCTGGAATCATCCGTGCGAAGCCGGGGCGGATCGCTAGTTTTGTATATGTAACAATAAACGAGTTAACGTTTATACGACAACATCAAATGTAGACTAGAATCCATCATTATAAACCTGCCTGACCGCTTGCCTACACAGGCGTCAATTTTTTTTCGCAGTAACAACACATAGGTACATCTACGTTTTTCATATGTATCAACTTGTTATACAGAACTTTATTATCATCTATACATTTAATTAACGCAATTATGTACCTATGACATAATTTATTCGATGCGACAATGGAATACTCTCATGCATAATTCACGAGCTCATCTGCATTGTTGATAATATTATTGTTATTAATAAAATCATATATGCAATTTATAACAATAAGCAATTGTGTAAGCATTAAAGCTGCCCGATCGAGAAGCCGAAATGTCTGAATAAAATTTATTGTTCGTGTAGGTAAACCTGTCTGTTTATAAAGCTAATTATCTTATATTCAAAGGATTCTCCGGTGTAGTGTTATATTTTTACTACATGACGTCAAAACGCCAACTAGTCACTACTATCAGAGTGAACAAGTGGCACGCAAGACACTTTATGCCCTCGCCTCGTCAGCAGTGTTAAATATGGCGTTATTTTCTCTGGCTGCATCTGTAGGTTGCATTGATATCACTCAGGTCATGAAGGTTTTTAAAAAAATGTAATTTGATAGCAACCAGCTGTTTGTTCAAGTGAACCAATGTTAATTGAAGTTTATTTTTTAAAACAATCCTAGTATTTAAAACGTATAATTTTGTTCATGCCTAGGTTTAAATGTAACGTAACTAAATGTTTCGTTTTCGTCACACACACACACACAGTCCACCAGATGAATGGTAAGTGGGTGCTGTGGCCTATATACACCTACATTTATCCTCGAATAAAAATTAAAACTCAGATGCGTTATTACCTGTCATTCAGTCCTCGGGGCCTAAGATGTAACGCCCCGTTTGCAGTAAAAAGGGTCTCCGGTTCTCTACACTACCAAAAAGCTGATATTTTATGCTGGTATTTTGTGAGAGCGTGATCCTTCCCCGGTCGACCCGCCTCAATCGTATTGCAACTACAATACAGCTGCAACATGATTCTACCGCGTTTTTTTACCTTTTGACATTACAACAGTAATTTTACTTTATTTTCAAAAACTAAAAAAACAAAAACTAGTCCGTTCACTGGGCAATAAATAGTAAACTTTGCTAAATGGACGAAAACTGTTTTTGTTTCTAGCCAGATTGAAATTTATATTTCGACCTCGTACAGTAATGTTCCCTTTGAAGGTGAAACATTTTCAGAATTGTTTTTACAAACATCGCAGTTTATTTAAAAATATCAGCGTTTTTATAAGAGAGGGGCAAACGAGCATACGGCTCACCTGATGGTAAGTGACTACCGCCGCTCATGAACAACTGCAACACCAGGGAAATTGTAGATGCGTTACCGGCCTTTTAAAAAGGACAAGAATCTTTTCGTTAAGATCCCTAAGTCGGTCCGGAAAAATCTCTGGTAGTAGTCGATTCCACACGGGAGTTGTGCGAGGAAGAAAACTTCTTTTAAATCGTACAGTGGTGGACATCCAGTCATCCAGACGGTATAGATGGTATCGCGAGTTTTGTTTCGATGTGCGATGGTGGTAGTGCGGCTGGAATTACCGAACAATTCCTCAGAGCACTCCCCGTAAACGCGATTTTTTATGAAACATCATAGTTCGTTTCATCTCAAATAGCGGTAACTGCCATGAAAATATGCTTGACAAGTGGTCATCGACCGCAGAACCAGACCTTACCCAACTTCAACATGTGATCCTGATCTTCAACCTGATTTTGTTATTACCTCAATAATGGTTTGGTTTAACTATTTAATGCAAACTCGAAAACAGCAATGGCTCAAAAGTGGTCTTGAGTTATCGTGATAACACTGCAAGTGTACTTGTGCAAAGGGTACTGCCCTTGATTCCTGCTAAATAGGCAAAGCTATGGAGATGCTACGTTTGGGTTCCAAATGGAGATTCTGGGAATCATCGTCTGCCCTAACGAAGAATACCGTGGACTGATCGTCTATCATATTTAAGGTATTTACTTATGAAATTTTGTCTACTACTAAAACTACTAAAACACGAACCGAAAGATGAAAAGTTACATCCATCTATAATAATAATATAATAGTTATACGTAATTTTTAAATGACATAAATATACAAACCGATGATAGGAGTCAGTGTCAAAGGTGCGAGACGTCTGGTACTGCGATTTAAAACTCGAAGATACACGTGTCCAGCCGTAGACTTCTAAAGCGTTTATGATGATGAAAGAAAATACTTTATGTTGGCTTAACAAAAACTCTTAATATTATATTCCTATTGTTCTTGCTGATTCTGCTTAGTTTTAGAGCTCTAATGCTATTTTTTTTAGCATTTGTGACGCACTGCAAAAATGCGGCAGCCGTGCCTCATATAATTATATTGGTAAAAGAATCTATACTTAACCCCAATAACAGCTTAATTTTTTAATTTTCTGTTGGCACGTACGATGTAGAAATCAGTAATTTTCATTCGAGTATTTTGGATAGTCCACTTTATTTGAAATCGCTATTTTTATGCACCTTCTGATACAAAAAAAATATTTGCCTTTTACCTAACAATGTTATCAAATCAATTTAAATAAAAAAAATATATTAAGCTACATAAAAGATATACAAGGGACGTTGAATGTATTCTCGGTTTAAGGGTAATTTGCTAATAACGTGAGTAATTTAAAAAATAACATTAGCTAACGACATTACCTGAGTATTTCGTCTTGATAACTTCATTATTTCTTATGTAACTTGTGTTGAAAAAAACCGAACACCGTGCGGTGATTTAATTCCTCAATAAACAAGGAAAAACTCTAAAAAAACATCCATGAACAAATGGTGGCCGTTTACCAAGACTCTGCCCCTTCAACGTCAACCGTACAGAAGTGGTCAAGTGAATTCGAAAGAGGCAGGGAAAGCATCAAAGATAAGCCGCGCTCGGGTGGGCCAATGACAGGGGCTACAGAAGAAAATGTGAAAATTATTGAAGAATTGTATTAGAAGATACACAAGTAAGAGTTATGCAGTTAGCAGAAATGACTAACCTATCCCTTGGTACCATATACACCATATTGCATGACTTAACCTCACAAAAGTCAGTGCAAGATGGGTGCCGCGAATGCTAACTGCACATCAAAAGCAGGCGCGGGTTGACAGTTGTAGGGAGTTTTTAGAGCTGTGTGGCGACGACTCAAGTGTTTTCGATAGGATACTTACAGAAAATGAAAAGTGGGTTTACCACTATGACCCCGAGAGTAACCGGGAGTCTATGCAATGTCATAAAGAGGGATCAGACCCCCCCCCCAAGAAGTTCAAAGTCACTCCATCGGCCGATAAAGTCGTGGCCACAGTGGTTTTAGATTCCAAAGGAATACTATTGATCGAGTACACAAAAAAAGGTGAAAAAGGTGAAACCATCAACGCAGACAAATATACAGCCACTTTACGTCGTTTGAGAGAAGCAATAAAAGAAAAGAGAAGAGGAAAGCTGACCAAGGGAGAACCGCTTATTTATAACAATGCACTAATTCATGCGGTGCGGCTCTCCAAGGCTGCTGTATGAAACTGCAGGTTTGAGGAAATTACCCCAAAAACCATACAGCCTAGATCTAGCCCGTAGTGACACCTTTTTTACTTGGAAAGCAATTTCCTGACAATAATGAGCTCAAGTCCGCTGTAAATAAGCATTGTTCAGGCCAAGACGAAGTATATTTTTTTAACGGAATAGGTAAAGGTATCGTACCTTTACCTATTCCCGAACAAGTAAATATATTAATGTCATGGAAGACTATATTTAAAAATAACAAAAATTTCATAATCTTTTTTCGAACATACCCATACCGAGAATTCATTGAACGCCTCTCGTAATAGAGCAAAGCTAATCCACGCCTAGGAATATACGGTGTAATTCAAAAAACTCCTTTAGACACGACTATTATTACCATATAAAAGCACGTTAAAATAAGGTTTCTGTCTTGTTTAAAAGTCTTGATTATTTTGTTTCATTCTTGAAGTCACAAGTATTTAAATAATTACGTTTATTTCCCAATGTTTGTTAAAAAATCTTAAATATATGCAAATATATGGTTCAAGCATAAGCACATGTGTATGACATTGACATGACATTTACATTGACAGTTGACAGTTGACATTGACATTTAATATAAATATATACTTGCTTCTCCAAGTGATATAAATTACAATTATAGATCTAAAATAAATTACAGAAATTATTATATACGTAACATTAAAAAAATTAAAATTATAATATTTACAATTAATACTAATTATATACAATATAAAAAAAACTATAATATAGAAAAACTAACATTAAAATTTAAATAGTCAAAAAGTCCTGTAAAAATTATCTTTTTAGACTTTATAAAACCTAAGTAAAAATATTCTATTCATACGTTTTAGCACTAACTTTCAATAAGTAGTTATTTTTTCTGCTAATTTGTTTCTTATAATATCAATCTTACATAGTTACATTTTTTTTTGTGATTTTTTTTAAGTGAAACCTTATTACGTTTTCAAATCAATGTAATAAAAAAAAAACAAAAAATACAAAAGTAGTTGTAAAAATAACGCGCTAGTGCTTTGCGCTAACTTGGATACCTTTGAGAAAAATAATATTCCATTTATTTACAATAGTAGTTTAAGTTTACTATTTAGGCTTAATTACCAAAAGTTTATTTGGAGTATCTATATAGTTTTCTCATCTGGTTGGGTTCTATAAATATATAATTATAAATGAAAATGAAAAGATAAATATACATAAATATCAATAACATAAAATAAATATAAAAGTACATAAATAAATAAAAGCCCAACCAGATGGAGGCCCTCGGCAGGGGAGACCAAACGGCCGAGGGTTAGGGGGGAAAGGGAAAGAAACCGGCGGACGATGCGGGCGGTATCGAGGAGCACCGCCTTCTGCATTTGAACCTGGAGCGGTCCGCCACGTAGTCCCAGCCGCCTCAGATGACCCGAGAGGCTGACTGGGATTAGCCCGTTTGCAGAGACGACTACAGGAATAATTTCGGTCGGCAGACCACCCCACATGTCGGTCTCCTCCTGAGCCAGGTCCAGATATTTTGTTTGCTTGTCTGTTTCGGCTTTCACGAGGTTCTCGTCATACGGAATGGTAATGTCGACCAAAAATATCCTTGACTGTGCCCGGTCCATCAGCACAATATCAGGCTTATTCGCAAGAATAGTCCTGTCTGTGATGATGGCCCGGTCCCAATAGAGCCTGGCGCGATCATTTTCGAGCACGGCTTCCGGAAAGTACTTGTAATAAGGCAATTTCCGATCCACGAGACCGTATTTCAGAGCGAGCTCCTGGTGTAGAATTCTGGCTACTAGGTTGTGCCTGTGCAAGTACTCAGAGTTAGAAAGCGCCGAACAACCGGAGATAACATGCCTAAGTGACTCACCAGGATGGCGACAAGCTCGACAGATGTCGACGGTGCCATCCTTTAGGATGTATCTCCGATAGTTGTTGGTCTTAATAACCTGATCCTGTATTGCACAGACAAAACCCTCGGTTTCCCCGAAGAGATCACCAAAGCGTAGCCAGTGGAGGGAGGCTACTGTGTCTACGAAAGGCTCATGTAGAGCCTTGTAGAACCTCCCGTGGAGCTCCTTCTCCTTCCATACGGTCTCCCGGTCGGAAATGCTCTGCACTGCCGGGTCTTGCCATTGCTCGTTGGCTAAGGATAGAGGGGTAAGTCCTTTATCACAAGAAATGACGTCCTTATAGAATGGATCATCCGATCTCGCCAGGAAGTAATCACGAAGGCTGCACACTTCGCGATTATGCATGGTGAGCGCGCTCGAGAAGCCACGACCACCATGCTTCCGCGGCAAGTACAGCCTCATTACCGACGATCTCGGATGATACATCCTATGGGACGTCATGGTAGTGCGGACTTTTCTATCCAGGGCGTTAAGTTCAGTCTGAGTCCACCTGAGTATGCCAAAGGTATACATGAGGACAGGCATGACCCAGCCGTTATATGCGTGTGCCTTATTCACACCGGACAAAAGGCTGTTAAGCACTTTGGTCAAGCGTGCATAAAACACGTCGCAAACTGACTGTTTCATACCAGTCTCATCGATACCGATGTTTTGTGACGTACCCTGGTATCGGTATGTTTCAGCCTCGGAAAGGGTCCTTAAGTTGACGGGCATAGATAAGTCTATGCCCTCAGAGTTAGCAACCCTTCCCCTTTCAACATTGAGGACCGCACACTTATCCGTCCCAAGCTCCATTCCAATGGAATTGCTAAAGTTTATTTATTATTAATAATTAAGAGAACAGACTCCCTAAATTACTCTTATACTATAAGCGAGGAATATTGAACTCACTATGAAACTTAAAAAAAATCATTAAAGATATTAAAAATTAAGTTGCTAAGATCGGCGTAATAAAATGAAATGATGTGCCTGCCCTACCTAGTTTGAAGATAAGACACATCACTTTATTTTATTACGCGGGTCGTAACCAATTACCTTTAAACATATTTAATAGAATGCACCGCATGCAACTTTACAAGGAGCACATTCGGCCTCAGATGGAATACAGATCCCATCTCTGGGCCGGGGCTTCCCAGTGCCAGCTCCTTCCATTTGATCGCATCCAGCGCAGAGCATTGCATCGCTTTGTCTCTTCTATCGTGTCTACCAGTGGCAGTGCTCAGAAGAATTGTTCGTATTAATTCCAGCCGCTTAATTTCACTAGCGCACATCGCGACAAATCATATTATATTAGAATGCGTATTTTGACCTTTACTATAATTTTTCACTTTACCATCCATAACGTCTGGATGATTGGCAGTCCACCACTGTACGATTTACAAGAAGTTTTATTCCTCGCACAACTTCTTTGTGGAATCGACTAACACCAGCGATTTTTCCGGACCGATACGATTTAGATACCTTCAAGAAAAGAGCCTACTCTTTAATGATTTCTTATATTTACGCGAACACTATACATGATTAAAACTACTTTTACGGATTTTATCGCGTTTATTTTTACTTTTTTTTCCTTTTTTTTACTTTTTTTTACTTTAAAAAAAAAAGTAAAAATAAACGCGATAAAATCCGTAAAAGTAGTTTTAATCAGCCTACTCTTTTTTAAAGGCCGGCAACGCCTATGGTATTCCCCTGGTGTTGCAGTTGTTCATGGGCGCCGGTAGTCACCATCAGGTGAGCCGCGTGTTCGTTTACCCCCTCTCCTATGAAAAAGAATGTATTTCCGCCAAAGTAACGCCTGATTCTATTAATTAAGTAAAACATTATTTAAGTACAAAATTTCAACCAGATATTTAGAGCCATTGTAATAAATAGGTGTCATCCCAGAGAAAATAATTTTTGTTTTTAAACCCGAGTAAACCTAGCCTATGTGCTCACTGAACTCTATATTTTCAAAATGTATTTACTAAATATAATTTCCTATATTATATATTCCTATATTCTAGTCTCTAATATAATTCCAAAATGTGAATGCAAAAACACCGTAAAGAAATAGAAAAAATAAAGTTATTTCTCAGACATTTGTAATAACGTGGTAAACTTTCTTTTTACTCCATAAGTAAGTGGGAACGTTTACTTTACCTTTATCTTCTTTACATATTTTCCAACGCCACGTGTTAAATAATTCATCACTACCCAGTAGAACTCGGAGCTATGTTACTTTATAATTTTACCTCGAGTTTAAAATTTTAAAACATAGCGTAACAAATGATAACACGTTGCTTTATGACTAACGATGGCCCCATTCCTTTTTACCTTACGTTGGAAAGTGCCTGTAGGAACATTAATCAACCATACACTTGACATCAAAAAACGCCACTCGCGACTTATATGGTATTTTGTGTAGACCGCCTTTTTTATGAATGTACCTTTTGTTTGAAGTACTTTTCCAATTCAAACTATAATGCTGTGAAATCTACCAGTAACTAGATTTTTTCTTATTTATCATCAACTTGTAAAAGTCATAGCTAACTAAACTTAACTATTTATATTTTAACGTCAAAGCTTTAGGCCTAATTAGTAAGCATATTTTGGCTAGGTCTGCAGCGTGACGAGTCGTTTGGCATAGATGCTTGCCCCACTCAGTACACTGTAAAACAAAAGTGTGTGCTATTTATTCTTGCCCCTTAAGGGTACACTAGTCGCTATTCTTCTATACAAACGTAGTCCGGCGATTACTCCACTGTTTGATGGTGTACGTTCAAAATAAAAAATGATTTCAATTTGTCTCATCATTATCTAGCCCTGTATGGAAACAAAAAAGTAAAAAAAGAGTACGTTTAAGAGTTATAAGCGTCGAAAATTTCGAATTTCAACACTAGTTTTAACACATCTTTGGGCGGAAATAAATACCATAAGAAGAACGAAAATTGCAAAACAGTTACCATACAGAGATAGAATAGTTGTTCAAAAATGCAAATAATTTTATTTTAAACAGATACATTCAATAGATTTTTCGTGACATCCAGACTACCAAAGGTCTGTTTATAAAATATTGCGCGCCCGTTTTTGTTATAAATCATCTTGCCTTTCGCTACTAATTGTTTCCCCGATCAGTGGGACGGACGGAGGGGGGGCGCAGCGCGCACTCACACATGCTCACTAGGTTAGCCGCTGCTATCTATTTATGGTTGTAATACCTACATATCTACATCTTTATTTAGAAAAATTGCTTCCTTTTGTTCGTGTCCATTGCTGAAGCCGGGATGAATATAGCTGCTAAAATGTGCCCATAAGTTTGTTGAAGCACATTTAGTTAAAATTGAAAACAGGTAGGTACATAATAATGAACTTTCGATACAGGTAGTACATTAGATACTTAACGACTTTAATTTGCTAACTAACGAAAACATCTCATAAGCACGATTATCGAAAATCTTAAAATTATCTATTAATTTATTTAGAATAGGTAGTTTTTAGATTTTCGATAATCGTGCTTACGTATAGGAATCTCATATCCTAATATACCTAATGTAATTTATGTAAGTACGTAATAATCTAAGAAGGGCAGTCAATGATAAATAAAATGAGTTTTGTAAGTTGTTTTTTTTTTAAAAACACTTTAACACAACAAAAAACATGAAACTGAGAAGAAGCACCCGATCTGCCGAAACAAACTCAGAGAGGTCAGTCCAGGTATTACATTGGTCATGTCATACGAGAACCAGGCAGATGGTCTAATGGTCCTTTGAAGAAAGAATCATACAGATGTGAGTGGTCAACTAAGTACTTTTTAGGATTCCGTACCCGAAGGGTAACCAGCAGGGGCCTATTACGGAGCCGTCCGTGTGTCTGTCTGTCTGCGGGCTGCATCTCATAATACAATATAGGTAGATGGTTGTAATTTTCACAGAACGTGTCTTTCTGTTGCCGCTATAACAGCAAGTGGTAAAAATAAATTTGAAATTAAAGGATTTTCTACTAGAAAAAGAAACGTGTATTTTTGGCTTTTTTTTGTTCGATAGTAATATGTATAGGTATATAAATCTTGTAATCTCGGAAGCTCGGAAGTCCGATTCGCACTTGGCAAAATATTTGTTTATATTTAACCTTACATCAGACATACTCATATTTTTTTATATATAATATACTATACTACTATATAAGCTACTACTAAATAAAATAGTAGTAGCTTTGCTATTGTATTATAGTATATTTTGGATTAGATTTAATTTATTACAGAATAATACGAACTATATAAAAACTAAGGAGCGCATCAAAATAACTTAGATATTGTGTTATGAATACAGATAAGTACACATAGGATTTAGTTTCTAATTTGTACTAATATTTTATAGCCTTCGTTATGAATAGCATAAACAGGCCAAGCCCCCTAGCCTACAAACGTTTCGTAACGAATCTCTTTCTACAATCGCGCCTTTTATTTGTTTGGACTGAACACCTGACTCGTTCAGTGATGCCATTCCGTGTTTGTCAACTAGCGTTATCTATTATAAAATAAATCAAAATTTTATTCATATTTTGCTAATTGTGTCTGTACTGTGAATTTGATTTACAATCGATCTCTAAATTGTAGTTTTCTTCTAATTACTTACCTTGCCTAGACGTGTTCTTTGGACTTCTGTAAGAAAGTCTGTGCTGTTAGTATTCCGTTTATATAGGTACGTTACTATTTTGATAGACGTTTGTGCTTGTCTCTGCAGTGACACAATTCCTATTGTTGATAACTTTCTAAGTACTAAGAGAATATTTCAAACCGCTATTGAACACAATCAATAAATAATTTACAAACTAACATTTTTTATTTATTTAATTAACCTATATAAAAGCCCCACTCATATCAAAATCGCGCTGTCGAAAAAGCAGTTATCCTGACACTGGCTGACATATACTTCGGGGAGTTAGTTGCCTGTGGGCATTGATTTATATGTTACATAACTCAATGCTCCGCTAAGCGCGCACTCGTCACTCAGTCCATAGTAGTTTTTACTTGCGATTTTTTATTTATTTATTTATCATTTCAAAGTTGTATACAAAAGAATATGTAAAATAGCATCAATAAACCACAAGAGTTTGTAAATAATCCCATCATCTACATCGATATTTCCATAAGGTTTGATTAAAAAAAATAGAATATAACGTAACATTACACTGTGTTGCAAATAGTTTAAAAATCGGGCTAAATTTATTATTTTGATAACTTAGGTAATTAAATAACTAGGTTTATGCTTATTGATTCAGCGTTAAGTAGGAAATAAGATATCCATTTTGTTTTTATATTTTCTCATGTAAATTTATGACGTAAGTTAGAGGGTAAGTTGTTTATTAATCGGGGATCTTAACACATAACTGACCGTTTGTCGCAGATATTATTATCACGGGTAGTTAAACACCAATTTTTGTCACTTGGTGAAACTTCAGGTTCGTTTTTGTGATTTGTATAAACACTTGTACTTGTTTCACAATATTTATTTTAAATTACTAATTTATTTATAAACATTAGAATCCGACAAAGATACAGAAACCTACATGAAGCACCCTCGGGTGAAGTCGACTCTACGGTATCTGACCGCTAAGACGATGCCTCGCGTAGAGGCGAAACACGTGACGTATTATCGAGGGTGTTATGTCTTTCCTAATGTAGTGGTATTGGGAGTAGTGGTGCTGGGATTAGAGATGACAGGGATAGTGTACGAAATTGCGGGAGCACAGAAGGTGCTCTTGAAACCAGGTAAGGCACGTCATTATATTTTATTACGCGGATTTAAGCAAATGAAGTTTTAAAAATTTTAATATTAAATTATTAACTATGAAACCATATCCATATTAGTTCTTACTCGCTTAATATTTTATGAGACCCTGGTACAAGACATCAGTTTGCGTTGTAAGTTTTATATTATTGAAAGGTAACTTATGTAAATATTTTATGCCGTGCCAAGTCTTAGTAGTTTAGGGGCTAAGCGCTTGTCGTACATTTCACAGTACGCGAGCAACCTTGGTATAAATGAAATTGTAAATTGCAATTTTAACTGCTGATTTGCCACGTTTGTCGTTGTCATTATTGATACATACATACATATGGGATTCCGTTTCGAGATTCCGATTCGGGATTGCGAACGCACCAAGTCCATATAGAATCAATGACCCGTCACACACGTACGGTAGTTTTCCGTACGAAATTGTACGGAATCCCGTCTGTGTGTGGCCGACATAAAATAAGTTAATATATATGATAAAATCCGTAGAAACTAGTTTTATTTAAAGGGGGATGCCCACTGTTCATAGACACTTCGGCCATGGGTGCCCACATATAAAAGCATATGGAAATGATAATATGCAATTAAAATAATGAAATGTTTAAGGAATTGTTTTAAAAAAATTCGGTATTTTTATGATATAAAGCTTTTTATTTTCACAAATACAGCTTTTTAACGACTACTTTTACCAATTTTATTGCTTTTAATTTCTTTAACTTTTAATTCCCGACGCGTGATTTTTCTTTTTGGAGGCCTATGCCAAAAGGCACACCGAACAGAGGGACTTACTTTAACTAGTATTACAATAGGAACTCAAACACAAATATTATGTAACCCCAAAGTTCGGAAATAAATGGCTATATTATTATTATACTATTATTATTAATTCCTGACGTTTCAGGTGCTTTATAGCACCCATGGGCACGGGGTACTGAGGTGACTGCCATCCCAATGTCAGTATTGGGACATGGAGTACCTTCAGCTTTTTATTATTATTTTTATAGTCCAATCTACGCAGATTGAACTTACTCTATCTTTAAGTCTTGCAGTGGTATGCTTGGGGTTTGTTTTAATTTTATTAATTATAGTGTCCCAAGCAGATGGCAGTACCCAACCGCCTTCTCTACTGAAATTAGGATGTTTTTTAATTTCAGTAGCCTCACATATCATCCTTGGTAGGAATTAATGTTCTTTAACGAGGATTTGTGGTCTATCAAATCTGATGTATGTCTATCTGGTTGGGGTGACACCCTTGACATACGGTAGTACAGCAGGCACACGCTCAACTGCGGTCGGCTTCACTCGGTCACTGTGACGAAGACGTGGGACCCGAAGCTTGATTTTGTGCAGAACCTGCTTGACGTGCTGAAGCTCCGCGGCCAGGTGCTTGTTCTCACAGATCCCATATGCTCTCTGTAACAAAGATTTGCTCATGGTAACTAACTGTGAAGGATTATGGTGAGATTCACCGCTTAAATATCAGTTTGTATGGGTCTTTTTTCTATACACAGTGTGACCTATGATGTTGTTAGGATTTTGGATAACAAAAACATCTAGGAAAGCTAAGAAATTATTTGCCTCAGATATAATATCATAATTACTGAATAGAATTTGGCACAGAGAGTGGTAACGATGGATAAAATTCATAGGAACAACATCCTGATTTAATATTTCTTGGGCCATATTCATGAGCCGCTCTAATTTGTTTCTTGGTACTTGCAATAATGCCTATATGCATTCATCACTATCTCCTGTTCTTACTTTTATCAAATATACAGCAAGTGCAAAGCATCCACTATGTTTACTTGACATTTTGGGCACTTCAGACAGAATTTATTGGCATTGTGCCTTTGATAAGCGTAGATAATAATGTACAGTATATTCGGGCATATTGTAAATATTTTCAAAGTCTATATGATGGTAAATATTATCTTACAATAATGTAGAAAAATCTATAATTTGTGCTACACTAAATGTTTTAATATGGTTATATATTAATTCTAAAAGTAAATACCAAGAGTTACTATTTAAATGGTAGTTACTGATTCTACATTCTGGACGTACATAGTAATTGTATTCACAAAAATACATACCCGCAATGCTGATAGAACAGTGAGTTGATTGGAATTGTTACAACCAGGAAAAAACATTGATTTTGTGTGAGTGGTGCTCTTACAAAATTAGGCAGCAGTATATTGTATGATGTATGATCTAAGCTTTGTTGTTCTAGGTTCAATACATTACTCACTTTAGATTGCTACAAGGATGGACTAGATGATTCAGATGGTTCCCGTTCTAAAGTTTAACGTGTTGCTGCTTTATCAATCCTTCGCAATCATGACACTCACGCGATGACGATGGCACCTGAAATAATATTAAATAAAAAAAATAAGACAAAGTGAACAAAATAAAATAGATTTGTTTACTTTAAACTCAAATATAGGTAAATGTTACTTAAAACTTAATGCCCTATATTATTTAATAATTAAGGACTGACTGCCTACCAGTAGTCCAAAAACAATTAAAAATCGACTGTCTTATTTTTTGGTATTTGATAAAAATTGTCCATTTCGTAACTATCTGGTGTTAGCTAGCTAATCTTATCGCCGTGTTACAAATAAGCTATTTTGTTTGTCAGGTATAGCTTGTGCATATGTTAAAAAATAAAACAACTTCATCATTTCATACATTCATCACTATCAAATATCAGCACTAGAATTAATAAATTAAAAACTGTTGAACACTTACTTTTAACTGTTGTCACACTATAATGTGATCGACAATCTCACTCCATATGAGTTCTTGAGAATTTATTTGAAAAATAACAAACAAAATAACACAATGGCAACTATTTATTTGTGAATTCACTAGTACCTTTTTTACTTGTTGAATTGTGATTTCATTTCGCATGACATATTTCCTATAGCTGTCAGATTTGATGTTGCCACATAACTAACATAAATACAACGAAACGATATCGATTTGTATTCGATTAGTAATTTAATGAAAAAAATAATAATATTTGAGTTTCGCTTTCAGTTCTACACGCTTTTTAAAATATATTTTCTTTTATTTTTTTAAATTATGTTTTAAACGTATTTTTAAGAACAGTTAAAATGTGGAGTAGCGTATTGTTATGCTCTAAACAGTTCATGGTAAATCAGCTAAAAATTCACTTGTTTAATTATCATAACATGATTCCATTTTAAATGTATTGTTAAAACAGATAACAATAACATTTAAATTGTGCAGTAGCATTTTATTGTACTCTAAAGAATTCATAGTAAATCAGCTAGTAATTCGCTTGTTTAATTATCATAACATCATAATATCCATAGCGATTCGATTATTATTCGATTAATAATTTCATAAAAAGAGAATAATCTTGGAGGTGTTTTAACTTCTGCTCGCTTTTTAAAATGTATCTTCCTTTTTTATTTAAATTCTATTTTAAGTGTATTTTTAAGAACAGTTAATTTTGCAGTAGTGTTTTATGAAGCTCTAAAAAATGCATGGTATATCAGCTAGAAATTCACTTGTTTAATTATCGTAACATGATTTCATTTTAAATGTATTGTTAAGAAAAGATAAGAATAACAGTTATATTGTGCAGTAGCGTTATGTTATACTGCATAGAATTCATTGTAAATCAGCTATTAAATCGCTTATTTAATTATCATAACTACAGATGTGAAGGCGGTTGTTAACGTTTTCAACCAAGCCGATAACAACGGTTGTTTTTGTCTTGAAATTGATAAAAATTGTGCAGTTGCGTTTTGTTAAGCTTTAACCTTTTTGAGCGCCACTCCAAAAACGCATTACCGTGTCCTGTACGCCAAAGCGCCAAAACAAAATAGTGTTGCCAAGAGTTGATATATCGATAACGTGAAATAACTTGTTTTTGTTGGTTTTTTATGCTATAAATGACTCTTAATAAACTGTATGTTTTATTTAATCTTGTGCCGTCTTCCACTCTTTTTATATATGTACTTTGTACATATAAACATAAATAAAAAACAAACAATAACAATAAAATAGTAGTAAACATTAGCACTACTCTCCATCCTAATGACGACACTGTCGCGACTGGACGACAACGGCGTAGCTGACCTTCCATTTTGAAACATTCTTAGAATGTTGTGTATCGATTTCAAAATCGATCTAACCGAAATATACAGACATCGATTCATAATATTTTATGTGTCGGGGAAGGCGTAGGCCAAGTGACGCACAGAAGAAAAGTCTTACACTCTTATGACAATGGGGATTTGATATGATGCTGATGCTGCTAGATGATTTTGAGACTGAGAAAGAAAATGGCACCACACAAAATGAAAAATTGCTCTTCACACCCTAAGTAAAAAAAAACATTAATTGTAATTTTGTATTATTATTAAAAAAAGGTACATAATTATTCATTAATCAACAATTGTATATAATTATTCGCACTAGGTAAATCAGCCTTATAATACTAAAATCTTGGTCATGGAATAAATAAACATATTTGTTCACCAATCAATCAAAAATTCAATTCATCAATCAAAAATCAAAATTCATCATCATCGACGCTTTCCAAAATCCGAATGAGTTCTGAGGAATCGTTCATGTTGCATTGCTCTACTTTTCTCGGTAATCACTTATGACGTCATCAGGGTGTCGTCTATCCTTGATCACGGTGCCCAGTGAACTGATTTTCGATGACGCGCTAAAGATGCGCTAGAGTTGAGGTATTAGATTTATTATGCGAAGATAATCTGATAACATTTTTTTATTCATGTAGCTAATTATAGTTTTATGTTTATAACCTTTAATTTTATTCAAATATCAATAATAATAGAAAAAAAAACACCATTGAGCTGAATTTTGGATAGTTTTCAAGAAATCTATGCCTCAACCATAGACGACTTTGGCATGCTGGACATAGTATTTGCTTA
Organism: Parnassius apollo; assembly: GCA_907164705.1. Taxonomy (NCBI): domain Eukaryota; kingdom Metazoa; phylum Arthropoda; class Insecta; order Lepidoptera; family Papilionidae; genus Parnassius; species Parnassius apollo. The sequence goes on along the minus strand of CAJQZP010000885.1, from coordinate 735,042 downwards.
GATAAAAATCCATTTTTATTAGTTCAATGTTTCTTAGTACTTGTGGCTCTAGACTTGTTTTTTATACTCACATGTTGCTGGGTTATTCCTATTTTGAGGAGTGTAGAATTAAAATACCTGTAATAATTTTCCAATATCTATATTTCATATTTTTCGGAGCCGGGTTTTTTGTCAACTATAGACGTCGTTGGCGCTCAGGGCCCGCAGGTGTTGGTCAAGTATAGGCGACTTTGCCGCTCAAAAGGTTAAAGGATTCATGGTAAATCAGCTGGAAACTAACTTGTTTCGTTATCATAACATGATTCTATTTTAAATGTGTTGTTATAAACAGATAAGAATAACTTAACCGATCTTCTTTAAAAACAGATAAGAATAACAGTTCTTATCTGTTTTCAAAGAAGATCGGTTAAGATTAACAGTTAAATTGTGCCGTAGCATTTGTTACTCTCTAAAGAATTCATTAGAAATCAGCTAGTAATTCGCTTGTTTAATTATCGTAACATCATAATTATTTAAAAATTATATTAGCACTGTAATGATGACACCGTAAATAATCGATCGAAAAAAGAGAATCGATTTTTTAAATGTGTTTTGTGATTGGCAACACTTTTTTTTTATTCACAAACTAATGACATAATGATTTACCTAATTTTTATTATTATGTTTCCGGTACTTTTAATTTGTGCAAAAAAAATCCCCGTTGTTTGAGGATAAATGAATACCGCGATTAATAACCATAAATAAAGATATAATTTTTTAACAAATTCACATTGTTGGGCGTTCCATGGCCGAAAATGGGCGTCCCCCTTTGTAGTGTTCGTGTAAATATAAGAAATCATTAGCTATGTATAATGTTCAGGCTAATATAATGATAGTTAGCCGACGGATGATAAAGAAACTGGATCCCACAGCTTTACCAACGATCATTTTAACGGTTTTATTTTAGAAATGAGTAATACCGTGAAAGACCTTGGCTTACACATTGACTCCAATTTGAGCTGGCAAACTCATGTGGCTTAACATGACCTTGAGTTATTAGGAGCTATTTTTATATTTTAGACCTTTCCGACCATACAGAAATAAAGTCAAAGGATATGACTTTTGACTTTTTGGGCTGTTAATTGATTCGCAAAGATTAACTAAATAAAATTTCGAACAAGCTGTCGACGGTCTACTTGAATTCAATAATTTTAACCAAAACTTGAAAAGTTGTTGGCTGTTAAAGTATAAAAATAGCTTGAGCATTTATCCTTACAACGTTATAAGCTAGGAACGAATTACTTAGCAACTTTTCATCTTTTGACGTAGCAATTTAACTTTTATCTCAAAGAAAACAAGATGCTAAAATCTGTTGACCTGTAATAAACATCAAAACTTTGTGAAAGATAATAACATCCTTTATTGTAAGCAGAATTTATGTTGAGTTATAATATATTTTGAAATTGAAAATAGAGAATGTAGATTATACAAAAAATAATTATTGAACGAGCAATTGAAATTACTGCAATAATCATACCACGAAATAAGGAACTTGGAATTTATTTGAAATATAAAACTAACCAACCATAAGTTTATACTATCTTTTGATCGGTTCAGAACCATTACCTCACTCACTATTCAGATTTTACCCAACAAAACTCGCTATACAACTCGGCTAGAATATTTTGCATCTGGCGTATAGGAGACAATTTTACCGCCATCTAACGGAGGCGGTAGAATTTTTCAGGCATACTTTCAAATTTGCCTCCTACAAACACCCACGGAACGAAATGCAATCAATGGAATCTCTTACAGCGCCATCACAAGTGCAACTTCAGTAAAAAAATATATAGGAGAAAGTTCAAAGGACCGTGCGGCTTATCTGATGATTAGTGGCTACCGCCGCTCATGATAAACTACAACGCCAGGGGAACTGCAAGTACATTGCCGGTCTTTTAAAAGGGAGCAGGCAAATTTCTAGCCCCTTAGTCTATCGGTCCAGAAACATCACTGGTGGTAGTTTAACAAATAAGGTTTCTTAATAATATTTTTCATTCGGTCCAATAACTACTATGCGTACACCGTTTATTAAATTACAATTTAAACTTATTTGTATCTTTATCAAAAATGTATTCCATTTTTTTTAAATTAATTTATTTATTTCATTATGTAATCTATAAAATATTTATTAAAAAGAAAAAGTTACACTGAGTTTGTAACATCGCACACATTCTTATAATCGAGGTTATTTGTTTCCTTGTCACGCAATACACAAATCTCTGGAAGAAAAAGGCACAGAAAAGCTTCATAAGGTTAGTTTAGCATACGAGTACATCGTATTCCCGTACGACATCAAACATTCGAGACACAGGTCTCGTGACGAAGCTAATTTCATTTGTATTCGTTTAATTAAAGTTGAGCCTTGTTTGTGTTCAGAAATACCTTGAAATCGTATTAAAAACAGAAGCTCTGTCTTAAGATTTTCGGAACTATAATATTAAATTGTGTATTATTTATATTAAAGCTATAAAAAGAAGTTAATAATAGCTTTTATGTATTTTGAAAATTCTTATTTAAAATACTGGTCATGTAGCTCGAAAACCGACATTCGATGGGGAAGAATGCTTCTCGAGAGACAGCCTCATACCGGTAAGCGAATTGTATGGCCACTAGATGGAGTCTTGACCTGGTAAGAGGTGCAGGAAATCGATGGATGCAAATTGCTCACAACCTTGCTTCGTGCACTTATAAGTATATCAAACTTATATGTTTGTAGTAATCCATAAACTCTTCTTCGCGTGCGGTAGACACCACATTAGTTTTCTGCATTATTTCAAATCTTTTTTTTTTTTCGTTTTACCCCGACCTGGAATCAACAAACCAAAATTGAGAAACGAAATAATCCACTTATGCTGTGAACAACTTACAATACTATTTGATGAGATGCAATAAGAGTATCGCATTTCATCACCAATATCGCCTTCCTGATGTCATAGTAAACAAAGGCTGCCTGAACTTTTTTCCGAGTTTATGTATATCTCGTAGGTAATAAGATAAACCGATTTTCGCGAAAAGAAAAACTAGGAACATCGCGAAATTTATCTGTCTTTATACGTCATAGCCATTGTATAATTTATCACGGATAATTAGACAATGGCCATGACATATCTCAACGTTACTGAAAAAAGATTAGGGGTATTGCAACTTTGAATGTACTTAACCCTGATTGGCTTGATTTTGGGTAATGATTTTTTTTTGTAAAATGACAACAAAAAAAATTATAACCTCACTTTTTACACAGGAATATGAACCCAAAGTTTCTTATGTAACAGCTTCGGCGCTGCGGTTCTCCCCCAGCAGTGCAGCCCCTTCACCCTTTCGTAGTTGTCTCTCCGTGCCTACGACTTTACAAAAACACTCTAGGGGTACGGCAGACAAGACTACGTGGAGTCGGGGCGAGCTGATTCGGTTTTAGAACAAATTCGACCAATGATCTAATAATCCGCGTTTTCGCGATATCCCTAGATTTGCAAAAATTTACTCCCCAAGCCAAGCGTGCGTAAAGAAGTTTTATTTCAATAAAAATATATTTTGTACAAAGCCACTGCTTATTTCACATTGAAATTTCTTCCAGCAGGCCCGATACTGGACAGATTCAAAGTGAAGCAGATTTAGTGTGCACTCTCATAGTAAATATTATATTATTAATATTTATTATGAGAGAGAGATTTATTATTATTATAAACATATTATAAAATAATGATAATAACTACATATACCTACATCCATATATATATATATATATATATAAATAAATATATATATATATATATATATGGATGTAGATATATACATCCATATACATATATATATATATATATACACATATACTTAAATACATATTGATACACATAAATATATACAAGTCATGCATTAAATCATTGTGACGACAAATAAAGATCACGACTTTCAACACGCTTTTTAAACACTGAAACTGTTTAAACCTCACGAATTGCAGCAGGAAGATAATTCCATAACCTGACTGCATTTACTGCAAAAGATTGAGAATAGAACTTAGGCCACTTTCTGACTTGTCGGTGCGTGAGCGGTGCGGGATCTGTAAGGTCTGTACCGAAACGATACCGCGTTGACTTCAGCTACTCACTTATCGGTATAAAATCCTGCAGTACCGAAGGTGTCGTCTTCGAGTGATGACTATTAGGCGTGCTGTTATGTTTGTAGCCTACGTAAAAAAAAACGTTATTGGCGTCATCCATATATCGAAAATAATATTATAATCGACTTTTAGTTACGGCCTAAGAACTTTCCCAAGATGACGACAATTTTTCCCTGATGTATAGAATATCAAGATACGAAGAGCTTGTAATAGTGGAGACGAACTGTCCACTATTAACAGACTCCGAGTGGTTTTCTTTAAGGTGGAGAAATGAAACTACTGTTTATGTTTATGAATGTACTGTCGAATGGGATTCGGAATGGAATATCTTTTGCATCAACCTTGCCTATATTTATATGGCTGGCTCACTATTGATTTGCCAATGGTAACAATTAATATTTTGCCTAGCCAATTATATTGCTTATTTTATGACCAATGAAAACTATTTAAAATATACAATTATCTACGTTTCGTTTCCCGGCGTGAGACTTGTTTGTTGTTCACGAAGCTACGTCGCTGGACCGGGCTATATAAGACATGCAGATCGGTGCGCACGCGTAGTCGGCGGGCGGCGGCGGTGTGGAATACAGCTCCGGAACAGCAAGAGGAAACGAACTGCGGCGTTGAAGAAACGGCTCACCATTGGTCGACGGATACGTGACGATAGCGGCGTGTGAAGTCGGTGTGGCGCTGAATGATATTTGCGGCTGCTTCTTGTTTCTTTATAAGAACGTCAAATTATCTATATACAGTCCGCAGTATCTCAGTAGCCAAGAATAATTAGGAAATAAAATGTTTTTTTTATTTATTCTCGCCTTCCGCGTTATGGTAGCAGCGGAGTATATATTATTTATTCCCGTTTTGGTTTGATTAATCTGGCTGCTACATCACTCTCCCCCCCAGCGAAAGCGTACCGGAGGCTTGACGACTCGCCCGTATTTCGTAGTTTTTAAAATAGGTTTCAACTGGGTTGATGTAGATGATGAATTTTCAAGCTTCCTCGCTGGTGGTTTTGATGATGATGATGAATCCTCTGCAGTATCCTCGTTAATAATATAGGCTGGCTTTAGTCGGTCGATCGATATAATCGTAGATTTCCTTCCGGGTATTTGTAGTTTAAAAGTCTTGCTATTTCTCTCTAATACTTTATACGGTCCATCGTAGGTAGGTTGAAATTGTTTTTTCATTGCGTCGTTTCTTACAAAAACTTGTTTGCATGTTTTCAAATCTTGGTGAATGAATACTGATTTATTATTTCTGTGTGATTGCATTTCGGTGCATTTCAACGATAAGGCTTTGTTAATTGATTCTCGAAGTTTAGTTACGAAATCGTAATCCATTTCTTGTTTGTTTGACGCTGCTGAACTGAAGAAGTCACACGGCAGCCTTATGCTGCAGCCGTAGGTTAGCTGAGCGGCGCTAAGACTAGTGTCTGCACGCGGTGTTGCTCGTAGTCCGAGTAGCACTGTAGGTAGCTCATCAATCCACTTTGTATGTTGAGATAAACGAGTTTTGAGTGCAGTCTTTAATGTACGATGCCATCGTTCGATTATTCCGTTTGACTGAGGATGGTATGCTGTTGTACGCGTCTTCTGTATTCCCATAGTTTGAAGAAGTTTGAGGAATAGGTTGCTTTCGAAATTCCTTCCTTGATCCGTTGTGATGGTTTTAGGTGATCCGAAACGAGTAATCCAATTTTCATAAATTATCTTCGCGACGGATTCGGCTGAAGTATCATCGGTAGGTATTGCTTCTGGCCATCTTGTTGTTCTGTCGATCATTGTTACGAGATAACGATGTCCTTGCGGTGAAGTAGGTAATGGTCCAACGATGTCAACGTGCAAGTGTTCGAATCTCTCCGTGGGTGGAAATGTAGCTAGACTACTTGATGTATGCCTTTGTACTTTGCATTTTTGGCATTGAATGCATTGCTTCGCCCAGTTGCCAACATCCGCTTGCATTGCAGGCCAAAAGAATTTTTCAGTGATGAGTTTTCTTGTTGTTCTAACACCTGGATGACTAATGTTGTGCAGTGTATTGAAGACTTCGCGACGACATTCTTCTGGTATGTATGGTCGCATGGTTGTCGTTGAGGCTTCACAGTATATAGGTAGATGCGTCATTGGCATTGTAACTTGCTTGATGGACAAGTTACCTTGCTTCGATAGATGTTTTATGTTGTCACTATCTCTGTCTTGTGCTGCGGCGATCTTATGATAGTCGATTGATGTAGGGCACGTTACACTGTCGATTGGTACGCGACTGAGTGCGTCGGCAACTATGTTGTCCTTTCCACTGATGTGACGTATGTCGGTCGTGAATTCACTTATGAAAATAAGTTGTCTTGTTCTTCGTGGTGTTTCCGATAGTGATGGTTTCTTTGGAAGTACATATGTTAATGGTTTGTGGTCGGTAAAAACGATCAGGTTTCGACCCTCGAACGTTTTTCTGAAGTGCTTGATAGCCATGTAAATAGCGAGTAGCTCTCGGTCGAATGTACTGTAGTTACGTTGAGTATCGGAGAACTTCTTCGAAAAATATCCAAGTGGTTGCCATTTCCCATTGCTGTATTGTTGGAGAACTGCTCCTGCTGAGAGATCGGATGCGTCGCTGAAGATAGCAAGGGTTGCTTCGTGTGATGGGTGAGCGAGTAAAGCTGCATTTTGGATCGCAATTTTACAAGCTTCAAATGCCTTCGTGGCTTCATCGTTCCATTCGATTGACGTTTTATCTTTTTTCTTCGTGTTGTGAAGGTAGGCGTGAAGTGGTGCTTGGATTTCAGCGGCTTTAGGTATGTGTTCTCTGTAAAAATTTATCATCCCAAGAAAACGCCTTAGCTCTTCGATAGTTTTAGGTTTTGCATAATCGATGATTGCTCTGACTTTTTCGGCAGGCGGTTTTATTCCTTCCTTGCTGACGGTGAAACCAAGAAATTGAACTTCTTGCTGTCCAAATATGCATTTCGAAGGGTTGATTGTGATTCCGTTGTCTTCTAATCGCTGTAGCACGGTGCGTAGATGGGTTTAGTGCGTTTCTTTATCAGGGCTTGCAACAAGGAGATCATCAATAAATGCGAAAACGAAATCCAGTCCATGAAGTACTTCGTGTATGAATCTTTGGAAAGTTTGACCTCCGTTCTTTAATCCTGGGATCATTCTTGGGAATTCGAATAATCCCATTGGGGTAATTATTGCTGTCTTCTCTATGTCTTCATCGCGGACTCTTATTTGTTGGTAAGCTCGGTTGAGATCGATGGTGGAGAATATAGTCTTGTCTGATAGTTGATGAGTGAAATCCCTGACTCGCGGTATTGGGTAGCGGTCAGGAGTGGTAATAGAATTCAGTCTTCTGTAATCTCCACAAACTCGTAATTCTCCGTTCTTCTTCGGTACAATGTGAAGTGGTGATGACCAAGGGCTTTTGCTTGGACGGCATATTCCTTGCTCAATCATGTTTTCGAATTCCTTTCGAACTTGCTCATATAGGTGTGGTGCGATTGGACGTGCACGACAATGAAGTGGTGGTCCATTGGTGTCGATGAAATGCTCAACGTCGTTCTTCGGTGTTAATTTCATTGAAGTTATTCTTGTGATACCAGGGTATTCTTCGAGGATCTTGTGATACGGTTGTTGCACATCTATGCTTCTTATTGTGGGCAGATTGGTTGCTTGTACAAAAGACTGAGATGCAAGATTGGTTTTCCCGTCGATGATTCTTCTATTTTTGATGTCGACGACCAACTGGTGATGTTGAAGAAAATCAGCACCGATGATTGGTTTGCTGACTTTAGCGACGATAAATCTCCATTTGAATGGTCGGCGTAGATTAAAATCAAGTTCCATTGTTTTTTCTCCATATGTAGGAATAACCGTATTGTTTGCTGCATTGTCCTTGCTTCGGCGGTAACACTGAGATATTTGCTCCGGTGTCGATAAGGAAAGTAAGCTTGCTTTTTTTATCGGTGACGAAAAGACGGTAGGACTTTGCTGTTACGCTGGATCCCGTCGCATCGAGCGTACTAGTTAGTTTTCCGTATTCGTATTTTCATTTTTTGAATGTACACGGTGCTGTGCATTTTCTTGCCTCGACCCCGAAACGTCGATGATAGTAGCAGTAAGGGGATCTTGATGTTGAGCTTATTCGACTTCTACTTGCAGAGCGGTTGCGACGAAAAGGTGATCTTCGGTGTTGCTGATTGCGCTGGTTGTACTGTTGCTGGTAAAAGGTATGATGCTGGGAAGCTTTGAGCGCGGCGACTTCGAATAATAGCTTCCGAATTTCTTCGAGAAGAAACTGGGTATCATTGGCCTTTGTTGAAGTGCCTTCGATGATCGATATGTGTGAGCTACTGCTGTTTTCGATCATCTTGTCCGCCAGGAGTGCCAGTTCGTCGAGCTTCGTCTGCGTGCTGAATGTTTCGCTGACTGCTATTACCGATCGAATATGTGGTGGTAGGTGGTTTACCCACATTAGCCGTAGTGTTGAATCCGGAACTTTATCTCGCGCCAAAGTACGCATTTTGCGTAGGAGTTGTGTGGGTTTCTGGTCTCCAAGTTCTATTTCTGATAGAAGTTTTTGTAGCTGTTGACTGTCGGATTCTTCGTATGCGGAGATCAGACGATCCTTCAGTGAATTATACTGGTCGACTGCTGGTGGGTTGTACAACAGGTCCGCAATTTGTTCGATGTCTTGTTTCTCAAGTTGGGCTATCACCATCTGTGCTAATTGCGCTTGGCTCTTCTTTAAACCATTCGTTGCGGCTTCAAAACTGACGAACCAAAGTCGTGGTTTGTCTCTCCAAAACGGTGGTATTCTTAACGATAGAGATATACCGGCGATTTCTGGTTCCTTTACCGGGTTTGATGTATATGTGTTTGCCTCCTGCTCCATAATGACGGCTTGATTACACTGATTTTATATAAACTGAAGTCTTCCTTCTCGGTGTTCGTACGGGTTTCCTTCGCGGTGTTCGTGCAATAGTAGTGGTACGTCGCAGGGTGTTCCTTCTTGGTGTTCGTACCGGATCTTCCCCCTCGGTGTTCGTACGGGGTCACCACTGTAATAGTGGAGACGAACTGTCCACTATTAACAGACTCCGAGTGGTTTTCTTTAAGGTGGAGAAATGAAACTACTGTTTATGTTTATGAATGTACTGTCGAATGGGATTCGGAATGGAATATCTTTTGCATCAACCTTGCCTATATTTATATGGCTGGCTCACTATTGATTTGCCAATGGTAACAATTAATATTTTGCCTAGCCAATTATATTGCTTATTTTATGACCAATGAAAACTATTTAAAATATACAATTATCTACGTTTCGTTTCCCGGCGTGAGACTTGTTTGTTGTTCACGAAGCTACGTCGCTGGACCGGGCTATATAAGACATGCAGATCGGTGCGCACGCGTAGTCGGCGGGCGGCGGCGGTGTGGAATACAGCTCCGGAACAGCAAGAGGAAACGAACTGCGGCGTTGAAGAAACGGCTCACCATTGGTCGACGGATACGTGACGATAGCGGCGTGTGAAGTCGGTGTGGCGCTGAATGATATTTGCGGCTGCTTCTTGTTTCTTTATAAGAACGTCAAATTATCTATATACAGTCCGCAGTATCTCAGTAGCCAAGAATAATTAGGAAATAAAATGTTTTTTTTTTATTTATTCTCGCCTTCCGCGTTATGGTAGCAGCGGAGTATATATTATTTATTCCCGTTTAGGTTTGATTAATCTGGCTGCTACAAGCTTTTGAATTTGTTGACGACACTATTAACAAAGCAAAATACAAGGTTTAGAGAACGTTGAATTCCTAATATGTACTAAAAAGATACAGAAAGGCCCCTGGACCTGGACACTGGACACGCATCACGAGCGGCGGTAAAACGAAATGATCCCTTCCCGCTCCCGCACATACCGCGCCAATTAGAAGACTCACATCAAAATATATGCGCTCGGCAAGCTTTAGGTACCGCGTATACCGAGTGAAACGAATCCGCACCGCTCCCGCACCGGCAAGTCAGAAAGCGGGCTTAGTTACTTATTTTTGTGATTTGAAACTCGATGAAACCAAAAACACACTAAAAAGAAAAATATCTATAGGATTTAGTACGTACACAGCATTCGTCTCATTCTCTCAATGTTTAGTTTTCTGAAGGTTTTACTTCTACCGCGTCTGAACATGCAGTTTTTTTGGTAAATATAGAATAGGGGTGACAAACGAACACTACCTACCTGATGATAAGTGGATGTTGTGGTCCATAGACATCTACATGTGCTGCATTTGGGTAAGCGCAGACCGAACTGCAAAATGCTCGCGCCTGCTCGAGCAAAATTTTGACTACTCGACCATGCAGGCGGCATGCGGCTCCGTGAACAAAATCCATTGAAAGTGAATAAAACTATTATTTACGGATTTTATCGCGTTTAATTACTTTAATTTATTTTTATTATTATCCCGACGTTTCGGGTGCTTTACAGCACCCATGGTCACGGGGGGGACTGAGATGTTTGAGGTCCCAATGTCATAGTTAGTCCGGCTACCTTCATTTTTTTTATATATTAATTTTTGGTCCGATTTACGCAACGTCGAAACGTCGGGATAATAATAAAAATAAATTAAAGTAATTAAACGCGATAAAATCCGTAAATAATAGTTTTATTCAATGTGTAGTGTTCGCGTAAATTTAAGAAATCACCATTGAAAGTGCTGTGGGTTGCTAGGGGGGCATGCATACCCAATTTAATGCCAAAATAGACGTGTTCAATATGATCGATTGAGACTTGGTGATTATCGCCCTTTTGGCAGAGGAAGAGGAACATGAAGAACATATTAATGATATCAGACTTCAGAAAATTGGAACAGTATGGGCAGAAGAAACGTGGAGATTCTTTCCCCAGCATTGGCTTTTAACATACGATCGCTGTATGTTGGACTTGATATATTGTACAGACATTCAAAACGCTGCACTAAACTTATCAACTTTTCTTCATCCATGATTCCGACTTATGTGACGTGCTTATAGGTATAAACTAAACACACGTCCAAACAGTTTTATCGCTGCGGCAATACTGAGCGCGCGCGGCGGCGGTGCGAGCGCGCTCGCGCATTCTCGAACATGCATCCTGCAAGCTCGAGCATGGCCGAGCATCAAGTTTGGACGTGTATATAATTTTGCACTGTCTGTCAATAGTCATAAAATTAATATTTTAGTGTTCTCTGAAAATGCTCTGCTCTGCTCTGCTCTTGGAGTGCGCTGACCCTTTGGTGGCAGAATTGCGTATGAGTGTGGTACCAACTAAAACGGATTTCTAGACAGAGAAAGAGTTCCACCGCGTAGTGTTGCATCTCTACCGTAGTCCAGTGACGCTCTAAATTCACATGTCGAGTTCAGCGCATCACTTATAAAACATTTCGCAATTCTATAAGCCAGAAGATTCCTCGCCCTTGCATTCAAATTTTTTATAAGTTCGCTCATTTGTAACACGTACGCAATGGGCGCGAGCTACACGGCGACCCATCCGCTTATTTAATTAAAGTCAACACACGCTGTGTCGTTGTATGTTGTTTAATATTTAAGTATCTACAATCGCACGAACACGACAGGAGAAAAGACAGTTACTTACGTTACTTATGTATGTTACAAATAATAAGAAAATTTCGATGTGAAAAATATTAAAATAAAATAAAACGTAACGTTTTTAATACAAAGACAAACACGGAAATAATATAGATGGTTCCTGATTAACATATTGTCCAGAACTCGCCTGAAGTCTGATGAATCGCTTTGTCTATCTTATTATTTTATACACGGAACAGAGATATAGATAGAGATCTCTTATTATTTTATACACGGCACAGAGATATAGATAGAGATCTCTTATTATTTTGTACACGGCACAGAGATATAGATAGAGATCTCTTATTATTTTATACACGGAACAGAGATATAGAGAGAGATCTCTTATTATTTTATACACGGCACAGAGGCATATAGATGTAGAGATCTCTTATTATTTTATACACGGCACAGAGATATAGATAGAGATCTCTTATTATTTTATACACGGAACAGAGATATAGATAGAGATCTCTTATTATTTTATACACAGCACAGAGATATAGATAGAGATCTCTTATTATTTTATACACGGAACAGAGATATAGATAGAGATCTCTTATTATTTTATACACGGCACAGAGATATAGATAGAGATCTCTTATTATTTTATACACGGAACAGAGATATAGATAGAGATCTCTTATTATTTTATACACGGCACAGAGATATAGATAGAGATCTCTTATTATTTTATACACGGCACAGAGATATTGATAGAGATCTCTTATTATTTTATACACGGCACAGAGATATAGATAGAGATCTCTTATTATTTTATACACGGCACAGAGATATAGATAGAGATCTCTTATTATTTTATACACGGCACAGAGATATAGATAGAGATCTCTTATTATTTTATACACGGCACAGAGATATAGATAGAGATCTCTTATTATTTTATACACAGCACAGAGATATAGATAGAGATCTCTTATTATTTTATACACGGCACAGAGATATAGATAGAGATCTCTTATTATTTTATACACGGAACAGAGATATAGATAGAGATCTCTTAATGATTTCTTAAATTTACGCGAACACTACACATTGAATAAAACTATTATTTACGGATTTTATCGCGTTTAATTACTTTAATTTATTTTTATTATTATCCCGACGTTTCGGGTGCTTTACAGCGCCCATGGTCACGGGGGGGACTGAGATGTTTGACGTCCCAATGTCATAGTTAGTTCGGCTACCTTCAGTTTTTTAATATTAATTTTTGGTCCGATTTACGCAAACGAGCTTATAGTATCATGAAGTCTTGCAGTGGTATGCTTGGGTTTGGGTTTAATTTTGTTGATTATAGGATCCCAAGCAGATGGTAGCACCCAACCATCCACACTAGTCTTCACGGGTGACAACGCATTTGCATTTTGATTCGTAATCGAGGATAGATTTAGATGTCTATGGACCACAGCAATCACTTACCATCAGGTGGACTGTGTGCTCGTTTGTCAGCCTATCCTATAAAAAAAGATGATTTTACCACCTATCGTCATAAGATCTTTCTGAAATTTCCCGTAGTCGTCTCTTACGACATGGAGAGCAGCGACAAAAGCGGTTGATTGACCAACATTATGTTAAGTATAGTATTAAAGGTAAAGGCAGTAAACATACGTAACCGCTATTTATCGCGATTTAATAATACACATTGGCAAAGAGCAAGCAATCAGCTGCACAAGATAGGGTTTGTATCGACTTGTGCAATCAAACGATCGCGTGGTCAGTTAGCAAAGTTAGTTGGGTTGGCGGGCGGAATGGGGGTAGTGTGGGGGAGGCAAGGGGTCACGTGTTGAATTGGATTGACCACAAGCTTGTGCTTCGATCGTATATATTATCTATGTTTATACACAACGTGCGCTGGTCAACCGGAGTGATTTAAATATGCATTAAAATATTTGTATTCGACCGAGCTACGAGTATGTTCTCTTTCTGTGTAGCTAAATGCTCTTCATTAATTTTATAATATCATTAATTTTATATCATTAATTTTATAATATATGATGTCAGATTGGTTTTAATTCTGGTCGCGCGCAGAATTAAAACCAATCTGACATCATTGAAATCGCGAAATTGTTTCGCTCATTTACCACGTGCTTTATGGTGATGGGACTCATTGTTAGAAAACTTACATTACGAAGAACTTAAAAATGTTTCGAGCACATGTGAAGTCAGCGAACATGCATTACGGTTTGGGATACGGTGGATTATCTGCTGCAAAAATACTAAGAAATTGGAGGAGTCCTGTGACCTATATGTATATACATACTTTTAGAGAGATGTGATGTGAATTGAAGTTTAAGAGAATCAAATTACATTAGCTTTTTTTAGAAAATCATTACATTTTCAACTCGTCTTATTAATCATGTAAATCCTTCAGTTTGATTCACCTCCGAAAACCAGGTGTGGATGAAATAACATAAAGCGACTGCGTAATGAAACTTTATTAATTTTACCAGTTTGGCTTTCGCATATTTGTTAATGTTGTGTTTTTTACGAGTTTAAGACAAATAACAAAGGCTTCTTTAAACAAAAGTAAAATTGTTGAAAAGGTAATAAAGTCGAGAAACTTCTTGTGAGTGTTTTACTTTTGTATTTTTGATGTTTAACGTAATAAAGAGTTTCTCTTCACAATAACATCAAAATAGGTTGAATATGCAAACCAACAGCATCTCTGTTTATTTCGATGTGGCAGTCAGGCAGCACGGTGAACCAGTCCGCAACACGGCCTACCTTGCTTGTATTAGAAGAATTACCACAACGGACAGAATCACGGCACTAATTAAGACTCGTAGAACGACTGGTCCAAGCTGATCTAGTGGGGCTTGATGGGGGTGGTACGGGCGAGGTTTCGAGCTCTACTTTAATCCTGTTTATCTCCTTTTACTTTCAATCCTTTATCTTATACTTATTTATTATGAATCAGGATCCCACGTGAAATTGCGAGAAAACATTTAGATTAATTGAACTCTTATAATTTTATAAATAAAAGGAAATAATGAATTCATTATTTAAATGTTGATTTAAGATATGAGACAAAACTTCGTCGGAGAAACTTTAGTCGGCAATCTATTCAATATAATTCAAACATAATACAGGAATCACTTCCACTTAATTTAGCGAGACTTGAATGTTTTTAATTAATTAACATAATCTAAAGAAGCTAAAATCAAACTTAAATGGATTCTTAAATTGACTGATTTATATTTGTTGTCTGAGTTTCTGAACCTCGATAGAATGATATATTTATGCGAAATAACTACATTATAGTAAGTATATCAATAGAAACTATAATATCTCAATTTTTTACTACTCAATCAATCATTATCAAGTCAGCCCTTGTAGAGCGAAGAGTAAAACAACCGAATGATGAAATAAGACCGACTTTGTTATAATAATAAATTGGATTATATAGTTAGCATGATTACACTTGTATGTATACTTCTATATATTTTCTTACTACTACGAGTACTACACCTTAATCAAAAAAGATCTGCGAATTAACATAAATACCTGATACGAATACATTCTCACTGTAACATTACTAACTGTTGTGTACTGTACATACTAATAATAATAATAATGTGCTCCAGACCGAATTTCGGCCACGGCCAGGCGGCCTGCCTCAACGAAAGCTAGCCATCGGCGCAGGACAGGATTATAGTGCCCAAGTGCACTCTCTATTCCCTCACTATCATATCCCGATGGGACGGTAAACCGACACGACCGGAGAGAGATCAGGCGCAGGACCAACGGCTTTACATGCTTTCCGAGGCACGGGGGTGAGACACCACCAATTTCCTGACTCCGGGCAGCTACTGAGAATTTCTTTACAGAAAAACTCAATAATTGATTTTTAGCTCTACCCGGGATTCGAACCCAGGACCTCATGATCAGCAGTCGCACTACTACAACCACTAGACCAACGAGGCAGTCACTATACATACTACTCTCTGTACGAACGGACGAGACTTTGGCGACCAAATGATGGTGGGGAAAACTTTCAAGAAACGCTGGATACATATTTCACTTACTAGTAATAGGCAGCAGCATTATCATTGGAGTATATATTGGCTCTGGCCTCATCAAAACCTGTATTCAGCATATTAAATAATTTTCACAGAAGAAATGTATAAATTTTGAAACCGGTTTCTAATACATACAGTCAACTAATGGTATGTAGGTGCTGTCTACATGTATCGTTTTCTTACACATACAACAATTTAAAAAAAAAGCATTGAAATAGGATTAAAGTGTGAAAGTTTGGGAAGTATTGTTACTTGTTGGCTTACTCGTAACAGATTGACGAAATTCGGAACACAGACCATATCCTGTGTATCATAGTTCGAAATAAAAAAGTATAGCAATAGAATTTAAGGTAAGGCCCAAGAAGTAAATATTGTACACAAACTGTTGTATATCTGAAAAAGGCTACAGTTTCACTAAATACAAAGATGATAATATGGATATTTGAAGAAGGTGCGAGTTTTAAGTGACTTCCTAGATATTCCTCTTGACATTGTCGGTTTGTTTGATCTAGGCTTTGTTCTTTCTTTTAATTGCCCCGATCGCGTGCTACATGTTCTAGGTTCTAAATTGCACTTTTCAAAAGCAACAACGTTTGCTTTCAAACTGCGTCTATTGTGCTAAGTTCCAAGTTTCGGCTTTTATTTAGCCTCAATTGTTTTCGGTCGTAGAACTTGCGGCTACTACTAACATTTTAAAGAGTGCAGTAGATTGAATTGAACGTAGACTTTAGGTTTTTCTAATACTGAACACAAGTTTGTGTTTGTCTAAGTGACAGTAAGATAGTTGAAGCCGTAATATAATGATATCCCTAGGGATATCGATATATACCATAGATTTAGTATAAGCTTGCTATATTATATCTATGATATATACCGTAGTATATGACAGCGGTTTTAACTGTCTTACCAGGTATAACTATCTTACTAGACTAATCTAGTGAAATAATTCAAATTGTATACCTACTGAATGTACGAGCACACTCGTGTTACTCGTGTAGACGAAATGTTCATGTTTTTTTTTTGTTGAATATAATAATAATAATAATAATAATAATAATAAAATATTTATTCATTGACCAAAAGTAATAAAATATTTAAAGGTTAAACTAATACAAAAATAATATTTTTAGAAGGACAATGAAAGGGTTCTGACTCAGCATGTGTTGCAGAGAATCTACAACGCTGTTATTCTGTCAGCACCCATATACCTACTTAGTGAGCTAAAGTATAACTACGCGTACATCACCGATTATTTTACAAATAGCTTTTAGTGTTAAATTATTTATTTATTCAGCCAGTACAAGAACTTTATAATTAACCAGTACAAGTTATCATAATATTTCTATTAATAATTTGATAATTAATATACATGTACAAGAGATAAAACATAATATAAACAAAATATAAACGTAATTTAAACAAAAACATGAAAAAAAAGTAATAGTATTAAAAGTAAGAGCTAAAGTAGTGTTTTATTTATTCAGACTAATTATAATAATTATGCTAGAACAACGTAATGGTTATTAAAAAGAATATTGGTAGTAAATGTAAGTTACATAATTGCATATATTCAGCCCTTTTTTTATATTTATGACATTTTCTGCGTACTTAATAAATACTCTTTGTATTTTCTCTTAAAACTGTTCTTATTTGTTATGACTCGTAATGGTGGTGGAAGATCATTCCAACATTTTGTGGCCATAAATTTGTAACTACCACGAAATGCTGATGTCCTATATTGAGGTATGCAAAGTACTTTTGCACACTTTCGGATACCGTACATATGTTGATTTTGTCTCCACTGAAGCTTTTCATATAGGTATTCTGGTTTCTTTGTTTTTATCACCCCAAATAGCAGGGAGGCATAAAATAATTTGAGACGTTCCTGCATTTTAAGCATATTAGAGGCCTTAAGGTAAGGTGTAACATGTGTTCGTCTTGGGATGTAAAAACAGTAACGAGCGCAAGCATTTTGTACCCTTTGAATTAAATTTTTTGATTTTTTAAATAGGCAAGGTCCATACAGAGTTATACAATAATTTAGTTTAGACAGAACTAAGGTTTCACATAATTTAACACGTAAGTCTACAGTAATAAACTGCCTGATTGAATATAAAACTTTCAATCGGAAAAAACAACTTTTTACGACATTAATTACATGATTTTCAAACTTTAAATAATTGTCCATAAGAACCCCAAGATTTCGTACTTCAAAAACTCGTTCAATGTTTTTCCCATCAATACGTACGTTAGGTATCGATCGTAATGTGGTGAAGGTTACGTATCACAACTGTTATGAAATTAATGCAATAAAGAAAAATACATTTAGGACCAAAGTGATAATTCTATAGACAACTTCAAAAGAGCTGCTGAATAAATTAAAAAAAGAGTCCTCCAACAAATTTTGCGGCTTGAACATTGGATTTCCAGTTAAGGTGCGGCTGGTGTAGCCCTTTAGCCACCCTAAAGTTAAAGGTATAAAATATAATATACGATATTCCACAAATAACATGAACATTTCGTCTACACGAGTAACTAACTATATATATATATATATATATATTTTTTTTGCCGGCTAAGCTTATGTGTTTTCGCATTTGAGCTTTTAGCCATAACGTAACATATACGCTAAGCCAATGCATGTTAAAAGACTTCTCATAGCCTCGATATACATTTCCCACGATATTTTCCTTCATTAGAGAGCACTTAAATGGGCACTTAAAACAAATTAACAGTGTCAATCCGTACCACTCGTTATTTAATAGGTCTCTTTTAAAAGCCTCGCATGTTTGACGCTGCTCCTTAAATTATTTAAAACAATATGTTTACACCGCCGTATACACCACTGGATCTTACTGGCATTTCCTAGAATTGGATCTAAAGAAATTCACGGAATTATATGGGCTGATTGATTCTTTTACACCACTACCACATGGCAAAATGCTTATAAAATAAAAACGTGTGCAGTTCACACGAGGTAGAAGTGAAACCTTCACAATACTAAACTTCCAGGGAATGAGACGATTGCACTCTGCAGGAGTAGTATAAGAATGTAGGGTTAATGTAATTAAAATATAAATAAATTTATCATTAATACCATAGAATACTATAATACAAAATATAATGGCTGTCAACCTTATTTTGTATGAGGATCGGTTTCGCCGGGACCACACATACAAGCAATTACGTCGTATTATCACTACTACAAACGCGATTCGCTGTATTGACAGAAGCGAATATACACATTTTATACTTTTGATTAATGTTTTTGACACATCAATATTTCTTTATTTTTGTTTCTAATATTTACAAAATATAAAGAGTTTCGAAATATAATTAGTTACTGGTTGTAGGTATATGATATGTCCCCTTTATTTAAATTCCATTTCCCGCTGTTCTTTCGACACGTAATTATTGCACAATTTGTCATTTTTTTTTAAATAATTAACATGCAGTGACGCTTGACACGAAAATTGAAAACGATGTTGACATTTATAGGTGTGAATTGACATGATAATGGCTACACGGGCTCCGCCCACTTCGCCGTGCTATTATGTTTATGTATGTATTATAGTATTTTATGATTAATACCTTTTCCAATATTCTATCTCATTCTCTCGCAGGCTAAAGCCTATAGATATTTATTTGTCTCTTTTTAGTTTCGTTTTTTCTTTTATCTGGTTTTAAATTACAACGATTCTAAAGTTTTCACTTTTAAAAAATACGTAAGTATATAATCTTAAAGTAATTTTAATAATTATAATATAATACTTTTTGTTTTGATAAACTTCTATACTGAGTAGTTTTTACAAATTTTAAACATCTTTTACATTATTATCTATCCGGAACATTTTCGAAACTTCGCGAGAAGAAAGGTAAAGTATTCTCCGGGACGTAACTTTATTATACTTTTAGAGCCAAACTTTAAATATATTGCCTGACGGTTGCCTAAACTACGTGTACGTCGCGGTAATACTCCATACTGGGTGGTAATTATGATGTAACGTGCTGCTGGGGTCCGTAGCAGAGCGGTATCGCTCGTAAATCAGGCTTCACTGTAATTCTGACGCGAGTCTTCCACGTGACTCACTCGCGGAATCGTTTCTAATTTAAAATTGAGACCCATAAGACTTGCCATTATTACATTTTATGAGTAGCTAAGTCTGTAAAAAGTGTTCACGCTTTTGATATTTTTATTTATTTATATACATTTGAAGTTTTCGTTGTTTTATAGCTTGATTTATTAATTTATTGCATTATAACACCTTGCTTTAGAATAATCACAATTAACACTTGCCAGGTTATGATTAATATTTCGAAAGAATGTTTTGATACGCATGTGAAATAGTCACACCATTTTGCGAAAAATATAAGCCGCTATAGTAACTGGGGTTTTTCTCTAAACATTTAAAGTAATATTCCAATACTGCTGTGTTTCGTATGGCGAGTGTAGAGATCCGGAGACCCTTTTTTAATGGAAACGAGGTATTCCATCGTAGTGCTCACGGTTGACAACGCATCTGCGTTTTGATTCTTAATCGAGGATAAAAATGTAGATGTCTATGGGCCACAGCATCCACGTACCATCAGGTGGACTGTGTGCTCGTTTGTCACCCTTATTCTATAAAAAAAATTACTATACTATATATAAATGAAAAGTAAAAGTAAATAAGTTCTTTCAGGATTTTTAAAAAGATTTTCATACATGGATGAATATTCCAGGCCGCCAGTAGGTATGCGTGTTGGTGGGTATTATATGTCCTGGGTGTATTTTTAATTGCTAAGACGTGCTGGTTTCCTCAAAATGGTATCCTTCGCCGCCGAACACGTAATAAGTTAGAACTAGGAATGCATCCGATACCAACACCGATGCCGATATATCGGCGATACTCTAAGTTTGCCGATATATCGGCATCGAAGATATTTTTGTGGCCGATTCAACGATACTTTTTAAATTTCGCGCTATTTGTAGAGTCCGAGTAAGATAAGCCCCTGTCTACTCTGAGCTATAGTTCTCTCACAGAAGATGTCGAAAGATTCCTAAGGTCTCCTAATATACGAGTATCTAGAGGTGCAGATCCGTTCGTCTTCTGGCGCAATGACGTCTTATAACCAAACCTAAAAGAATGTCGCAGAAGTACTTTAGTTTCCAAATGAGTTCTGACGCGTCTGAGAGACTATTTTCCGCTGCAGGTCTTATTCAAACAGATTTATGAAATCGCCTTTCTTCGCAAAACTTAAGAATACTTCGTTTTTTCAACAAAAATCTCGTCAACGTTAATTTTAATTACTAAAAAAGTTTACTAATCTAAACGTCTTTAACGGTTTATTTATATTTCCTGTTATTTTTATATTAATTAAAAAAAAATACCCTGACTTGTGTTTAATTTATTTTACCTTCATTTTTGAATTCAATAAGCGTATCGGTATCGCTGATATTTTTATTACAGCACCGATATCGGTAACGTATCGGCAAAAAGGCGTATCGAGGTATTCATAGTGAAAACGTAAAGCGTACGAAATGATTTCAGTGGATCGGAATTGAACTAGGGTATTGTGTATACTACGAAATTGTACTTCAGCTACTAAATTCTTTTTTGTAGACTGAGATATTTAAACCAGAAGAATTTTCAGATCACTTTAAAGACAATCGAACTCGAAAGCCACCTGATAGTAACTTACTGCAACCCATAGGCATCTTAGCTAACTCTCAACACAATACTGTAAGTGCGTAATGGATTGTTGTGTGTAATTTACTACCAGGTGGCTTTCGAGTTCGAGTGTCATTAAAGTGATCTGAAAATTCTTCTGATTTAAATATCTGTCTATAAAAATTAGTGTAACACTAATTTTAAATTAACAAACTGATTTACCTTTTGACGCCACAGTGAGAGCACTACTGATGAGCGGTAAACCTAGGAAATTATTTAAAGCTTCAGTAGAATTTGCAAGTGCTCACATAAAGGATGCAATTGGTTTGCAATAATATTTGATACTCCTTTAACTATTCGTCACTGTGTTCGAGCGGACACAAGTTTCATTATGCTAATGGTTGTTAATAGATGATTTATTACGATGTAGACAACGCACATCTGTGCCAGCGCCAGGAATACCCCGCAATTAGGGGATTAATATTCCCGATAATTTACAACCTATCCCGGCGAGAGACAGTATTCCAGATGATTGTTGATAGTATAGTCTAGCGCATTGCCGGTTTATTG
Source organism: Parnassius apollo (assembly GCA_907164705.1). Classification (NCBI taxonomy): domain Eukaryota; kingdom Metazoa; phylum Arthropoda; class Insecta; order Lepidoptera; family Papilionidae; genus Parnassius; species Parnassius apollo. The sequence continues at coordinate 713,011 of CAJQZP010000885.1, read as the reverse complement.
AACTATTTCTTTTATTCATTTACGATGAAAGTTGGTATAGGTTTACATTGAACTTATTATAGCGATATACAAGCGACCCGTCCCGACTTCTTGCGGTTGATTTACAAAAGTACTTAACGACTTGATTACAAAACTTAAGTACAAAAAGATAAGATTCGTAACGAAGAAATCCGCCGGAGAACCAAGGTTACCGACGTAGCCTTCCGTATTTGCAGGCTAAAGTGGCAATGGGCTGGTCACAATTGTCGCAGAAGCTATCACCGTTGGAGTAGGCGTGTCATAGAGTGGAGACTGCGTTTAGGTAAACAAGTGTGGGACGCCCCCTGGCTAGATGGAGCGACGATCTGCGCAAGGCGGCTGGCAGCAACTGGATGCGTGAAGCCGAAGATGGCTAAGTGGCGCGCCTTGGGAGAGGCCTATGTCAAGCAGTGGACTGCCGCAGGCTGATGATGATGATGATGATCTATTCGTACCTTTATTTGTGGTAATGTCCTCTAGACCGAATTTCGAATACAGCGGGCAGTCTCAACGGAGACTAGCCATTTGCTTTGAACTACACAAATAAATAAAATTGAAGTGTCTGTTGTAATGTTAAAATAACAGCTTTTTACTAATATAAATAAAATTATATACGGTATTTATAACAAAGAACAATTTTATTTTAATTTTTGTTTGTCTTTCTGTCTGTGTCTGTTCGGGCTAATCTCCGAAATGGTTGGACTGGTTTTGACGGGACTTTCACTGACAAATAGCTGAAGTTATAAGGAGTAATCTAATCTATTTTATTTTAGAAAATGAATTAGGGCTCCGCGCAAAAAAAATTAATACCTATTAAATCCAATCGTGATAAATTAGACGCGGGCAAAGTCGCGGGGGTCAGCTAGTTTCTTATATATCTCTACACATCTCATCTATCTATTACACATTAAACCGATAACCTATGGAGAAGAACGGTTTTCGAGTGTGAATCTTGTATCGGTTGGCGGACTATAAGGCGCACTCCACTCCCAGATGATAATTACAATCTGATAAGACTTATAGGAAGTCGATGGATGCGATTGGTCAGGACAGTGTTATGAGGAATTTGAAGAAACCATGGTTCGGCTGTGGACTTATTAGGAGCGTAATTATTATGAGAATATATTACTTAATCTTATTATATAGGTACTATAAATGGTAATGAAAATCGCAACAAAATCTATCTAGTAATTTTAAAGTTGTAAACGAATACACAGATATATTATGCGGAAGAGAGATTTAATTTTATACTATCCTAGCTGGTACCCGGTACGTTGGATTCGCTGAAGAAATAATTGTGGAAATGCCGTTTTGAATTTTGAAAAGTTATATTGTTTAATCAGGAATGATGATACATTCATTGAAGTTGAATGATATATATTGTTACGAGCTTAGGGTTCGTGACAATAAAAACTGCCGATTGAATTACCAAAATTGACACTTCAATAACCGCACACTAATTAAAACTTATAACACACTAATAATTAATCACACTGATCACTTTAGTTCACTTTATTTCACTTGGAAAGCTTCGCTCGTATCGCCAATTCAATACTGCCCGGTTGCGGCTCCTAACGGCTTTAAATAGGCCTTTTCCACCGAAAAATCCAGAATATTCCAGCAAATACCGGCCCCCGACCGACCAGGTGCAGAAATTTCGAGTGTGGAGCCTTCTAGTAAGCTTAGCTCCTACATTCGATACTAGATGGCGCTAGTGGGAGAGTTCTAGAAAGATCTTGTTGCTCCTATTTCTGCTGCTTGATACCAGATGGCGCTAATAATCAGCCGCCACATTCCAGGTGCTAATTATAGCGCGCAACGTTACGACAAACGACAATATAACCTTTTAAATAAATTTGTCGGTACGGTACGGAAACAATATTGATCCAAGAAAATATCAAATAAACATAGAAGAATCAGATGGAATATCACCCATACTGAAATTATTGATCAATTCGCCAAACCTAATAAATAAGCGTCCGATTTTGTAACAACGTTCAGTACGTCCTATAGTGCCACCAACTTTACTGTTCAGTTGACAGAGTCGCTAGTGGAGAACTTACAAAAATTTACCGAGGAAATAGGTACGTTATATTTATTTGCACTTTTCACAATGAAATCAAACAAAACACACTTGTCACAATAAAATCAAACAAAGCTCTCACTTGACAGCACAGAATAAATAATAGCTGATGCTGATAACGAAACGCCATTTATAAAATGGCTGCGTTAGTTCCAATTTTGCCACCTGAACTGATAAGTTGGTGGCACTGTACTTGCGAATTGCAGCGAAAGGAGGCCTACTTTCTGTACCTTGTATTTTGCATATATTTTATTGCAATTATTTTAATATATAATATAATAATACTCGTAGTATAATACTTTATAGCATCTATAAAATATCACACAAGTGTAACCGAACACTATTTGTACAATGTACAACGAGTGTAAGATGTTTACAAATGTACATCGCTATGTGCAACTTTCAAATTTTTCTTCCGCATGTTGAAGTACTGTAATCTCCCTAAGCGACACTGTCCGCCCCCTTGACTCACAACTATTGCCCTGTCTTAATAATTTGGCGTAAACGAGGTGATCTTTCTGAAATTTGTCCTAGTTGGCTCTTACGACCACTACGAGAGAAATGGCAGAGAGATATGGATTCTTAAGATGCTATCACTCGGCAAACATCGCATTTATTTTTTTGGGCGAAACCTTAATTTTTGTTCTAAACTAAATGTAACCTAAGTTCCTCCTTATAACATCAGCTATCTGCCAATAAAAGTCCCGTTAAAATTGGGCCAGCTATTAACTGATTAGCCAGAACAAACAGACAGACAAAAATTTATAACTATTTAATGTTATAAGTACCGTATATTTAGTAAAAAGGTTTTTTATATATTTAGTAAAAAGCTTCTAGTATATATACAGTAATCTATGGCTGTTATTTTGACATTACAAACTGGCACTTACATTTTATTTATTTGTTTATATTATTATTTTATGTTGTATTATTGATATGCTTATGACATTGTACTTATGATTGCTTATTTTTTGCAGGGAGTTCCGACTTGTGCTGCGGCCTGACCCCAGTTCCGTGTTCACCGAGGATGTGCAGTTCCACTCGTCAGCCGGTCCCATGCACTACAACACCGCACAGGTGTACTCCGGGAAGCTTGAAGGTCGATTTTTATTTTCACATACAAACACGCACACACTCTACCTGGATAAACATTTTGACCTAGACACTTTTTTTACTAGGGCCGATGTAGATGCAAAGGTAAAAGCTTTTGCTAGCATCATAAACGGAGCGAATAAAATTTTAAAGTCGTAACTATCTTTATTTCTACAAAAGATTCAATCAAATGGTGTTACACTGCGCAGATGTAAATTAATCGACTCATCTAATCAATTCAAATTAATCAGCTCATCTAATCAATTTGCTAATTTATAGTAAGCAAAAGAAAAAACATTCAGTTAATTTTGTCTGCGTTAAACTACAAATATTGCCGAAAAAATTATGTAAATTGGCCCACAAGTTACGGAGGAGATAGATTTCAAAGAATCATTTTCTTGCGCCATGGGAGCTCCGCTCGCGTATCGCTCGCTTCGCTATAATAAATCTGAAGTGACGAAGGAACTTATAGTCCACCTGGTGATAGTGGCTCTTGAGTCCATGAACACCTCCGACCAACTTTAAATAAAGACTACAGACGCGTTGTCACCTCTAAAGATTAAGATAGACGCCTCACATCCTGCAACTTTACTTGCATTTACAATCAAGATAAAAATGATGGTCTACCTTATTTATCCGCAGACGAAGATAGTGGAATATCTCGTGATTGTGATCGTCGTATGAATTTTAATAAGTATTATTTTTATAGAAAAATATTACATTCTATTCTCACAACTACGTGACCTGGTGGTCAAAGTAACTAGTATATATCTGTTACGCCGCACGCTATGGAGCTCAAACAGAAGACAACGATACTAAAATATTTCTGAAAAACTATTTATGTACTGATTAGTTGCACTGTAAGAATTTCTCTTCTTTTTTTTAAATAATACCGGTAACGATATTAGCTTTACTGAAATAGGATCTTTGTGTTAGGAGCGTTTAAGATGGTAATGGCAGATTCGAACCCACGAATTTGTTAAATGATATCGCTTAATGCTTAAGGACGTTTGAATAAGTTTTTACAATATTATATTTGAGCACTGGTTTTATTTTAACCTCAAAGTTCATGCCGTTTTTGAGAATACAATATCAAAATACAGTTTAATTCTTTAACAATGACTAACTTTGTTTTGATGTCCTACTCAACAAATTCACCCGCATCTGGACAAGCTATATATTGTTCCCAATGTACGTTATAGTGAGTTAGTGACCGCAAACCGCTATATAATAAAACTTCATTAATCCCGACTCGTATTGTATAAGATTAGTTACGCAATTGGGCCCAACTTAATCTAACGATTTTATAGGGCTACCACTGTGCGTAAGCGATAAGGTCTTAAGGTACTAACAAAATGAATAAAATTGTATTTCTTGCAGGGTTATCAATTAGAATAAGTTTTCAACTCCAGTTAAAGCACCGCATAGAAAATAAAAGTATATAATATTGTAGTATTTACTAGGTATTTACTATACTATATTTTTATACTATATTTTTACGAAGCCATTAGACCTGATAGCTCGTCCAAACGCTCGCTGTAAATTACTCGAGCAACCGGGGTCAATCTCTACCGCCACCAATGTAATTGTTATTTGCAATTTGAAGTGCTGATTTACTACGTGCTCTGCAGTGAAAGAAAAACATGGTAAGATAACCCGCATGGCTAAGAAAATAATTACGAGGAAACGTAAAGTCCGCTAACACACATTAGACCAGTGCGACTAACTAATCCCTCCATAGCTATCTCTGAAATGAGAGAAGGCATGTGTCCAGTAATTGGACGTATAAAAGCTATAATTATTCTTTTAACTTTAACTAAACGAACCCATAATCGATGGGGAAGAAATGTTCTAAAGTGCAAACTCGTATCTGTAAGCAGAGTGATGCCCCAAGAAAAAGTGACAACCTGTTAAAACATGCAGGTAGTTAACGGTGCACTCAGTTATTAAATCTTTTATTATTTCCTTGTGCTAGATAAGCAGACAACGGAAAACGGATGTACATGGCGAAAATATATAGGTTTCCTGTTGTTTTACTAGGAAACCCTAAAAACATACGCTTCAAATATAGAACCTTCTCGTTTTTTTTGAACTCGGTAAAAAAAGCATTATAATTTTGCGTGGTTTAGCATCTTTGATGATTTTTCTTCCACTTCGGAGTCTCGTTCGTCTCCACCTAAGCACGGTACACCGTGTCCACGTGTGGTTTACTTGGGAAGAAAAATTATCTTAAACTTTTTCCTTTATAATTTTAATAGCAAATTTAAACTGCCTAATTGTGTCAAAAATTATATATAAGAAATAAAATATATGGCGCCATTGACGTTCAGAGCAACCCTACACTATAATTGAAAACCATGTCGTGTGCCCGGAGGCCCGTTTGTCCAATTCATGCAACCTTCTTCAAAACACGGCGGGAGTTAATAATATCGGATATTGCTCGTGTGTAACAATAGTTTATGTTAGTGCTCTCGTGCCAAATATTAAGTACTTAATTTTTTCTAACTTTAGGTATTTGTGACGGAGAATATATTATCTTTACAACCGAGAATCAGCGTTATTATGTAGTTCTATGATTAGCGGTTTCAGACCCTACAAATATTCGCATTCATGTTGCCACGCTATAGCTATATTAGTTATTGCACGAATGACGACCGGGGTAGGACCACGCTCTCCTCAGAATACCAGCTTAATACTGCTGTGTGTGTGATGTGATGGTGAGTATAAAGAACCGGAGACCCTTTTTACTGGAAACGAGGCATTCATCTTAGTCGTGCAGTGACAACGCATCTGCGTTTAGATTTTTAATCGAGGATAAATGTAGATGTATATGTGCCTTAGCATCCAATTACCGTCAGGTGAACTGTGTGCTCGTTTGCTACTCTTATTTTATAAAAAAATACTTGATTTGAAAACTACTAGGGCCGACGTATATGCAAAGGTAAAAGCTTTTGCTAGCATCATAAACGGAGCGGAGTAAAATCTAAAGTCATAACTATCTTTATTCTATCAAAAGATTCAATCAAATGGTGTGACATTGCGCAGATGTAAATAAGCGAATTGTTTAGATAGTAAAAGAAAAAAAGTATTCAAATACAGATTTTTATTTGTTTACAAACCTTGTCTGCGTTGAGCTACAAATACTGCTGAAAAAATTGTGTAAATTGGCCTACGGGTTCCGGAGGTGATAGATTTCAAAAAATTGTTTTCATACGCCATGGGAGCTCCGCTCAAATCAATTGTCAACTCAAACACCCAGTCCCTTCTTGTCCTGAGATGTTCGATGCAATGTTCTTCACGAGACTCCCACAATGCTCATGGCATAAAGAAGCAAATATTTACTATTATTCTGATTTACTATAAAAGGTGTCACAGGACACATTTGATCTCTTTGGCTGCATCTATTCTTGATTTAGGATCAAAATGAAGATGAACGTTGTCATGCCTGATACCTAGGATCTAATGCCTCGTTACAAGTAAAAAGAAACAAGAAGGAATCGGAAACAGCAGTTATGCTGCTATTTTACACTGATATTCTTTGCGAGTTGTTTGCTAGCTAGAGTTTTGTTTGTTTGAGCCTATTTGTGTAGTAGCGTGGTGCTATCAATTATAATTTAATCGTATATATATATATATATATATATATATATATATATATATATATATAAATTAATAATTTAAGCTCCAAAATCAAAACCACCTTTTTATTTTTATAGTCAACGTCCAGCGTGTTCAAATTCCGTACTGAAACATTGGTGTTTCAATTCAAATATCACTTTTTTCATTGTCATTTACTGTCACCAAATTAATCATGATTATGAGCTCGCCGTACTCATCGATTTTCTCCATATTGTCTCTTTTTACGTATGTTACCTGTCTACAATCCACGAGTCATGTTTCCTTATATCTCTCATCTTCTTCGCTAAATAAACAAGCAATTACGACAAATTCCTCTTCGTCGCTTTCCAGTTTCCGCTCGTCGACTCGCAACCAAAATGCCTTTACATATCATCAGCATTGATATATATTATATATATTCACGTTAGGCATATTTATAACTTCTATGAAGGGATAATGAGATCACTGCAGAGAAGGTCAGGTAAAAAACTCTGGTCATTGTGTTTTTCTTTACGTACTTCGTTCCTTTCCTTAAGAAGAATTAAAAAATTACAAAGAATAGAATTCAGTGATATATATTACATTTATAATAATTAATTATTAATTATTATTAATTACATACTTGGAATTGAATAACATGATTTACTAGTACTTAGTCTAAATGTCTTTGAACATTTATATTTGTATGTATAAAGAAACATACGTTGTGGTAAACATATCTTAGAAAATGCTAGTTTATCTTTATTTTATCTACGATTTTTAAGTTCAACGCAAAGCTAGTAATTATATCCTAATCTTGCTTCATATATTGTTCTTTGTTGACATTTAAAATGCTCCTACTCACCTCTCTTAACAAACTCTGTAGGTTATTTTCCGCTTCGTTGAAACAATAAATTAAACACAAGAAGAAACTTCTACGTTCTGTGACTAACTTAATGAAACGGAATTACGAGGTGCGTCCCATCTGCCGCTTCGCAGACAAAGTGAATTTTGATGAAATTAGTTCACAAGTTTAATGGAGTGTGCTCCTTGAGTGTTCTCATAAACACATACTCTTGTACAACTTGCTATCGCCCGCGGCTCTGCTTGTCCAATATGCTAATTTTGAGGACAGCTATTTCGAAATATATCTCTCGACCGATTGTGTCATCGATGAGTGCTTACATTCATATTCATAAATAGTTAACAATAATATATTGTCCATGTCTCTGAAATAAACAAATAATAAGATCTAACCCAGCTTTTGCAATGTTACATCTATGGGGTAAGATCGATATTCAATACACGGCCAGAAACCCGAACACGATATATTTTGGCAGGTTAGATAAGATTCTTAGTAGTAAAGGACTTTGATCACTAAGCCACGCGGTCCTCCTTATAAAATAAATAATCATAATAAAAAAGGTACAAACTCAGTACAGTAGCAATTAACAAGGACAGTTAAGGTGTTACCACACTAATTAATCTATCGATGGTAGAATAGATTAGTCGATGTCGATCGAGCTGTTTGATTATTCGAGAACCCGCACAACTCCACCGACCGCTATTTAAAATGATTTTTAGATGAGTTTAAGGTATCTCCAGCCTTAAACTTTCTTAAGGTCAAGCCAAACTTTCGCATCCAGAGTTTTCTTCGTTTGTGTCTCCGTAATAATAATACTTCTAAATCATTTTTTACATACCTACATATCTTTAATTGTTCTGAGTCTTAAATTTGAAAATAACTTAAAATTAAGAAGATTACCTTGTCACTGACAATCGATACTAAGATTTTTTTTTTCATAATATGAGTGCAATCGAGCACACAGACCAAGTGATGGTAAGAGGATTACGCTTGTGGCCCATAAACACCGACATCTATACCCGATTTAGAATATAAATATAGATGCGTTGTCACCCCTGAGGAATGAAAAAGAACGCCTTGTTTCCAGTTAAAAGGGTTTTCGGTTCCGCTCACTACCCCATATTGCTCCGTGGGTGGTCTTAAGAGGCGACAGAAGGAAACTGACGCAGGAGACAGGTAGCAGCATCTTCCTGATAATAACTCAAAATAATTAAACCATGCAGATGACGACCCGCCTGCAAAGCGTGGCAACTATGGAAATACCCCCCTTTGAGGTTATCTATGGTGGAGGGTTATGTTCAGCAGAGGACTGTTTAGACTGATTTTTTTTTTTCATTTTACAAATAAAAATAAATATGATAATTTTGATATGCGTCCAACAAGCGCTCGTCGTGACGTATGCTCAAGTCGAAAGAAAACGCGCTACTTGGCTGCTTTATAGGACTTGCGCTAACTAAATCATTGGATATACGTGAAAATAGTGTACTTGTGTAAACTTTGGCTACAATATGATATATTTATCGTTATCTTTTTTCTGTCAGCGCCATTTATGTGAATATCAGCCTATATTTTGAATTTTACATCTATATTATACATCTAATTTGTAGATGTTCAATGGATTTTTAGTGAGAAACCTGAAATTATTATTATTTTATTTAAGATGATTTTATTTTAAGCTATTTAAAATCGTTAAGAAGACCGTGTGTGTAGTAAGAGACGACTACGGAAAATGCCATATATCTTACGGATCCATATAGATGGCGGTATAACCACCTTTTCGCAAGACGAAAAATCCCAGACCTACAAAGACCACAACGATATCGTCAATAGCGTTAAAGGTATGAGATAGACGCATGTCATTCATTCATTTCAAGTATGTATCTTGTACGAGGGCGGCACTGAAAATTTTGGGTAATCAAGGAAGTGACACAACATTACTATTTAAAAATGTATTTATTGCTTTTCGAAGTATTCTCCGCGATATTTGACTTATTTTTCCATACGATGGAACCAATCATTGAAGCATCCATTCCATTCGGAAGTTGGGGTCTTCAAAATGGCCGTTTTGTAGGCGTCCACAGCTTCTTCAGGTGATGAAAATCTCTGGCCACGCAATTTATTCTTTATTTTAAGGAAAGTATAGAAATCATTAGGGCTTAGGTCGGGGCTGTACGGCGGATGGTCTAATAATTCTATGTTTTCTTGCTCTAAAAACTCTTTTGTTCTGTGTGCGGTGTGAGAACTCGCATTGTCGTGATGGAGGATGATGCGGCGGTTGCAGTTCTCTTTACGGAGTTCAGAAACGACCTGTGGCAAACAAATGCTAGCATACCATTCTGCATTAACCGTTCTTTGTCCCTCAAGAGAAATAGTCGTAACATGGCCGGTTTTGGAGACAAACGTGGCAACCATTTTTTTTTTGATTCCACTCCGTGAACGAACAATTTTTGTTGGCTTTAACTCATTTTCGAACAACTCGTGATTGGTTTTTTGTTTCGTGTTCGTACGCGTATATCCAGGATTCGTAACCTGATACGATTTTTGAGGATCCTGCGTGGAATCTTTCGAGAGTTCTGATGCACCAAGTAACGCGAGCCGCTTTTTTCTCTTCACAGAGCGAATGCGGTATCCATCGGGAAAACAACTTTTTTACACCTAATTGTTCATGCAAGATTATTTGTATTTGACTCATGCCAATGTCTAAAGTTGCCTGAATTTCGCGGTATGTCACATGTCGATCTTCCTCAATCAGCTTACGCACAGCATCAACGTTTTCTTGGGTGACTGCAGTTTTTGGACGACCTTGACGGGGATCATCACTGAGCTTGACACGTCCACGTTGAAATTCAGCAAACCAGCGTTAAATTGTGGTTTTGGATGGGGCTTCATCACCAAATGCAGAAATCATCTGGTCAACACACTGTTTTTGTGTTAAACCACTTCGAAAGTCATAATAAATCATCGCTCTTGAATTTTCTCGAGTCAATTCCATTTTCTCAACGACTAAACAAGTTTGACAAAACCTTGTGACGAGATCGAGAATATTTTTTAAATAAATAACTGGTATTCAAAACCAAGGAGTTTTCAATTAAATAGATTTTAATGTGACAGGAACAGTGGAAATATTCCATTCCCGATACTTTTAGTGCAACCTATGTATGGATGATTCGTCCTACGAACCGTGTCGTTCGGGTCGATCATTAAATGGATCATTTCGAGTTTTAGTACTCTGTGATACCCGCTCGATAATGTCGGTCTATACTTACACTTTCGTCGTAGGTCCTGTCAATCGTTTGATCCGTAACGTTCAAAAGTGTAATTGTAATCATTCATACTTTGATGAGACCCAGATCAAATGAACTAATCATTCACGATTGACCCATATCTAGTATGAGATGCCTGGTACCGCTATTGTCTATTATTCGCCTGCCAAGCAAGATGATAAAGCAAAACCCTCTTCGGGAAAGGCCCATATCTAGGACTAAATATCCTGGGAAGTTCCTTTGTAATGTTTATATATGTTAATTTTATAGAATGTGTAGTATTAACTCAACTACTATTCACAACGACATGAGTTGACTGGTAGGGAAGTACGCCCTTTGTTACCTTTATAGTTGATACAATAAAGAGTACTTTAATTAAAAAAAAACAAATATAAAATAGTAGGTATCGTTGATAATACATATGTGCGTATCATATTGTCGCGGACACAGCTGCTTTATAAAAAAAATTATAAATGCTTTATAAAAAAAAATATTAATTTTACCGCTCATTTGAAACAAAAATATTAACTGAATAAAGATAACAAAACGTTTCATCAAATTACACGTAGAAATTACTCAAAGCGATTTGCCTCAATCTCAATTCAGCCAACCGCATCGATATCGCCTTTGTACCCTAGCGTTTTGATGAATCCAAAGTAATATTAAACGTAACGAAAATTATTTCAATGACTTTTTTCTTACACAAAGAGACTACAAAAGAGCTCGTTTCACACTCAGGCGATTTTTTTCCTTTTATCAATCAAAATTGGAAAAAAGTGGGAGGGAGTTTGTAATTACCTTTATTTATGTGAGCGTTTTCTATTCCTCTCTGCGACTGCAATTTGTGGTTTTAATTTATTCAAAGTCTTCAAGCTCTTTGCACCTGGAAAATGTTTGCATAAAATATTGCTCTATTAGTTGAGCACTACTATTTTCTATTCCATTGACTTATTTTAAAATAAACTAGACAATAATTTTTAAAACGATAGTGTTGACTCGTACAGTAATGCTTTTACCAATGTCAAACGTTATGAAATATTTCTATATAATAATTTGTTTGAAAGTTTTTGGGAAATATTGACGACAGCTTGAGCCAGTGGACAGTTCGTATATCAAGCCGCCCAAGCGGACAAAAAATCTTAAGATTTATGTCACCCTCACCATCAAAGCACCCGTAACATCGTTGACTACACCAAATCGCGCCACTTTTACGTATCAAAAATCTACTTTAAACAATTTACACGATAAGGCAGGAGCAACAAGCCGTCGACAGTCAAGTTCCAATTAAAAATAAGTCTTAATGATTTATTATTACATAAAGCATAGAGAGATATTGATAATAATAGCTATTTATTAGTAAATGTTTTGATACTCATGTACATTATACATGTGATTAAATTACATTTCTGGAAAATTGTTTTTAATCTATAACCAATGAAAATATATTATTGAATCTTAAAATAATATAATTTTTTATCATTACATTGGCAGGTGATGAAACATCGCACGTATACGGCGTGATCACAGCGGATGGACTTTTCGATGGAACAATCTGGACCGCAAATGAGGAGTACTACGTGGAGCCTCTATCTCGATACAATGTGGAACACCCTTCCATGCACAGTGTTATTTACCGCACGTCCGACGTTCAGCACCCTCAGAATAATCAGGAAGTGCAACACTGTGCATCACATCTACTTCACATCAAGCGAACTTTAGGACACAATGCTGAACTGTTTAACTTAACTAACAATTGGAATGCAACAGAAACACATTTAAATAATTACACGGAAGATCTGATTAGCGAAATACATCAACGAAAGAAACGATGGCTGCCCGAAGACGAAATGCAAGACGACCAGCCAAAGAAAAACCCTGACTTACCCTTGGATTTAGACGTACCGTATACTAGCAACAGTGATCCCTTCGATAAATTTAGTACGAGAAAACCTAAAACGAAAATAGACAAAAGTAACCTCATAACTAAAGTGCGACTCGATTCTGAAGAAACGAGACCGAAACCAAAGACCCACGTTGAAGTCATTAAAACTAAAGCAGGTGTTGTAACAGTTAGTAAAGACGTTGTTAAGAAGGAACCTGTCGGGTACACAGTGCTAACGGCAAATGCAACAGATGATGGAAGACATGTTAATAAAAGGGCTACTGTAGATCCAAGGAAAACCACGTGCTTAGTGTACCTACAGGCCGATCATATGTTCTACCAAAGATACGGATCCGAGGAAGCATGCATAGAAGTTATGACACGTCACGTGCAGAAAGTTAACGCCATTTACAAAGTCACAGGTGCGTTTTATTACTTTGTTCACTTATGTTTATTTATCACGCCGACTACAGATTGGATAGATAAAACAAATTTATGAATCAACTTCAATTTTTAATTATTACAGACTTCAATCAAGATGGAAAGCCAGACAACATAACATTTATGATTAAGAGAATAAAAGTTCACACCTTAGATGCTTTGAAGGATCCCGCTTATCGATTTCCTAATAACTACGGCGTCGAAAAATATTTGGAACTTTTTTCAGGTACAATTAATTAGACAATTAAAATTGTTACTGCTTGAATTACAGATATTCTTAATACCAGCAAACAACTTATTTTACAATACTAATTTTATTTTTGCAGAGGAAGACTACGACGCCTTCTGTTTGGCATACATGTTTACGTATCGAGATTTCGAAATGGGTACTTTAGGATTAGCTTGGACTGGTGACCTTAAGAATGCTGGTGGCGTGTGTGAAAAGAACGGAGTAAGTGTTTTATATCCTATAATTTTTCCATCCTTAGGAGTACAATTTTTTTTTAATGTAAGTATATGGCCTTTAAAATATATACTATTTAATAAAAGAAGAATCCTTAAATCGACTCAACAGTTAAAACAGTCTAGTGTGGCGAATGACCAGATCCGAGGCGAAGGTACAGAAATGATGGCGCGCTAATAAGTTGAAATGTTTCGACGATAGGGGTTCTTGGGTTCGATTCCCCGGGTCGGGCCTTGACCTTGTTATGCGAAATGTTACTATGTGGACTGTATGTGCGGTTTCTTGAAATCCCAAAACAAGATGGCCGACGTGGCACGAGACAGCCTTGGACGATGCACTCGCTCTTCCAAAAATCTACTACTTTACTAGTGTCTTGATGGAGTTCTACTTGAGCCGGTAGGGAGAAAAATGTGACGGGAAAATAAAAAAACGGCTCAAGTCCAAATAAAAGGAAAGAAGCACTTACCGGGGTGGAGTTCATTTTGGTGCCTCGTGGACGGCGCTCCTGGTCTTGTGGTGCGTTGGAAGAGGAGCGGTTCGCGACGACAACTCACACTATGCGAGGTGGTTACTTCTAGCGGCTCTGTGGCGCGACTGCCACAGAAGTGCGATCACAACTAGCGAAGTCTTCGAACTACTATGCAAGAAGAGCTGAGCGACGGCAGTGCGCGTCCATATATGGGCAGGCCACTTATACCACTTCCATCTCGGCGGGGCGCGCTTTTTTATTGGCAGAAAATGTGTCACCACATTCTAGACCCCCCTCCTCTTCAGTGCGTTCGAAAGGAATGTGTGGATATAGGACGGAAAGACACTAGCAACAATAACCAGCCGAACAAAATGTGAGAGTACCCGTTTTTCTTTTTTCCGCGCAACCACAGTCCAAACGTTGAAAATTTTTATAAAAAGACATGCGCGTCGAATATAGTCCCACTGGGTTCCCTGCTGGTTCTTCCAGAACAGAGGTTTTTTTTCTGAACCAGTGGTTGAAAAAGTAAAAATGGTAAGTGTAGTAAAGTGTGGTGAAGTAAAAATGACTTCAATAAGAATTACATGTAATCTATATTGATTAAAAAATTATTTTATTCTATCCTATTCTATTGAACATTCTCGATTTTGACACTCTAGAACTTACAATTATTAAATAGAAACTTAATAACGAGGCACATTTTTATATATCATTGCTATGAAATTGTGATTGTTATTTTCAAAACCTATAATTAATGCCGTGTAGTGGCGGTTGAGTATATCCTACCTACCTTCCCGTGGGTGTCGTAAGAGGCGACAGAGGGACACAGAAAGGAGATGGGCAGCAGCATCTTCCTAATAACAACGATAACATAATAAAAAACTGCGGTTGCCAACCCGCTCGCCAAACGTGGCAACTGTGGCAAATATCCCCCCATGAGCAACGACGCAAACAAACGGCCCCCAGTCCCCGGCGGCCCCGCTATTCTTGGCTACGGTGGCGATCATGGTAACGGCGGGGCAGGGGGTGCTAAGAATCTCCGGTGGAGGATTCGGTTGCCACCTACGACGACTCGACCTGGCAACGTATAACGCACGCACCCTGAGGACTGACGAGAAGATACTGGAGCTGGAAGAAGAGGTAGACAAGTTGCGCTGGCATATTATTGGATTATCTGAGGTCCGAAGAGAGGGAGGTCACGGTAATCGTCGAGTCCGGCAACTTGTTCTATCACCGGGAGGACGACCGTCTGTCCCAAGGAGGTGTCGAATTTATCTTCCACAAGTCTCTCGTCAACAACGTTGTAAAGATTGGGAGTGTGGCGATGAGGGTCGCGTACCTGATAATCAGAATCACCAAACGGTATGCGCTGAAGGTCATACAGGTCTACGCACCAACCTCGGCACATCCCGATGAGGAGGTGGAGGAAATGTATGAGGATATTTCTAGAGCCATGCATTCCTCCAAAACCCACTACACGGTATTGATGGGAGACTTCAACGCAAAACGGCACAAGAGAAGGCGGTGAGCTGAAGTTAGGGAAATTTGGAGTAGGGCAACGGAACCGTAGGGGCCAGCAGCTGGCTGACTATGGAGAAAGAGGGACTCTTTATGATGAACTCTTTCTTCCAGAAGCGGCCCCTCAGGAAGTGGACCTGGTCAAGCCCGACAAAAAATGAGATTGACTTCATTATGACGACCAGACGCCAACTATTCAGTGATGTCTCAGTGATCGCAAGGGTGAAAACCGACAGCGATCACCGAATGGTTAGAGGCACACTGAACCCTGGAGAGGTCTCGTCTAATGAAGTCAACGCTCCGTCCCCCCTCATGCTCTAATCCAGAATTCCGAAACCTTTCAGCTCGAGTTACGTAACCGCTTTCAGTGCCTAGAAGATTGCAATGCAGTGGACGATATAAATGACAAGCTCGTGGAAACTGTCCATGCGGTCGGAGCTAAGTTCTGCAAGACCCGCCGCAGAAGAACACAAAAACTCTCCGATCACACTCTTAATCTCATGGCTGTTAGACGGGAGATGAGGCTGCAATCGTCAACAGATTTGACAGCATACAGGCAACTGAACAGACAGATCTCAAATGCATGCGGCGAGACTTATGCAACTTTATTACTGCTCGTATTAAAGAAGCGATTGAGCGGAACCAGGGCTCCAAAGTCTTTGCCAGAGATCTGTCTGCCAGAAAGAGTCAACTGTCAAAGCTGAAGACTGAGTGTGGCAGCATCGTTTCCGGGACACCTGAGATTCTGAGTGAGATTGAAACGCAAGTGTGAGTAACGATCCTAGAGCAAGTCTTACCCGACACTATTCCGATGATATCCCGGACGTCAGTCTGAGCGAGATTAGAGTGGCACTCCAGCACTTTAAAAACGGCAGGGCCCCAGGCGAGGATGGAATTACAGCGGAGCTTCTGAAAGCGGATGGAACACGGTACTTGAAGTCCTTTAGAAGCTCTTCAATTCCGTTCTCAATGGTGGAACTACTCCGGAGGCGCGGAGCAGAAGTGCGGTGGTCTTGTTGTTTAAGAAAGGCGACAACGCTCTCTTGAAGAACTACCTCTTTTCCTTCTGAGCCGCGTCTACGTGCTGTTTTCGAGAGTCATTACGAATCGTCTCGCACGCAGTCTCGACGACTTCCAACCTCCCGAACAAGCCGGTTTCCGAAAAGGCTTCAGTACCATAGACCACATACATACCCTGCGGCAGATTGTACAGAAGACCAAAGAGTAAAAAGAAAGCCTTTGATTCCGTCGAAATTTGGACGGTGCTACAGTCCCTTCAGCGATGCCAAGTTGACTATCGGTATATCGAAGTGCTGAAGTGTTTGTACAGTAGAGCTACGATGGCTATCCGAGTACAGAACCAGAGTTCGAAACCTATCCAACTGCAGAGAGGTGTAAGACAGGGTGACGTTATATACCTCGAAACTCTTCACCGCTGCGTTGGAAGACGTTTTCAAGCTACTGGACTGGAAAGGATACGGTACTGGAGAGTACATCACTCACCTTCGATTTGCCGACGATATAGTCCTTATGGCAGAATCGCTGGAGGACCTTAACACTATGCTCAATGACCTCAATAGTGTCTCCCAACGGATAGGTCTTAAGATGAACATGGACAAAACAAAGATCATGTTTAATGTCCATGTTACACCTGTGCCGGTAGTTGTTGACGAGCTGGGACAAATAGTCCGACTAGGTAAGTCCAACTTCGACCGAGAGGTCAATCGACGGATTCAACTCGGCTGGGCAGCGTTCGGGAAATTACGACGACACATCTTCTCATCAGGTATACCTCAATCTCTGAAAACTAAAGTGTACAACCAGTGCGTGTTGCCAGTGATGACTTACGGATCTGAGACGTGGTCCTTCACTGCTGGCCGTATGAGGACGCTCAAGGTCACTCCGCGAGCTATGGAGAGGGCTATGCTCGGAGTTTCTCTGCGTGATAGACTCAGATATGAGGATATCCGCAGTAAAACCAGAATGACCGACATAGCCCAACGGATTAGTAAGCTGAAGTGGCAATGGGCCGGCCATATAGCTCGAAAAACCGATAACCGATGGGGAAGAAAGGTTCTCGAGTGGCAGCCTCGTACCGGTAGGCGTAGTGTAGGGTGACCCCCCACTAGATGGAGTGACGACCTGGTAAGACATGCAGGAAGTCGATGGATGCAGGTGGCTCAGGACCGTGCTTTGTGGCATTGCTTGGGGGAGGCCTTCGTTCAGCAGTGGACTTGTGAAGGGCTGTAATGATGATGATGATGATGAATTAATGTTTATTTATTTTGGCTAAATAATTATTTCATGACGTCAGTTAAATTAATTAAATAGATATTTTGACAATCGCAGCACTACCGTGGCAGCATGAAGTCTCTCAACACGGGTATCGTGACGCTTCTGAACTACGGCAAGCACGTTCCTCCAGCAGTGTCGCACGTCACACTAGCACATGAGATCGGCCACAACTTTGGGTCTCCGGTAAGAAAGATACATAGAATTCAACGTGAACATTGATTAGGTGTCATCATAATCATTATCACCATCATCACCGCCACCATCACCATCGTCATCAGCCTGAGGCCGGCTACTGCTTAATATAGCCCACCTAAGGCGTGCAGTGGCGCTTAATGTAGCGCTTCACGCATCGCATGCGTAATTGGGTATGCCTTTACAAAATTATCTTTTTTTTAATCCACTGTTGTACATAGGCCTTTTCACGGCCATTCATGCTGAAGGTATTGCCAATAACTGCGTTGCTCTCTTTTGCTAGTCGTTCGTGCCAATAATATGTTCTCAATTACTGAATATACAACACGTAACATAATTAACGCACTTTGAGAAATTAGTTTGTTCAGAATCGTTTACTGAATAGATTCCTATCATTTTAAATATACGTCATTTTTATCCCAAAAATAATTAAAACTACGTAAATTACAATCACACTAAATCTGTACAGTCAAAACAAACTGAAATGGACCGTAACTTAAGGCAAGAAGACTTTTAAGAGTGCAGTTTTATTTGTATTATTCCTAATTCTGTTATTCAAGAAAAATAAAGAAAAATGAACTTTATTTCAAGCATGTTAAAGTCTTTGCGTTCGTGGATTTGTACTGTGACCACAACATTCTTCCGGAATTAGTATAACTAATTTGATAAATAATCAGTGCATAAAAATGTTTAACTAAAAATTCAGTGTATGTATTATGATTATAACATAATATACTAATTGGGGTGTCTAAGGGTGTGCGTTAATTACGTTACATATTGTATTTATATACGTTATTTACCTATCTTCATTATAGTCTAGTGATAAAATAGATATTGTCCAAGATAATTTGTGAGGTCGTCTTAACCGTACACTGCTTCACATCATCAGCTTAAATATTTTAAATGTTAAGATTTTTGACATATTCTGTCTGAAACTTTTGATACCATTATTCAACTAGACTTTCTGTATTTGTCGAAAGATTTTTTTAAAGAGTTAATAAACGTTTTTCTTTAGCTAATTTTGCCATATAATGTAATATTAAAAATTTTGTGGCCAATAAAATTGAAATGCAAATTTAAGCTCGTAATTAATGTATTTTTTTATAGGATATAATAACAAACGAGCACACAGTCCAGCTGATGGTAAGTGGTTGCTGCGGCCCATAGACATCTACGTCTTTATCCTCGATTACGAATCAAAATGCAGATGCGCTGTCACCCGTGACGATTAAGATGGAATGCCTCGTTTCCAGTAAAAAAGGGTCTCCGGTTCTCTACACTCACCATACGAAACAGAGCAAAAGCTACTAGTTTACGCTGGTATTCTGTGAGAGCGTGGTCCTTCCCCGGTCGAGCCGACCCATTCGTGCTACAACTATACTACTAATATAACTGCAACATGGCTCTACCACGTATATGTATTTAGTAATAAATTGACATATTTAGTATAAATTGACATAAATTCTTTTAAAACGTTTTTTTTAAACTCATTAGCTCTAACCCATTACATTAATGAACTGAATCAAGATTATGTTATTTTTTCAAAGTTAAGTAAACGTAGTTTTTACTCTTATGACACCTACGAGATAATATGAGGTAGTGAAGTCTCTTACACCACAACATTAAGTAAAAAAAAATGAAACACCATTTCAGCATGACCCCGAAGTGTGCACGCCTTTCGGCGAGGACGGTAACTATATAATGTTCGCGCGCGCGACCAGCGGAGACAGGAAGAACAACAACAAGTTTTCACCGTGTTCCCTGCGCGCTATCGACCCCGTGCTCAACAATAAAGCTCGCTCACCTAAGGGATGCTTTACAGGTAAAAAACTTTCACTTTAGGATTTCCGTAACATTGAACCAGGTGGTAAAATCCTTTTTTATATAAAACTGTTGTGACAAACGAACTTGCAGTCCACCTGATGGTAAGTGGTTACTGCAGTCCGTGGTCACCTGCGGCGAGCTTCAAACAAGACTACAGATGCATTTTCAACCCTAAGGCGTCAGATGAAATCCCTCACAGCCTGTACCTCACATAGTGACTCTCTACACCCTTCAGACCAAAACACAACAATGTCAGCACCTTTTGTATCATGGGAAAAATCCTCATACATACCTTTCACTGCAGGGCAACGAAAAAGCTACGGCCGGATTACTACCGGTTCTAACCCCACGTTCGTCACTATCAGCATTTTTTCATAGAATAAGGGTGTCAAACGAGCACACAGTCCACCTGATTGTAAATTGGTGCTGTGGCCCATAGACATCTACATTTATCCTCGATTAAGAATCGAAACGCAGATGCGTTGTCACCCCTGATCTCCGGATCTCTTCACTCACCATACGAAACACAGCAGCATTAAGCTGCTATTTTACGCTGGTATTCTGTGAAGAGCGTGGCCCTTCCCCGGTCGAGCCGATCCATTCGTGCTACAACTGTACTACTAAGTAACTATCTGCAGCGTGGCTCTACCAAGTACATAGCATATACGAGATTTCCTGGGATTTCCGTTCGGAACGCAACCGGGGACCCTTCATTGCTTTGCTTGACTATTAGCACGTCCCAGGGGTAGCTCCTATTACCTCCAGTACCCTCGCAGTGCTATCGCGATATCTCGGGACCACTTCCGAGTCAACGTCCTTGTAGAGGGTAGCAATGCAAGCACTGCTATTTATCAGCAGAAAGGGAAAAAAAAGGTAGTAGGTATCTACCCAGATGACTCCTGGACTGAAAAAGAGTTTTATAGCCTAGTAAACTAGTCCTGTTCTAACTGTATCAATGTTAGCACCACCCTACTATCTGCATGTGTAAACAGTGTCTAGCTACTCGGCTCGACCGAGAAATGAACACGCTTTCGCAAAATACCAGCATAAAGTAGCAGTCTCATGCTGCTCTATTTCGTATAGTGAGTTAGTGAGTGTGGAGAACCGGGGACCCATTTTACTGGTAACGAGGCATTTTATCTTAGTTCCCAGAGGAGACAACCCAACGATGGCTCAGGACTAAATTAAAATGACGCAGTTCCAGCTTCACAACGCATTTACATTTTGATTCTTAGTTGAGGATAGAAGTGTCTATGAGCCACCTGCCACAAACTTTCACTGCCCATAAAATGTTCACGCGTATTAAGTGGCTTCTGAAAATATATGTCAGATATATTATAAATATATCAGATATTCATATTTTATGACAGGCGTGCACTTAACAAGACCGAATATAGCGTGCGTACCGAAAGTAGTTAGGTCCTTTGTTATTTTGGTTGCATATAATGAAGTTTTGAAATGATTTGGGTGCTGTTCCAGAGCCGCAGCCGGCCATCTGCGGCAACGGTGTGGTGGAGGAGGGCGAGGAGTGCGACTGCGGCTGGGCGTCCGAGTGCACGGACGTGTGCTGTCGGCCGCAGGCCGCGCGCCCCCACTACAAGCCCTGCACGCTCACCGAGCACAGCGTCTGCAGCCCCAGCCAGGTACGCAACACGGACACAAAACATTGCAAAGTCGAGGCATGCGAGTTAGATATCGCGTGTCAACAACGATAAACGAAAAAACTTATTATTATTATAAAAATCTATCACGTAAAAAGGTCCTATCACCTTGTTATCCTTTATAACTCCTAGTTTTGATGTAAAATGGTGTTGAAATAAAAAAAATCTTGAAAATCGTCTTTGTATCAAAACTTTGAGAGAGAAAAAAGTATGAGGAACTTCTTAGTGAAAAATTTTAAACCAAAGGACGTTTGTTCGAAACTTTTTTACGCCACACACTTTGATTTCTTTATCTAAATTTAGAAATAGATATTTCTTTTAAATTTAATGGATGAATAAATTTACCACTTGACTTTTATTTTATGTACTATGTGTCGCCGCTATGAATCGGGCTGGTGGGTATTTTTCGGTAAATGGTAAATATGCCACGCAATTGTATTTTAAGATAGTTACTTTATTTGGGCAAATACGAAATAAAGTTGCATATTTATTTGAAATTAATTTCAAATCTTGTTAACAAAGTAAGCAAATAAATATTGACCAGCGTTTTCTTAGCCACATTAAATGTCAATGTCCAACTTTGCTGCCAGCCAGAATGTCAACACGCAGTCGACTAAAGGGATTGTGGAGAATTGACCGTAACTTACCGCGCAATGTATCAGAGTGGCAGAGCTCGTTTAGTAGTATTCATTGAAGTTTTAGTTACAGGGAGTGTATATGGTGATATTGGGTTCGCAAGGCCTGTGCTGCATGAGTACGCAAAGTACCAAGGCTACAGAGCCCATCTAGTAGTATAAATAGTAGTTTTTGGTAGTGGGAGTGTACGGTGGTGTGCGGTCCGCAGGGCCCGTGCTGCACGGCGTCGTGCACGCTCAAGTTCGGCGACAAGTGCCGCTCGGACAACGGCTGCCGCGACGCGGCGCACTGCGACGGCCGCCGCGCCGCCTGCCCGCCCAGCCGCCACAAGCCCAACCGCACCAGATGCGACAAGGAGCTCGTCTGCTACATGGGGGTGAGCCGACCCACACACGAACACAAACACGCTGCATACATTTGTGACGTTTTGCGTTGCATTTTGCAAACCTAAAACCATGCTCAACTTATTTTCGTAGAATAGAATATTATAGATCTATAATTTATATTTTAATATAGATTATAGATCTTGCTCACGAAGTCCTGATCGCTCCGTCAGACACGCCCACCATCCCAATGTGCTATGTGCACGTTCAACCACGAGTAAAGCCCGCTCGTTTTCGTGAATTGCAAGAACTATACAAGAATTACTAATTAAAAGTAATTTATGCTTTTACCACTGGTTCGGAAAAAACCTCACACAGACACACAGAGTAACTCATCGGCAATTTTTTCTATAAACATAAATTTACTATTTTATATTTTATTAAATTATATATGAAAACATTTAGAAATATTATGATAGCGATCACTTCATTCCCATGGTTATTATCAATTATTTACTCTTTAGTAGTAGGTATAATAACCTTTTTAAACAGTTATTGCTAAATACAATTTTTAAACTTTTTGATAGGTAGTAAAGACACGCTCTCATGTACACATGCATTTAAAATAATTTGCAACTAACATGGCTTTAGTTGTGTGCATCCAACACACTTACGGGCTGATAATGGAAGAAAGAAATATGTGTGCGTGAATGCGTATGAAGAAGTTCAGGATAATTTTGACATCACATAAATGTACATAGCGCTACGTTTATATTTGTTTATATTTTATACAAAGTTCACCTTTACAAGGCACTTTTTGAAAGTCAATGCAGTTATTTATTGATTTACTGACATATGAGTAGACTACTTTCTCTCAATAATTACAAATTAACCTTATAAAATGTATATGTGTGCATACTAGATGATTTTTTACCGTCTGGAAAAAAATAGTGTGTAACAGGTGTACGGAATATAAGCCTATGGCACTGATATTTTACAATTTTTCTGCTTTTACTTGCTTAATTTATCTATCAATAAATACCTACTTCTAATTTGAAATAAACTTTCGGTACTAAAAAAATTAAACCAAAATTTTGAACTAAACAAATAAATCAATTAAAAACTATCGAAATTTAAATAACACATACCTAATTAGTAGGATTTATTGGTAGATCAATTTCATAATATTATGTTAATGTAAAAAAAATTGGCTTGTAACATATCAGTGCCATAGGCTTCTATTCCGTTCACCTGTTACACCCTATTTATGTTCCAGACGGTAAAAAAATCACCAGTATACACAAGTTGAAAAAGTCTAAGGAAGCTCATTAAATAATCTAAATTGTAATAAACGTGCTTCATAAGAGTGCTTTTACATGCACTTTGAAATTATGCACAGCAAATTGGTAACATTACAGCCACTCCTTTTTCTAGAAAAGTAAAGTGCCACATTTAGTCAAAATGTAACTTTAAAATCTGTTTGAATGGCGTATATATAGCTTGCGCTAATGTCTCAACATGCGCATAAAATGACCATTTGCGCCTTAAAGCTTCAAATTGTTTTGACGTCGGGTAGGCGCCAACGAAACCTTGACCTCTGTACCTTTTATTCGTAGCAATTGACGTTACTCCGAATCAAGTAAAAAATGTCTAGTAGTAAACAAATTCATTTATTTTCCAATCTACGTTTGTTAATTCCAATTTACTTTTCGTCACATTTACCATAATTACTTCACCAGTACTCTCTTATCATTAGTGCCCATTGACATTTGATATTATTATCAAGTACTTAATTTGAATCACTAGGTACATGGTACAGCCAATAGGGTATATGGTGAACAGACGTAAGGTGCTCTAGACTCATCCCGATATGGTGCACTTTTTGTTGTGTGAATGTAATTAAAAAATATCTGCTTATGGGACCTCTATATACTGCATAAAGGTGAACGCACGTTTGTCAGCATCGTACGCACAACAAGCGCTGTACGCGCTGCATTTTAGAATTCGTTGTATGAAATCATATGTAAACTCGCACATTTGACCCTCACCGTACGCGCCGCATTTTATAAA
The DNA here is from genome assembly GCA_907164705.1 of Parnassius apollo. Classification (NCBI taxonomy): domain Eukaryota; kingdom Metazoa; phylum Arthropoda; class Insecta; order Lepidoptera; family Papilionidae; genus Parnassius; species Parnassius apollo. Next base: position 688,319 of record CAJQZP010000885.1, on the reverse strand, counting down.
ATGCGACAAGTATTCGAATATTATTGTGAAGGAGGCGTGCTGATGACGTCATATAATGCGGCGAGTTCGACGTGTGCTAATTGATACTCAGTGCTGCCTAATGTTGCCAACTTAGTGAACTTTCGACTACTAGCTTGCACTAAAAGTATCGGGAATGGAATATTTCCACTGTTCCTGTCATATCAAAATCTTTTTAATTGAAAACTCCTTGGTTTTAAAAATCGAATACCATTTATTTATTTAAAAAAAGATTCTCGGTCTTGTCACAAGGTTTTGTCAAACTTGTTTAGTCGTTGAGAAAATGAAATTGACTCGAGAAAATTCAAGAGCGATGGTTTCTTATGACTTTCGAAGTGGTTTAACACAAAAACAGTGTGTTGACTGGATGATTTCTGCATTTGGTGATGAAGCCCCATCCAATACCAAAATTATCACTGGTTTGCTGAATTTCAACGTGGACGTGTCAAGCTCAGTGATGATCCCCGTCAAGGTCGTCCAAAAACTGCAGTCACCCAAGAAAACGTTGATGCTGTGCGTAAGCTGATTGAGGAAGATCGACATGTGACATACCGCGAAATTCAGGCAACTTTAGATATGAGGCATGAGTCAATTACAAATAATCTTGCATGAACAGTTAGGTGTAAAAAAGTTGTTTTCCCGATGGATACCGCATTCGCTCTGTAAAGAGCAAAAAAAGCGGCTCGCGTTACTTGGTGCGTCAGAACTCTCGAAAGATTCCATGCAGGATCCTCAAATGCTGTATACAACTTCGTATCAGGTGACGAATCCTGGATATACGCGTACGAACGCGAAACAAAAAACCAGTCACGAGTTGTTCGAAAATGAGTTAAGAGGATAGAGTAAGTCAGCTCAAATTCTAATTTCGCCCCCACTTCACCGCGCGTCGTATGCTATGTACCGACATGTTTGTAATCACTAATACTGTAAGTAGAAAGGCCGTTAGACACTTATTTCATTAGGTTTATCATATTTATGCCTGTTTCTTAACGCCAAGCCAGCCGCTTCTTATTTTTATCACGGTTATTTCCCATTTTAATTTTACTTCGTACTGTTGCGTAATGTATATTCTGATGAAGCGACACAACTTCTCCCTTCAAAAGCCTAAGCGATATTAACGGGGCGACTGGAATCAAGCTCAAGACGCCGATAGTTTAGGTAATTTCTTTTTACAGTGAAAATAATGGTATTTTAAAAAAAGTAAATAACATAAGCACTGCTTTATAATTAGTTCAGTTAGTATGCAAAGTTTCATGATCTTATTTAAAGTATTTTATGAATAACAGCGGTTTATTGTTTATTTTGGAGGTAACTTTGGATTTTTTTTTCTATCGAGAAAATTTTACGAAATCGTGTTTTCGTCTAACATAATCCTTAACATTAATCCTCAACTTTACCATATATTTATTTAAAAATTAATGCTGCAATATTTTCGGCATAACGAAGGATCTTGCTAAGCCATTTGACATTATATTTCCCCTTAAAGCCAACAAAAATTGTTCGTTCACGGAGTGTTGCAAAAAAAATGGAGTTTTTAAAGGCCATTCCGTTTGTCTCCAAAACCGGCCATGTTACTTCCCAAAACCGCCATGTGACTATTCCTCTTGAGGGACAAAGAACGGTTAATGCAGAATGGTATGCTAGCATTTGTTTACCACAGGTCGTTTCTGAACTCCGTAAAGAGAACTGCAACCGCCGCATCATCCTCCATCACGACAATGCGAGTTCTCACACCGCACACAGAACAAAAGATTTTTTAGAGCAAGAAAACATAGAATTATTAGACTATCCGCCGTACAGCCCCGACCTAAGCCCTAATGATTTCTATACTTTCCCTAAAATAAAGAATAAATTGCGTGGACAGAGATTTTCATCACCTGAAGAAGCTGTGGACGCCTACAAAACGGCCATTTTGGAGACCCAAACTTCCGAATGGAATGGTTGCTTTAATGATTGGTTCCATCGTATGGAAAAATGTGTCAAATTTCGCGGAGAATACTTCGAAAAGCAATAAATACATTTTTAAATAGTAATGTTATGTCACTTCCTTGATTCCCGAAATTTTCAGTGCCGCCCTCGTATAACTGGTGGTTTCGACTGCCCTTCTAATGGAGAAATATTGTTTACAATAAATATTGTTTTTCTAGTGATTCAGTGGGATAAGGTTTCAATTAGTGGCGAGATATGATCACTCCACCAATAACTCATTTACACGTTTCGAAATATACTTTTACTTCATTTCGGGAGTATTTACTTTTACTGTGTAGACCACAATGAGTCGTCAGACAAGACATGCTTAAGACGATCCATGCATCATATGCAAATACCTGAAAAATCTTTTATCATCTAATAAGTCTTTATATAACGTATAATATTCTCCATTTAACTGCTTGAATACAGGATCTTATTTTTCTACGACATTTATTTTCTTCTTCCTCTGCCAATAAGCAGGCTATTACAAGAATTATTGTAATACAGCAATTCGAAGCAATCAATGTCACTGTACCGTTTCACATCAGTGGTTAGAAAAAACTGCAAAAGTTGTTGGCAATACTAAAGATTTGCGCGTACGGCGCTGATAAATGTGCGCGTGATAAACACCTTAAAAGAAACTCTTTTGAATTTAGTTCTTCCACGATCAATTTTAGCCTTTACTTTACTTAAACATCACTTCAACATCCTAATCTACTGAGTATAGTAGCATTTAGGGGTCGCTACTCACCAATTAAAAACTTAAGAACCGCCTCTTTAGGTGCTTAGTACATTAAGGTACAGATAAATGTGAACCTTATCGTTAGGAGTGCACGCGCACAATCTGCCTGGCATATGGGCTGGAGTCGTGCCATACATGTGGGCTTATAAGTCTTTGGCCGGGCAATGAATAAACTATATTTTTAGTGCAAAAACGATTTTATTCTTCGACATAATCTCCATCTAGAGTAATGCACTAAGTGTGAATATTTTCCAACATTTCGATTTCGATGCCTTTCTGTACTGGTCCACGTAAGGCCTATTTTGAGAGGCATTCGTTTCATACTCAATTTTTCAACCATAGAAACAGGAAATAGTCGCTGAGGGCTAAATCAGCCAAATACGGTGGGTGTTCAACCACTTCGTAATGTAATTCCTTCAAGTTATCGGTCGTACCGCGAGCATAATGAGCTGAAGCGTTGTCTTGGTGAAACAAGATTTTTTTTCTTGTTAAATGAGGTCGTTTTTTTTTAATTTGAATTTGTTGTCCAGTCGATGTAATAATGCACAGTAATAGTTGATTGTTTTTCCATGTTAAAGTTAGTCTACGTAGATTATACCATGTGCATCCCAAAAAATACTGGCCGAACTAAGAACCTTGCCAACGGATTGTTGCGTCCTCGGATGAACCCATGTTTCGTGCAATGATGTCACAAATCGACTCAAAAATTGCTTTTTATTGTGGCGGAATAGCTTCGAATTTTGCTTTGAAAGGCGAACACGTTTTGCTTTCTGGTCATCATAATCATCATCATCATTACAGCCCTTCAAAAGTCCACTGCTGAACATAGGCCTCCCCCAAAGAATGCCATAAAGCACGGTTCTGAGCCACCTGCATCCATCGACTTCCTACATATCTTACTAGGTACCGTCACTTCATCTAGTGGGGGGTCGCCCTACACTACGCCTACCGGTACGAGGCTGCCATTTGAGAACCTTTTTTCCCCATTGGTTGTCGGTTCTTCGAGCTATATTATGGTTGGCCCATTGCTACTTTAGCTTACTAATCCGGATTAGACCACAGGACAGAACGTTCACTTCATTAGACGAGACCTCTTAAACTTAACGTTCTTCACATTCGGTGATCGCTGCCAGTTTTCACCCTTGCGATCACTGAGACATCACTGAACAGATGCCGTCTAGTCGTCATCATGAAATCTATTTAATATTTGGTCGAACCGTCGGGGCTCGACCAGATCCACGTTCTGTGGAGCCGCTTCTGGAAGAAAGTGTTCGTCATAAAGAGTCCCTCTTTCTCCATGAAGTCGGCCAGGTGCTGGGCTGACATTTTGGAGATTTGGGCTCCGTAGCCCTATCCCAAATTTCCCTACCTTAAGCTCACCGTTCTTACTTGTGCCTAGTTTTCGGTTGAAGTCTCCCATTAATACCGTATAGTGAATTGCGGAGGAATGCATGGCTCTAGAATCCTATAATATTCCAGCGCAACTTGTCTATCTCTTCTTCCAGCTCCAAGATCTTCTCGTCAGTCCTCAGGGTGCGTGCGTTATGTTGCCAGGTCGAGTCGTCGTTGGTGTTAACGGAACCTCCACCTGAGATTCTTAGCATCCCCTGCCCCGCCGTTACCATGGTCGCTAACGTAGCCAGGAATAGCGGGGCCGCCGGGGACTGGGGGCCGTATATTTGCGTCGTTACTCTTGGGGGGGGTGTATTGCCATAGTTACGGGCGAGCGGTTTGGCGACCGCATTTTTTTTTGTTGTACAGTTGCTGCTATCAGGAAGATGCTGCTGCCCATCTCCTGCCTGTTTCCCTCTGTCGCCTTTTACGATACCCACGGGAAGATATGGGGTAGTGGATATTTTCAACTGCCACTACACGGCAAGCTTTCTGGTCAAATGTTAAGAAATACGGCACCCATCGCACGCACAACTTTCGCATGTTAATATTCATGAATGGTGTGTCTAACGTGTTCCTTTGAGATGCCTATGATGTGAGCTATCTCACTCTATTTAATTTTGCGATAATTTAACGCATGATCTGTCATTTTTTTGATGTTTACCGAAGTTACTGCATCGTTTGGTTTTCCCGGTCGCGGGGCAACACTGGTGGTCGTACGATCACGACGATAGTTAAATATGATGGGGCAGATGTATTATAACATTTATCAAGCCATGCCTTTGTTTGTCGGTGCAAACGTATTTTCGCCATCAAAACAATGTTTTATTAAAACACGAAATTCACTTTTTTCCATTGTCTACAAAAATGTCGAGGTAGCGTCACTTCGAAAGTAATAACTTGAAAATGAGTAAGCCAAATGTCATAAAATTTTGACAAGAGTTAAGGTTGGTACTCTACAAAAAGCACATGGATTTTGAATTTGTCCCGCCGCCTCTATGTCAGGCCAAAGTCTTTTCAGCACATTAAGGTGCATACAAAAGTAAACCGTATCGTTAGGAGTGCACGGGCTCTATCTGCCTGGTGTACGGGCTAGAGTCGTGCCATACATGTACATTAAGGTGCATACAAAAGTGAACCGCATCGTTAGGAGTGCACGGGCTCTATCTGCCAGGCGTACGGGCTAGAGTCGTGCCATACATGTTCATTAAGGTGCATACAAAAGTGAACCGTATCGTTAGGATTGCACGGGTTCTATCTGCCTGGCGTTCGGGCTGAAGTCGTGACATACATGTACATTTAGGTGCATATAAAAGTGAACTCAATCTTTAGGAGTGCACGGGCTCTATTTGCCTGGCGTACGGGCTGTAGTCGTGCTATATATGTACATTAAAGTGCATACAAAAGTGAACCGTATCTTTAGGAGTGCACGGGCTCTATTTGCCTGGCGTACGGGCTGGAGTCGTGCCAATGCGCGGCGCGCGCGGACGACCCGCGCTCGGCGTGCGAGCTGTGCTGCCGCGCGCCGGGTGGCGCGTGCGTCTCGTCGTTCCACTGGAACACGCCGCCCTACGACGTGCCCGACATGTACGCGAAGCCTGGCACGCCCTGCAACGATTACAACGGGTCAGTATAACGTTTACCGCTTTTCTAATACGCTTTTATTAGCTTGTCCTGTATATAATAGAATTATTTTTATTCAATATAAATTACTTATTGCCTAATACTAATTGAAAGTCAAGTTTTATATGACTTTACAATAATTTTGAACAATTTTTTATATGAATTACTAACGATCCGCTCTGACTTTGCACGGGTGATTTCTGGATCTCTTTTTCCGTTTTCGAGTTTTAGCGAGACTAACGGACATCAATTGATTTTTATATATAGACATGACAGAGAAAGAAACTAATTATTAATAGAATCAACTTAATATAAACAACTTTGCGGAAATCCATTATATTAAAGTTGGTAAGAATTACTTCGCATACATCCGCTCAATAAATAAAATGATGGATCTTACCTGGTTTGAAGAGAACCTCCCGCCCTCCCTCAATTGCGTGCACTAATCCCGTCACCACTAACCCCAGCACCACTACTCCCAATACAACTACACTAGGAAATTCCTCTTATCCTTAAAGGTGCTCTTCAAACTAGGTAAGATACATCATTTTATTTTATTGGGCGTATTTGTACGAGGTAATTCTTACCAACTTTTATATAAGAGAGGAGTTATTATCATTCATGTATTCCTTTATATTATAATAACCCCTTTTCGTACAGTTTTTCCTTCCTAATTTTTTTAATCTTATTGATTGACAAACTTGCAATTTTTTTATTTTAATAGAATCGGCCTAGTAGCGATCATCTCATTGCCAGGCGTTATTTTCGTTTATGTATTCTTTCATATTGTTATAACCCTTTTTAAACATTTTCTGGGATTTTTTTGTAAAAGCGTATACATTATCCCATAAATGAATTGCTAATACTGTGGAGTGTAGTAGCTGGTATTACAAACTTATGTTCGTTGTCGTATATTCATCATTTTAGACATTTAGATCTATATTATGGTTGTAGCACGAATGGGTCGACTTGACCAGGGAAAGGCCACGCTTTCCCAGAATACCAGCGTAAAATAACAAGCAGCTTAATGTTGTTGTGTTTCGTATGGTGAGTGTAGAGTACCGGCGACCCTTTTTACTGGAAATGAAGCATTCCATCTTAGTCCTCAGGGGTGACAACGTGTCTGCATCATTCTTAATCGAAGATAAATGTAGATGTCTATGGGCCACAGCATCCACTTTGGACTGTGTGCTCATTTGTCACCCCATTATATAAAAAGTAAAATAATTTAAAATAATCGTTATTTTTATCAAAGCTAGTCATATTTTTATGTACAAACATTACATTTTCATAAATATATTGCGATGCTAACGTTATTATATTTATTTCCTTAATTTTTTTCTCTCAGGGAACTTTACGATCTAAACTTCCAGTACGGCCAAAAAATAACAAATTGACGTAGGTAAATATATGGTTATATGTATGTATAGTTCGTTTCACTCCGTAGTGTCCTAAGAGGCGACTATGGTCAACGTAGGAAAGATCCTGGGTATGTGTTCCGAAACGTTTTCAGTATACTGCCGAATACAAATGACGTCATCAATTGACACCATATTGTACTGGCATACTGCCGCCATATTGTGTCGGATATCCGGCCATAATAAAACTATTTTTAATTGTGTGTGCGCTGAATGAAGCATGCCAGAATTTGTTTTTATTTATTCAAATACAAAAAATTATAGAACAATTTCTGGTATCTCCATTAGGAGGATATAATGACTTTTGGAGCACAAAATGACAAAATAATCGCCAACACTTTTCCAATATGGGGCAAATGTATGACGTCATATACTGTCCTATGTTTGGGAACGAATCACCAGTATAGCATCGATTCATGACATCATTTGCATTGGACAGTACACTGGGTTCTATTTTGGAACATACCCCTAATGTACTCCGATAGATGGCGGTTTAACCGTCTTCGGTATAAGCATCTGTTACAGGCTAATGTAGAAAATGACATTGTGCATACTACATTATAGGATATTTAGATTTTGACGTTAAAATTATGGGATATATTTCCGTTGCAGATACTGCGACGTGTTCCAACGCTGCCGCGAAGTGGATCCGTCGGGTCCTCTAGCGACATTACGCAAACTGCTGCTTTCGGACGAGAGCCTCGCTGGCTTCAAACGCTGGGTGCTCCGGCACTGGTACGCTGTGCTACTCATCCTGCTCGCTGTCATCGCGTTGCTGGTGAGTTGACACTCAACTTGCACTTACTCACGTCACATTCAAATTGCATTAACATAAGACGCTCACACATACTACCTACACACGCCATTTTCAAAACACTCATGCTCGCAGTATCGCTTTTTATGACAATAGCGAGAAGAACGTGGCGGCAAAAGAAAATCGTGGTGGATGATTAAAAAATTACCACTGATTTTCTAATTAATAATAATAATAATAAAGCGATTGCTCAGAACTATTATAAATATCGGCATGATCAAGAAGCCAATATCATTCACCACCACTTGCCGTTAAGTGGAAACTAACTGACCAGCCAACTCAAGTATACTATAAACATAAACCAGAAATAGTACTTGAAAATACCACTCACAAAATGTATTTTGACAGAGCTGTACTTATCGACCAATAATAGACCGGCTATAACATTAATAGACAAAGCTAATAAATGTGTTCTTATTATTGACATTGCTATACCTAATTCATATAATTTACAGACAACTATTAATAAAGGAAATCCAAGTACACTGAATTTAAACATGAAATTATTAGAATATGAGATTTACATAACGCCATTACAGTCCCTACAGTCCTCTCTACAACTGGTGCCTAAAAGTTTTTTTTATAAAAAAAGCGCTTCATCAATCATTAAAAACTTAAGATTTACCAAAACTAACATGTTTTATACGTGGCAGAGCCACGCTGCAGTTATATTGGTAGTATGGTTGTAGCACGAATGGGTCGGCTCGACCGGGGAAGCATCACGCTCTCATAGAATTCCAGCGTAAAATAGTAGATTAATGCTGCTATGTTTCGTATAGTAAGTGTAGAGAACCGGAGACCCTTTTTACTTAAAACGAGGCATTCCATCTTAGTCCTCAGGGGTGTTAGTCCACATTGGACTGTGTGCTCGTTTGTCACCCTATCCTATAAAAAAATATTCAATTGCAGTAAGCACTTTTATTTAATACTTGTAGAATGGTTAGAAAATTTATCTCAACAAGAAACTACCCAAACAAGTTCATGGTACCCTGCTTTGTCCCGTGCTAATAACCATTGTTCTAGTTTTGTTAATAACGTACTGAGAAAACGTAAAAACTGTTATAAGAATAATAATAAAATGAAGCTTATGAATCCTCTGAATCCTAAACTAGGTAAGAACTTGTATGTCAGGATTCAGCGCCTTCGCCCTAAATTCTTTTCTTAACCTAATTAATTTATGTCAAAACAGTTTTCCAGTGTGTTTCCAGATTTAACTAATAACAGTTATACTCAAAGAGTATTATTAGATAACTTTTGGGGTGCGTGCAAATGCAACAATAAAGTATTTTATTTTAAATGTCTGTGTGCGTACGTGCATGCGTGCGTGCGTGCGTACTTTGGTGTGCGCGTGCGTGCGTGCGTGCTTGCGTGCATGCGTGCTTGCATGTGTGTATGCGTGCGTGCGTGCGTTCGTGTATGCGTGCGTGCGTGCTTGTATGCTAGCGTATTGCGTGCATTCGTGAGTGCATGCATGCGTGCTTGCTGCGTGCGTGCGTGCGTGCTTGCGTGCGTGCGTGTGTGAGTACGTGTGTGCGTGCATGCGTACGTATGTGCATGCGTGCGTGTGTGCGTGCGTTTTAGTATGCGTGCGTGCGTGCTTACGTGTGTGCTTGCGTGCATGCGTGCGTGCGTTCGTATATGCGTGCGTGCGTGCTTGCTAGCGTGCGTGCGTGCGTGCGTGCGTGCTCGTTCGAGCATGCATGTGTGTATGCGTGAGTGTGTGCGTACGTATGTGTGTGTGCATGCGTACATGCTTGCGCGCGTTCGTGTGTGCGTGCGTGCTTACTTACGTGCGTGCATTTGTACATGCATGCGTGTATTCGTGAGTGCATACTTGCGTGCGTGCGTGTGTGCGTGCGTGCATTTTTCAATGTCAATTAAGTAAAATCCGAGAAATATTTCCTGACTTTTAATAAAAGCTGTATAATGGTGATATACTGGACGACCTTTTTACCGTGAGAAAATATAATAATGTCGTGATTGCTAGTGTGGGGTAGCGGTTGTTATTTTAAAAATAAAATCCCTGTTATATAGTGCTAGTTCGCTTAGATACGCTCGCCTTTGTGTCGCGTGTTCTTAGCAAGTGCCGCATCTTGCCAAAGTCGCCGCCGCGACATCAAAGATCGCCGAGGGCGGCGTATATCCGCTAGAGAATTTGGCATTTTAAAACGCAGCGTCGTAGTAAAGGGTCCTTCGCTACCTAACTTGTGTTTATTATTTATGTTCGTATTTTATTATTTCGAGAAAATAAAAAGCTATTAAAAACAAAGAAATGCTAATAATATACACCCTACACTACGTGTAGTATATACCAATAAATTTTTCAACTCTTAATACCTTGAACCGACTGCTAGATAAAATGCTAACTTCAAATCAGTAGTAACCTTAGAGTACAAGGAGCTTAGCTTGCTTATAAATACTCTAGTTAAACCTATTTATTGATAGATCTATTTGATAAAATGTTCAATATATTGCCCAAAAATAAATTAAAAATATCTATGTCACAGGGTTTTACTTTGTTCATTTATTAAACCCCTTTTTCCTTACGTAAAAGTGTCACACATGTTTTTTTAACAACCGTTATCCCACACTAGCAATTACGCCTGTATCGTAAATGTGTTTTACGAAATATAAATTGCACTTTTATTTTTACAAAAGAGAGTACTTTAAAGTGGATGTTTCATTGAAATTTAGAAAAATGATCTGTACGTGACACGATTTAAACTTCATATTTCAATGTCTTACTTTGTGGTATTGACAACAGAGGTCACGCTGTGTGATTGCTCTTATTGATTGCAGACTGCCTCATTGGTCTAGTAGTCGTAAGCACGCCTACAGATCTTGAGTTGTGGGTTCGAATCCCGGGTCAGGCCAAAATCAGTTTGGGTTTTTTTATCAAGAAATTTAAAGTAGCAACTAGGAATCAGGAAGTAGGCTGTGTAGACAACACAACACGTGCCTCGGCAAGCACGTAAAGACTTTGGTCCTGCGCCTCATCTCTCTTCGGTGGAGTGGAATTGCTGTCCCATCAGACAATGCGAGTGAGCGAATAGAAAGTGCATCTGTGCTGATGCACACACTTATGCACTTTAAGTTCGCCCTATGGAGCCGCTACCGCTGCGACCGAAATTTGGTATCGAGGACATTATAAATTGCATAGAACTGATGTTTCAATGATTTTCTTATAACCTACGCTTATGTGTCTTTGAGTTTAAAAGCCGAATAAAAAGTGAAAGACATGCCAAGCTAACCATAAATTATATTTGTTTTCTTGATAGCGTTGCTGCCGCATACTCGACACTGATTTTCAGATTGACACTAAATGCTAGTGTCATCTATTCCCTTAATTTTAAGGTATCAAAAACAAATTAATTGTAAGCTAAAGTGTGGCCATCATGTCTCTTCCATTTCTTCCATTTTATACTCTTTGAGTAATACGCTAGGTTTTCAGAGATAGCCTCTGTAACAGTGTATTCTCTTACCAGGCATCAGTAATTTCAAGCGACCACGGTAAAGTGTAAAGCTACATTTTCATGATTTTACCACACATTGACATAATATATTGACATAAAGGGGAGGTTTTAATGCAGGTTTTAATCGTAATTAATTTTCATGTATTATTAATGTGTTCATACTTCACTAGGTTTTTAATTTAGGTTTATAGTTTATAATTAAAGTTTTAAAACAAGGTAAAAGTTAACTTCGGTGTTATAGTATGGGAGAATTCGGATATAGGAATCCCGACTTCAGAATCTATTGAATTATGTACAAATTATTTGAAGTCGGTTTTTACTTATGATTTAAAGTGTAATTGTTTGATTTATTGCTAGTAGATTAAGCAATATTAGAAGCTCTAACAACTAGAGTTTCGTTAAAATAGTTACATTAAAACTTCATCCCCTAATGATCCACCCTAAGAGGTGATTTTTTTTTTCAAATTTAAATGCGATCAACCTTGAGATAGAGACTATTTAATACAAAAACAGGTGGTTTTATTTGTCGCGAAAATGTTCACACAGAGATATCTGACAGAGAGACATCATTGAAAGTTGCGTTTTAAATGAAAGTTTTTCGGTCTACACGCAACAATACCATCGAGCTGATATTATTTACATATTTTTATTTTATTTTTACTTTTAGGAATTACCGTAATTCAGTTTATCTATTTCTAATCTAATATATATATATATATATATATATATATATATATATATATATATATATATATATATATATATATATAATATAAAACATAACTAATATAATGTTAAAGAAACATTAAATTCATTTCTTAAATCATAAACTTGCCCCGCCATGATATCTGTCAAATGTTACATCTCATTTCAGAAAAGTCGACTATGCCCTCAATGGCAAAGGCATTGCGTAACATACATCAAAAATGTACAGTTGAATTGGGAGACTTACTTTTTTGAAGTGAGATAAAAATACATCATCATAATTATATCTCAATAGACTAACAATAAGCACAGCTACATTTTATTTTATGTGTGTGTTGTAAACGGATGGTAAAGTTAACCATTAAATGTGTTTAATTATGAAACGATATTTCCAGTTTGCAAGTACTCGTTTCCTGGGCCGTCACGGCAAGAAGCTTAAATCCGTCACTATAATTCACTCGTCGACTACTGAAACCGTCCGCTTACCCGAAGCAGCTGATCAAGGATTGATCGTTCATACGGCTGTTAGGTGAGCTACATTTGTAATTTAAATATATACAACTAACCCAATACTTATAGCTAACGTAGTTTATGCATACAAAATTCTTCGTCCTCAAAGATGGGGTTTTAGCATACTCTTTAACAATAAGAACAATTTTAATATAGAGCTTTGTAAATGAAATTAAATCCATTGCACAGGTCCAAACTTCCCCTTAAAAAGAAAGTGGCTCTGCGAACACGAGCGTACAGAAGCAAGAAGGACCATCAGAACAAGCAAGGGGACAAGGCGTCTCCTTCCTACAATGCTAACAAAAAGAGAGTAAGAAGCAGACATTTCTATTATATAATTATAATTTGGCTTAAGATTTACAATACTCATCGTTAATTCGTTTCAGAAGCCGAGTAATCAGTCTAAGTCAGAAGAGACACGTAAGGTTACTAAAGAAAACACGGCTATCGTAACAAACGCTGAAGGGAAATCTCCAAAACACGTGCTTCTGTCCAAAAACAAGGGCAAAATCAAGAAACGCAAGGCTAAAGTAAAGAAAGAGACCATAGACTACAGTTCAATGCAGAAACATCCGTCGTCCCCAGTGAAGGACACAGAAGCTTTGTCTAAAGTGCAAAAATGGCTTCTCAGCTCCCCTCAACCGACAGCCATACCCAAGTCCAAATCCATACCATTAGGTCTAACCGAAAGAAGTAACAGGCAAATTTCAAAGGGATCGCGGAAAACTAGACCTTCGAAGAGCGCAACAAACCTCCTTTCCGGCGAAAAAGCTAGGCTTCAAGTCGTATTCAAACCACCCTTCAGATTTAGTGTGAAAATTTGCAAAAGCGACAAAACCAAAGTTGTTTTAGACAAATCATCCAAGCCTGACGTTGATAAAAAGCGACATGATCTACTCCAACAGACGTGCTCGGCAGACCCTGTAAATGCTAACACCTCCAAAGTTAAACATTCGAATTCGTGTAATAGCAACGCAGAGAACACAACATCCAGTGCTAAATCAGATAAAATGCATGTTCATGAAAAGGTTGCTCACGGCTACGAAAACCTACTCCCACGCAGCGCCAGTGATTGCAAATTGGGGAAGAATCTTCTAGAAGGAAAACACAGAAGTGGTCACAAAAAGAGTAATTCAGTCGGTCAAAAACGGGAGACAACCGAAAGTCGTCAGAACCTTATAACCCAAGACGACTGCGACAATGCACACGTCTATGAAAACGTTCTTATGCCGCAGGATAACTTCGTACCAAAGAGTTGCAGTATGCCGCGTAGACTAACTACCAGCGGAATATCGAGACAGAGCAGCTACGGACATTTACCCAGGGCCCAAATCCGCCAACATAGACACAGTACGAACAACGTAAACAGCAGATCGCGAACAAACAGCACCAACGAACTCGAACACTTCTACAATATAATAGAAACATTGCGCCGAGGCAACGCACGCACGTGCGATACTAACACAAGCAGCTCTTCTGGAAGCAGCCGCCATGAAACTGTGAAGGATGGTGCGCGACAGAGTAGAACCTCGCGACAGAACAGTCTAGTCGACAAGTCACGCCTGAGCCCGGCAGAAGTAACTAAATTAAAGCGACAATCAAGCGAGGTTGAACTAGGCAAGTCTCAAATCACCGACACCAGCCTGCGAGGCTTCCAGTTAGTGGTGGGGAAGGACAAATTGAAGCGGCAGTTAAGCGACAACGAACTTTCCGGGTCACGCTTGAAGTTGGCTATGCCAATGTCGGCAGGGGCGGAACCGCGGCAGCCATTTTGTTGGAATAAACGGGCAAGCCTTGATTGCGAAGCTTCTTTAGGCCATCGTTTGTCTGCGAAATCTCGAGGAAATAAAGTGAAATCAACTTATACGTTCGGCGAACTAAAAAATACCGTCCCCAACGCGACCGAAACAAACGTTGAAGGTATCCACATCTCACCAGAGGACTTCCTAAAAATCATAGACAATTAAAACATTCCATGGACTATTAGATATAAGATTTTTTTTAAATTAAGAACAAATAATCGATGTGTATATTAGATATGCGCAATGCATATCTATCGACGGCTGATGTAAATATTGTAATTTGCTTTTAATAATAGGACTAATATAACCTGCCACTGAAACAGGCCATTGTTTAGTTGTCTGTGGAAATACAGACTAAAATATATAAAATACTACTTTATTCAATGTTAGCTTACGTTTGTGACGATCATAAAAGAGAAATAAAATAACCTTTTCGTGTTAAACTTAAGCATTATGTAAAAAATCCCTATCCTATATCAAGAGTACCTTAAACACTCTTCGACATTGTATCCGATTTTCCGCTGAATTTGTACACTAGCAATGGTCTAGTTTCACTGTACGATCTCTATAAATGAATCTCTATTTTTTCTACATACTATGTACCTATTGTACAAATTAACTCATACCTATGTAAAGTGTTCATATGCTGTTACGTTATATAGCAATATTAAAATATTTTAACGCGACTCCCATTTATTTAGCGTTAATATCAAATTCGCTTAGTACAATAATACTTATTAAAGTCGAGATTTATTTATATGTATTTTGTTTCTTCTTTTTAATAGCTGTCAATTATCTCGTCAATGTGTTGAAACTAACGATAACTCCACAGAACGCAAAAATCTAACACTATTAATCAATTAATTAGTCATTAATAGAAATCGCATTAAATTATATATAGGAATTCAATAATTGGTAATTGTTTCTACACTTTCATTATAATCTTTATGTACTAATTTTGTGTTGATTGTGATTTCTAAGTAGTTTTTAAACTGCCAAATTTTAATAACGATATGAAAGCATTTCTTTTTTGGGATCCTGTATCCGATCCGATTTAACACAATCCTAATTAATAGCATAAGACGAAAAACGAAAATAAACAGTTAATTAATGGAAATATTTTTCTATAATTGTATTGGAATTAATACAAAAGATAATATTAATACATTTAATTATTATGGTAAACGAACTCAGGCTGCTGTTTTATTTTCGAATTCTGCAATATCTGGGATGAAATATTATTTAATAATTTCCGCGTATTAGTGTGACAATATTAAAGTACATTGGGTGTAATTAATATTAAATGTAAATTATATACCTAATTAATGAGTAAATATGCTGTCTAGATATTAGGTAATCGAAGTTTATAAAATTGTTATCAATATGTTTTTATTCTTTGCCTGAATTTTATTTTCAGTGCGCTTTATGTTATCGCTTCGGAAACCATATTTTATCGCATGCATTGATACCACACGAAGTTACTACATAACAAAGAACTTAGTTCTAAATGCAAGAAATGCAATTTATTAATAGGTGCCTACAAACAACGATAAATGCATAAAAGGACAATGGCGAAAAATTGTTGATTGAATTATTGTCATCTTACCGTTACATGTATCAATAAAATAATTACTATGTTTTATCTAATCAGGGTTATAGCCTATCGAAGTCTGGAAGAAAAATCATCATACATTATTTAAAACAAAATTGACTTGTTGTAGTTGTTACGATTCACCAATTAAAGCAGACAAAGGTCTTATACCTACAGCCTATTCTGATGTGTATTTTATTCACACAACTCTTCTAAATATACTAATGCGTTATTTTAGGATTCCGTCTATGCTAGTAATTACTCTATATAGGTTGTCCTAGAAGTCGACGTCAAGCCGGAACCAGGTAATTTTTCGGTACAGTCATTTAAAAGTGGGCAAAGTATTAAGCAACAGTTTTCGGAAGTATTTTTCAGCATTACATAACAAAATGAAAATTAGAAAAGTTAAAATTTGTAACAGGAGTGGAAAGGCTGCCACAAGATGTGGATTTTCTCGATTCTTTTTTTATAAATGCCTGTAACTTGAAATACGTAGCAAAGATTATTTTTTATATTTTTCTGGTAACTATTATGACTTGACCTATCACCCGGCTTGACGTCGACTTCTGGGACAACCTGAATAAGCAAAATTGAAATTATATTGACTAATTGTTGCTGTTTTAATGATTTGCCAATTAAAGCAGGCAACACTCTTATACCGTACAGCCTAGTCTGATCTGAATTGTGTTCAAACTGGTATGTCTTTGATTCCTGACTTCCTGCAGTAGTATGACTGAAGAAAAAATTGTTCAGAATTTCAAACTCTATATTTTTACAAATATTTCACGCAAACTTTTGTATGAGAGTTCGCCAATTGTCCTTTGCTATTATTTTAATAACCTTTTTTGTTATTATAAACATCTGTGTTATACCAATTAAGCGGTAAGTTTATGCAGATACGTTTTGTTTAAAATTCTATATTTCTATCTCAGATATTAATAAGAAAGTATTTCATTACACAAAAGTCGTATAAAACGACACGAACGCTTCGCGGCTGTGCCACAGCGTCTATGAGCTTCGTTGTAGAAAGGTAAGGATAAAGAGTAAAACATTAGGTAATTAAATATCTAAAACGATACTAAAAGTATTGGAAGTGTTACAAATTTGTATTTTTCAATTCTTTTTCTGCATGGATAAATCGTGATGATACCAGATACATTGTTGCTATCATATTTGCCACAATATTTAGCTCCGTAATGGATATGTACCTCTGTTTGTGACATAATGCTTACAGTATTCAAAACAAGCAAATGTATATATATTCAATATGTGTATATTCAACGTAAACAAACGTGTGTTATTTTAAGTATCGCTCTAACTCCGTCGCTTTTCTATAATTTTATCGCGCATTAGCTGCTAATATACCTCTTTACATAAATAAAATCGAATTAAGTATCTGTTAACTGTGAATTTCATAAAACTAAATGTGATTAGATTCTATAAAACTGTTTGTTAATTTTGTAGTTCTTAAAATGCTAATTTATATTAGTAGTAGATTTTCAGAGTGTGATTATATTCGACTATCAAGATCACAGTTCTTTATTTACTATAAAATAATCATTTAATCGTTATCAGGTGGTTAAATTTCACATCTGGCTCTTATTTCTGTATATGTTCCAAGTGCCTTATGAATAAATTGATGCATTCCTACTGGTTAATCACTGTTTTTTTACAATATTTCTTTTTATTTGGTATTTTTATTTAATTGAAGTAGGTATATACGTGATCTGAATGTCTAATAAATCTACAATTATGGCATTTAAAAATATTGTGACATAATAATATTATATCTAAGTATTATATTATGTATAATTGAATTTCCAGTACTTAATTAGTCTGTGATAGAATACGTTTTACAGTTATAATCTGTTGTAATTATAAGTACCTACTAAGTTTTTATCTTTTAAGTTTTTTTTTTAAATACGTACCTTCTATTCATCCATTTAGTATCCAAGGCGAATACAAATTTGTAATAAATTCATTTTCTAACATTTACTATTTTTTCTGTATTTTTTAAAGAATTAAACAATCCAATAAAATAATTCTGACTGTTTTATTGTGTAAAATACCATCCTACCAGCCTACTCGTTTTTTTCATTACAACGTAAAAAATTAAAAAATATAAACGTCATCCATTTTGACTTCGCTCGTTATTACGCTTTTTTTAGTTTTATTTCGTAATACGTGTACATAATAACAATAATTGACTTATTTTTATCAAAATGATATTAAATAGCGATCATGATATAATTTTTGATATTTTTTTTGTTTCTGTCGCCTAAATAAATAATTTTTTTAATACTGGTTTTATAAGAGCACATTCCATTAACTATATTTAAAAAAGATATTGATTTTTCGTTTTTCTTTTGTTAAATCTATCAAATTCCGATACGTCAAGTGAAAATAGTTTTTACCGAAAACTCGACCGCATGCATATTATATAATTATTTATCACTTGGAATGGCACCAATACGGTATAGTTTACATTATGAAGATTATTCAGAACACTTAATGTCTAGATTTGGTAAACTATTGCAAATGCAGTCTCTAGTAGATATGACACTTATGTGTAGTTCTCATACTTTGCGAGTCCACAAAGCAGTTCTAGCAGCTAGTAGTGCATATTTCCAGGTAACGTTACAAAATTAAACGATTTTTATTCAACATATCATGAACTACAAACTTTAATCATAAAATTTTGAATCTTTTATCAGGAAGTATTACAAAAACAGACCGGCGAACCGCTGATTATTCTAAAAATGCGTTTCAGTGTTCTTAAGTCTCTGGTAGAATTCATGTATTGCGGAAAAACGCAATGCTTAGAAGAAAATTTAGATGAATTAGTTGCGGCTGCGCAATTTCTAAAGATCAAAGGACTATCTAAAGTGACAAAGGAAGGTCTAGGAATCACAAAACACAGTAAGTTAGCAAACATTATATTTATATCAACCATATAACCAAAACTTAAATATAAATATACTGATATCAAAGGAAAAACCTTTTTTATCAGCCACACTGCAGCCACATTATAGTTGCAGCACGAATGGGTCGGCTCGACCGGAGCAGGACCACGATCTCACAGAATACGAGCGTAAAATAGCAGCGTAATGCTGCTGTGTTTCGTATGGTGAGTGTAGAGAACCGGATACCCTTTTTAATGGAATCGAGGCATTCTATCTTAGTCCTCAGGGGTGACAACGCATTTGCATTTTGATCCATAGGTGATGATAAATGTGGATGTCTATGGGCCACAGCATCCACTTACGATCAGGTGAACTGTTGCGTTTGTCACCCAATGTTAAAGTAAGGAACTAGCAAAACGCATAACTACTGTTATCAGTGATTGTTATATAATTGCCACTAAAATCATTTAAATAATAATTATGTAATTATCTTTGTATTTCATATTATTTTTTGTAATTACAAATATAAAATCGATTATAAGTCATTGTATTGTCATAGATAATTTTCTCAGTTTATTTTTAATTTAGAATTTGAGAGATTTGCAAAGAATATTATATAAGTAATTTCATTTCCTAAACGTTTGTAAAATTAATTGACTTATCAGTAACATTTATAACAGTTGATTACTTATTTTCATATTATAAAAGTATTTGAATTGTATAATTCTTACACATTTGAACTGTTACTAGGTTCAGTTTTGGTAGGTAGTAGGGATAGGCTACCACCATTGTGTGATATTATTTAAACGTTTGCAATAATGATTGAGTGGCTTTTTCGTGCTCTAACTGTAGTAAAGCAGACCTCAAGTGATCAGGCGTATTATTTATTCCTTTCTGCGACTCCTATAATACTACGTAAAAATTCTATTGAGCAGTACAATCTATATTGAATAAAAATCATTCTATTCTACGGTTAACAAGCGGGCTAGACGCTCCAGTTTATTTTTATTTTTGTCATTATTAGAAAGACGCTGCTGCCCGTCCAGATTTCCCACAGGATGATATGGGGATGTGGATATTCTTACACTGCAACTGCACGGTTTTTCAGTATTAACAGTTATAAATATCGCTACGATAGAATAATTTCTATAAACAAAGTTGTAGGATAAAAAGTTATCCTTGTGACCGCCGGTTAACAATGACGCGGCTGAACATTAGGCCTCCCCAATAGATTTATTTATTACATCTAGTGGGAGATCATCACTCGCTTTTAGTTTTAGCTTGCCTTTTTGTCAATGTCCCTATTCGTTATCTATTTTTATTTTAGTGCAACAAGTTACCCGACATAACTAGTATTTATTTAAAGTTTAAGTAGAAACTTAGTGACATGATTTAGCAGAGCGAGGCGGTTAGTCTACTCGACAAAAAACGCACTTGTATTACAGTACTAAATCACTACGCCGCACGCCTTGCACTCAGGCTTAGTCAGTAGTTACATTAATCCTTTATCATATGAGCCCTATTTTACTATCTATTATAAGGATTAGTTAAATATGGAAAGCGCCCGAGCATCCTATCACAAACTTGATCCCGAATTACAACAATACTGGGCTGGGAATTAAATTGAATGGTCTAAGGAATTAAATGATGTCATTAAATATCCACAATTGCAAAACTCTGTCTAAATCTGAATATCAAGCTACTAGCTCTAATACCTATTAGCAGCATTAAGCTCTTGATTGAAGCTTATGACTGTTCTCTCTCTCTTTAAGCTTGCTATCTTAATGCAGCTTTATTTCGTATGGTGAGTGTAGAGAACCGGAGATCCTTTTTACTAGTAACGAGGCATTCCATCTTAGTCCTCAGGGGAAACAACGGATCTCCAATTTGATCCTTAATCGAGGATAGAGGATCAGGTGGACTGTGTGCGTTTGTCACCCCTATTCTATAAAAATAAGTAAAATGCCAGTAACATTGCAATTTAAATAATTTTGCTTTCACTCCTACTTAAAGGTGATTTACCAATTTTTACGCCGCCTGTGGTAATTAATCGGCCGCCACAATCTCTTATCGACTTGCATACACAGGTAAGCTTTTTATAATATTGTACATTAAAATAAATCACATAACGTTTAATTATATAGAACAATTAATTAAAAATAATATGTGTAAATGTTGCTCCTTGTTGTGTATTCATTATCGCCTTTTAGTCTTGCTGAATATAGAAGGCTTCTCCATAGATTGCCTCATAATCGATATCTCCCATAATTGCCACGGCTGACGGATTGGCAACCGCAGTTTTTTTTTACTTTATATTTATCATTGGGAAGAAGTTGTCTTTTCTTCATAAGGAATAAAGAAATATATATTATATAATAAAGGAACATAGGAATAAAGGATATCATTAGGAAGAAGTTGCTTGCTTGTCTCTGTCGCCTCTAATGGCAATTAACCGACGGGACGACATGCGTTAGCGGATGTTCTTGTTTCTTGATATTTAAAACGAACAAACATAGGTAGATTAACACCTACTATGACAGTAGTTATATTATGTTATAAATGATATTGACTTAATTATTATATTACAACCTGATGAGACATTACAATCCTGTCGCAATTCCATTCAATAAGCTGCTGTAAGTTAAACAGAGCTATTGTTTATTTAAAATATTACTTCAAAAAAATTGAGTCTTGTCCTGACAGAGATGATCAAAGCATCATCAAAAGTCTCGCTGGGTTTCTTGCTGCTTCTTCTCAGGACTGGATTTTTCCGAACAAGGAACCGGATTATAAATTGAATCTATTCTCTTTAATTCTATCATCATCTACATCGATTAACCACTTCAAGTTAACTTTTGATTTCGAACCTAAGGATACATTCGAGCCAAAGCCGGCGCCACCAGTATCCTCAAGTTCCTGTCAGCCAGTGGAGAGTCTCAGTCGGACGAACAAGGTGCATCATAACTTTTTTTTTAATTTTTTGAGGGTAGTACCTAAAGAAGATCATCGATATTATAAGGGTTACTGGGAATCATTGTTACGCGCAGATCCTATACTTTTCATAGTTCGTTTTTCCTCATATCCAAATTATCCAAGCCCGTAAAATCAAAACGTAAAATTTCCAACATGTTTTGTTTGTTTAATGGGAAGTACATTATCATATATATGAACAAAAATCAAATATACACAAATTCCATTTACGTGTACCTAAAAACTATCGTTTTATTAATACCTCTAGCTAGACGCAACGAAGCTAAAAGTAAAGTACCTAAGCCTACGATGTGTCAGAGAATTGAAAATCCATTCTTCAATCGCGCGTGGCTTTTTATAAAGCATTAATTTTAAAATACATAGTTTCTCTAAAATAAAGCTTTCATTACAGTCCATAAAAGTCTACTGCTGAACATGTCTTTGCCATATAAATATTGCTTCATAGGAGAGATTTTGCCATAGTTACCACGCGTGGCCGTCGGGTTGGCAACCTCAATTTTGTTATTTTGAGTTGATATCAAGAAGATGCTGCTGCCCATCTCCTGTTGTAAGTAAAATAAAGATGGAACCTCTGTCACTCTTGCTCCTGCGTGAAATAATTACCTTAAATCACGACGTACCCAGGGTGAAATACGCAGTCGGCGCTAGCGCGTTGTAGGCGATTTAATGTTAAAGTTTTTTATAAAGATGGCCGAAAATGGATTTCACCGAATACGAATATTCGGCTGAAAGTTCGGTAAAATTTTTACGGAGGCGTATATTATTCGGCAGAATCGCCTCGGTACCTAAATTTGTGTTGAAACTACGGCGCGGGATTAGCTCCGGGATCTGCCCCTCGCTCCAACTCGCCCCCCCCTCCCCCCACACCTGACATGTTATTGAATCATCTAGTACTGGGCAAATTCGCACATGCTTATGGTTTGTCTATGTTAGTGAGAAAAAAAGTATTTCGTTGTTTTATTCTTAGTGAAAATTGACAATTAGGTACCTACTTATATGAAAAAATTGAGTGGCAGGAGATCATTGACTTATATATTACTAGCGTAAGGACCGGGCCGACCGAACAACTAAAACGGACCAATGCGTTAGCCATAAAATTACAGTTTAGGGCCAACACGAATCGGTCGACAGTGGTGCGCGCGCAGGACAGATTTGCCTATCACAAATATGTCTTTGCGTGGTAAAAGAATGCAAAAATTACGATACAAAGATAAGAGAAACATGGGATATCGTATCATCGGTAAATAACCTTATATTAATTTTGTTACAATTAAATTATTATATAAACGCATTTATAAGTAGTTTCATTTTACAGTTAGTTTAGTTACGTTACCAAGATTAAGCCAGGGTTGGATTCAGACCCTCAAAAATATTGTACATGAAAAATAAAATTATACTATTTTAAAAAAATTATATCACGTTTGACGTTTCATGTTTTTTTTTCCCATGTGCCGGAATTTAGGTGTCACGCATCTAGTTTTATCTATACCTACGTTTCGTTTTTTGACGGTTTTATTTTTATTTCTGTTTAAATTTTGTATAAAGAACTTAGTGTAAGTTAAATTTTGAATATTGGTACCTCATATATTTATCTAATAAGGGCAAAACGAAAAGAGTACAAAAGAAAAGGATCGATCGAGCATCGATTGAGCAGAAACTGAGCTAATTCTAATTGTATTAAAGAGACGCGGTACTCATGTACAATACAGAAATTCTCGATATCGTAGGGTTAATATTAAAATGTAAAAGGACCCAATAATAATACAAATCGACCTTTAGGTAAAATTATGGTATTTTCTATTATTAACTATGAAATAATGGTACAATTAGGATAACTATACTAGGTACGAAATCCGACCCCAGTTACGTCGTGTTTTGATATTATGACGTTTCTATTATGACATATGCGCTACCTTTTCTTGTATGAAAAAGTTATGAGTACAATATTTAGATGGGCCTATCCTTCCTTTTGAAATCATTGCAGGAGATCTACTATTTGGATCTATTTTAGAGAAACTGATGACCAAAGTAAAGTGAAATGTACTAATGTAATATAATGTTTCTTTGTTTGATTCTAAAAAGGTTTTATCAAGCTTTCTATTTGTTATAATTAGATATAAATCAGCAGTGCCTCAAAAACATAACGCTCTACAAGTACATTTAATCTATAAATAAAATATACTTTCACCAGTAATATTATGAAAGACATAGCATTACTCAATTCGTAGATTTCAATATGGTGGGCACTTTGAGTACCTACCTACCACATGCTCGGTGATTGAGCCGAATATTCGGCCGAATACGAATATTCGGTAAAGCTGCCGAATATGCCGAATACCGAATATGAAATGAATATTCGGCCCATCTCTAGTTTTTTAACGCTGTTAACGTAGATATTTTTTTGTAAATACCGGGTGGCCCATAAGTCCCTTGAAATAAAAAAAATAATTAAAAAAAAACTAATAACATTATTAAAAAGGTTTTCATTTTGTCATAATCCTTATAAAATGGGAACTATTTTTTGAAAATTACATGATCTAAATGTAATCCGTTACGATCGCGGCACTCCTGTAAGCGACCTTTAAAATTATCCATCACTGCGCGGCAAGTAAGCTCTGTAATGTTTGCCATTTCTCTTTGGATATTTTCTTTCAGGACGTCAATTGTCCGCGGGTTGGTTTCGTACACTTTAGTCTTAAGATAACACCATAAGAAAAAGTCCATTGGGGTCAGATCTGGACTACGTGGTGGCCAAGGAATATCTCCACTTCGAGAGATCACTTTATTAGGGAAAAGTTGACGGACGACCGGCATAGCGACGTTAGAGGTATGGGCAGTTGCTCCATCTTGTTGAAACCAGGTCCGCGTATTGAAGCCTGGAAAATTCTGCAACTCTGGTGTAAAAAAGTCCTGGATCATAGCTACATACCGTTGTGAAGTAACAGTAAGCGCGCGGCCTCTGCCGTCCTCAAAAAAGTAAGGGCCTATAATGCCATGCGCTGACATAGCCGCCCAAACTGTCACTTTAGGGCTATGTAAGGGCTTTTGATGTTTGCGATTTGGATTTTCGCAACTCCAGTAGCGACAATTTTGCTTATTGACATGGCCGTTGATGTGAAAGTGAGCCTCATCAGAGAATAACACGTTATTAAACGAAGTAAAGCGGTTCAACATTTCATTTGCGAAATTTAGTCTGTGGATAGTGTCACTATCTGTTAATTCCTGTACTATCTGAATCTTGTACGGGTGAAGATGTAAATCATTCTTTAAAATTCGCTGTAAAGATGTTCTGGGTAAGTTTAATGCACTGGAACGCTTACGAGTAGACTGGGTAGGATTTTCACGAATTGAGTGTTTCACTACATCGATGTTTCCTTCCGTCCGTGATGTCCTTGGTCGACCTGACCGTTGTTTATCCAACGTCGAACCACTCTCTTCGAACTTAATAACCCAGTTCTTAATCGTTTGAACACTTGAAATGTCTTTAAAGTTGCGTAAATTCTGATATTCTCAAAATTTACGCCGCGCAATGGTAGCCGAATCATTGTTTCGATAAAACTCGCGCACACAAAATGCACGGTCCGCACCGGTGAAACGCTTCATGGTGACTGACTGAATTCCCAGAAACCGTCGGTACTCCCCCCGCACCGCGCGCGCCACTCATGCGCGCCTTTTGTATTTTATTCGAAATTTACATTTCTAACGACTTATGGGCCACCTTGTACTTGTTGAAATAGTTTTTGTTGTGTTTAGTATATTTAATTGTAGTATAAAATAGTTAGAGTTTTAATGTAATTTAAAAAATATATATATATATATATATATATTATGTATATCGTTCCTACTATAATTGTTGCGTGGATAGACGCTAAATGACCAACAAAATGTTTCAGATATACATTCTTTAAGTTACCGAAGGATTTTAGTAGGATGTTACGAAACGTAATTCACGTTCCTCCTACTAAAATCCTTCGGTTTTTATTTAATTTTTATTGTTAGATAGGTAGGTACTTATGAACTTTATTACAAAATTTTGTTGAAATTTACTTCACTATCCAAGTATCTACTTGAATACCCATACTTGTCTTTTGTATTTAAAATATTTTAAGTTATAATAACACAAAACACTGAAATCAAAACTTTTTTTACAAACAAAATTTTTCAGTACATGTAGAATACGATTACATTTCTGTTAGGAATCGTATTTCAAGTTTATTTGTTGTTTAAACTATCTAACTTTTTCTTCAGAGCCAAGCATCGCGATTCCCGACGAATGCCCTTGCAAGTTGCATGCGTTAGGCATCGCGGAATTCACATAGGTGCGAAATATGGTCAGTCGATCATAGTCAGTATAGGTATTTCACCTAAGTAACTTAATTAACATTTCGCAATGTATTTTGTTATTCTTTATTGACATTCCTTCGTAACAACGGAAAGTCCGCCGTAACGTAGGAAGGGGAAAAGATGCAAAGTAATACGGACACTCTCACGTAGAGATAAAGTTTTATTTAGCTTGCGAGTGCGATTTACCTAATTAATAATAATTATGTAGGCTATTAAACGTCGGCAAGCAGTCAACAACAAAAGAGTGTAACTTCTGTACGTAGTATTATTATTTATTTTGTGGTGTAAACAATAAATAAACTTGAAATACGATTCAAATGTAATCGTATTCTACTTAGTTAAAAATTTTGTAAGTAAACAAAGTTTTAATTTCAGTATTTCGTATTATTACAACTTAAAATATTTTAAATACAAAAGACAAGTATGGGTATGTAAGTAGATACTTGGATAGTGAAGTAAATTTCAACAAAATTTTGTAATAAAGTTCATAAGTACCTACCTATCTAACAATAAAAATTAAATAAATTCACGTTTCGTAACTTCAGACTAAAATCCTTCGGTAACTTTAAAAATGATATATCAGAAACATTTTGTTGGTCATTTAGCGTCTATCCACGCAACAATTATAGTAAGAACGACGTTTTGTCATATTAAAATTTATCAAATAGATGGGTTATACATAATATATATATATATATATATATATATATATATATATATATATATATATATATATATATATATATATATATATATATATATATATATTAAAACTTTTTAACTATTTTATTCTACAATAAAATATACTAAACACAACAAAAACTATTTCAACAAGTATTTACAAAAAAATATTTATGCAGACAGCGTTAAAAAACTTTAACATTAAATCGCCTATAACGCGCTAGCCCCGACTGCGTATTTCACCCTGGGCACAGAACAAATAATAGTACTACGTACAGAGGTTACAGTCCTCTGTACGTAGTCGTGTCGTCCTCTTCGCACGTTACGGCGGACCATAGATAAATAAATATGTAGGGCGGACTTTCCGTTGTTACTAAAGAGGGGATGTCAATAAAGAGTAACAAAATACATTGCGAAATATTAATTAAACAAAAGAGTATAACTTCTGTACGTAGTATTATTATTTATTCTGTGCTTGAAGTAACATAAGCTGAGAATCGATCTACCTACCTCATTAGGTAACTAGTATTCGTAATAAATGCGTACTTTGGAACTGTACAATTTGCTGATTAGCTTCTTATTTTAATGTGTGTAGGTATTCAATTTCATTAAAGAAAATATTGATCGCGGATCTGTTAAAATAGTCAAAACAGTTTGTTAGGTTGTTTAGTGACAAAATAAAATCGTACATTACTAATATTATCTAATACTTCGTACATATCGAGCTCTTCTTTCGGAACTACTAAAATCGCTTAATATAATTTCATACCTTAGCATTCACTAGTGTAGTAAACCGAAATGTAATCTATTTGGAGGCAAATTAAAACTACGTACTCAAATGTTTCCTTCTGAAATACCCAGGACATGGTGGTTCGGATACCGTTCGACATTGAGAACGGCAGCGGTACAACGTCAAGTGGCGATTATACAGATACACCGCGCGTCATCAGGCCGCGACGAGGTCGACCAAGCATCAGGGTAAGTTCTCTGTTTAATAGTGAATTCTCATTCTACAGAAAGAGTACAGTAAGAGTTTTCTGGCATTTCTCGTAATAGATAGACTCTTACCTTCTGTCACCCACCGTACTTCTTCAAATTTGAATATTTAAACTTTTACGTCTTTGATACTGCTTCCCGTCGTTGACCTAGATACATATATACCGACATCAAAAAAATAGCTATGATTGTTTGTGCTCTTAACCATAGCCGTTTTGTACTTTTAGCGATCCATGGGTTGGGACGGACCCAGTGCTTTAGGAAGGGCGGCTGAACGCGCGTTGCTTCGTCGTGAGCAGGACTCGCGAAAGGCCATACACCAACTCAAACATCTACAGACGAGGCACATGCAGGTAGCTGTCTTCTTCTCAAAATGAATTTGTTTTATATCTTCTTTTCAACCAGCCCGTAAAAGAACATGGGCCTCTCCTATTAAAAGGGAGACCAGTATCGCTGGGCAGGCGGATGAGCATCACAGTACAGATTTCGCACGTCTTTGATACTGCTTCCCGTCACTGATCTGGATATTCTACGCCTGGAGTAAGCGAGATGACAATGGTATATATATGAACGTAGTAGAGCCATTCTGCACTTATATCATAGTTGCAGCACGAATGAGTCGGCTCGACCGAGCAAGGACTACGCTCTCACAGAATACGCATGGTGAGCAGAGAGAACTGGATACACTTTTTACAGGTAACGAGTTATAAAACATATATATTTATAATATAGGATACAAGTTTGCGTGAATTTGGACAGGAATTAAATATATTATACCGTTTTTCGCGACCTCTTCGTTATCTAATAATATGAACCCGTCATAGTTTATCAAATAATAACTTTAGCTACTGTAGACTTGCATTGTGATCGTATAAATTAGAATTTGTATTTTAATCTAATGTAACCAATCAGAATCACCACTAACCATTACTTTGCACTACTGTAGATGGAAAAAGACTAATCGGTCCAACGGAATTCTTTCCTGTTTGTTTGTCTATATCAATCAAATGAATGGGAAGCACACAATCATATATGTACATTGGCTGTTTTATCTGTCTGTTTTTATTGCCTTTTTCACAAAATGCTCCCAAAAATGATATTCAAACCTATTATTTGTTCGTAGGACTACATGGATCGGGTAACATTATCACAAGCGGTTAATAGCATTTGCGATCCGGAGTCTTCCACAAATACTTATTTGAACATGGATAACGATCTAATGTACATGGACCAATCCATCTCATCCAACACTCTCGATCAGACGATGCCTTTCTCCAAAGACTCGCTAATGAACGAAACTATTACACCAAGTTTTGCTAGCACAAGCACAACGAATTCGGCCAACGAAACTGTCACAAGTGGTATCAGTACCGCCATGTCGCAGTACGTAAATGCTTTAAAAAGTGCCGGCTTACCTACCGATTTACCAATTCTTTTTGAATCTGGTGACGGCTCATACATCAATGTAAATGAGCAAGTGCTTTTAGATATGGTACAGAGTAGCGAGATACAATATGAAGTCATCGAACAACCTAATATAATAGAAAAAGTTGCTGATCCTAGCGAAATAAAAAGCATAGATGACCTATCCAAATCAATAGAGAGAGGGGAAATGCTTATGGCCTCAAAGAATTACAGCAGTAGTAATTTTGACAAAGACTCGCAATATAATCGTCACGAAGATGCAATCAACAGCCTGAGTGCAATTCTACCCGATAATCTAGAGTCATTTGCTGAACAACAAAATTACGTTGTACTCGGACATGATCTTCAAGAAAGTCAACCGAACATGGATCCTGTAACCTCACACGATTTCTCCTGTATCGACAGTGACATGCAGTTTTTTACTAAATCAATGAGTGATGACGTGAAGAACTTTTATGAGGATCAACAGTTAAACGATGCAAGGGTAATGGAGCAGCTCTGTCCAAGCACATCTCTCGATACAAATTTCAATATGTCCTTGTTAGATTCAAAAACCTCACATCTCGGTGAGAATATGTCACAAACATATAACACGTTGAACAATGAAGATATGCGAAGAAACGAGGATTGCTACGATTTCACTCTGCAACTGCCGCAAGGCTCGGACTTTAAAGAGGATCCCCTTGATTGCTTAATTTCCAATTCTAAACAAAGTGATGATGAAAAAAATGATTTTGATGATCACGACGGTTTAGATAAGAGAGCGCAAGAAAGGGATGACTTAATCAAAGATTTAATGAATATAGAAGATAAGATTAACTTGGAAAATAGCACTGAAGTTACTGAAAACGAAAAAGTGGCATCAGAATCTAACTGTGATTTTAACGTAGAGGAAGTTTTTCGGAAAGAAGTAAGTGAAATAAATGAAACATGTGGAAATACAGATAATTTAGAAAATGAATTACACTGGGACCAAGTTAAGGTAAGCAATAACATAATCGACAAAATATGTGAATCTGAAAACATTGTAAGAGCTTCAAATGAAACAAAAAATCAAGATTCAGTGGATGATTTAACGGAAAAAATCAAACAAAAATCAAATGAATGGGATAACGTATTAAATAAAGATAATGATGAAGCAAATAAAGAAAATACGGACCATTTAAATCACGACATTAATTCGAAATTAGAAACTGATATTCCTTTTGCTGTTGGACTACTCCCTTTAAAACAAATTCAAACCGCAGACGAAGGTTTATTTAAAAGGAGAAAATCTAACGACTCTGACATGTTAGACAATGTGGATGCAAAATGTCTTAAACGAAAAGTAAAATACAAAAAACTGTGATGGTCTTTAATATTTATGTTATGTATGTAATAAATTGCATTTATTTCCAAAAATACCTATGACTTATTTCTAGGGTTTTGATACATTAAAACAAATTCATATGCCCTGTCTTCTATTTAGAACTAAAGACTGACCCGGCAGTCGTTCTACGCTTTCCAGATCGAGGTTCGATGAGTTTCACTCCGACACAGCGCCACTTATCGGGCCCAGGTAGTAAAATTCACTAAACCACCATAAATTCAATGTAAATTAGTTTAGCTATGAAACATCGTAATTCATTCAAGTTGTTCAGAAGTTATATAATCACTAAAAGTAACCCAACAAATATAAGTTCAAATTTTATACTAATTTAACCAATAAAAAACATTGATTAAAAATATTATTGTTATTTAAATGTTTTTTACTCCAAATCGCTTAAAATTTGGCAATATTTTAAATTTGGCACTAGTTTTTTCTATAGGCTACAGAGTTATGACTATAGACATAGCATAAAGCAACATTGGCCACCGGCGAAACGGAGGAGAGTAGCCGTAGTGGTTTTCTCGGATACCGTAGACAGACAATAGAGATAGACAAGACCACAGCGTATGTCAATTATAGATAAATAAATATGTAGATGTCAATAACAGGTAACTATGGAGTGTAAAAGTAAGGAGTAACAACTCCCATAGTAGAATAGTTGAAAAAGTGGTCATCTGTAAGCAGTAAATAACAGCTCAAAAACTACAACAGCGCTGGAGTAGCTACTGGGATGAAATGAACTTAGCAGTTGTCGACGGTATAAGTGGCTGCTAAACTGCACAGTAGCTCTAAAATCTAAAATAATTTTATTTCGTAAATACAACCTCAAAAAAGTCCAAGTAATATTTTTCGGTGCGTTCTTTAAAATTTACCCCGTATGATTAAAACTACTTTTACGGATTTTATCGCGTTTATTTTTTCTTACTTTTTATTTTTATTTTTAATTCCCGACGTTTCGGGCGCTTTCCAGCACCCATGGTCACGGGGGACTGAGATGACTGACGTCCCGATGTCATTGTTAAACCCGGAGTACCTTCAGCTTTTTTTAATTATTGTTTATGGTCCGATCTATGCAAAATGAACTGACTATGTCCTGAGGTCTTGCAGTGGTATGCTTGGGTTTAGTTTTAATTTTATTGATTATAGGATCCCAAGCAGGTGGTAGTACCCAGCCTCCTTCTCTATTGAAATTAGGATGTTTTTTAATTTCAATAGCCTCACGTATCATCCTTGGTAGGAATCGGTGTTCTTTCGCGAGGATTTGTGGTCTATCAAATCTGATGTAATGGTTGGGGCCGTCTAGGATATGATCACAAACTGCAGACTTCCCGGAACGTTGATGCTTCACATCAGCTATATGTTCTTTTACGCGGGTCCTAATTGATCTTTTGGTTTGTCCTATATAAGAGAGACCACATTCACAATCAAGCTTGTACACTCCTGCATCTTGTAGAGGAATATGACACTTGACGGATGGTAGGAACTGACTAATCTTCTTCGGCGGCTTGTAGAATGTTCTAATAGAAGCTCGCTTCAAGATATAGCCAATCTTGTCTGTGACACCTCTGACATATGGTAGTACAGCAGGCACACGCTCGACTGTGGCCGGCTTCACTCGGTCACTGTGACGTAGGCGCGGGACCCGAAGCTTGTTGTCGTGCAGAACTTGCTTGACGTGCTGAAGCTCGGCGGCCAGGTGTTTGCTGTCACAGATCCCTCGTGCTCTCTGTAACAAAGATTTGCCCACGGTAGCTAACTGTGAAGGATGGTGGTGAGATTCACCGTTTAAATATCGGTTTGTATGGGTCTTTTTCCTATACACAGTGTGACCAATGGTGTTATTAGGATTTCGGATGACTAACACATCTAGGAAAGGTAAGGAATTATTTACCTCTAACTCCATAGTAAATTGAATTTTAGCGTTTATGGAGTTAAGATGTTCTAAAAATGCAGTTACTTTGTCTGATGGTAAAATTGTGAAAGTATCGTCTACGTACCGCTTGTAGATCCTTGGTGTAACAGGTGCAGTAAGGAGGGCTTTCTCCTCAAAGTCTTCCATGAATATATCGGCGACAATGGGAGATACAGGTGAGCCCATCGCCACACCATCTACTTGCTAAAGATAAAGGTAATTCTACGGTTATAATGGATACGTCAGATTACAAT
The DNA here is from genome assembly GCA_907164705.1 of Parnassius apollo. NCBI lineage: Eukaryota > Metazoa > Arthropoda > Insecta > Lepidoptera > Papilionidae > Parnassius > Parnassius apollo. The sequence goes on along the minus strand of CAJQZP010000885.1, from coordinate 655,385 downwards.
TTTAAAATACAACAACTTTTGTCGGATGAAACTACTTATCGAAAGGTCAAAACAGACCCTACAACTAATACGCTTAAAACAACTAGCGATCTAATTAAGAAATACTCCGAAAAATTGAATCTGGACGTTAATTCGATAATACCTTCCTGTGCCAAACCACCGAAGTTGTATGGGTTACCAAAGATACACAAACCGAATGCTCCATTACGTCCAATAGTGAGTCAGATTGATTCGCCAACTTACAGATTGGCTCAATACTTAGCTAAAATATTATCACCACTCAGAGGACACACAAGAGCACACACTAAGGATTCATACCATTTTGTCAGTGAGATAAAAGACCTACATCTTACTGACAATGAAACCATGGTCAGTTTTGATGTTCAGTCTCTATTTACATGCCTACCTGTTGAAGACTGCATCTCAATTATAACTAGGAAACTAGAGGAAAATAACATGCCAGCAGAATATGCAGTATTACTAAGACATTGCCTTACATCTGGCTATCTATTGTGGAAGGAAGAGTTTTACAAGCAAGTAGATGGTGTGGCGATGGGCTCACCTGTATCTCCCATTGTCGCCGATATATTCATGGAAGACTTTGAGGAGAAAGCCCTCCTTACTGCACCTGTTACACCAAGGATCTACAAGCGGTACGTAGACGATACTTTCACAATTTTACCATCAGACAAAGTAACTGCATTTTTAGAACATCTTAACTCCATAAACGCTAAAATTCAATTTACTATGGAGTTAGAGGTAAATAATTCCTTACCTTTCCTAGATGTGTTAGTCATCCGAAATCCTAATAACACCATTGGTCACACTGTGTATAGGAAAAAGACCCATACAAACCGATATTTAAACGGTGAATCTCACCACCATCCTTCACAGTTAGCTACCGTGGGCAAATCTTTGTTACAGAGAGCACGAGGGATCTGTGACAGCAAACACCTGGCCGCCGAGCTTCAGCACGTCAAGCAAGTTCTGCACGACAACAAGCTTCGGGTCCCGCGCCTACGTCACAGTGACCGAGTGAAGCCGGCCACAGTCGAGCGTGTGCCTGCTGTACTACCATATGTCAGAGGTGTCACAGACAAGATTGGCTATATCTTGAAGCGAGCTTCTATTAGAACATTCTACAAGCCGCCGAAGAAGATTAGTCAGTTCCTACCATCCGTCAAGTGTCATATTCCTCTACAAGATGCAGGAGTGTACAAGCTTGATTGTGAATGTGGTCTCTCTTATATAGGACAAACCAAAAGATCAATTAGGACCCGCGTAAAAGAACATATAGCTGATGTGAAGCATCAACGTTCCGGGAAGTCTGCAGTTTGTGATCATATCCTAGACGGCCCCAACCATTACATCAGATTTGATAGACCACAAATCCTCGCGAAAGAACACCGATTCCTACCAAGGATGATACGTGAGGCTATTGAAAATTAAAAAACATCCTAATTTCAATAGAGAAGGAGGCTGGGTACTACCACCTGCTTGGGATCCTATAATCAATAAAATTAAAACTAAACCCAAGCATACCACTGCAAGACCTCAGGACATAGTCAGTTCATTTTGCGTAGATCGGACCATAAACAATAATTAAAAAAAGCTGAAGGTACTCCGGGTTTAACAATGACATCGGGACGTCAGTCATCTCAGTCCCCCCGTGACCATGGGTGCTGGAAAGCGCCCGAAACGTCGGGAATTAAAAATAAAAATAAAAAGTAAGAAAAAATAAACGCGATAAAATCCGTAAAAGTAGTTTTAATCATGTGCAATGTTCGCGTAAATATAAGAAATCATTATTTACCCCGTAGCTATAGTGCCGCCACCCTTATTAAAAGGTTTTTATGGACACTTTTTGATACACAGTCTGTCCCTTACTTTTACACTCCATAGAGATAACGATAGTTCGCCATAACTACATTACTACAATTACATGCAATTTAAATTGCCATATTAGACTTTTACCACCATTGTGTGGGTAATCTAGTTCTTTTTATTTTGTTTGTTCTACGTCGACTAATTTAATTAATTTTCTTTCCTAAGCGACGTAGTTATGACTATTTGATTGTGCTCGCACGCGAACTGAATGGCTCTCGGATGAACGTAAAACACGAAAAAATGATCATTTTATTATCTCTCAGCAGCCGCAGACAATTTACATCATTTAGGACCGGGTTTAGTAAGCTCTTGGGCTTCATAGCCTTTATTCTATATTTATAGCTCAAGGCGTAAATAGTATAATATAATTAGAGAAATCATAATCAACTCATAGCACGAATGCATTCAGTTCTCTTGTACTTAATAATTAAGTGTAAACTAATCATTCCTTTGATCTACGTGTTGAATAAAAGTTAAATTTTAGTAAGACATCTTTAAAAAGTAAAAACTAATATTTTGATATTTGAGATTTACGTGCCGGATGACCACTTATGAAATAGAAACTTTAAACAGCCGCTATCCGTTATACACATTTTCGTTAGTCAACAATTTAATACTTGTCTGCCTCATCCATCTACACTTACCACATGGTACAAAAGTGTAGATGCAAACCTTGGGTTTACAACAGAATCTTTAGAATGCATTATATTAGTGGCAAAGGACAAAAAACCGAACTGTACTGTATTGTGCAGTAAGCATGGATGAGATGGCTATAAGGAGGTACGTCCAATGGGATGGAACAAAATCTGTAAGTCTGGTGAACTAAACGACGCTTGTTTTGTTTAAAGGGCAATAATCAATAAAACCTTATTATTAATAAACGTGTTGCATTATTTACTCACGAAGCCAGAACATAAGAAATGGCAGTTATTTAGAACCACATCATCATCATCCATCCTCACCCTCCCGCCCTCATCGCATTTGATTTGAGTTTGACAGCATGTCTTCTCCTCCGCATCGCATGCTTATACCTATCGACGAAAATTGGTAATAGCCACTGACCTCTATATATCTTGTATATATAGAGAGAGGAGAGGTAATAGCAGTGTTTCTGGCTTTCTTTACGTACTAATTTCTAATTTTATAACTAGTTGTGGGGTAAGTTTTTCCTCACATTTGTGGCCCTAAATATAGCGACGTATTTTTTTAGTCTCTTTTTGCGACATGCTTTACCGGTGTCTATAGTATTATTCTCTGTCTACGCTTGTAACATTGCATTCGAGTGTACTTACTCCCATTTTTGGCATAGTACAAAGAGACCAAAGATGACCACTTGACATTTCTATTTCCACGCTTGAATTATACGCAACATTTTTCAATAGATTTGTCTTTTTTTGCCTTATTTGAAAATTAAATGATAAAAAGCGAGACAAGTACATTGATTCACTTTATGTATAATTGTAGATTCTCTCTAAGCATACGGCCAGCAGTGAAGGACTACGTTTCCGAGCCATAGGTCATCACTGGCAAAACGCCCTGGTTGTACAAACGCGTTTTCAGGTTTTGACGAGAAGATGTGTCGTAAATACCCGAACGCTGCCCAGCCTAGTTGAATACGTCGATCGACCTCTCGGTCGAAGTTGGTTCCAGTCCAGTAGCTTCAAAACGTGTTCCAATGCAGCGGTGAAGAGTTTCGGCGATATAACGTCACCCTGTCTTACACCTCTCTGCGGTTGGATAGGTTTCGTATTCTAGTTCTGTACTCGGATAGCCGTCGTAGCCCTACTGTACGAACACTTCAGCACTTTGATATACCGACAGTCAACTTGGTACCGCTAAAGAGACTGTAGCACCGCCCAAATTTTTACGCAATCTAAGGCTTTCTCATAGTCCACATTACGCCAGGCAAAGTGGCGGATTGTACTCTTCGGACTTCCGTACAATTTGCTGAAGGGTATGTATGTGGTCTATGGTGCTAAAACCTTTTCGGAAACCGGCTTGTTCGGGAGGGTGGAAGTCGTCGAGCCTACGTGTGAGGCGATTCGTAATGACTCTCGAGAACAGCACGTAGACGCGGCTCAGAAGGGATATCGGTCTGTAGTTCTTCAAGAGAGCGTTGTCAGCGTTGTCGGGTTGAAGAATAAGACCACCGCACTTCTGCTTCACGCCTCGGTAGTAGTGCCGCCATGGAGGACGGAATTAAAGACCTTCTGGAGGACTTCAAGTACCGGTTTTCTACCCGCTGTCAGAAGATCCGCTGTAATTCCATCCTCGCCCGGGGACTTGCCATTTTTAAGGGGCTGGAGATCCATTCTAATCTCGCTCAGACTCACGTCCGGGATATCATCGAAATAGTGTCGGATAAGACTTGCTCTTGGATCGTTACTACACTTGCGTGTGGCTCCAACGATGACATTTAGAGCTGTCCATAGAACTTCTCTATCTCACTCAAAATATCAGGTGCCCCGGTAACGATGCTGCCATACTCGGTCTTCAGCTTCAACTTCGTTGCCTCATTCTGGCAGGCAGATCTCTGGCAAAGACTTTGGAGCCCTGATTCCACTCAATCGCTTGTTCAATACGAGCTGTAATGAAGTTGCGTAAGTCCCGCTGCATGCAATTGGAGATCGGTCCGTTCAGTTTCCTGTATGTTGTCAAATCTGCTGAAGACTGCAGCTTAATTTGCATGAGATTAAAAATCTGATCGGAGAGTTTTCATGTTCTTCTGCGACGGATCTTACAGAACTTAGCTTCGACCGCATGAATTTTTTACAATCTTGTCATTCATATCGATCTCTGTATTGCAGTCTTCTAGACACTGTAAACGGTTTTGTAACTCGAGATGAAAATTTTCGGGACTCTGTATTAGAACACGAGGTGGGCGACGCGTTGTCTTCGTTAACCGACCTATCCAACTTAACGTTTAGGTCCAGTGAGCCTCTTAACCATTCGGTGATCGCTGCCGCGCGATCGCGATGCGCGCTTTTTACCCTCGCGATCACTGAGACATCACTGAACAGTTGGCGTCTGGTGGTCATAATGAAATCAATCTCATTATTTGGTCCACTTTCTGTGAGGCCGCTTCTGGAAGAAAGAGTTCATCTTAAAAAGCTCGCTCTTTCTTTATGAAGTCGACCAGCTGCTGGCCCTTTGGATTCCGTTGCCCTATCTCAAATTTCCCTACCTTCAGCTTACCGATATTTCTTGTGCTTAGTTTTGCGTTGAAGTCTTCTATTTACATCGTATAGTGGGTTTTGGAGGAATGCATGGCTTTATAAATATCCTCATACATTTCCTCCACCTCTTCATCAGGATATGCCGATGTCGGTGCGTAAACTTGTATGACCTTCAACTGATAGCGTTTGGCAATTCTTAGTGTAAGGTACGCGACCCTCGTCGACACAATCACAATCTTTACGACGTTGTAAACAAGAGACTTGTGGACGATAAATCCGACACTTCCTTGGGACAGATTGTCGCCCTACGGGCGATAGAACAAGTTGCCGAATTCGAGGATAACCTCCCTCTCTTCGGACCTCAGACAATCTTATAATATCCAAGCGCAACTTGTCTATATACGAGATGGAAAATAGACATTGTGAATATTTATGTTACCAGCTAAGGGGGTTCGTGACAATAAAAACTGCCGATTGAATTACCAAAATTGACACTTTAATTGCCGAACACCAAATAAAACTTAAATCACACAATAATTAATCACACTTAACACTAGTTCACTTTATTTCACTCCGAAAGCTTCGTTCGTATCGCCAATTCAATACTGCCCCGGTCGCGGCCGTTAAAGGCTTTATATAGGCCTTTTCCACCGAAACATCTAGAATGTTCCAGCAAATACCGGTCCCGACCAACTAGATGTAGAGAATTTGTGTGGAGTTTTCTAGAAAGCTTAGTTCTTATATTCAGTACTAGATGGCGCTGGTGGAAGAGTTCTAGAAAGATCTTGACGCTCCTATTTCTGCTGTTTGATACCAGATGGCGCTAATAATCACCCGCCATATACCGGGCGCAAATTTTAGCGCGCTACATTTAGTTATAATAACGTTATCTGTTGTACAATAACGATAACGTAACGTTATTTATAAAACATATAAACGGTCCACCGCCAGTGAGCAGTTCGGCTGCAAGTAGTTTTATTGTACGCATAGGACCGTGTGGACTTATACTTTGACAGAGGCGGTACCTGCGTATGGATACTCCCATCAGGACCGGCGATGGCCCGTGTTGCTCTGTGGTAACTACGTATCGTTTGCGTTTCTTTTTAATTATTGTTTATAACGAGCGGAACGGATGATACTGATGATAGTGAAGCTTGGGGTCAACAGAGGTCAAAGTATTAGCCTCTAGATAAAATAGAATGTGTGTATTAAAATAATACTAGTTTTTACGGAATTTATCGCGTAGCTCGAGCTCGGCAGCCAGGTGTTTACTGTCACAGATCCCTCGTGCTCTCTGAAACAAAGATTTACCCACGGTAGCTAACTGTGAAGGATGGTGGTGAGAATCACCATTTAAATATCTATCTGTATGGGTCTTTTTTCTATACACAGTATGGCTCAAGGTGTTATCAGGATTCCGAATTACTAACACATCTAGAAAAGCTAAGGAATTGTTTGCCTCTAACTCCATTGTGAACTGAATTTTAGAATTTATAGAGTTAAGATGGTCTAAAAATGCAGTTACTTTACCTAAAGGTAGAATTATGAAAGTGTCGTCTACGTACCGCTTGTAGAATCTTGGATTTATAGAAGAAGTAAGCAGGGCTTTCTCCTCAAAGTCTTCCATGAATATGTCGGCGACAATGGGAGATACAGGTGAGCCCATCGCCACACCATCTACTTGCTTGTCGAACTCCTCCTTCCACAATAGGTAGCCAGATGTAAGGCAGTGTCTAAGTAATACTGCATATTCTATGGGTATGTTGTTTTCTTCCAGCCTTCTAGTTACAATTGAGATGCAGTCTTCAACAGGTAAGCATGTAAACAATGACTGCACATCAAAACTGACCATAGTTTCATTGTCTGCCAGATGTAGGTCTTTAATCTCGCTGACAAAATGGTAGGAATCCTTTATGTGTGCTCTTGTATGTCCCCTGAGCGATGAGAGTATTTTCGCTAAGTGTTGAGGCAATTTCCGTAAAAACTAGTATTATTTCAATTTGTAGTGTTCGCGTAAATATAAGAAATCATTATGTGTGTATTATTTTATTTATTCTATGAAAAGGATTACATGAGCGGAATCATATTATCACGATACCTACCTAGTCCCTCACGGATTGGACAAGGTTCTTTTTTTTAAATTTATATTGTCTAAGACTTGGTCCTTCACTGCTGACTGTATGAGGAAGCAAAGAACTATGGAGAGGCTATATCCGTAGTTTCTCTGCGATATAGACTTCGTAATGAGGATATCCGCACTCCGCAGTAGAACCAGAGTAACCGACGTTAGTAACGCAACGGATCAGTAAACTGATGTGGTAATGGGCCATATATCTACTGAAGCATTGTGCAGCACCTACATACGATAGGGACGAAAGGTTCTCGAGTGGCAGCCTTGTAACGGCAAGAGAAGTGTGATCACTCCATCCCACCCCACTAGATGGAGTGACGACTGGGTAAGACATGCAGGAAGTCGATGCATGCAGGTATCTCGGGCTCTCAGGGCCATAGAACACTATTTACTCGCTCAAGACCTTGCTTTTGGCTTTTTCTTGGCTTATGTTTAGCAGTAGACTTGTGGCTGCAATGGTGATGACATCGTTTATGCTATTTTCGGTTCCAGCAAATAAATTTTCATCTGCAATCGAATCAATGAGATATTCAAATTTTTTGCAATCAGTAACATTTTACTGAATTCAAATTGACACGAATAATTTGATACAATACGACTTTTGTCCACAGTTTAAGTTACAAGCTATATTATGTAGGTATCATAAATAAATGAAAAAATATAATGTGGGCCATATAATTTATTGTTTTATATACTATTGAAAATATAGATCTTAATTAAAACTTTTGTCATGTACAAAGTTCGCTAGTAACATTTTGCAATACATTAATATATACTTGTAAAAAAAAATACGTTACACTAGGACTTTTCCTGTATTATGAAGGCATTTTATATACAAAAATAACATAAAATACACTTTAAAAGACAAAGATTCAGACCCGGAACAATAATTTGTGGGCCACTTGTTCCTACGGGATTCGGGCCCGCAGCCACCGCAACGTGCACTATACTATTGACCAGTAGATAGAGAGTAGCGAAGTAAATGTCGCATATTTAAATAATATTTCATGTACATATAACTTTTGTCTCGAAACTCATTGTGATAACCTTTAAATGGTCTTATCACGAGTAATAGTTTTATAAAAGGCTTGTCGGTTAAGAAGTGCTCTGTCAGAAAAAACCCTTATCGACTAATCATTCAACAATTTATGCATGGTATCTAAAATTTATTCACAGTAATTTTTATTATTTATGACACTAAGGTTAGGAATCTTTACAATATCATATGACATATATATTCACTTATTATTGTAAACACCTGTTACATAAACATGTTATGTGACATGCAAAAATTCATTATAGAAGAAAGATAGGCTCTGTAGATACCAAGCACTCACAAACTGCACGATATTCTCTATTTAATTCACACTTCACAAAGTAAATTCGTCTAAAAAATACAAAATTATAAAAATTGTACCAAAACTTTATTCAAGTGTATTACACAAGGTCGGCAAACTAACAACATCACACAAGGGTGTATTTAATTCAAATATTTAAAAAAAGACTAAAAGCTTTCCCCAAATTCAAGCCCAGACATTTGGCACTTCCAAAATACAACACGCATCGTCATCATTATCATTACAGCCCTTCACAATTCCACTGTAATAGCCGACTAATCATCGCATTGGATGAACTAGGTTCCAAGTGAAGAATGGAACAAAAGGCAAAATCAGGACTTCAAAATTAAATGACTTTCTTTACTACCTCAAATGTTTTGCTAAATATTTTGACACAATATTCAACTTGTAATTTAGACGAAATATAAGGTTTTATTCTATTTTAACAATGCAGATTCTATAAAAATACCTATATAAAAAGATGATTTGATTAATATTAAAAAAACTTTTAGGGTCGAAATTATTTAAAGACTTCATAACTAAATCAGCTGGACTCCTGAATGCCCAGGAGTAGAATAGATCATTACAATTATAACGCTTATATATTAAAATGTTCTTTGTGACTTGTACACGCATGTCATTGTATTGGAACTGCAAACACAATAACGAACATCACCGAATTATTTTGTTTCTACAAAATTGACAGATAGAATCTTGTGTGTATGTTTACTTCTAATTATCTCCGTCGTTAGTAATTTTTAAAAGAGTTTTTTATACAGATAGAGCCACATCGCAAGTATTTTCTCGCCAGCTCAAAAAAATAATTCGGCGATATATGCAGATAGAACCTTGTTTATCCAACGCGATGTATGTAATATAATATGGAATTAAATTTTAGATTGTGAAAATTATGTGACACATACTGCAAAACGTTTCTTATTTTTAAAGATAATGAATATCGTATCGATAATAATTCGTAATAATGTGTAACTTTTACTTATAATAATAAATAATAATGAAGTTATTACTTATTAAATTAATAATAAATATTAATAAAATTATTATTTATTTAATAAGACCATATTCAAGTTCAAGCCCTAACTTCAGAACAAGCATTAGCTGTGTGATTGGGATTATGTTCCTTCCTTTAAACAGTGCTTTACTTTTAGTGTTAATTATATAAATCTTGAATTAACTTATACTTTACACGTAAATATATTTTAGATATTAAAAAAATACATATGCCCACACTTATAAAATTGTAAATCTTATCAACTACCTCATTATTTCACAAAATGGCTCGGATTGGTGGTATCAGAAATACATATATTATGTCCTTAACATCTAAGAGATTCACAGTATGATATGGACTCAAAATAAAAATATACGAGAATAAACTTATTTTAGGTATCATGAAACTAGGTATTTATTGTCCTAAATTTATCTGAAGGACAAAAATACATTTAGTTTTACAAGTAGAAATAAAGCTTTAGCAGCCAAAGTTAATAATTAACTCTACATTAATTTTAAATTTAATTTTAGGTTTACACTGAAATATCAAAGAAATAACAAAGTTTAGTAAACAGACATAAACTGCTAGGTAAAACAATTGCGTTTTCAGAAGAAGAAAAAATCACTACATATTATCAGATCTGGTTTAAATTAATATGGGGTTACTGTGGGTGACAATAACCAGTTAAATAAAAAAATTACCTCAAAGACATTGTTACATACATAAAAGTTGTTATAACCTCCTAATTTTATAAAGTCGGTTTAAAGGGACGAAACAAAATGGGCGGATATAATATCACAATCTAATTCACTATACAAAAAAAAATAGAATAAAAGAAATTGTGATACCTGGAATAAAAACTATTAATGCCTAAAAGTGAACACTATAAGTGTCAGATACATTAACAATGCAGATTTTATGAAAAACAAATGAACAAGATTTATATTAATCACGAGAGGAGATAATTTGAAATAGAACGCATACTAAATAACAACAATATAAATGCTTTCACTGAGAGGCATTGACTTTTGAAGGCAGCATCCCTAACATAATATCCATATGCATCACTGTGATAATCACCCATCTGGAATGTGATAGGAGGTGAAGACATCCTTCCGTCTCCACCATTAGAGTACGCCAGTACTCGTAAGTTGTATGACTTGCCTGGTGTTAAGTTTGTGACATAGGCTTCCAATTTTTGTTCTACTGGGACAAGGGTGTCATTGGCAGTGCTCATGTCTTGATCTATCTCCCACACTCTCACCTAGAAATAATAAAATTAACTATAACATTATGATAAAATGAATTAGCTAAATACAGTGATAATTTTCTTTTTTTATATCACTCGTCCCAGAAATCAACGTGTAGCTGGAAACGGGCAATAAGCCAAGTCGTGAGACAGTTATTAGAAAATATTAAAAAAAACCTTGGTCGTGTATGTTTTCAAAATATAAAGATTCAAAAATAAATCTCAAAAACGGACAGCCTGTGATGACCTTTCAAGTTCCGTGACTACAAATATTAAGTTTTCGTCAGTTTATTTCTGTGATATAACCATGATATAACCCTTCTGTAAATTACAGTTAAAAATGAAAACATAACTGTCTCAATTTTAAATAAAATGTTAGATTTTTGCCCAACATTGAATTCAAAATAATTATATCACCCAACTTTAACCGACTGTATTGTAAAAAAAATTACTAAACTATGTTGGCAAGTAACTTTAAAAGATGCCGCTTTTTGTTTGAATTCCAAAGTTGTATGAAACTTAATTGTGACTGATAACTGCACCTAACATTTGAAATAAAACATTCAGTTGTTCGATTTCCTTAGCCCTCTACTGCATATGAACCCATATATGGTTCAACAGATTCAATATATTTTTTTTCACTTTATTCTGCACAAGCAAAAACTAAACGCATAGTGGACATTTTGATTATTATGTTGGCAATACGAAAATATATTTTGCTGTCTATGGTCTAACGTCATCGTTAAAACCTCACTGTACTTAGCGTTTGTGCGAAGTTTAACTCGGTGTCTGTAAAAATTTTTGATTTTCTACGTGATAAAGGTAACTTTTGTTTCTAGAATGGTGGTTTGTTCTATTTTTTATTGTGATTTTTTTCATATTCATCTTTGGGGGGCTTTTTTGATGAAACCATTTGGTTTTGTATGATCTAATCAAACCTAACTTTTAATATGGTTTCGTGCTTTATTTGGATGGCATGACTTTTTTTCGTTGCTTGCAGAATGGATCCTTTTCGTTTTTATGGCACTCAGAAGCATGTTAATACTATTCCTAGTGATGGCTCGCTTAGTGGTGAAGAATTTTTGACAGTGAATATGTTCCCCCTAGGCAATTTCAACGTCACAGACGATCTCTTGTTATACCCGAAACCGATAGTGATTCCTCCGATGATGAAACTAGCCCTCCACCAGCCACACAGAAAAAAAGGAAAGGCAAAAAAAGATAAACCCACTAAAATAATATGGGAATCCAAAAAAATTGAGGCTTATAATGAAAATAAGTTTAAATTTACTGGAGTCACACAGTTACCAGAGTTTATTGAAAAACCTGAAACACCGGCAAATTTTTTCTTGTTTTTATTTTCTGAGGATCTGATACAAACTATAACAAATCAATCTAATTTAAAATCCGTACAAGACAATATAAACAAACCCACTAACATAACCAAACAAGAAATAGATCAATTTATTGGCATGGTAATTTTCATGTCTATAGTGAAATTACCTGCGTCACGATATTACTGGAACAAGACTTAAGGACAGCAACAAATTTACGAAACTATGACATGCAATAGGTTTGAAACAACAAAAAATAAATTACACTTCAATGACAACAATAATTATATCCAGTTAGTCAGTCCAGGTCATGACAAGTTATTCAAAGGGCGCCCACTTTTAGATGGCATTAGGCAGCAACTATTACTAGTTCCCAAAGAGGAATATCTGGCAGTTGATAAACAGATAATCCCTACGAAAGTTCGTCATGACCTGAAACAATACAACCCAGCAAAGCCTCATAAATGAGGATATAAGAATCAAGTTCTTAGTGGAGTTTCAGGATTTAGTTATGATTTAGATATTTTTGCTGGTGATCAAAGTAATACACGACCTGAAGGTGCACCAGACTTGGGTGTTAGTGGCAATGTTGTAACTCGTCTTACTGAAACAGTACCAAGACATGTTAATTTTCATAGTCTTTAGTGAAATTACTTGGTTCAATAGCCCTAAGCTCCAGGTACATCTTACAAAGATCAGATCGGATTTTGCCTTTAGGTACAGTGCGCCTGAACAGAGTTCGTAATATAGATATGCCGCCAGAAAAGGAGCTGAAAAAAAAGGAACGTGGATTTTTCATTGAAAAGGTTGCTACCATTGATGAAGTTAGTGTTAGTGCCATTACTTGGTTTAATAATAAAGCGGTTAATATGCTTTCGACTTATGTAGTTAATGAACCAACGACTACAAAACGAAGGTATTTTAGAAAGGAAAAGGTATACAAAAACATTATATGCCCTCAAGCAGTTGAAGTGTATAACCGGCACATGGGGGGCGTTGACTTACTGGACTCTATGCTTGGTTTGTATAGAATTCATTTGAGATCCAAGAAATGGTACAAACGCATATTTTTTCATATGGTAGACATGTGTGTTGTAAATGCTTGGATACTTTGGCGCAGAAAAAATCCAGAAGTTTAAATGTGTCTCTTTGATTTCAAGCAAGCTGTTTCAGAACACTTACACAAATCTGGTAAAACCGTAATGGCAAGAAAAAGAGGGCGTCCTGAAATCACGGTAGAGATGGAACGCCTGATTCTAGGCACGGAAGTCCTGCTTTATCCAATCCAGGCACACCAACTATACCAAAGAAAATAAGGAAAGTTCCTACCAGACATCAAGATGTACCTTTAAACTCCGTGAGAACTGACAAAGTAGACCATATGCCTGAATGGATGAAAAACCGTCAAAAATGTCAATTTTGTGGCAAAAAACTTACACAAAGTGTAAAAAATGCATGGTATTCTTGTGTTACAATGACAAACGAAACTGTTTATCCGCATTTCATGATTAAAATTGTTGTACTTTTTATTTTATATTAAACACTCAAATTTTTATTTGTTCCTTTATTCTTCATAAGAACCCATATATGTCTATACATTTTTTTATTAAAATTTGTTTGAGTGCATACGAACCCATATATGATCTCCTTATTTTTTTTCAGTTTATGTAAGTAATTTTTTTAATTTTAATTTTTGTCATTTTTTTATCCCCAAATAAAGCCTAAACAACCATCAAATATTTTTTTTCATGTTTTTCATAATTCATGCAGTAGAGGGCTAAGATTTTTATTAAATCAGAATTACAAAACTTTTTTCAAAACTGTTCGAACTGTTTTCCTTCAGCTGCAATGCAAGCTATACATCTCTTTAAAAATTATGGAGTAATAAGACGGGCGTATCTTTTCGATTTGATCTATTAAGCAGCTTTTGCAATTCTTTGGTGCAGCTCGTCGAAAACTTGAATAGGTTTAGAGTACACTTTATCCTTTATCGTACTCCAGTAGAATAAACCTATGGGGTTTAAAGTCGGGTGAACGGGCAGCCAAGTGTTCAGTGGCACTTCTTCCAATAAATCTGGTGTTTGGTTCTGTAAGAAATCCAAATAACCCTGGGTATTTAAGTTCTACAGCAGTTCGATCGGACCAATAACTTTACCACTCAAAATTCCCGTCGACATATTTACTTTAAACTGGTATTTCAATCTATCTTCCCACATGAAATTTGTATTTTAAGCGTTTTCTTAAAATGCTGATTCATCGGAACATTTTTTTTTTCAAATAATTGCAGACCCTTTCGTTGCCTCTGCAACATCGTTCGATAAAATCACACTCTCTCTGGGTAGTCTCGGGGTAGCATACTTTGTACTCGTCGTACATGGTATTGATGAAACTCGTTTTTTTTTAGAAATACGATGTGCAGTACTTTTGGAGACTCCAATGCTCTCTTCAATTCCGTGTACTGAGATACTTTGGTCTTCTTCAACTGCTTGCAAGACTTCGGCATCGTAGGCCATAACGGGTCTTTCCTCGCTAACCATTTGACTAGGGAATCGACCATCTGCGAATGACCGATGCAAATTAATAAATACTCGATGCTCGGGCTAACGCTCAGCATTTGCGTTGCATAAGCGTTCTCCATAAACGAGATGCATGTTGGCGAATTCCTGTGCGGTGTATCGAGATGGCGTGTAACACTACATAAGCGTCAGAAACGGTGCAGATAATCCCAAATCACAATGCAAATCAAGTTCGGTAAACAAAGGCACAGGTAAGTACGAAGTCGAATCGAACACTGAATGATGCGCAGTAAGCGAAACAGCGTGCCAAGGGTATGAAAGTCCTCAGTAGCTTGCTTTACGATGATACTAGCACCATCTCACAGTCGTAAAAAACACTATTTTCTCTATTATTATTACATATTTTTCCCAAAAGATGGCATCACTGCTAACATTTATTATTTATACCGAAGCATAAATCACGCTATCAAACTTTTGAAATGTTGCGGTATATATATAAAATAAATGGTGTTTAATAAACAATGCAAGACATGTCATAGTAATGTTATGAAAACCGAAGAGAAAAGTTTTGTATACAGCGAATTAATTAATTACTATACTCTGTACAACATAGCTTGATCTTTTTGACAGATGGGTCTAGTGATGACAAACAGAAAACATCTAGTAGTGCAAAAGTAACGTTTTTATACAGGTACTTGTAACTGTCATGAGATGGTTTGACTTTGACTGTATGTATGTTTTAAACTATTCAAAATAAATTAATTCATTCATCGATCTACTTTATTGCACTAGACATATAAAAACATTGGGTAGGCAAGCGACGATGGGTTATATTATTCATATACAATATTTAGTTAAAATCAAGGTTGAAAAATAAAATAAAATTTTCTCTTTAAAACATAGTTTTTAATCTGTAAGAGAAGCACAACCAAGATTTTCATCGTCGGAGTCGTCATCAGAACTTGTGTCATCTTGTCCAACTTGAATTATTAATTCGTTTTCAACGAAATTGCCGAAGTGCACATCGCGCATACAGTCAGACAAAAATTCTTCTTTCACGTGTCGAACAACATTCGCCCAGTTTTCAGCGGTCACCTGACCACAAGCTTCTTTCAAAAAACGAGTATTTTGTTTGCGGTGAAGAGAGGAAATGTGTTGTTGCGTGCTGTATGACCTCTGAATGTAATAAGTGATGAATAAAGTAGTATTACTTTATTCATCACTTTATAAGTTATAATATTTATCAAGAAAAAACCTTTGATTTCTGTCCATATCAGTTCTATGGTATTATATTGACAGTGATAGGGTGGCAATCTGATAATTGTGTGACCACGTTGCTTTGCTGCTTCGTCCAGTAAATACACTGGCTCCCTCTGTTTGTGTGTGGCCACCAGCCCAAGCAGTTCGCACTTGAACGTTGTCATATCGGCATTTAAGCCCTTCTTTATGCGCCACTCTATTATATCGGCCTTTTTGTTTGCCGTCGTCAGAGCCTTGTCAAGGTGCGTGGAATGTTAGGATTATTATTATATGAGGACCGTCCAGGTTGTCCACCATTTTATAGAAACATTCAGAAAAAGTTTCAAAGTTCATCTCTTCGTGGTTTTTTTGGGTTTAAATGCCAGTAAACAGTTTGACACAAAACTTTTGCCAGTACCTGCGTGGCAAATCATTAACCTCTCCCTCTTTCCTTATGGTACTTTTGTGGATGATTGGGCCGTATCATCGCTCCATGTTTTTTTCACAGTGTGATTGGCATCCAACCACGTTTCGTCTAAAAACACAACCTTCTCCCAATCAGAAATATTTTTAGCTTTTCTTAAAAAATCAAATCTTTTGAGTGCTATGTAGTTCCTTTCCATAAGGATTTTGCGGTTGTTTGATTTTTGGTAATGATAACCAATTTTATTTAATATAGAGCAAAATCCCAGGGTCGCCAGACGTCACGTATTTTCTGACGGATGAAATGTGGACGATTGAGTAGTGTTAGTATGTACTACGATCCTATGCCTACCTGCTAGCTTGGTCAAACGGCCAATTTCCAGGTATCAGGTGATCAAGATACATAAAAACTTTACTTACTTCACGTAAATTCTCATGGCTGATTTTCTGTTGATGTTTCAGGATGTATAGTTAAAAATAAGTTGTCAATACTCCCAGACACTTTTCGTCGGCCATATTGCTTTGCAGACCGATCCAAGGGGCCAATCAACCCCTAAACTAAATGTTAATATCTCTGTGAGTGGTAGCGCGAGAGCATTATCTACGCGCATGAGACTGAGTGAGACCGACTGCGCTGTTAAGGCCATGAAAATTACGTGTAATAACTTTTGTTAACAATTAAATTATGGCAACAAAAATAAGAAAAAAAATTGACGTAACCTCTCGGCTGTCCAAAACAGACCCGAGCCACAACCTTTAGAAGTTTGCAATTTACTTATAAACTTCAGACACGAAACAGCCGTATTAAATGTATCTGTATCTCCCTCTAACTCGTACAACATTGTTTTAATATCATTAACCTACTTATCTCGGTATGGAATTGTCGCTATTGAAGTACATAATGTGCCTTTTTTGTGCTTGTTTCGGGTCATCTTAAGTGGCCCACATTATTGTCGAGCTTGTGGTGTTAAAAAATGTGCGCAGAGTTGTGATTTTTTTTAATTATTGTAAAGTGTGTTTATATTATTGTAAATAAAATAGATATTTATTGAAGTAATTGTTTTTTTTTAACAATTTTTTATTCACCAAACTGGAAAAAATCGCTTTTAGCATTTTTACCATGGAATTTAGTAAGTATAAAAAAGGTGAATGTACACATTTACACATATTCTAATTAATAATTATAGTATAGTAGTAATTCTTTCCTTGAATAATACCCATAGATGTGGTTTCGTACAGCCGCACATTGAAAATCGTCAATATCGAAATATAATTCATTTTGTTTTTAAAATGAGCATTTTAAATGAACAGTAAAATAATGAAGTTATGGTAAAATTACAGAAATATAAACCAGTATTTACTAGATACTAGGTGGTATTTCTTGTTTTTGTATAAGTATTGTAAGTTTTAATGTGTTTTCAGAAAAATGGAATCCTGATCATGGAGAATAATGTGCCTACTGAAATCACCAAGTCACCATAGATTGGACTGCGACAGAGAGGATGATATTTCTTTGGAAAATGAAAATGTAATTTATATTTTGTCTTTTTTGATAGAGTTATGTAATCTAATGTCATTTAATTTAATTAATTGTAATTTAGGGTCTTGATTTTATTTACGTTTACAGTCGGGTTTTTTTTTTTCAGATTATTTGTAACGAAGAAAAAGAGAACAGACCATAAGAACTTATTAGTCCAAAAAAAATTCAACTTGTGTTACCCAGCAACCAATTGATTATGATAGTTCTAGCAGATGAGTGATGAAGTAATTGGAAATATAAATGTCATGGCCTGTCCTCAGAAACCTATTAGGCGCCGTCTTTCATGCACCTCAAGCTCGTCCAGCTCTAGTAGCTCTAGCAGTTCTAGATCTAGTAGCAGTAATTCAAGTATTACTTCATCTAGTACTAGTTCTTCTAATGATCATAGCACAGCGCTACGACCTTTAGATGAAAACGCCGATCCACAGCCAGGTACTTCTAGAGATGATAACGCCGATCCACAGCTAGTAACTTCTAGAGATAATAACGCCGATCCACAGCCAGGTACTTCTAGAGATGATAACGCCGCTCCACAGCCGGGTACTTCTAGAGATGATTACGCCGCTCCACAGCCAGGTACTTCTAGAGATGATAACGCCGCTCCACAGCCAGGTACTTTCTAGAGATGAAAACGCCGATCCACAGCCACATACTTCTAGAGACAATTTTTCTTCACCATCCATACTAACACCAATTTGCAATGATTTGTCATTGGTTCGACCCCGAACAGCGCTTCGTAAATACATAATTTCTCCACTTCATTCGGAGGAAAGTGACATAGATCTCAGTGATGACGACCCCTCTTACATTCAAGAGAAAGACCATCGTCAACATTCACCGAGCCTAGTAGCTATAAATTCTATTGACGATGATGTTCAAACGAAACCAAGGAAACGTAAAGCAAATCCAAAAAAATGGATGCAAAACACGCAAAAAATTAAACGAAACTTCGGTCAAAGCTACGTAGCCGTACATTCAAAGAAATTGGTCCTTGCATATACATAATATTAAACCACCTTGTGGCCAAAACTGGAGATTAAAATGCAGTGGTCGTATCGATAATGCTAAGAGGTGGCAGTTCTTTAATGCATTTAGGGCATTAGGTGACATATAGGTGATAGACAGTTGCAAAGAATGTATATTTTGTCTAATAGTACAAAGATTACACCTAAGTACAAGTATGTACCAATGCCCAGAACCCGCGTAATCCAAACCATGCATTTTATTTTACTGTAAATGGTGAAAAAGTAAGGGTATGTAAAGTATTTTTTATTAATACTCTTGATATTTCACATAAGATGAACCATACAAGCGGAGAGCGGAAACACTGGAGGCTTCATAAGGGATGACGATCACGGTAAACACAATCATCATAAAACTTCAAGTTCTGAACTTATTAATGACATCATCAACTTTACCTGGCATTGAGTCACACTACCTTAGTGCATCTGCCTCCAGAAAGTACATCAGAAGTGGTAAAAGCATTGCAGAGCTCTAGAGATTTTGTCTCTGTTCTCTAGAAGTTTTGCAAAAGGAGAAGTCTCGCCCTGTTGGACTCTATCACACCTTTAATGAAATATTTAACTATTTGATCTTTGTCTACAGTACCACAATTCTACTGAGTCACAAAAGTAGGGACTAAAAAATAAATATGATACCCATTTAAAATAAAAGGAATTAAAGCAGAGAAGAAAAAAATAACGACAGAAAGAACATTGATGAATGCATATTTGTCTATGTTACGATGTACAAGCCATTATACAAAGTCCGAATGGGGAAACTTCGGCATTCTATTACAAATCTAAACTCAATAATTATAATTTTACTATGACCAAATTAAATAAAATTCACGAGGAAATTGAGTCAACAATGGATATTGTTACGAGCTTGAGGTTCGTGACAATAAAAAATGCCGATAAAATTACCTAAATTAACACTTTAATTTACTTTACACAATTAAAGTTAAAACACTAATAATTTAAACACATTAATTCACTTAATTCCACTCCGAAGCTTCGCTTGTTTCGCCCAAATCAACACTGCCTCGATCGCATCTTGCAGCGCCTATATATTTGAATTAGCAAAGAAATATCCAGAATGTTCAAGTAAACACGCGGAAGGTACCGAGCGTTCGAGTTTCGACTAGGCGCTGTCAGTTGAGCGATTTGTGATGTCATTTTCTCAATGCTCCCCTCGCTCTCGTTCCTGACACTAGATGGCGCTAGTTGACTTATTCATGCAACACTGCCCCCTCCTAAGACATGCTCGTCCCGAGCATTATCGGTCCCATAATAACGCGCCAAGCGATCCACATGGACGATCTTAGGAGTCCCTCTTGCGCCTTTCTGTATCCGGTAGGTCACATCGTTGATCCTGGTTACAATCCGGTACGGGCCGTCCCATTTAGCTTGAAGCTTAGGAGATTTCCCTTTGCTGCGGACTGGATTGTGCAACCACACAAGTGAACCTTCGTCGAACCCTTTGTTGTTCATTTTGCGGTCATACCGGGTTTTCATCTTTTCAGACATTTGCTGGCCCGATTGTCTGACGTGCTCATAAACGTCATTCATTTTTTTCCGCAAGTCATTTGCATAATCGGTTATACTGCGTGGAGCATCGGGTGGTATCCCGGTGATCAGGTCTGCAGGCAGCCGTAATTCTCTTCCAAAGTTTGCGAAAGCTGGTGTCACTGCTGTACTTTCGTGAACAGAACTTCGATATGACAACAAAAACGGTTGTATGTGCTTGTCCCAATCTCGTTGCCGATTGTCTACAACTTTTGCTAGGTACCTCTCCAATGTCTGATTAAATCGTTCCACCATTCCATCAGATTGCGGGTGATAAGAAGTCGTTCTTGTTTTATGAGTACCCATAACTCGGCAAGTTTCCTGGAATATTTGAGACTCAAAATTCCTTCCTTGATCGCTGTGAATCTCTAAAGGTACTCCAAAACGACAGAAGACTTCATGAACTAGTTTATCTGCAACTGTTGAAGCTTCTTGATTTGGAATGGCGAAGACTTCTGGCCACTTAGTGAAGTAATCCATCACAACCATGAAATACTTGTTACCGCTTTCACTCTCCGGAAACGGCCCCGCCACGTCAATGGCTATTCTCTCCCATGGTGCACCAACATTGTACAACTTCAATGCACCTCTACTACGAGTCTGAGGTCCCTTTACAGCCCCACAACTTGTACATTTGCGACACCAGTCCTCGACATCGTTTCGACAGTGGACCCAGTAAAACTTTCTTCAGTAGAGTTCGTTTAACTCCCAGATGGCCTCCTGAACAATCATTATGGTACAGCTGTAGAACATCCGGTACTTTAACTTTAGGGACAACCATTTGCAAATGACAGCTGTCTCCCCGAACGTTTTCCCATTTACGACACAGAACTCCATCCTGAAGCTGCAAGCTGTCCCACTGGGCCCAATAGCTTTTAGTGGTCGAACTCATCGCTGAGACGTCACTCCACTTGGGCTTGGGAGCACTGGCCTTTATCCATTCCAGAATCGGCTTGATGTCCGGATCTTCCTGCTGTGCATGTAGTAAGCTGTCCTTCCACTCGTTGCTGAGGTGGTCTGCCCTGAGCATCCTCACGGATACCACTTCCTTACTCTCTTGCCTAGTACAATGTTTGCAATCTTCAGGACAAGGTCTTCTTGACAATGCATCTGCGTTGCCATGAGATTTCCCGCTGCGATGTTCGATCTCAAAGTCGTATTCCTGCAGTAGTTCAATCCACCTCGCAACTTGTCCTTCTGGGTTTTTAAACTGCAATAGCCATTTTAGTGCAGCATGGTCAGTTCGTAAGTGAAATTTTCGTCCCAGAAGATATTTGCTAAAATGTTGCAACGACTTTACCACAGCTAGCAATTCGCGTCTTGTGACACAGTAGTTCCTTTCCGGTTTTGACAACGACTTGCTGAAGTACGCTATCACGACCTCTTGGTCACCATTACGTTGAGACAACACACCGCCAAGTCCTATATCACTTGCGTCTGTGTCAACTATAAATTCTTTGCTTGCATCAGGGTATCCCAAAATAGGTGTTTTGCACAGACGGTCCTTGAGCTCCTGGAATGCGATGTTACAACTTTCATCCCAGCAGAAATGTCGCTTCTCCTCGGTTAGCTTATGCAGAGGTTTGGCTATATCTGCAAAGTTCTTCACAAAACGTCGGTAATAGGAGCACAAACCCAAAAATGCTCTAACCTGCGTCTTGTCTTTTGGAACCGGCCAATCCTTTACAGCTGCGATTTTCTCTGGATCCGTGCGGATACCTTCTTCCGACACTACATACCCCAAAAAGTTGACTTGCCGTTTGAATAGTGAACATTTCTTCGGACTCAACTTAAGGTTGGCACTCTTAATCTTCATGAGCACGCGTTCCAGGTTTTGAAGGTGTTCCTCAAACGTACGGCCCACGATGATGATGTCATCCAAGTAGACCAGACAGGCATCGCCAATTAGCCCGGTAAGTACAAGTTCCATCAGCCTTTCAAACGTTGCTGGAGCATTGCACAACCCAAACGGCATTACTTTAAATTGCCACAGACCCTTTCCCGTCGAGAACGCAGTTTTCTCCTTGTCCTTAGGGTCAATTTCAACTTGCCAGTAGCCACTTTTTAGGTCCAGCGTGCTAAACCACTTTACTCCTGTAAGCATGTCCAGCGTGTCGTCAATTCTCGGCAAGGGATAGCTATCCTTCTTAGTAACGTCGTTTAGACGGCGGTAGTCAACACAAAACCGCAAGCTACCATCCTTCTTCTTTACCAGTACCACGGGTGAACACCATGGACTAGATGAAGGTTCAATAACACCATCCCTCACCATTCCCTCAATCATGGTTTCCACTTCCTTTTCACGTGCTACCGGCAATCGTCTTGGCCGCTGACGGATAGGCAACTCTTCACCTGTGTTTATTTGGTGTTGAACTAAACCAGTCTTTCCTATGTCAGCATCGTTTGATGAGAATACATCGGCGTACTCGAGTAACAACTTCTTCGCCTTCACCAATTCGTTCGGGGACAGAACACTGCGACAGTCTTCCAAAAGTGTGGTCACTCTCGTTTCTGAATCCTTGCTGGGGGTCCCACTCGATATATATTGGCACTGACGTAACCAATCCACTTCCTCACAAGTACCAACCAGTGTACCTTTTTCTATAACCTGTTCCCGGTCGCAAAGGTTCAGCACACGTACTCCTGAGATGTCAGTGGTCCTGACCAAGGTTCGAGCTACTTTCCATGGAAGGTCATTGTTTACCCTTTCCACAAGTACACAACGGTGAGCTTGCCCAGCGTTTCGAGGAAGACTAACCGGAACAATCGTTTCCGATCTCGGCGGAAGAACAATCTTCTTGATGCTGTACACGTTCCCTGGTAACGCACCTTCCATAAAAAGTTCCTCCTGTCCACATTTCAAAACACCTTGCTTAACGTCGATCTCGCAACAATTATTCCTCATAAAGTCTAAGCCTAGGATGCAGTCGTCCATTATATCAGCCACGATGACATTATGCAGGTAGATCACGTTGCCTAGCTTCAACTCCATCTCCTTCTCTCCACGGACGGGTATACGCTGACCGGTGGCTGTTACCAAATTAATGCGTTCTCGGTTGTATGCGGAGTCCCCAAGGAACTGCCTTATAAGTTGGGAACTAACAACCGTACGAGAGGCTCCAGTGTCTATGGTCAGTTTACACGGCATTCCGTTGATCTCGCCCTTTATGATTAGGCTGTTCCCATCATGGGTTTGTGAGATCGAGATCCTTGGGGCTCTTTTAACATCAGCCAGCACCCGCCCCGCAGTTCTGGCTTTTACTCGTTTCCCTGCCGCTGCTGGGCGGTGCTGTTGGCCGCACTACCCTCCTGAGATCGTTCAATTTCCCTTTCTAGGGTTCGCTTAGGGCAGCTGGATCGAAGATGGCCCTTTTCCCCACAGCCATAGCACCTTGGGCTGTATCCTTTGTTGCGGTCGCGAACTGTAGCTGCTGCAACCTCCCTGACGCGATGGGAACGATGATCCTGCCGCACGGCTTCCACTTCCAGTGCATGGGCCAAGGCGTCCTTAAGCGTCTCGTGGTGCCCGAGCCTCACAGCAGCTCTGACTACCAGGTCGCGGATGCCGTCGATGAATGTCTGCACCAGGTTCCCTTCAATGAGCGCAGGTACAGACCGGTATGCTTTTCGAACCACCTTCTCCACCTCAAGGGCCCACTGCTGCAGGTTCTCGTTGCTGCGCTGCACGCGATCTTTAAGCTGCGCGCGAAAGACGTGTTCCAGATGAGCGTCGCCATATCTCGCTTCCAAGGCCTCAAGAAGCTGCTCATAGGTCACTTTCTTACCGAGAGCTTCCAACACAGTTAAGGCTTGGTCACGCAGGCCTAGGGTGAGTGCAGTCATGGCTTGGCTTTTATTCCAGCCGTTCGCCTCCATGACGGCCTCGAACTGGATTTTGTAGGCCGACCAGGAAGAGGTCCCGTCGAACGGCGGCACTTTGAATCCACGTAGCGAAGGTGCTGCAGCTACTACGGGAGCTGTAGTTCCATCCCCAAGTTTGAGGTCGTTTAGTGATTTCTTCATGTCAGCCACTACGTTGTCAACCCGATTGTTTACTTGGTCGATTCGGGTTTCAGCTTTCTCGATTCGGTTTTCAGCTTTCACGATTTGGGTTTCGGCTTCCGACAGGCGGTTGTCATGCTGAGCAACCCTATCCTTCACCTCCTTTATCTCCTTCCCGAAGGTAGCGTGAAGGTCCTTCATGAGGAGCATCTGCTCTTCCAACCGACGGGCCTGTTCCTCCTGTCCGTCCCGCAGCTGCTCTTCCAATCGGCGTGCCTGTTCCGCCTGCTGGCGAGCCTGTTCATCCTGTCCACCCCGCAGCTGCTCCTCCAACCGACGGACCTGTTCCTCCTGTCGGCGAGCCTGTTCCTGCAGCATCACCATCAGAGCACCTAAATCGGGTGCTGCAGATGGAGGAGCTACTGACGGGCCTGCAGCCGGCGGCTGGCCCTCCGACGTCAGCGGCGTTGCACCACCAAATCTTCTTTGGTCCGTCTCCTGCTGGCGTTGATTTCGGGTACGGACACCCTCCGTTTCCTCCTTAGGTAAAATCGGCATGATTTTATCCCACTTCTGACACCAATTGTTACGAGCTTGAGGTTCGTGACAATAAAAATTGCCGATAAAATTACCTAAATTAACACTTTAATTTACTTTACACAATTAAAGTTAAAACACTAATAATTTAAACACATTAATTCACTTAATTCCACTCCGAAGCTTCGCTTGTTTCGCCCAAATCAACACTGCCTCGATCGCATCTTGCAGCGCCTATATATTTGAATTAGCAAAGAAATATCCAGAATGTTCAAGTAAACACGCGGAAGGTACCGAGCGTTCGAGTTTCGACTAGGCGCTGTCAGTTGAGCGATTTGTGATGTCATTTTCTCAATGCTCCCCTCGCTCTCGTTCCTGACACTAGATGGCGCTAGTTGACTTATTCATGCAACAATATTATCTCTAAAAGCTATGGTACTGTCCATTGCTATTTTTAGGGAGAGACACAAGGTTAAAGGGGAGCTACGCAGATAGGTAGGATAGAGAGAAGTTAACATTACGTTTATATCTGATAATTGCTGTGGGCAAAATAAAAACGTACCTCACCTCTTTATATGTATTTATTTGCTGTGGCCAATATAATTTTTTTAAATAAGATAACTCACAAATATCTTATCAAGGGCCACACACAAAATGAGGCTGATAACATACACAGCTTAATCTAAAAACAAATCACTAGAGATCTGAAAACTGGACCAATATACTCGCCAGTACAGTACATTTAGCTGTAAATAGAGCAAAGAAGACTGGCACCCCATTTAAAGTTCATAGTTTAACACGTAGATTTTTAAAGTTCCTACTTGTAAGAGTTTATAATTGTAATGTTATTAATAATATCATGTTGACTTAATTGTAATATTACAATAACTCATACCTTTAACTATTGATTAAAATAAACACTTTGGAGATTGTTTGTAATTATGGACGAATTTTTAAATTATTATTTTTATTCATATCTGACGATTTATTTATAAAATGGAAACAATAAGTTCAGACCTGTGGTTTGATTTTGTCATATAGTACCAACTACGATTAAAAACTAAACAGTGACATGGATGTCAATAATATACAGGATTAAAACCTAAATAGGTTCACATTATTGTTATTTTTTGTGACATATGGGCTTAACTTGAAAGTGATTTTGCAAATACTTATAATTTATGGAATTTCATAATATTTTTTTTGTATAAGTATCCAAAAAAACCACTTTTTAGTTTTAAGCCTGTGGCCGTAGAAGGAAAAGGGGAGATATCCCGCCGGGCAAGGTATTCTGCCCGGGGAGCGGCCAACGCTCCGTGTGAGATAGTTCGGAGATTTTCTATATATACTATTTATGATTCGGAATGTTGATAGCGTGATTTAGGCTTCGGTGTGTTTCGCTTGTGGCGCGACGACAGCGCCGCTACATCACCCCCTTGCTCAGACCGGAGGTCGATAGTGCAGTCTCGTTGTCGACGAATGTGCAAGTGCCAGGAGATTGCCTTGTAGTCTGCGGTGATTCGAGAAGAAGGCAAGTAATCTGCGAAAGTGCCGTGCCGAACACTGTAGCGCAGAGAATAGCTTGAAGAAACAGGAAGCATTATTATTCCAATGCTGCGATGAGGCTTGTGAAGCTTGCAGGATATGAAGACTGCAGACGATATCTGCTCGGGAGCGAATGGGTAGGGTATTCTATGACGATGATGAAGCTTGAAGTTTCTGAAGGTTGTTGGTTGCGTGTTCAGATCACGTCGGGGTCACCACTGTGGCCGTAGAAGGAAAAGGGGAGATCTCCCGCCGGGCAAGGTATTTTGCCCGGGAAGCGGCCAACGCTCCGTGTGATAGTTCGGAGATGTTCTATATATACTGTTTATGATTCGGAATGTTGATAGCGTGATTTAGGATTCGGTGTGTTTCGCTTGTGGCGCGACGACAGCGCCGCTACTAGCCCATATATTACTGAGGGTGCGATATGAAACACAACAGCATTATGCTGCTATTTTACATTGGCATTTTGTAATTTTGTCTTTGATCTGTGTTCTGTCCTTCCCTGGTCGAGCCAACCAATTTGTGATGTAACCATAATATAGTTGCAGCATGGCTCTACCACCACAGCCACCACAGCTTATACTATGAAGGAGCATACTTTAACAGCGTAAAATAGTAGCATATTGCTGCTATTTTGTATTGTGAAAGTTTGGAACCCAAGACCCTTTTTATTTTTACTGGTGTGTTTTTTTATCTTAGTCCATCCATTTTAGTAAAGTTGCTCTTCTACTTATACTTTTTTCTTTACTTATCTTAAAATTGATGTCCTTTTTTATTAGTAAGGCTACGGTCTCCTATTAAATGCTATAGGCGACGTCCGACTTCAGCGTAAACGTTCCGATCGGCGCCTGAACGCCAGGCACAGCGTCAGCGGTCAATACATATTTTACAAACGGACGACGCGACGTCTAGACTTTCGATCGAGCAACAATTAAGTAGCCGACAGTGCTCACGTGTGGTTGTGTGTCATATTTGTACATAAAATGGATATAAATTCAATACTTTTGGAGGCGCTTGTGTTAGTTGAAGAAGAGGCACAAGACGACCGTATACGAAGAATGATAAATGCAACAAGGCACCGATTATTTATGAAGAGATATGAAGAAGGATGTTTCCAGCTATTGATAATAAAGCACTTAAAAGACAACAATTCTAAATTTACTGAATATTTTCGTATTAATCAGGAACAATTTAAACATAATAATAATACAGTAACTCGTCTTTTTCTTTATTAAATTTTGTCATTTTGTACTGACGCTAGACACGACCTTCACGCTGCAATGGTTCGAAATAACTAGAACTAGTCTTAACGCCGCCTACGACGTCCATACGCCGACATCAGCTTGTGAAAGAGACCACAACAGTACATTTCTATAGTAAGCATCGTAACGCGGCGTACGGCGTGACGCTGTAAGCGGCCGATGGCGTTTATAGGAGACCACCACCTAAGGCTGTGAATGTCTAATAAATTATTATTATTGTTATTATATACGTGTGTATATATAAATACACACTTTTTGTTAGTAAAACATACAATTTGTTGATATTTTATGGAAGTAGCAGAGAAAGTAATTTGTTAAAAATAGAGAAAAGTCTCATACCTTATATCCAATAAGTGGCTCTTCTTCACCAGTGGGCTGCACATAACGCCAGATAACGCGCACTGTGCTCGGGTTCACGGCCCATACACTAACCGATGCGGGAGGCTTTTGCGGCGCTTTACGGAATGTCCGCTCTAAGTATCTTTCACTCTCTGGCCCCTCACCGGCTGAATTGAATGCCATTACCTGAAAATTACTGTGATTTTGAATTACAGCATAAAACATATATAGTTGCCGACACGAGTCGTGAGCACAGATAAACTGTGGTGGGAGGCAGGTACACTTTCGGGCAAAATTATTGGGTACCTTTATTATTTCAATTCGTAATTGAATTTTTCGTCGACTTTTATCAACATGTTTACTCGAACACATCAACTTTTACTTTGATACAGTAATGTTGCAGATATTCGTGTCCATTATTTTATTATGTACTATAAAGTATTTAATGTATACCTGGTAGTTAGAATTGATTATTTTATTAAGAAGAAGGAGGAGATGATAAGCCTTCCATAAAATCTAGAGTTGCAGTGTGCCATACAGTAGCTACTGAGACATTAGTCGCCTCAGCAGTATGTTTATGTCTTTGTTTTTCGCAGTACCTAATTTTTTCATGTAACTAAACACTGAATAGACCATTTGTCGGGATTGTTTATTTAACACCAAATTCTTCCTTCTCTGCATATTTAGACCAAAATCTGAACACTCAAATTATAACAACAAAAATAATTAAAAATTATTTTTTACAAGGAATACACAAACAACAATTAACAACGAGGTAACAAAAACAATTAACGAAAATAAGCTAATTAAAAAAGTTATCACTAAAATTATTGCTCTGAAGTATATGGAAGCCAAATGAAACGTTCGAAACCAATAGAGGACTAGAATCGACTGATGAACCAATCACGTTTAATGCCAGCATGGTCAACGTCGTATCGACCAATAAAAAGTGTGCTCATGACTTATGTCCGCAATTATATTTACTTTAAACATATTTTTTTTAATATTTTCTCATTATGATTATGACACAACGCTATCTTATTAAACTTATGTAAACACACATGCACTAAAACCATGTTTTGCGTCTTACTGGCTAGTCTTCGTTGAGATTAGCTGCTATGACTGAAATTTGGTCTGAATCTAAAGGACATTATTGTTTAAATGGTGGTGTAGTCTCATGGTAAATTATACTACTTATCTGTAGATGTAAAGTAGAATCAGTGTTTGTATTATTTTTATTAAATCCCAAAAACAACATAGTTAAGTACTTTTAACAGTAATTTAAAAAATATTACATAACTTTTTAAGCTTTAATGAAATTGGTTTCATTCTTAGTCAACATTCTCTGCTTATATTAATTTTATGACATGTACAAATTTGTGACAAAATTTTATGACATGTACAAAGTGTGGATCAAAGTTACACTGTGAAACAAGTGGCATAGAAAATATTATCATATTAGGTTCCCCATACAAGATTTTTTTTATTTTGATACACCTGTGGATCATGATTGTGGATCTAAGTAGACAGAGATGTTTTGAGTTTTATACACCCAATTTATTAAACGTCTGCTTAGTATTACATGCAGTTCAACAAATTTCTTGAATCTTACCTTTACAAAGTAGTAGGTATCAGGCTGTAGTCCTACAATAAGCGCCCAGCTGCGCGTCGTTCTAGACAGATAGTAAATGCATTCCTCTTCTTTGTTTGCTTGTTTCCAATATTTGAGACGGTGACCAATTAGTTTGCCACGTAATCTGTCGCGCGACTGATCGATAGGATTCCAAGTAACATTAAGAGCAGTTGAGTTAAATGACCGTGCATAAACAAGTTGTGGAGCAATTTGCGGCATGTCTTCTGCAGAGTAGATAGTCACAATTTCACTCTCTGGACCTGCTCCTAGATTATTCAAGGCCTGAACTTTAACATTATATGGTGTGTAGAAGTAGTTTAATGATATATGAACAACATGCATGCCCACATTTCCATACTCCTTAAGCAATAGCGACTGGAATTCGACTTCGGAACCATTGCGCCGCCAAAATATCTTGTAATGTATTCCAGGTCCATTTTGAAGAGATGGCGGGAGAGGAGTCCAAGTTATTGTGAGATCGCCAATCTTCCCACCTCCACCACCGACATTGGCAGGTGCTTGATAAGGCTTATCCGGCAATGTAGAAAACTGTGGACTTGGTGCTGATGGTTTGCCTATCCCCAAAGTGTTAACAGCTTGTACCCTAAATTCATATACAGAGCCAGGCATAAGCGCAGTATTTATAAGTGCTCGTTTCCGACCATTGTATCTGTCTACCTCCATTACATTTGCCACATTATCACTTATGACAGCCCATGTGGAATTCCACTGTGTACGACCAGTAACAACATATGCATTTATTGGGCGACCGTTGGAACTACTATCCGTCCATTCAAGAGTTAGAGATGTGCGCCCTATATTCATTATCTGTAAGCCACCAGGGGCACCAGGAGGGCCTTCAATTCTTAATTGGGTGCGAGATGAAATCCTACCAATTGCAGACTTTACAATACATTCATAATCACCTACGTCAGAAAGACTAACATCAAAAATTGTCAGTTCGCCACCATCTATTTTAATTCTTTTATCAGCATACATATCTGATTCATCCTTGAGTCGCATACCATTGTGATTCCAAAGATATGCTGTATCCAGCATTGGATCAACTTCAGCATTGCAGTGTAAGAAAACAACATCACCTACTTGGGTTGTAATTCGCGGCGGAAGGCGCTCCAAGAACCGTGGTGTTTTTAAAACTATTAGGCGTCCACGGCTTTCATCAGATCCATACTGATTTTTTGCTACACAAGTATAAACTCCTTCATCATCTCTAGATAGCTGTCTTATAATGAGATTACCAGTTTCAGTAATGAACCTCTTGCCTCCAGCACCTATCACAATATTATCTTTTTTCCATGTAAATGTAGGTTTAGGAGCTGCTTCAGGGTTACATTTGAGTGTAACATTACCACCATCTGAACCATAAGTTTCAGATTCCATAGGGTGCTTTTTAAAAGAAGGTTTTAAAGACAGAACCCGCAACTGTCCTGTTGAATATTTTGCTTTTAATTGATTCCTCGCTTCACACTGATACATGCCAGGGTCCCTGATAGGATCTAAAAACTTAATAATTAATACATTATCTTGTATAATATATCTATCTCTGTCTTCATCTTCTAATGTATCCATAGACAGCTTTATACCATTTCTCCACCATGTATAATTAACATCAGGAATGCCAAAAGCTTCACAGTTCCAGTGTAAATCTCCTTTGTTGTCCATATGTTTGTTTGCTAGAGGAATAGTAAAGTTGGGCTCTGCTTGAACTTTCAAAAAGACACTGTTGCGAATATTTGCTCTGTCATTACGCACATCACAAATATATTCACCTTCATCTTCCACGCCCACATTCGGTATGGTCATAACTCTATCATAATTACTAAAATGTGCCTTTCGTGGTATATTTCCATTCTTCCTGGTCCAATTGTATGATGGGACTGGGTAACCAAAGGAAACACATTCCAATCTCACCTCTTGTCCCACAACAGGAGCATCAGGGAATACTTTAGGAAAATTATTTGGAAACTTAAGTTGCTGATAGTCTGAGTGGGGATAAACATAAAGAGGGAAAAATGGTCCATTTCTTCCTGCATCTGAAACCTTGCTCATGACATTACAACTATAATTACCTCTGTCAATGGTTTCTAGAGCTGAAAAATATAACCCACCATCATAAGATACAAATACACGCTTATCCTCTTCTACAAGATTGGGGAAGTAATTTCTTGCCCATAGGAAGTTAACAGATGGATAATATGATGGAGGATCACATGACATTACTTTTCCCCAGTACTGATTACCGCTTTCTATAGGCCTTTTTTGATTGAACTCTCTAATGAATCCAAATGACAATCTTACAGATTCCGAGCGTATTGTCCCAAATTTATTAGTAGCAGTGCAGTGGTACTGTGCATTATCTGTGTCAGCATTAGGATTATAGATCATTAATGTCCCACCACTTAATATGAATCTTGATTCTGACAAAGGATCTATTTCTGTAAATACGAGTTTATCAACTTGATAATCTTCCCTAAACCATTTGTACGTAGGAGCGGGAAAACCACCAGCTATACAAGTTAACTGTACATAATGATTTCTGAGTGGATCATATATGGTATCAACAGGTTCTTTAATAAAGTATGGACCTCTTGGTATTCTTTCAGGGTCAAATTGCATCAACCCATATGTAAATGACCTCTCTTCTTCTATCAAATAATGCAATTGTTGTGTTTGCCCTTCACAAATAAAGTGGTAATACTGTGTGCCTTCTACAGGAGCCAAACCCCAGCGACCCTCTTCATGCATAAATCTATACACTAAGTAATCAAGCGGATATAAGTTGAAGCTGGTAAAAGTTAATTTACGGTCATCAAAGAATGCATTTTCAAGACCAGTCAGTTGCGACCCATCCCCTTCATTAGCCCAATACCCTGGAGATTGTTGGTGAGCACCAATATACCAAGAACCTTTCTGAGGATCTAACTTCATAAGATTTGTTATAATGAACCCATGTTCTTCGGGTGTATTGACTGATGCCAGATCGGCACTAAATGCTTGACATATTTTCCTTGCCTCATTTCTTGGTCGATCCGGCGACTTCGTAAACCGATAGCATGATTCTCTATAGCGTATCCAATTAGGAGGACACCTATACCTTTCTTCGTAGTCTAAGCCCGCATAGTAATTTGCCGTATTTTGGGGATCAAAGCTACTATCACTGTCGCCGTATGTATCAGAATTAACATTATTCTGATAAAAAGAACTCTGTGGATGGCTGTAATCGTTTCCGTTAATAGGGAAACTACCGAACGGCACTTGTTGATTTGGTCTGTATTGTGACACATTTTTGTTTATATCAATTTGCTGTGGATAATTTGGATTAAAAGGAACCGAAGTTTCCATTCCTTGACTAATAACATAACGAACAACGGCGAGAAGTATTATATGAATCTTCATTTTTATTACTACATAAAAACAAGTTGTGATCAAAAAATAAAAGTTACTTCAGCACATTTTAAAAATTGTTTAAGATTTAAACGTATTTTTGCACTAATTTTAGACGAAATCTTCTAAAACAAAATCAAAATCCTTTGAGTACAATACCATACAATACTAATAAATAAGGAATTCAAATTTTATAGTTTATATCAAGCCTCGCCTCGCCTCGCCCTTTCTGGTATATAAAAACAAAAAGTACTCTGTGAAACATAATCGATTAATTGAAAAATCAATTATCTGGAGTAAAATAATCGATTTTTAGATCGATTTATAACACCGCATCGATTCGATGAATCAATCCAAAAACCTCTCAAGTAGGACTGATTCATCTGATTAAAGAACTAGAGATAAATTTCTCAAACTGGCTAAGGTAAAATACGGCAGTTTTTTAATTTTTTGCTGTTGGCGGACACAAAAACAACCGGTCATACTTGGTTCATAATTTGAATGCAATATATATTTAAATAAAATAAATATTTATGATCGCGTCTAAAGATATCGAAAAGTCAATTGACAGAATCAGGCGTTACTTTCCGAAAATCCATTATAATAAAGATATTAGTAGTTACTTTGCAACCATCCGCTCAATTAAATAAAATGATGTGTCTTCCCAAGTTTGAAGACACTTTAGCTCTCTAGAAAAGTTATCAACTTGTTTTCATTTCTAAAATTCCTCTGTTTACGTCTTAGACCATTCAACCTAATGGACGAGTAATGCGCCTAATGCTACGAACAAAAAATTCTGTCATTTTTGGTGCGGGGGAAGCAACACTACATAGACGTACTGTCTACTGTCTGCGTACTGCACACCTGCTCAATAAAATTTTGTGTCATTCTGGCACACACAAATCTAAATCTCCAACACTATTACATTTTACGCCACATGTAGGTCAAATACATCATCATAGAAAAAGTTATGAGTGTAATACGGCGGTTACACGTTCAGTATAGAATGACCGCAGAATTATCGTCTAACCCACGGACTGACAGACTGATGGTCAGGACTGATGAAAATTAAATATTTTAGATAATTTTCGTTAGTCCATTGTGAATGATGAAATGCTGTTGAGAGACTGATCGTGTAACCACCGACTATCATTCTCGCGTCAGTCACCGTCCGCGACGACATGAAGCCGGACGTACGAGTATCTGCGCGTGCGCCGCAAGCCCTGCTGACCCCACCCCTCCCACCTTAATAGGACTGTGGGACATAAATCAATACTTCACATGTCTCAATAATAGATTGACTGATTACAGCGGGTGATATTATTACAAAGTTCTTCAGATCTGTAATATTTCTTCCTGTAGCAAGGTATCGTAAAGTTACAACTAATCTTTCTTCGGTGGTTATCGCTTTCCTCATACATGTATCTTGTCTTGACAAATGACGGTTTGAACATTTGTAACAAATTATCGTAACAGGCTTCCTTTATCCGATAGTAATTTGCAAAGTCCTCTTCCTCCTCTGCACTATTTCATTTAATAAATTTAATTGAGTGTTATTTTCTCTTTTTTGTAGTTTGTCTCATCTAACGCGTTATTTTAAGCAATAATGCGATGATTATAATAGCACAGGCTTTTCTTTTGCTTTGTGATGTTCATATTTTCCATGGCTATGTACGACTGAGCAGAAAAATGACTGTCGTCTCCGCGGTCTATACGGTGACTGGCGTACGTTTTATCAGTCTGATGTCAGTCTGGATTTACTGTGTAACCGTGTAATTTTACCATCATTCTGGCGTCAGTCAAAGTTGGATCAGACTGACGGACTGAACTGATGAAATACTGAACGTGTAACCGCCGTATAAGACAGACAAATTAATTGCGATGCTGCCATATCGATATTTTATATCGATAGTTTCCCTAAGAAAAAGAGAAAAACTCAAATGCATCAGCAACATGCATTCGAACAATCAAAATCATCTTTTTAGCATTTTAGCTTAGCAAGTTTTTTAGGGTTCCGTAGTAACACAACAATTACGCTTATAATTTCGCCAAGTTCGACAGTCTGTCGGTTTATCCGCGACTTAATACAGAGACTTCTAAAGAGGCATGGTTTAAACAAGAGGACCCGAAACCCGAAATAAATAAGTGGAGGAACATTTCTTAGTGACAATCTCATCTATTTTAAAATGGTATTCAAAGAAAAAAGTTACAAGTTGGAAAGAAGTACTATATTCGCTGACGGAGACATCTCTGATAAATAAATAGAAAAAACGGTCCTAGAAAAGATAGGAATTCAAGAAAGCAAACATTTAAAGAGACAATAAATAGAAACTTAAAAGTAACATTGGAAACCTGCCCAGAACTGAATATTCTCCAGTTTTTTTTTTTTTTGGAATAAAGCTTATTCTAATGATTAATCCAGTGTAGAAATATGCCTAATTGCATTCAAACGGATTCAAGATGTTTGTTACTCCTTAACGCCACGACGACTGAATAGATTTGGATACTCTGAGTTAACACAAGCTACATTTGTCTCGGAAAATTAAAGTTAGCAGGAACTTTTTAATTTTAGCGGATATCATTTAGATAACAAGTAAAATAAGTAAATTTATTTTAAATACATTGTAATACATAATAATTGAAGGAAGTTTTAATATAGCCATATCTATAGTAAAAAATTTTTTTTGTTGAATTTATCTAAGGATAAAAATTGTTCATTCACACTTTTGTTATAATAATAGGTAATCTCCTTTAGTTGAGTGTTTAATGATAAATTTTAATACTTCTTCAATGAATAATAATGAAAAATTATCGATATCGATCGGCACATCAGTCCCGTCACACATCAACATGACACCATTTTCAATTAAACACTTAACCCTATAGTTGTTGCGTGGATTACAATAGTAAACCACTGTAAAATAATCTCAAATTTGGATATTTATAGAACCAAATCATTAGAAAAAAATATGTAAACTGATTTGTGATGTAACTTTGAAATTCATGTGATATTTTCATATATTAATATGTATTTTTTTTTTGATTGTTATAATTGTACGTTACACCTAAAACGCTGCTGCTGATGATATAAATAAAATATGCTGCTTGATAGAAAAGGGAAAATATATTTAAAAACTGTTAATAGCTAAGGATGAGTACACGAACGCGCTGTGTGGCGATGCTATGTGAACTGATTCGATGAACAATAAAAATAAGTGTTGAAGGCGAAAATGCTGATCAGGCGATATGTGAGATTGCACCGTACATGCTCCCGGGCCAGAAGATGGGCGAGATGACTATGAGATGAGCTAAACTAAAACATAGATTAGACCGACATAACACTTATCGTCTAATTTATAAGATGATTACACGACATTATCTAACGAGTTTTTCTAAAATTAAATTTAAGTAAAATTGGGGAAGTTTTTTTATGCACTGATTGATTAGGCACACTTTGATTATCTTGATCGGACACACTAGCACAATGATCACTTTGTTCTGTTTTCACACACTCACTTTCACACTTCACATCTTTTAAACACACACACTGGTGTCACGCTGACTGCTGGTTGGAGCTGGGCGGGCGGAGCGTCGACACCTCGCGCGCACCTACGCAACGCACGCTGCTGCTAGTCCTGCCGCCACCAGTGAATAGATAGCGGCATAGTGATGGACATCATGATGGTCGAGGCTGTTCGTCTCGCTGGCTATGCCGTCCGAAGCTGACCTTAACCAAAGAATATATACACTACGCGAAAAGAAACGACACTTAAGCATGTGTGCACGTAAAATCGCTTGCGGCTATGTGTGGGTGTCTGGATGTGGGCGGGGGCCTTGAGAGGCGCGCGGGGCGTGGAACGGGCAGTCGCCGACTGCCCTGGCCGAGGGCTAGTAGTAATACCGATAGTTGTCAGTATTAGTTAATATGAATATATTCGTCAAGTGATATTATAATATTTCAATTAATATATGAATATTACTGATATCTTAATGTACATATTACTATTCTATTCATGTAGGTATTAAGTTTATGTTACCAAGTAACGTTATTAGTTTTTATAGCCGGTTGATATGCTTTGATAAATATTAATGTTGTTATTAAATAAATGATATTATAGTATATGTATAAGTATTACTGTAAGTGATTTTAAGTGATTAGAATTAAAATAAATTCCACTGCACAAAACAAGGGCCCTTGTTTTGTTAGTTTAATTTTTAATAATGTTTTATGATACCTAAAAATATGTGAACTCGTTTTAATGAAAGTCGATGATCTTAACAAGAATTATGGTGAAATACCATGACAATAAAACTAATATATCGCCAATAATTTTATTATATTACATTAACTGAAGTATACACTATTAAAAATACCACTAGAAAGTCAAGAAATTTTAGATATGTATAAAGAGTTTTTGTATTTGTTCATTGTTGTATTTATGGATTATTTCATTAGAAACAAAAATGACTTATCTCCTCAACACATAGGGAACAATTTGTTGGCCGCCATGTCCCAGGAAACCTGCATACCTTTGGATTTTCTAAAAAAATATACATGCTACAAATTTTTGCAATTGTTAGAAATAATAATGAAAATTAAAAAAAAATAATCGAAAAATTCAAAAATATATAAGAGTAAATTATTTTTAAAGGATAGTAGGTAATACTGATTATTGCGTACTGAAATACTAAGTGTTGGTTAATTATTTAAGATTACTATTAACTGTCGTGCATATTTGGTTTTGTCGGAAGTTTTAATATGCCTCATTTAATAAAAGTTGATTTAAAATTTAACGTATCTTTCACTACCCAAATACATAAGTTTACATAATATATAACATATACCTACTATGTATCTTCTTTGGTACAAGTCTATAATATTCCATTTCGGTTTTGATATCAACCCTAGCGTTACACGCTTCGACTCAAGGTCACCGGCGCTTAAGCTCTCACGTACAGGGAGTGTCACCGCTGTGCCTTAACTCTTTAATCTGCCGGTCAATATTTTCTATAGCTTGCCAGAAATTCTCCGTAATGTTGATCGTATTGATGGGTATCGATATGTTGAATATGTTACTGACAGGCGCGATCTCTGGTGCAAAGATCACCGGCTCGATATTAATCTCATTTGTCACTTGTTTATGAGGCTTAATTATTAACGTATTTCCCCGAATGACGCAGTCTGTATGAATTATAATGTTTACTCCCGTCACCTGTTCTACGGTAACTCGATCTTGACATATGAATCGGAAGGTTGTAGTTGGTGCTGTCATTTTGCATTGGAAGGTGAAGTTGTCATCCTTGGCAATCCATGTAAGTCAAAGGGCTTTGGTTGATTCCTGGTGCTTAAAGTCATAAGTGTTTGATGAGCTTGGTGCGACTCCAACATCTTCCAGTAGTGACTTCTCATTTGACGAAAATTTGCGAAGGTTGAATCTTCCGGTTTTAAGTAGGTCGATTAGCTCTTGTTGCCATTTTTTGGCTGACGTGATGTCATAGCTACCACGCAAAGCGTCATCCATATAGAAATGCTGATCTAATGCCTTCGATGATTCAAGATAGCGTTGACGCTCGTCTATAGCTAGCTGCTTAAGCGCCATCATCACTAGAAATGGAGCTGATTTTGATTTTGTGTTTTGTGTGATGAATTTTTGCGCCAAACTGTGATTTGATAAAGTTGGTCGTCAGAATGCACAATTGTTTGCCTGAACATTTTTTCCAGGACTGCTGTAAAGGCATATTTGTACTGTCTCCATTTAAGGACCAAAACTAAAAGTTCTTGCTGAAGATTTGGGCCTCTGTACAAGACATCATTTAAACATAGATGCATTAAATACTACTCTTAGTGACGTAGTTGAAGAGTCAGGTCGTTCAACTGCGTGATGCGACATGTAATGTATTGGTGTCAAATTCGCTGCTATTGTGTGCATGTGACGTAGATTGATGTATTCGTTCATAAATTGCTTGTAATTATTGGCTAGATTTTGATTTTTTTTTTCAAATTTACGTTCGAGCTGATAAAATTGTGCGCAAGCTTTGGGTTCAGATAATCCTAACTTCTCCTCAGCGTCAAGCTGTAGTGGAAGGCGCACTACATATCTCACATCGGGTTCGCGAAAAGTGGTCTCTTGGTACTTTTGAAGGCACTGATGGTCTTCGGATGACATTTCCTCAGTGTCATTGATATCTTCGATCGACCAAAATTTATGTACGCTGTCAATATCTACCATCATCACGTCAGTTGTGCGATTTCACGTTTCCACATAAAATCCAGCCTATGTGCGTTTGCTGAGCAATAGGCATATCGTCATTTTCTTTGAAGGAATCATTAATCCCATGATGATGGAAGAGTAAACATCGGCGCCCAGTAACAAATCTACTGTTCTGCTACGATAGAATTCAGGGTCAGCTAGTTGAATGTTTTCATTAAACACCCATGATGGTTTTGCGAATGATTTGTTTGGTATGTTATTTACTGCGTGATTCCATCCATGCGTGGTACCATCGACAGCTTGGAAGTTGATCTGGGGGCACGGCAGTGCCCCCGCCAAGTCGAGCAAAAAAGCAGCACGGCCGTACCATACTTTTCTCGGAGCAATTCAGGCTATTTTCGACCATAGGGGTTGAACTTCGTAGTGGATAAAACTAGAAGCCTGAATTTTCAGTAACCGAGTAGACATTATGTATACATGGTATATTTCAAATTTCTAACTTCTAGCAGACATAGGAACTTAAAATTTAGAATACAATTAGTGTTAAGTGTATAAATAAAGGAAAAACTAAAATATTTTTTAATTTCTGTCCAGTTTTCTAGATACACCAACTGTATAAATAACTTTGTAATCTTATAGAAATATATAGAATTACAAAGTTATATTTGCAGCGATTGAATCAGTATACTTGTATATGTATAATTGGTGTAGTATGGTTTGTATTAGGTACGTTTTTTTTTTTTGTTTTATTAAGGACAACAAACAGTTGTATAATAAAAATTACAATTCAAATCCCATGTAAATAGATAAACTAATTACACAACCAACACCGTTATCCACAAAATTACCGTACTAATTAAAGTTATAAGGCACAGAGAACACAAATATAAAATAAAATAACTAAAAAAAATAAAAACTAAAAACTAGAGACAACAATGCATACTTAGCCGTTATCAGCAAAATCGTGAATTTTACACATTTATTACAAAAAATAAGACAATTTAGATTAACGTTATAAAATTATAAGAAAATAAATAAATAAAGATAAAATATGAATAAAGATAAAAACAAAAAAAAATTACAAGTCATTTAATACAAGTTTTATAGCTTTTCTAAATTGAGGTAGGGACATGGTAAATAAGTCTACATCGGAGAAGCTGTTGTACATTTCCATTATACGACGCAAAGGCGCACGCGTGCCCGCATTTGTTTTGCACAGATTAAGGAAAAACAAACGATGCACGTGAGTGTTTCGTATTCTTTGTGAGCGACTTGATACACGAAGGTATATACAATTGACAAATTGAGATCAATCAAAAAAGTTACGACAAATTTTGCAAAGAAAAGTACAGTCAAGTAGTAATCGCCTATTACTTAAAGTTGTTAAATAGTATTTATGCAAGAGGTAGTCATAAGAGGACCAAGAACTGTAACATCTGTAGTTTACAGAGCGTAGATATTTAGCTTGAACCGATTCTAGTAAATCACGATATCTTTGGTAGAAGGGATTCCAAACTTGTGTGGCATACTCCAATTGGGGTCTTGTAAGAGATTTATAGAGCAGTAGATAAGTGCCAGACTTTTTAAATGGCTTACAAGTTCTCATGATAAAACCGTAAAGCTGAAACGCTTTGTTGATAATGTGGTTAATGTGGTAATCAAAATGAAGCTTTGAGTCAAAGAACACGCCAAGGTCTTTAATAAGCGAAACGTTATCAAGAGGAGTATTGCAAAGAGAATATGCGAATTTAATAATATTTACATTAATAAGTTTTACATTTAGGGAGGCTAAGAATTAATTTATTTTCTATACAATATTAAGATAAACGATCCATGTCATTTTGAAGTAGAATACAGTCATCAAATGTATTTATACTATGAAAAATTTTTAGATCATCAGCATATAGCAAGAAGCGAGAATTTTTGAAAGAAGTCGATATATCGTTTATAAAGATTAAGAACAGAAGCGGCCCTAATATTGAGCCCTGTGGCACGCCGGATGATACATTTATTTCATCGGACGAGAATCCATTAATGACCACCTTTTGCATCCTGTTTGTGACGTATGATGAAAACCATCGCAATAAGTTTCCGCGTATACCGTTATAAGCAATTTTTCGAAGGAGAATTTCGTGATACAACTTAGCGAAAGCCTTGCAAAAGTCTGTATAAATTGAGTCGATTTGAAGCTGCTTGTCCATATTTTCAAACAGAAAATTAGCATATAAAAGAAGATTACTTACAGTCGAACGATTTTTGATAAAGCCATGCTGTTCAGGGATAATGATATTGTGTAAGCTTGGATAGATACAGTTATGAACTAACCTTTCTAAGACCTTCGACAAGGTGAACAGAAGCGAGATCGGACGGTAATTTGAAACAATATTTTTGATCCGCTCTTGAAGATGGGGGTAATATTTGCTGCCTTCCAGATCTTTGGTACGTATCCCTCCCGTAGACTACGGTTGAAGATATGAAGAGGAATGCTAATGGAGTCTGCGGTATGCTTAAAAAAGAACGGCGGTAGGCCATCTGGTCCTGAACACTTGGCAACATCTAAGGATTTAAGTGTTCTGATTATAGTGTCTAATGAGAAGAATATATCACTTAGAAAGATGCCATTAGTATTAGTACATGGCAAGGAGTCTATGTCGACCAATGCTGCATCCCTTTCCACATACACAGATCCAAAGTATTTTGAAAACATGTAGCATATTTCTTGCGGGTCGTTATATTGAGAATTATTATATGTCATATTGTTGGGAATGGCATTTTTATCCTCCCGCGTTTTCACAAATGACCAAAACAGTTTTAAATCTTTATGCATACCAGTTTCGATTGAATTAATATAGGTGTTATAACATTCTTTACATAATAATTTGAATCTTCTACGAAATATTGCAAAGTCTCATAATCCGATTTATTACCATACTTTTTCCATCTAATCCATGCTTTTTCTTTGTTTTTAAAAACATGAATAAGAGGACGTGAGAACCATATAGGAAATTCTTTTGATTTAGTAGGCCGTAAGGGCACATGTTCTCTAATAATTTTATTTATCTCCTCA
This sequence comes from Parnassius apollo, assembly GCA_907164705.1. NCBI lineage: Eukaryota > Metazoa > Arthropoda > Insecta > Lepidoptera > Papilionidae > Parnassius > Parnassius apollo. The sequence goes on along the minus strand of CAJQZP010000885.1, from coordinate 612,969 downwards.
TAAAAAATATATACAGCCGTCTCCAATGAGAGCTCGTACAGTATACTCGCCCAGTCTATAGAATTTATTTCACCATTAATATCAACGTAATTAGCTTCAATAAATTTATACTTAGGTTTTGCACAACGAATCATTGGTTTTTGTGATACGTCTAAAAATATATGTGCTATGAAAGGTGGGTGATAATTATCAATTTGAATCAAGGGAGTCAGTGGTAGCTCACAGTTGCAATTATCAGTGTTACTTATAAAGAGATCAATAATGCGATCTATACTGTTTTCAAATATATTGTATTGTTTGGCATTCAATACTGACAAAAAGTTAGAAAGTAGTCGGTAGGTAGGTGTAAAGCTATGTAGAGGATCTCGCATAGTTGCGTACTTATAATTAGAAACCCATTCCACGTGTGGTAGGTTAAAAACCCGAAAATAAAAAAATCGTTAACCACACTAGAAGTCGATTCATAATGAAAAGCATTAAATAATAATTCGTATGTGTTAACATTTTGGTTTGGCGGTACGTAAACGCCACAAATTATACTACATTTATGGTGCACGGATGTTTCGAATCTCAAAAAACATAGTCAATGTTAGAGGGCACATTGCAGCATATATTATCATCAGACATTGGTGGCGGCCTGATTACGCAACGAATGGCTCTTAGTCCTCGGCGCACCGCCACCAAAACACCACCCACATCCGACTTACCACAGGCCTCCTGGTCTCTGTCACACCGATATGCTAAATAACGGGGATCAATAAACTCGCAATCAGCAATATTAGGTATTAACCACGTTTCAGTTAATATTATAATATCAAAACACTGCAAGTATACTATTGTATAAAGTATTAAGTTTGGTCTGTAAACCTCTGCAGTTTTGATAGTAAATAGTTAATTTATTATCCTCTTTTAATAAACAAAATATAAATAATTGTTACCATTTTTGTTAAAATATAGGAAGGCGATAACTTATTACTTTTTGTGTAAACAAAGTGACAATTATCATAGTTACGATTATAGATTACCATCAAGTCTGAAATTAAATGTTTTTTCACACACGATATTTTAGTAACGCACACAGAATAAGTTGCAGAATACCGCATAAAATTATGAAAACAGTAAAAACCAAAACGGTAAAACACTCAAATACGTGCAAAGTAACAGAGTAATGCACGCTTGAGAGTACACACCTCCCACAATTACTGAGAACAAACACTAAGTAACTAATTTCACTATAGCGTGTATAAAGTTGACAAATATAAGCTTCTCCGATCATACAACCCAAAGTTAAAGTAACAACGTAATTATACAGAAATACAATATAAAAATGTATACTATGTTTCGGCGATATTAATTGGTTTAATTTTAAGTAAATCTTTTTCAGAAAGTATAGTAAAAGCAGGGGAAGTGTCTTTTGCCTGAACAAGGATGTTTCCGTGTTTGACCCAGATGAATCTATATCCATGTTGTCTGACTGCATCTCTTGCTTGACGAAATAGCTTTTTATTATTTAGCGTTAGATGCTCGTTTATGTAGATCTTGTGAGACGTTCCTTCGAGCCTTGCCTGAATCTCGACGAGTTGAGTATGATTTGAATCTGGGTAGACAGAAGTTGATTTTTTTTCCAGCTCGCTAAGTCGATGATCAACATCCTCAATTTTCTTATTCAAGTCATCGAAGATGTCACTCATAACTCCTATTTGGGTCTTGACATCCTCAGTATCCTTTACCAATTTGGAAATCTTTCCATCCTGCCGTGAGAAGTAGCTTTCCAACATGTTGAGAGTTTTATTCTGGAAAGACTGAAGCTCACTCCTGAAGTCTGGATTTATAGAGCTTGAGGCTGCTTTGCGATGTTACAAAAGATGGGGGTGTCACCATTTCAAGGTTTTCGTCCACACTCATGTTACCAGACCTGAGCGGAACCTCGCTATCACTTAATTGATCCTTTTGACAAAATGTGTTGTTAAGGTTATCCATGATGTTGCTATAGCACAACACGCAGTTACCTCTATACCAGTTATTACTCTGTGCCTAATACACAATAGCGCTAGCGCTGCGTCGTGTTGCCGCGAATCCGGTCGGTTCGGTCACACGCACCATAGAGGAAAGTAATATATCGTAACACGCACTCAGATAGATAACTCGTACACGGATAATGCTCGTACGTTCGGCACGTATGATACGTTGTAGATATTCAAGAAGTAGAAGGTACCGGAATGGAAAAAGTAGGACTATCTAATCTATAAAAAGAAATGAGATGCCATCAAAAACATAACTTGTAAAAAAAACCAAGTCTCGCAACTCAATTCTTCTACCGTAAAAAGTTGTGAGATCCATGTAATACCAAGTTGGTTAATTTACTCTGTCCCTACTTAAGGGTCCTTCTGTTTTAAGTTATTACGTAATTACCTAACCTAACAACATTTTATAGTGACCATATCAATGTTAAAAATCTTATATGTTTTAAATATATTGATTGACTTGGCAATCGCACTAAGCAATCTAATTATAATATGTATTACTTGTAAGATACATTGTGTTTTCTTGCGATGGCCAAGTCAATCTATTTGAAACATATAAGATTTTTAACATTGATATGGTCACTATAAAATGTTGTTAGGTTAGGTAATTACGTAATAACTTAAAACAGAAGGACCCTTAAGTAGGGACAGAATAAATTAACCAACTTGGTATTTACATGGATCTCACAACTTTTTACGGTAGAAGAATTGAGTTGCCAGACTTGGTTTTTTTACAAGTTATGTTTTTGATGGCATTATAGCAGTTGCCAATAAAATCTTCTGAGTGTCCTCCAGAGACACGTGTGAGTTTGACACCGCGCGGTCGGTCGTTGCACTCGGATTTGCAGCGTTTACTGTTACGGTAAAGGCTTCGTGAACCAGAGTATGATGATTGCTTTGACACTTATGGCACCTTTTTTTTGAAAAACGCTCGTTACCGTTATGATTATAAAGGCAGTTTTGGCATAAATATAGCTTGGATATTATTTGTCGCTTAAAATCGGGTCGACATGTTAAAAATGTTTCGCAATACGGAATAGCGTGATCTTTATTGCAGATTGGGCATTTTTGCTTTGGTGCGGTCGCAAACCTACTTTTATTATTGAAATTATTTGATTTAAATGACGGATTTTGATTGCTCGTGAAAGCTTTAAAAACTAATTATTTTTTGAAATTAGATGGCTGAGATGATTGTTGCGGCTGCTGATTTGATTTCTATAGGTCTAGTTTTCGTTTTGACGATTCTAGGGCTGTGAATTTAACCTCCAAAAATTGTAATAGATCTTTTATAGTCGGTAAATCTCTTGGGTGTTTCAATGACTCGATGTAGTTGTTATGTGTGTCCGCGTCTAATTTCTGAGTAATTAAGTAAACAATCATGGGGTCCCAATTCTCCATGTTGACTCCCAGATTTTTGATGGCATTTAGACATTCATTGGTAGTATCATGAATCTTTTTAATCGCAGATGCTGACTGCTGTTGTATAGTAGGTTGGTTCACTAAGACACTCATGTGAGAATTAAAAATAAGCTTTGTGTTATTATACCGTTGGTTTAAAAGATCCCAACGTACTTGATAGTTGTCTGTGCTTATCTGTAAATGTTGCACTATTTTCTCTGCTTCTCCTTTTAATTTACTTTTCAGAAATTGCATTTTCTGACTGTTTGATAAGGCTCTGTTGCTATGTATAGCTACGATGAGCAAGTCCTCAAACGACAACCACTGGTGGTAGCTCCCACTGAACATGGGGATGTCCGTTTTTGGGGTTGTCTTCTCCCGGTAAAGATCAGACCACATCTTGCTGTTGATAACTTTTTTCATGTTATTGAATTTTTGCTCATAGCTGCTGAACATTTTTTCATAGTGTTCATTATCTTCATACAGTTCGCTGTCTATTTCCCAGTGCAAGGCCGTCTATTATCGTCCAGCGTGCCTAAATCGACTTCAGAATATCCTCATACTCCCATTTTTCAGAGACTTTGTCGAGATCGATGCTGCTAATAGTTCGCTAAAAAGCTTTGAAGTTGCTTCTCTGCTTTCTGAACATATCCTCTAACTTGCTGCTAGTACCTTGGGTTCGGGATGCTTCTGCGTCAGCTGTAGTTTCAGGACGGAGTGCGCTGGCAGATGGTATAGCTGAAAATCCTGTCTTTTGCAATGGGGTAGCTGGCCTGAGAAGGCTTTTTTCTTTAGTCACTCGGTAAATGACTAAGAATATAATTGCGCGTTTCGTTATAAAAATCGGATGTTCTTTTATAGTAATTGCCAATAAAATATTCATGAGATTTATCGTCAGAATCAAAAAGCTTTAAATGATTACTTTGAAACTCCTGCCAATAACTTTCTAAAGTGCTAAGTCGTTTTTTTAATATGAGCCGGTGTCTTGCGGTCGGCACCGTCTTTTTGAAAGTTGATTAGGAGCTGATATGGAGCTCCCATTATTTGGTTCTAGCTAGCTAGAAGATCTTCCATTTTGAACAATTACTGTAGTTGCTGATTATAATAGAGAGCTATTGACTTACCAATGCTGCCGCTGTTTGACTTACGTGGCGCGTACCGCTTTCGCAATTCAAATTAGGTCACCCGCGACAGAGGTCCCGCTCACGGTAAGCTCGAAGGACCATAAAATTGTACGTTACACCTAAAATGCTGCTGCTGATGATATAAATAAAATATGCTGCTTGATAGAAAAGAGAAAATATATTTAAAAACTGTTAATAGCTAAGGATGAGTACACGAACGCGCTGTGTGGCGATGCTATGTGAACAGATTCAATGAACAATAAAAATAAGTGTTGAAGGCAAAAATGCTGATCGGGCGATATGTGCGGTTGCACCGTACAATAATTTGAATAAAAAAGGACGTATATATAGTATTTGTTTATTAAATATGATTAACCGTTGACTAAATGTTACCTCGTTTCATATTTGTAATAAAATAAAAATACATTTTAATTGATATTTTAAAGCCCTCTTCATATTTTAAATTGGACTACATACGTAATCCACGCGACCATTTACATTATTTTATAAGGCGCGAGCACTGCAGGGTTAAGTAGTCTCGTTTTACTTTTATTGTTTATATGTTGCTAATATAAATTAGTGTCGTAAGAAGTGCCGTTGTGCTTGCGTGTTCAATTTTAAACCTAATTTGTAACACCTAAGGGTTAACTTAAAAATAAATAAACATATAACTAATCTCGTGAGGAGTGTGCTTGTCACATTTCTATTATCACTACGATGTTTATTAAATATTATGTACTCGATTATCTTATCGGTAAAGTTCTCGATTATTATTTATGATATTTGAATGTGCACACACAGCTAGTGGTTTAGCATCTGATCGGAAAAATAGACTGAAAATGACTTTATTGAGCGAACTTAGCGATCACAGCGCTTCACTTATAGTGTCTATATTACTGGGACACTATTTTCTACGGCGATCGTTCTCCTGTTCTCTAACCTCCATGCTTACCTCTATAACACTCCATACTATAACATACTACTATTATACCTGTGGAATGTGGGTCTAACTTAATCTGTGATGTGAACAAAGACAATGAGTATAGAGGTAAGGAAGACAATCTCCCATAGGCGTAGACCACAAACTAATAAAAGTACTAACCATGAGTACTAACGTACAGACAATCTACCATACTAAAAAATTGGTCTATAGCGAGCCTCAAAAATTGAAAGTGACATTTAGGTTTTGAAATTTATCTAAAGCAAAGGCATTTATTTGTTTCAGCCTAATAGCCAGTGGCTGTAAATAAACCTCCCAGAATTTTAAAAATTTATCATTATTGGTTTAAACTTATGTACGTGTTCACAATATGACCACGTACATAAATTTAAACCATTATTAACATTTATTTAGATATAAAGAAATAAAATACAGAAATATTTATTGTCTTTTATTTTAACATTTCAGTGTAAATTTACAAGTGTATATATTAATTATAATTACAATCTATTTTTTTATCGAAGGAACTGTTGGTTCTTTGCACATAGGTCACATATTCAATTCAATAGATGTAACAACTTTTCTCAAATTTTTCTCCTTGTAGTATTTATGGTTTGTGCTTGTTGCTCCCTCATTTACCAAATATGCAGCAATATTCAAAGCTTAAGCTATTTAATAGCTGAGTGCTCCTAGGCAGTTTTTAACCTGCAACAAAGATAAATTTTTATTTAAAAAAAGTAATAATGAGTTGATAAACATAGCATTTTATTTAACATTGTGTGAGTATTGCAAAGGTCCTTTTTAGATCAATAAATCAGTCACTACGGGTTAATTTTTCAATGGTCACATAGAAGTTATTCATAAAATAAAATCCAACATAAACAAATGAGAATTACAATTGAATTAACACATTCAGTGCCCACTCCACGGATCCGTGTGCTAGTGGGTGTAAAAGCAGGGCCTATTACACGGATCCGTGTATTACTCTCGCACATTTTTCTATTGGGTAGTGAGCTTTGGGCTCTCGCGGCAAGTTAACGTTGTATGCTTGGCCATCCGTACGTATAATTAAACTTACGAAAACCTTTTTTTTTTTAACATGGGGAAATGCCTACGCATACCCGCCTCGCGGAGGCAAGGACGGGTTATGTCGGACTCGCACCGACTAAAACCCCATGGTGTTCCACCTTCGTCGCATATTTGCAGGGCTACAGGAACGCTTTCGCACACTTCCGCGGCCCCACCAGCGACTGCCGCCCCATGGTAGCACCTCATCGGGAGAGGAATATTCCTCCCCGTTCTCCTTCCCAAGTAAGGCGCACCAGAACACATGGCACGCCTTCCTCCACGGCCTCCAATTACATCTGCGCAACAGACGCCCCCGCGTCCGATGCGCGAAGGCCATGGGGCCAGGAAAAACGAGCACTTAGAAGTACTAGCCTTCCCGACCCCAGCGGCGGATCTGGTCTATGGCTCCGCCGCCAACCAAGATTCGGCTGCGGAGGATAGGGAGAGCGGCGCCTCGCAATACCGACAATCCTCTCCCCCCCGCAGCCCCATCACCACCGCATCAACGGTGCGGCCCCGTTTGAGTCGCGGAGGATAGGGCGAGTGGCGCATCGCCATACCAACACTCCTCTTCCTCCGCGACTCCACCTCGGCTGCAGCGGTAGGTGGGGGAGGACACACCTCTCACCGCAGTCCACCAACACACATCCGAAGTGGGCTTCCCAAGCCCACTCGGAGTGGCCACCTCGGGCCGGCCCTCCACCTCGGACCAGCCATATGGGTTCCTCTTTGTTTCACCGTGGGTGACCAAGCCACGGCTTCTAAGCCCCCCCGCCACGACAAGGCGGGAACCCGTTCGGGGGGGAACTTACGAAAACCTGTGTTGGATTTTTGATAACTTGTTTAGTTGCACTTTGATTAGCTAACGAAAAGGACGTGTTTTCCTACCAAAATGAATAGTAAACCGAGTACTTCTAAGCGTTCTAGTAGCGTCAAAAAGACATCGTTTTGCAAAAAGTGACGTAACAGTAGTGATAAAGGTGAAGGAATTGACATGGATTTCTTAGAATTTTCGAGTGATGAAGAGGTTTATTCGCAATGTGATTATGAAGATGGATCATCTGAAGAGGAAAGTGATGACAGTAATTTGAGCATTTTTGATACTCGGAAACAACCTGAAATGATAAAGCATACATTGAACACTCTCCAGAAGTCAAGTTCAGCCTTGACGTCAACAAAATCAAATAACATAGTGTTGCGCGGCTAAGTTGACATCTGGCACTAGCGCCATCTAGTGTCAGGTAACGGAGCGAGGGGAGAGCTTTCCAGAAAATGACATCACTAATCTTTCAACCGACAGCGCCATCTGTTGTCGAAATGAGGAACTAAGCTTCTGGAAGCTGACTCTCGAACTTTCGGCGCTTTGTCGATTGGTGCGCGTATTTACTTGAATGTTCTGAATGATTCGGTACTAATGTGTATTTATAGACGCTGCAAGGTGCGATCTGGGAAGTATTGAATTTGACGAGACAAGCGAAGCTTCGGAGCGGAATAAAGTAAATTAGTGTGCTTAATTATTGGTGTTTTAAGTTTTAATTTGTGTAAAGAAAATTAAAGTGTTAATTTAGGTAATCCTATCGGCAATTTTTATTGTCACGGACCTCAAGCTCGTAACAATAGCTTCTAAACCACGTCCATCGCATGTGTCAATTGTCCTCTGCTTCAAAAACGGTAGATGATATTATGCCGCAATCTCCTAAGGAAATGGAGGATGAGCTTATGCCACAACCACCACCAGCAAATAGCCGGCATATCCCTTCCATAGAACAGGATTACAATGAACTTCCTGACTTACCTGATTATCTATTGCGAGAGAATATGTCTACCCCTAGTTTTTCCCTGTTAAGATCGGACGTGCCTACTCCTGACTACTGTGATGGCAATTTAGCATCCGAACCTCATAATTCACCTAGCTCGTCTTTGCCTCACTCGCCTATTCGTAATATTGCGGAAAACTTACCATCTCGAAAAGAATCTTCAGAACGTGGTGATTTAGTCAGCCCATCTATTTTCCGTTCGCCTATTCCAAATAATACAGAAAATTTACTCTCGAGAGAGGTAGCTGCAGCTATTCGAAACGAAGAAAATGTACCCTCTCTAGATTGCCCTACAGAAACTTGGAGCACTGATCGAAGCTCAATGAAGACAATTTACTTTACTCAGTCACAAGAGCTACTAGTACCGCCTCCAGCGAATCCTTTTGAAGCATTGAGACTTTTGATTAATGATAAATTGATAGACCTAATTGTGCAAGAAACTAACGCTCACGCAGTAAGAGTACTATCTTCACCTGGTGTAACAGATCAATCAAGAGACCAATTTTGGACATTTTTGGACTGCTCCTGCATACAGGAACAATTCGCCTAAAATCAATAAAAAAAATTACGTGAAAAACGAGATGGTAATTCCACAAAAATTACTAGAGAAATCATCAGAAAGGAATGCAAGGGCTGCAGAGCCAAGAAGAAAAGAGTAGCTACCTTATACGAGTGCAAAGGATGTGATGGATCCCCAGGATATTGTACAGCATGTTTTAGCAATGTCCACTCTTAAAGTGTGTTATGTATTTAATATATTGTGTATATATGTGCCTTATTTACCTACCTTCTTATGTTTTAAATTAATAAAAAATGTTTGTTGTTTACACTATCTGTCATTTTATGGGGTGGTCATTATGGTGCAAAGGAGCAGAAGTACTTACTGTAATAATAACATGTTCTTTATTGCACAACCCTCGCCAACACGGATCCGTGTTGGCGATAATAATTATAGAATAACGATAATAATAAATAAATTAATATTATTATATAGTCCCAATTTATGTTTTCTTACATACACTCAATATTTTTATAAATTTTTATGTGGGCCCCCGTGGTTATCATTGATATTTAAAAGGGCATTCAAAGTGTTAATAAAATAGTTCCATTGTTTGACTTCACATCAGCTTGTAAACAATCTACTATTGTACTTGGCAGATTAGCATGCACATTCTACTGTTTTGGTCGCAAGTTTAGATATGGCTATATTTTTAGATATTCTACAATCTGTCGCACATTCATAAGATTTCCATTAATAAACACAGGATAATATAGATAGGTGTATTTTAATGGCTTCTTTAATTTGCTTGTTTGTATAATAAGAAAAAGATGTGAGAAAAGTATAAATGAATATTTTCCTATATTGATATTCATTGTGTCAATCCTCCTTATTTCCAGAAGTAGATGGCATGGGCATTTCTGCATGTATCAAAATATATATTATTATCAGGAATACTGAAAATAGATTAAATAAAAAAACTCTTTCCTCAGTTACCATCGGATTTACATGAATAAGATATGGGGTAATATTCTATTCGGACTAAAAAATCTAACTTTGTAGATTCATAATATGCACCTGAAATGATCATGCATTTGTAAGAGAATCGTCAGGAGTTTATTCAAGTCAGTCACACACACACCATTTAGTGTCACTGCTACTAGTTTTGTCAAGTGCAGTAAAACAATTTATTAAAAGTCGAAATGCCATCTTATGTCTTTAGACATTGTAAAAATTATTATGCAAGTGTAAGGTTAAAAACGTATCATTTAACATAACTACTTTTACAGATTTTATCGCGTTTTATTTAGTTGATTTCAATTGAATTTCGGATGCTTTCCAGTTTTTAACAGCTGAACGTACTCTGGGTAGCACTGACATTGGGACGCCAATCATCTCAGTCCCCCATAACCATGAGAATTAAAATCAACTAACTTTAACGCGATAAGATCTGTACAAGTAGTTTTATTCAATGTGTAGTGTTCGAGTAAATATAAGGAATCATAAAGTATCATTTACTTAAAACACTAAACCTGTATCTAATAAAAGTCATTGAGTGTAACACACAAAATATACAGTCAAATAAATATACCTTCATATAATATACCTTCTCTCAAAAATATCACTTACCATCTCTCAAAAATTTTTGAGGTGTCAACCTCCATCATTTTAATATTTTATAAATTAGATGGCATCATGGGCATCAGAATACCTATAAATAAAAATGACATATTAATGAGGCTCATTACAATAGTGAATTATGTAAGGTATTGCATTATTTACTAATTGCAACTACAAATATACTTATTACATAAAAGGAAGCTCAAGGTCACTTAGAGTGCTACGGAGTGAGCTGTTCTCAGGGATTTACCACATGATAAACTTAGAAATGAGGGTATTTGCAGTAGAACAAGAGTAAGTGACATAGCGGATTAATAATCTGAAGTGGAAATGGACCGTCAATATAGCTCGAAGAATCGACAACCAATGGAGAAGAAAGGTTCGCAAGTGGCAGCCTTGTGCCGGTAGCCAAAGTGTAGGGTAGCCCCCCACTAGATGCGGTGACAATCTGGTAAGATATACAGGAAGTCGATATATGCTGGTGGCTCAGGACTCTGCTTTGTGGTATTCCTTGGGGGAGGCCAATGTTCAGCTATGGACTTATAAAGGCTGTAATGATGATGATAAAGTTAGTTTTGTTAACAGTAGAATAAAAGGAAACAAAACCACTAAATATAAAACTTATACGGATATTATCCCATTTAAATTTCTTACTTTTATCTTCCGATATTTTCCGTGCTTTGCAGCACCCATAACACCTATGACCATTATAACAGTTTTATTCAACATGTTGTATTTGTATTCTTCATCAGATGTTAAAGTCAACTGCCAGAAATTCACCTCTTTTGATGGAACTAATATGGAATGCCTTGTTCCCAGTAAAAAGTCTCCAGATGTCTACACTTATCACACAAAGCACAGCAGCATTAGGCTGCTATTTTACGCGGGTATTCTTTGAGTGTGGTTGTACCCTAGTCGAGTTGATCCATTCATACTACCACCATAACAAAGCTTCATATTATAATAATAACAATTTGTCTCAACTTAGTATTCTTTTTTTAGGCATTGCAAATTTGAGAAAGTATAGATAAAATAAGTTATTAAATACAAATATTATAGAGAAATTAGATTAATGATCAATAATATAGTTCAAAATAAAAAGCTATTTGTGACATTTTACCTAAACACATAATTTTTCTTCTACTGATACCCTAGATTACTGACTATATACCAGACTGATACTGTCTGTAGTGTATAGACAATCGTCTAATGAGTCATCGCTACTAGTGTATAAACACCCCCCCACTTTGGCAACATCGGGCAATTGAATTGTAACTGGTGAGTAGACATCTCTGTTAATACTTTAGATGTGTACCGTGTAACGTGAAGTGTGTTAGTGACATTGTGTAATAAGTGATACCATGTACATTGTGCAAAACAAAGCAGCGTGTTGTATATTGGCGACGAGGAAAAAATAGTGTAAGTAATTACAAATGTTTTTATGTAAACTGGAAAAGTTTTATGTAAGGATTTGATGTATTCTCTTTTAAAAGATAGGTTAGAATGCGGAGCCTAAAGTTAGGGACAACTGGCAATAGCAGTTTGATTGTTTATGCCGTGATTTATCTTTGTTAAAATCAAATGGACACCCCAAAGATCCGGAGCTGGCACTTATTGGTGATGGTCCAAGATTTACTAAAGCAAAGGTCCAGTCATGGACATGCTTTAGGTCCCAGAAAACGGTTTAAATTATTAAAGGCTGAGTCTTCATGATTTATCTTTATTAAAATCAAATGGACACCCCAATGAGATGGTCCAGGAGCATGGACACTTATTAGTGATGGTCCAAGATTTACTAAAGCAAAGGTCCCGTCATGGACATGCTTTAGGTCCCAGAAAACTGTTTAAATTATTAAAGGCTGAGTTGTCATGATTTATCTTTGTTAAAATAAAATGGACACCCCAATGAGATGGTCCAGGAGCATGGACACTTTTTGGTGACGGTCCAAGTTTTACTAAAGCGAAGGTTCAGTCATGGACATGCTTTAGGTCCCAGAAAATGGTTTAAATTATCAAAGGCTGAGATGTCGTGAGAATGTGACGGTCTAATAATAGACACACGTAATTAAAAGATATATTGGTCACTGTTTTAGTTGTCATGCTGCATGCATTCGAAATGTGCCCCATTTTATTAAAAAAGGTAACAAAAATATAGGTTATTATCTGCTTGTATATTAAAAAAAAGGTCATCACTACCCCCTCTAGAATCATTTGATTGTGATGGGGATTTTCATGGCGTTGGCGCAAAATGGGAGAAGTGGAAGCGAGGATTAGACATTTATCTAGAAGCTGCAAATATTGAACTACCCGCAAAAAAAAGAGTTACATTATTACACATGGGTGGCCTTAGTCTCCAAGAAATATACTATAATATACCAGGAACCCATGTTAGCAGTACAGATGATCCAACGAAGTATGTTCATGTTATAGCTATTGAAAAGTTAGACGAGTACTTTGCTCCAAAACAAAGCAAAGTATACGAGAGACACTTATTTCGGCTAATGAAACAGGAATCTGGAGAAAAATTTGAGAAAATTTTAAATAGATTGATAAATGTGATTTTGCAAATAAGGACGAAAGCATTATCGATCAAATTACAGAAAAGTGTTACTCAGGTGAGCTTCGTAAATTTTTTTTAAAAGGAGGTGACAAAATGACATTAAAGGATATCATAATAGAAGCAAATACTTTAGAAAGTGTGAATAGACAGATGGATAAATTTACTCACAACTCCGCATGTAATAGCAGTATCGTGAATAAAATTGTGTGGGAGCTTTAAGCATATGCCTCAATCAGTAGAATGTACCGCAAGGAAAATTAAATGCCATAAATGTGGTATAACTGGACACTTTCGGAAGTATTGTTTGACAGGAAGGCCACCTAAAAGACAATTTTCAAGTTCAAAAGACTCTACCGCCACAAAAAATCAAGGAGGGAGGAAAAGGAAGAAATCGATTATGTTTTTCTTATAGACGACGACACTAATATTAATTGTTGGGTAGGTGGTGTCAAGACGTCATTATTGATCGATTCTGGATGTAAATGTAATTTGTTAACCGATGTCACGTGGAAGAAACTAAAGAGAAATAAAATAAATGTTTTTGACATGGATAGATCACAGGACAAACATTTTACGACTATGGTAGCACTAAGCCACTAATTATTTTAGGATCGTTTAAAACTCATGTCCAAGTCAATGACAAAATTGAAGTTGCTGTTTTATATGTGATAAAAACGGCACTAAAGATATCTTGGGGAAAGTAACGTCCTTAGCATTGGGCGTTCTGCGATTAGGTGTTAGTGTAAACGCCGTCGAGTCCACATCACATAAAAATATAGCAGCATTTCCAAAAATTTAAAGGTGTTGTTGTCGAGATACCTATTGATGAGAAAATAACGCCAGTAAGTCAGCCTTACAGGAAGAATTAATTGAAGCACTACTTTAAGAATTATTGGAGCTCGATATTAACGAAGAAGTATCTAAGCCGTCAAAATGTATTTCACCTATTGTGCCTATTTTAAAAGACAATGGGGAAGGACAATGGGGGTGAAGGTACAGTAAATTTTATTGACGATATTGTGGATCAAATGAGGCAGAGCATGATCAATTACAACGGACACTAAATATCTTGAAAAAAAAAAACGACGATAAGTGTATTTACAAAGTAAACAAAATAGTGTACCGACCAGGTAAATCGAATATAACTGACCCCCTTTCAAGACTTTGTACTTCTAAACGATATTGAACAATTCTCAACGATATTGAACAATTTTCCAAGCAGGATTCCGAAATCGCTAAAGTAAGGCAAGGCTTATACCCGTGTACCTGGAATCCTACCATCGCAAATTATAAAGTATTTGAATCGGAGCTTTGTTTCCAAAATAATATTTTACTTCGAGGTACAAAAATTATTATTCCAGAAAATTAAGACTGCAAGTATTGCAAGCCACTCACAAGGGTCACCCTGGTATTGTTTGTATGAAACAAAGATTACGGACAAAAGTATGGGGGCCTAAAATTGATAAAGATGCAGAAACATTTGTAAGAAACTGTAAAAGTTGCACATTAGTATCTGCACCAAATCCACCTAATCCAATGAAGCATTGTGAACTGCCAGTCGAACCATGGACTGATGTAGCTATCGATTTAATGGGACCTTTACTCTCTGGAGATTTCCTGTTAGTTATTGTTGATTATTACAGTCGTTATAAGGCAGTAAAAGTGACAATAAGTGTAACTTCACATGATATTATTAGGTTATTGAAAGAGATATTTTCACGGCTTGGTTATCCAGTTACCATCACCGCAGATAATGGCAGGCAATTTGTTAGTCAAGAGTTTAAAAATTACCTGCAGGAATGTGGTATAACTCTTCATAACACAATACCATATTGGCCCCAACAGAATGGAGAGGTGGAAAGACAAAACCGAAGTATTCTAAAACATTTAAAAATCAGTCAGGTGGAAAGAAAAATTGGAAAGAAGATTTATTTTACTATCTGATGATGTATAATAGCACACCCCACTCAGTAACTGGTAAAACTCCATCCGAACTATTCTACAAAGTGGTTCAAAAAATGGCGCATCGATGTGAGCCCGGAGAAGAGCTCCGCCGTTCACTTCGATTATAAACGACGCCGTCTCAAAAACACTCCACCAATACGTATGCTAGGGACCCCTGTCCCCTGGCATACGTCCGCCAAATATTTAGGTGTCACTCTAGACACAGGGCTCACTTTCAGGCCCCACGTCAAAAGAGTAACCCGTCACGCACGGTTTTATCTGAGTAGGCTCAACAGTATGTTGGGCCGATACAGTAAAATGTCCCTTCGAAACAAGCGTACCCTTTACAAGGTCTGTATACGACCAGTCATGTCCTACGCGGGCCCCGTCTTTGCCCACGCAAACCCTAATATTTTAAATGAACTCCAAATAGTTCAGAACTTCTTCTGTCGTCGAGCTGCGAACGCACCGTGGTACGTCCGTAATGCCGACCTTCATCGGAACTTAGAGCTCCCAACAATTCAACAATTATTTAAAAACACTCTGTGAGAACTTCTTCAAAGCCTCAGAGTCGCACCCAAACCATTTAATTCGTGAGGCAGCTTCTTATGCAGCCCCACCCCCTCTCGCTATCGTGTCCGCAGGCCGAGAAACTCTCTCTCGGACCCGCCTAATAAACTGTCAAACGACCTGAACTGTCTCCTGGCGGCTCAGGCCAACTCTAATTAAATTAAATTATTGTAATAACTAACATTAATTTGCCTTCGTAGGCACTCCCTCAGCGGCACTTAGCCGCCTGCGCCCTCTTTTCCCAAAAGAGGGTCGCTCATGATAAGGCACAATACAGCTTAATCAGCCGGCTGCCTGTCCCCGAAGGCGGTTTTTAGAGGGTATCACTTAGGGTCCCCGGTAGGACAGTGAGCCCCTCATAACCACGATAGACCGGCTATCGTGGTATGCGTAATGCATTTTCCGCCTCCCTACGTATAGGGTAGCCCTTTAATTACTTCGGGCGCAAAAAAAAAAAACGAAGGGAGAGCAGTACCCGCCCGCCGTAGGGAAGTGCAGGCACCAAGCCGAAGCTGCGAAGGCGAGCTCAGGTGCCTGTGCTTTCCTACGCTAGGGCGGAGGGACTGCTCATCCCGCAGCGCCGGAGCTGCCACGGAGCGCCGTACACGACTTCCCCTTCAACCCCCCCCCCCCCATCTCACTTCCCCGCTACTAACCCACCAAACCACTTCCCTGCTACTAACCACACACCCCCTCCTCCTCCCATAAGCCCCTCCCCTTTTCTTTATTTAATCTAGTTAATTTTAACCCTCCCACATATCCGCCCTCCATTTCACCAGACATATGGTAACGAGAATAATAATAAATAATATAACTCTCTCTCCCCATAAATCAGTAAAATTGTCATAAAAATTACGAAACATAACCTCGAAAAGAGATTTTTAAAAATTTATAAAAAAAAACTAACTTTTTGCAATGGTGCTTAAAAACTACTTGACCGATTTAAAAAATTCTTCCATCATTACAATTCTATTATGACTGTGAAACGTACGATGCATTTTATGATAGAGGACGCTACTTTCAACGAATATATTTATTTAGCTAAACTCGTAAAATCCTTTCACCGCTATAATGTTATGTATATTAATAGATATCTAATGTAGGATGCATTTTTATTATAGAGGGCGCTACTTTCTGTGATTTTTTTTTATTAGCTAATCTCGAAATACTTGACCGATTTTGAAAATTCTTTCACCATTACATTGCTAATGAGGGCGTTAGTTGTGTGATAAAATTATATTATTAAAACAATTATTTGTGATATTATAACTTTCTAAATAAATAAAAGTAAATACCTACCTAAGATGATCAAATCCTATTATTATTTTTAAAATTTAACATTCGTATTTACACACTTTACCTACTTGGGTTGATTTTTTTAGATATAGGTAATAAATCTAAAATAAGAGAGCTTCACTTAAACGAAAAAATAATTAATAAAATATAACTAAAAGTTGGAAAAAGTGGCCCAATGTGAATCGGCCTCGCAAGCCAATGAAGAGTTCCGTAGTAACAAGCAAAGATTCTACATCGAGTTAAAATACCACTATCATTATCACCAGCAAAAAGTTACTTTGTTTTTCCTAGTTTTTGTATAAAGGACAAAATTATAATTGCGGTTCTTGAAAATAAGCTACTTGTAGCTCAAAAAAAAAGTCCTTACGAAAGAGAAAAACTTATTGCACAAAAAAATATTTTTATTAATTTCAGGCTAAAAACAACCGTTGTTATCGGCTTGGTTGAAAACGTTAACAACCGTCTTCACATCTGTAGTTATGATAATTAAATAAGCTATTTACTAGCTGATTTACAATGAATTCTATGCAGTATAACAAAACGCTACTGCAAAATATAACTGTTATTGTTATCTGTTCTTAACAATACATTTAAAATGAAATCATGTTATGATAATTAAACAAGTGAATTTTTAGCTGATTTACCATGACTTTTTAGAGCATAACAAAACGCTACTGCACAATTAACTATTCTTAAAAATACACTTAAATAGAATTTAAATAAATAAAGGAAAATACATTTTAAAAAGCGAGCAGAAGTTAAAACGCCTCCAAGATTATTCTCTTTTTATGAAATTATTAATCGAATAATAATCGAATCGCTATCGATATTATGATGTTATGATAATTAAACAAGCGAATTACTAGCTGATTTACTATTAATTTTTTAGAGTATAACAAAATGCTACTGCACAATTTAACTGTTATTGTTATCTGTTTTAACAATACATTTAAAATAGAATCATGTTATGATAATTAAACAAGTGAATTTTCAACTGGTTTACCATGAATTGTTTAGAGCATAACAATACGCTACTCCACATTTAAACTGTTCTTAAAAATACATTTAAAAAAGAATTTAAATAAATAAAAGAAAATATATTTTAAAAAGCGTGTAAAACTTAAAGCGCCTCAAATATTTTTTTATTAAATTACTAATCGAATAAAAATCGATTTCGTTTCATTGTATTTATGTTAGTTATGTGGCAACATCAAATCTGACAGCTAGGAAATATGTCATGCGAATTGCAAATGAAAATGAAATCACAATTTTTAACAAGTAATAAGGTACTAGAGAATTCACAACTAAATAGTCGCAATTGTGTTATTTTGTTTGTTATTTTTCAAATAAATGGTTAATATTTCCAATATGGACCATCGATTTCAAAGCCCATATTTTTTTTGTAGATAGTACTCACTAAAAGAAAGCGTTATGCAAAGTTTTAGGTTGCGGAAACTTACGGTTCATGAGATATATTTTTTTAAACTTTTCATACAAATTGGCAAATAACACGCAATTACACAAATTACAAAATAAATTTGACAAATGATTGATGTCAAACGTCAATTAGTGTAGGGTTCCGAATATTTTGAAAGTATCGATACGTACTCGATACCAAGTATCGTATCAAAAGTATCAATACTAATTAGTATCGAGTACATTTCGTTAATTTTGGAGACTAACTTTCCAATATGAGGTTTTAGGGGTGGGAGGGGGGAGGGGCGATGGATACCCCCTGTGCAATCCCCACCCTGCGGAACCCCATGGTTTTGGTGATATTCATGGTTAAAATTTATTATATCATCATCATCATCATTACAGCCCTTCACAAGTCCACTGCTGAACATAGGCCTCCCCCAAGTAATGCCGCAAAGCACGGTCCTGAGCCACCTGCATCCATCGACTTCCTGCATATCTTACCAGGTCGTCACTCCATCTAGTGGGGGGTCATCCTACCCTACGCCTACCGGTACGAGGCTGCCACTCGAGAACCTTTCTTCCCCATCGGTTATCGGTTCTTCGAGCTATATGGCCGGCCCATTGCCACTTCAGCTTACTAATCCGTTGGGCTATGTCGGTCACTCTGGTTTTACTGCGGATATCCTCATTTCTGAGTCTATCACGCAGAGAAACTCCGAGCATAGCCCTCTCCATAGCTCGCTGAGCGACCTTGAGCGTCCTCATACGGCCAGCAGTGAAGGACCACGTCTCAGATCCGTAAGTCATCACTGGCAACACGCACTGGTTGTACAATTTAGTTTTTAGAGATTGTGGTATACCTGACGAGAAGATATGTCGTAATTTCCCGAACGCTGCCCAGCCGAGTTGAATCCGTCGATTGACCTCTCGGTCGAAGTTGGACTTACCTAGTCGGACTATTTGTCCCAGGTAAGCATACTCGTCAACAACTTCGAGCATAGTCCCCCCCCTTTTTGTTTTTTTCCTTGGTTTTGTGTCCTCGGTTCTGCTTTATCGTCGGTGGGTACTCGGTTACTTCCTTTCAGCAGTAGCTTGAAAACGTCTTCCAATGCAGCGGTGAAGAGTTTGACATCAAACATTTGTCAAATTTATTTTGTAATTGCCAATTTGTATTAAAAGTTTAAAAAAATATATCTCATGAACCGTAAGTTTCCGCAACCTAAAACTTTGCAAAATGCTTTCTTTTAGTGAGTACTATCTACAAAAAAAATATGGGCTTTGAAATCGATGGTCCATATTGAAAATATTAGCCAAATAAATTCTCAAGAACTCATATGGAGTGATATTGCCGATCACATTATAGTGTGACAACAGTTAAAAGTAAGTGTTCAACAGTTTTTAGTTTATTTATTCTAGTGCTGATATTTGATAGTGATGAATGAATGAAATAATGAAGTTGTTTTATTTTCTAACATATGCACAAGCTATATCTGACAAACATAATAGCTTATTTATAACATGGCGATAAGATTAACTAGCTAACACCAGATAGTTACGAAATTGACAATTTTTATCAAATACCAAGAAATGAGACAGTCGATTTTTAATTGTTTTTGGACTACTGGTAGTCAGTCAGACCTTAATTATTTAATAATATAGGTCATTAAGTTTTAAGTAACATTTACCAATATTTGAGTTTAAAGTAAACAAATCTATTTATTTTTTTTTCACTTTATCTTATTTTTTTATTTAATATTATTTCAGTTGCCATCGTCATCGCGTGAGTGTCATGATTGCTGGCGAAAGGCTGATAAAGCAGCATCACGTTAAACTTTAGAACGGGAACCATCTGAATCATCTAGTCCGTCCTCGTTGCAATCTAAAGTGAGTAATGTATTGAACCTAGAACAACAAAGCTTAGATCATACATCGTACAATATACTGCTGCCTAATTTTGTGAGAGCACCACTCACACAAAATCAATGTTTTTTCCTGGTTGTAACAATTCAAATCAACTCAATGTTCCATCAGCATTGCGGGTATCTCTTTTTTCGAATACAATTACTATGTACCTCCAAGATGTAGAATCAGTAACTACCATTTAAATAGTAACTCTTGGTATTTACTTTTAGAATCAATATATAACCATATTAAAACATTTAGTGTAGCACAAATTATAGATTTTTCTACATTATTGTAAGATAATATATACCATCATATAGACTTTGAAAATATTCACAATATGCCTGAACATACTGTACATTATTATCTAGGCTTATCAAAGGCACAATACCAACAAATTCTGTCTGAAGTTCCCAAAATGTCAAGTAAACATAGTGGATGTTTTGTTACTTGCTGTATATTTGATGATAATAAGAACAGGAGATAGTGATGAATGCATATAGGCATTATTGCAAGTGCCAAGAAACAGATTAGATCGGCTTATGAATATGGCCCGTGAAATATTAAATCAGGATGTTGTTCCTATGAATTTTATCCATCCTTACAACTCTCTGTGCCAAATTCCATTCAGTAATTATGATATTATTAGAGGCAAATAATTTCTTAGCTTTCCTAGATGTTTTTGTTATCCAAAATCCTAACAACATCACAGGTCACACTGTGTATGGTAAAAAGACCCATACAAACTGATATTTAAGTGGTGAATCTCACCATCATCCTTCATAGTTAGTTACCGTGAACAAATCTTTATTACAGAGAGCATATGGGATCTGTGAGAGCAAGCACCTGGCCGCGGAGTTTCAGCACTTCAAAAAGGTTCTGTAAGCAGCAAAATAACAGTTCAAAAACTCTCGACAACAGCGCTCGAGTACCTAGAGGGCATGACATGAACTTAGCAGGGCTCACTGAAGTTAGCCCCCCAATTTTTTTTATTTCGTTATCACATATCGTTAGTTCGTGGTTTGTTCTTGATTGTTCTCTATCAATAATTGTTTGTTCGTCAATAATTTATTCATAAAAAATAATAAAAAATCTGCCTTATAGTTATCACCCCCACTCCAATTTATAATTTCTTTCGTTATTATTGGTCTTTTAATATCCATTAAATATTTGTTCTTTGATAAAATACGTTTGTTCTATTATATCTTATGGATATATATCTTACGGATGAATAAGTGTTTGCTTAGATTAGGAGGGCGATAAATTGCACATACAGTTGCCGTGTAAAAAGATGGAGTGCAAATTTGAAATAATATATGTTCAAAATCTTTTGTTAATAAGATACTAATTATTGTAAATTTATTCTTCTGTTTGTGTATATATGCAATTATACCGCCACCCCTTCGGTTTTTACACAGCACTGTGTGCATGTGATAGTCCGGACCTTATATTTATGTGCACGCATAAAAGGTATATCGAAAAGAAAGTGCCACAAACGTTATTTAGATGAAAACTTTTAAAATAAATGTGTTTATGTGAAATTTTCATTGTGTGTATAAACAGAAAGAAAAATCGACAATATAAGTGTGAGTGCATGAACAATGGACGCTAATATAAATAAACACGAATTTACTTAATTTTGACACGGTGAGTTATTATTATAACAAAAGTAAATTTTCTAATTATTCGGACGTTATAAATTCAAATTTGACATAAATAAAGATCAGCTGGTGAATCATCATAACATTCATATCTAATCTCACTACTACTAATCACTAGACGTCGCTACCTTCCATATAAACAATTGCATTAATGTGCGCCATCTAGTTAATTATTGATGTAAGTGATTCACGTTTACGGACATTTATAAGTACGTCTTAAAGTAACATGTCTACTCGTCACTAGCTGCCGCTGCTCTCTATACAAGAAATACCCTGAGAGCGGGACAGCATTTCATGCCGGCACACCGCCTGCAACTTTAAAAGGCGCAGGTTCGGCCGCACATGGAATACTGTTCTCATCTCTGGGCAAGGGCTCCCCAGTACCAGCTCCTTCCACTTGACCGCATCCAGCGCAGAGCGGCTCGAATCGTCGACGACCGAGTGCTTTCCGATCGGCTCGATTCACTGGCATTGCGAAGAGACGTTGCATCTCTTTGCATTTTCTTTCGCATATACCATGGAGAGTGCTCTGAGGAATTGTTCGGATTAATCCCAGCCGCCAAATTTCGTGAACGCACTACGCGGCAAACGTCCCGATACCATCCACACCATCTGGATGCTTGGCGGTCCACCACTGTACGTTTCAAAAGGAGTTTTCTTCCGCGTACAACCATTCTGTGGAATAGTTTACCACCGGTGATTTTTCCGGACCGATACGACCTGGGGACCTTCAAGAAAAGAGCTTACTCTTTTCTAAAGGGCCGGCAACGCACCTGCAAGTCCCCTGGTGTTGCGGTTGATCATGGGCGGCGGTAATCACTTAACATGAGGTAAGCCGCATGCTCGTTTGCCCCCCTCTTCTATAAAAAAAAAATATTACAAGCACAAATTTACACTGGTCATTAGTCCCTAAACTAGGATATTCTACCTGTATTTCAGGACGCGAGGGCGTCGAGGGCGCCTCTGTGACGACATCTGCGACGTTGCATCACCAAATCGTCTCTGATCCGTCTTCCGCTAGCGTTGACTTCGGTTAAGGACACCCTACGTGTCTTCCTTCAGTAAAATCGGCATGATTTTATCCCACTTCTGACATCAATTGTTACGAGCTTAGGGTTCGTGACAATAAAAACTGCCAATTGAATTGACACTTTAATTACTGAACACCAATTAAAACTTAAATCACACTAATTCACACTTAACACTTTAGTTCACTCCGAAAGCTTCGCTCATATCGCCAATTCAATATTACTCCGGTGGCGGACTTATTCACAGATACATCCAGAATATTCCAGCAAATACCGGCCCCCGATCGACCAGGTGCAGAAAGTTCGAGTGTGGGGCTTTCCAGAAAGCTTAGTTCTTCTATTCGATACTAGATGGCGCTGTTGGTTGAAAGTTCAGTCATGGCATTTAGAAATCTCTCTTCGCTCTGTTCCCCGACACTAGATGGTGCTAGTGCCAGGTACCAGACATCAACTTAGGCGCGCAGCAATAATTTGGTGAAATTTTTAGCGTTTTGCATTTGAAATTAGCGGTAAGTTCCAGGGATGGCCTACAGGGTCAACCATTTTTTTTTGTTTTGTAATTAGTAATAAAATACGTATACAGTAATATTTCTCATTAACATGGAAGGTATGTTACAGTTAAAAGTATTTAGATACTTAACAAATTAACATATCGAGATAATAATAATATATTATCACTAAAAATCCCAATAATCAATTAATCGATCAAATATTATTGCTGGTGTATTATATCAAGTGACTTGGCATTTATGTAATAAGTGATGGTTGTATATCAGTATTGTATACTATATTTTTGTTCAGATATAATTATTTATAAAAACATAACATTTATATAAAATTAATAAACAACTTCCTTAAATATATTATTAAGATGATGACTATTCTAAAATATAAAACGCTCCATGGGCCTCAATGTTAACACGAGCAGACGCTGTTTGAGATTTTGTGTAACATAAGCTGCTACTCCAGATAATCTGTAATGAATAAATGTGCAACGAATCAACTATACCAAAATAATACCATATAAATGTTGTAATGAGCAATAAGCATACTGATATCGTAGGTTAGTTTCGGATCCACCAAACATTTTGAAGATTTAAGTTCAAATGAATAGGAAGTTCTTCCAACTTACACATTTTAACCATACGTTGACTACGTCTGTATAATTATGTAGCAAAATAAAAATAGTTAAACCAAAAATAGATATATTTTTGATAGAATTTTGGTGAAAGTGTGTGCAAAATTAATAAATACACACTCCAGCTACAGTGTTTTATACAGAGTTTGTTCTCCTTATCTCTACACTCCATACTAGCCGCCATTGCAGTACATCAATCCTTTCTTTATGGAGTGTAGAAGTAAGGAGTACCAACTCCCATAGGAGAATAGTTGAAAAAGTGTCCATCTGTAAGCAGTAAATACAAGTTCAAAATTTGTAATTAAAAGTTATTTATTTAAACAGCAGGCAATTTCATAATATGTTAATGAAAAATAAAAATAAAATTGGAAATATCAGTGCCATAGGCTTCTATTCCGGTCACCTGTTACAACCTATTTTTTTTCCAGACAGTAAAAAAATCATCCAGTACATAAATATAAAAGATAATTATCCTTTAATTTTCTAAGAAAGGTACATGCCAATATAAATAGGTAAGTTATTTATTGCAGGAGCTTGAGAAATTTGTTTGATTTTATTTTTGGTCTAGTAAAGTATGTATATCTAGGTTTGAATTTTTTTATTATAATATATTGAGCAAATATAATCACGAGTCAAAAGTGAGTTTACTGCGTAATTGTAATTTCTAGAGTTGGGGGTAAATAATTGGGTATGTCTTATAAGTTTCTTAGGTACCTACGTTAATGTTTACTGCAGATAGTAAAACCGGAGAATCTAGGTAGCTATTGTCTATATTAAGGCCATGTATTCCTGCAAAAGTAGGTATTTAGCGCTGTCCCGGCCGCGCACGAATTATTTCGCGCGGACTCCAAGGCAGTGAACTTGTATGACCCAACCAGCAACACAGTATAAAAATAAGAAGTAGGACTTTTTTATTTGACTTTACAAATGCATTTTTTATGATAAAACTTTCTTTTATTATAGCGATAAATTAGAGTTACATTATAAAAAGAAAATTAACAACCAGTTCGCTTTTGATAGGTATGGAAACTGTATGAGTAGAGAACTGTTTTTAAGTTTCATGTGAACACACACAACGCTAGGGGAGAAAGTCAAACTTACAGTGAAATTCATTATAACTATTAAAACCAGAGGATTTATATTTATAGCACGCAATATTTAGTCTGTGACAACAATTATATGAACTCGTCAAGAACTGATTTATTGGTGCACGGAGAAAACTGACACGGGTCCATCGTCCATAAGCGCCAGCGCGCGACTTGTACATATTTATTTATCTATGGCGACTGGTCAGGCTTGCCGAGCCGCCGCGCTCGCGCTTTTAGGAGGTATCTAAATATAGTAATTAACACAATATTTTTATCAAGTCAAACTCTGCGAATTTGTCTGTAAAAATTAAGTGGCTTTATTTGAATACAAAATTTAAGTGTAAAATGTTAGTAGTTTAGTCATAATATTGAAAAAACAATACAAAAAAGGGGTCACTTCGGGATTTTTTTTATCGAGTGAAGTTCTTTAGATTTTGTAACTGAATGCGATTTTGACTAGACTAGATCCTTAACTATTAGTATATATTTTTATCATAACTTAAAACACTAATTTCTATGCCTCAGATGGTTTAAGAGAACTCAAAAGCGCGGTCTCTGCGAATTACCTAGCCTTAAACACCAACATCATATCTTACGTCTATTTTCTATGTACGTATAATATAGTAAGTATAATAATAATTATATAATTTAGATTTTTAATAGAATTTTTATTGAAAAAACAATACAAAAAGGGGTCACTTCGGGATTTTTTTATCGAGTGAAGTTCTTTAGATTTTGTAACTGAATGCGATTTTGACTAGACTAGATCCTTAACTAATAGTATATATTTTTATCATAACTTAAAACACTAATTTCTATGCCTCAGATGGTTTAAGAGAACTCAAAAGCGCGGTCTCTGCGAATTACCTAGCCTTAAACACCAACATCATATCTTACGTCTATTTTCTATGTACGTATAATATAGTAAGTATAATAATAATTATATAATTTAGATTTTTAATAGAATTTAGAATCTCTATGACACGCGATCGTTACAAACTAGTAAAACAATAATAATGTCCTCCAGGCCGAATTTCGGTCACGGCGGCCAGCCTCAACGGAGTCTAGCGAGAGGTAATCCTCTCCTGCGCCGATTATAATTAATGTCCAAGTGTATGCGCAATCACAGGTGCACTCTCTATTCCCTTACTCTCATAATCCGATGGGACGGTAAGCCGACACGACCGGAGAGAGATTAGGCGCAGGACCAAGGGCTTTACGTGCTTTCCGAGGCACAGGGGTGAGACACCACAAACTTCCTTACTCCGGGCAGCTGCTGAGAATTTCTTGACGGAAAAACTCATTAAATAATTTTATGGCCTGACCCGGGATTCGAACCCAGGACCTTGTGATCAGTAGTTGCACTACTACAACCACTAGACTCACATCATAGTTAACGAGGTCAACGAGGCAGTCATAGAGCAGTAAGTATAATATAGTATATACGCATGAATGCTATAATTCAAATGTATTATAAACTTTGTCTGCATTCTATTAATTTTTCGTTTATGCGTAATATAATAGGTAGAACAAATACTACTAGCGTAATAAACACTGATGCAGTTTATGTCCGAAAAATGTTTACAAGTACGTAAAACAAACATTTGACTTTTTAAGCTTTTTCTACTATTGTATTTACATGTTTTGTCACAGCCAGCTTCATGTCAAGGGTACCAATTAGTATTTTATTCATTTATTTCATCTTTTTTACACACATTATAATGAGTGATATAAAATGTCGACTTATTGTCTTATGGCATTCTCTACCAGTTAACGCTGGACGATTTGAGAAACTGTGGCAGGTATAAAGATTTTACTAAATAAAATAAGTAATATAGATATAAGATACAATAAAAAAATTAAAGTTATTTGAATACAGAGAAATTGGTTTTATTTTCTTTGTAACGGACAAATAAATATTTTGTTTGAATTTTTACTTTGTGATATTTTTTTTGTTGTTTGCTTTTTCATCAGTTTTACATTACTTAGGTGCGACCTAAGTAATGTAAAGCTGATGAAAAAGCGTTGCCAAATTTGGCAAACCGAATTTTTCTTATGGGTTTTATGATATATTTTAACTTTACAGCACGATCGATCTGAATTACAAAATCCATCCAAATTGAAACGAAATTTAGCAAAATTGATTCTAAACCAAACGTTTTTAAGTTCCATTTCTGAACACTTCGCCTGTATCCCTTCGTTTGTATCCAAAATTAATATTTATTGAAAACGTTAAGCAATGTAATTAAAACGCTGAATTTAATTGAACCATAGATAAAACGAGTATATCGATAAGGCTGTTCTTTTCCACAATTATCATCACTAGGATTGTCTATGGTATATAAAAAGCCGTAGACAGAGAATCCTATTCTCTGTCTACGTAAAAAGCTAAAAAAACGTCTACAACCATGGAGGTTTAAGAACAGGAGAACGATCGCTGTAGAAAATAGTGTCCCAGAAATATGGACAAAATAAGTGAGGCGCTGCGATCGCTAAGTCACCTCAATAAAAGCGGGCTGTTGTGCGCTAGTTTGAAATGATTATAATATCAATTAAATTAAAAAAAGAAAGTATCGAAGTTACCATTATTTATTAATAAATTATTACAAATATGAATTATAAATTATTATTGATTTATAATTATTATTTTATATTATTTCACCGTTTTTTAATGTTTCTTTTTGTATCAATAATTAAAAAATTACTTCGCAGAAACTACTTACCGACGGCAGCGCGGCTTAAATCCTACAAATTTTCAAGGATAGGTAAGCTATGCTTTAGCACGTAGCGATCGTTTTCCTGTTCTCTAAACTCCATTTCTACAACCTTGTAAACACGGAGGTTAGAGAAAAGGAGAACGAGCGCTGTAGAAAATAATGTCCCTTAAATATGGACAAAATAAGTGAGGTGCTGTGATCGCTAAGTTGTCTCAATGAAAGCGAGCTGTTGTGCGCTAGTTTAAAATGATTATAATATTTATATGTATGATTTTAATATCATTCAAAGAAAAAAAAGAAAATAACGAAGTTATGTTTTTTATAATTATAATTATTATAAATTATTGCAAATATAAATTACTAATTATTATTTGATTTATTACTATTATTATTTTTATATATTTCACCATTTTTTAGTGTTTCTTATTGTCACTAATTAAAAAATTACTTCGCAGATACTACATTTTTTTACATTATACATTACATTTTTACATTTATACGTTCTCCTGTTCTCTAACCTCCGTGCTCCTTTACAAGCATGGAGGTTAGAAAACAGGAGAACGATCGCTACGTACTAAAGCATAGCCCGCCTGTCCATGAAAATTTGTAGAATTTATAGCCGCGCTGCCGTCGGTAAGTACCTAGTATCTGCGAAGTAATTTTTTCGCATCAGGCGTTCTTTCTACCTGCGACCTTTCTACACTTGGCTATGGCCCTTAAGTTTGAGGGAAAATGAAAAAAATAAATAAATAAAAGACATTTGAAATAATAATTTAATACTTTTATACTTACTGGTACTGTACTACCAGAAAACACTGTCAGTATATTGTTCCACTTTTTCAAAGTAGGGCGTTATTCACGTCTAATAAAACACTTGACTGTGAAATGTTTAAAATAAAGATCATAATTTCGTTTCGGACGCCAATTCAAAATATTTATGCTTTTGGGCCATAATTTTAGTCTAGGTTCAGTTAACCTGTTATTTAATAAACATTTGATGATTATCTATTGTCGACGACTTTGGTTGTTAACAGATATGGATAGGAAAGAACATCGATAAGTATTATAGACAAGGAACTCGACAATCCTCAGTAATATAACCAAAACTCAGTAATATAAAGCCAAACATGTTGGTAATTACGATATTAAGATTAGTAACAAACTTTTAAGTACCTATTTTATCAAATAGTTTTAATTTGTTTAATATTCGCTGTAAATTCACATACTTGTGGAATGTTATACTTACCCACAGACCACCCAGCCTACGAGACTTCATCTGCTCATCCAGAACCTATATAGTTGAACACGAACGCTACCCTGTTTAGTAATTAGTAGTGACGAGACAACACCTGTGCGTTGCATCCTTAGCGCTACAGTTTTTTATAATAAAAAAAACAGTAAAACATGCTTACTTGCGCAGTAAAGTGATGTGGTAGGGATAGCAGGAAACATAATTTCAAGAAGGATAAAATCACGTTTCACCGGTAAGTGCAACATTTAATAATCTTAAAATACTAAAAACGTGTGGGTTCAACTAGTTCTGGTCGTAGTTCTGAGGCTGTCTTTGTCAAGCACGCAGTATTATAGTAGCGTCTCTGTCTATCAATTAGAGGGGCTGCAGGCGGCACGTGTAAGTAGAGATGCCCAAAAAAGTATCGATGCAAGTTTATCGACTATTTATTGTGTTATTATTTTTTGTGTAGACGAACAATCATTCTATTATATTTGTGTATTAATCTATTTGTAATTATAATTTGAAATTGAAATTACAGTTTTACAAACCCGAATTAAAAGTTAAAGTTACAGCCTATATACGTCCCACTGCTGGGCTCAGGCCTCCCCTCATTTCTGAGAGGGTTTAGGGCAAGGAAGTGTCCGCCGCGCTGCCCAAATGCGTGTTGACGAACTTCACATGTCTTCGAAATATTTTTTTTTCTTATTCCTCAGACATGCAGGTTTCCTCACGATGTTTTCCTTCACCGCCGAGCACGTGGTAAATCAGCACTTAAAATTGCAATTAACAATTTCATTGGTGCCGGCGGGGATCGAACCCGGGTTACTCGCGTTCTGTTATATTTACAGCGAGCGTTAACCACTGAGCTACCACGGCTCCCCGAATTAATTAACAAAAAATATAGGTAATTTTCGTTTACATTTTTATATTACCTACGTTAATTTTACCTAATGTAGAAATTTTCACCGAACTGTCGCGGCCGAGGCCGAAGCAAAGTTATGGTTTTCTAGAGTATGTATTATGTTTGTGTATTTCTTAGGAACTTTCCGCTGTTAACGGATTTATGGTAAGCAATTAGCGTTGTAAATGACATGTAAAATACGTGTATATATTTTAAAGAACTTTACATGTATTTAACGGTGTATTTTACGCATCATTCATTTGTTTATAATTACTTTACGTTTTCATAGTCTCCCATATTTACGCGTACGATATATGGATGCGACACGTCTCTAAGTTACGTCACCCGCGCCGCCCGCACACCTTTCTTTCTTCTAACCTTAACCGACTAATTTAATTAGAGAATCGTAATGCTTTCATGACTCGTAGGCTCGGAAGTCTGTGTACTTACCACTTTCCTTTTGGTAATGCGTTTTACAACTTACGCACACTCACATTATTATTAAAAATAATTTATTGTGTATTATGTAACTAAAATTATTTACAATCAATCTATATAAAATACTATGGTTTTTTAGTTTAAAAGCTTAAAATACAGAGATATTATTTAAATAAGACGACAAACTTTGGCATATTATGTCAATTTTAGTTCTCGGGCCGGAATATGGTGGCGCTTCAAATCGACACAGACATTTTGTATGGTTTGTATCATGGTGTTTAGAGAACAGGAGAACGATCGCCGTAGAAAATAGTGTCCCAGAAATATGGACACCATAAGTGAGGCGCTGCGATCGCTAAGTTCGTTCAATAAAAGTCATTTTCAGTCTATTTTTCCGATCAGATGCTAAACCACTTGCACATCCACGCACAATAAAATATTTCTCCATTTTTTATAATGTTTCTTTTTGTAAAAAAATTACAAAATCACGGAGCAGGAAAATTTTCTCACCAACGCCGCGAAGAAAATTTGTACATTATTCAACTAACTTCATCAACTTGTACTCATAAATAGCTAACTTCGCAGTCACTACTCACCGACGACAGCGCTGCTATAAATTCTACAATTTTCAAGGACAGGTGGGCTATGCTTTAGTACGTAGCGATGGTTCTCCTGTTCTTTAACCTCCATGGTTTGTATGGTCCAGTGTACTTGTATGTATATACTAGCGGTGGGTAGTAGCGGCTTTTTTGAGTAACGAAACGAAACTATCTATCGAATATCAATAGCAGCTTTTGAAACACTCTATTTTAATAGCGGCTTCAATAGGGTGTTTCACGACGTGTTTAATTGAAAAACATTGCGAATGAAACGATGTCCGTGTCACGAGAAAATTGTTTGTTACCGTTTCGTATAGAATTAGACATGGTGTTAATGTTTAAATTTATTTATTTGTTTAATCATTTCGCACGGTTTGATAAAAATTTCAAGTGAAAAGATTTAACGGCAAACGATTTATTTAATAATTATTATTATGATAAATTCACCGACAAGTTCAGCATAAAATATTGAATATAAGTTTTATTTTATAGCAAATAATTATTACAATGCTTATTTTTAGACATCTCAAGCCTACATTTTTATGTAATAAATCAAATGAATACATGTATTGATGTTTTTATAGAATATTGGCCTTCATGGTTGTAGTATCTTTTGTAAAAAAGTCCCAAAGTACACTGGCTTCGAGATACTTTTGAATACTATCACATAAAGTTTTAGTATTATTTTTACACTTAGTTACTTACACTAATTACTGTACAATTATTATTATTAATACTAATATATACAATTGTATTTAGTTCTTATTTTACTAAAGATATTATTATGATTGCACGAAAAGAAAACAAAAACATTAACAAACGCGCCTAAAAAGTAAAAACAAACCGTGTCATTAAACTTATACACAAGACTAATTTAAACCGGGCCAAGGCCACTTAAATTATGGAATTTGAACTATTTTTTGTTAAAAACATGCACACTTACTTTCTCATTTCTAATATCGCATCTATACGAAGGGAATAGAGTCATAGGTCAAATGCAAAAGCACCCGCGCTCACTCGACATTCGACGACGATTGGTACTTGTACCACAGCGTAAAGAGTCGGTTTTCTATGGTCGGTTTCTTTACTCATGTGCTTCTACTTCAACAGCCGAAGCCGTCGCCGATGCGTCGCGAAAATAGCCGAATAAACGTTTTGTTATTGTTACTGATCGCTCGTTCGTGATTCGTGAATCGTGTTACTGAGTAAAACATCTACTGCAATAGATAGTTTCGTTGCACTGCAATAACCCGCTACCCTCTATTGTGTGAGTAGATAGTTTCAGTAATTAGTTACGTTTTGTAACGACCACTCCTAGTATATACAGAAGTCAGTGGTGGTGCTACAATATTAGCAAGGTAAACTTTAAATTATTTGTTATTTTGTAATGCATTTAAATTATAATAATTCAAATATATATTTTATAATGAATTTAAAGTAAATTAATTAAATTTTTAAATTAATACATTTTTGTTCAAAATTGGAAAACAAAAGTTCATCAAACTCAAAATAATAAACAAATTCACAAGTACCAATTTATGGGTGAAAAATTATTAGAATAAATCATAAAAACCTTTGAAAATTTTTTTTGGCTTAAAGAAATAATAAGTCTTTTAAAAATATTAATTATTGAACTCGGCACACTTCAATCTATCGTACATATATGCTAGCGCCATTCTGAAAGGTTTTTAAATTGTAAAGGCGGCTACTCACTTTCCTGCCGCATGGGAAATCTAGGGTGTACAGTACGGACGGATAATATAGAGCATAGCGCCATATTATAGCGTGCTATCTCTCCATAACACATAGCGCGTGCTATGTAAGTAGTCGCCATGGCGCTAATAATAACTATTAATATCTAGCGGGCTAGCGGCTAATGGTGGTTAATAAAGCGCATAGCGCCATATTATAGCGCACTATCTCTCCATAACACATAGCGCGTGCTAGTATATAATTGATCGAAGGTGCTATGTAAGTAGTCGCCATGACGCTATTGCGCTATGGCGCTTTTAAGTATTCTTATCTAGCGGCAACTAGTTCTAGCAGCAGCGCTGTTTTGAGAGGATGTGTGACGCAAATTTGATCTAGTAGCACACTATTCATCGCGCGCGACCCAATTTAGTGTTAGACGTTGTTTGGTTAGTGTATACTGTATATTTATAAGTGATCGATGGACACGGTTATCTGCTGTAAAAGAAGCCTAACTAATGTTTTTAAATGTAAATAAAATATGGATAAAAAAATGTATAATAGTGTATGTAAATAGTTGATTTTTATAAATACAATCAATAAACTTTTAAATACAAAGTTATTTGATTTATAATTTATATAAAGGTTAAAATAAAGTTGACATCAATTATAATAAAAAATAATTTTTTGATTTCATTTCGAAAAGTACATGCTTTAAAAATATTTTTAGGATTATAGAGTCGTAAGACTGAAAAGTATGAAATAGCGTTCATTGGTTTTTCTTTAGCGCTTTATTTTATTTTCGTCTAAAATGCGACTTATGACGAAATAATGTTCTTATATAGCACGCGGTCTATCCAATGAACGACATGTAATGTAACGTGCTAAGAGATATAGAGTGCTGTAAAACTTAACGCGCTTGCCGGCCTCCTACACGCTTTCTTATAAATAGCGCGCTATAACATAGCGTATTTAATAGCGCGCTAGAAATTTATAGTTTATAGTCTGTAGCGTGCTATTGATTTAGAGTCGTT
The DNA here is from genome assembly GCA_907164705.1 of Parnassius apollo. Taxonomy (NCBI): domain Eukaryota; kingdom Metazoa; phylum Arthropoda; class Insecta; order Lepidoptera; family Papilionidae; genus Parnassius; species Parnassius apollo. The sequence goes on along the minus strand of CAJQZP010000885.1, from coordinate 579,261 downwards.
TTGAACAACTTTACTAGCGGCAACCGGCAACTAGTTCTCTAGTATATATACAGTAATCTATGTAGTTCTAGCAGCAGCGCTGCTGGGAGAGGACGTGTGACGCTAATTTGATCTAGTAGCACGATATTCATCGCGCGCGACCTAATTTAGTGTTAGACGTTGTTTAGTTAGTGTATACTGTATATTTATAAGTGATCGAAGGACACAGTTATCTGCTATAAAAGAAGCCTAACTAATGTTTTTAAATGTAAATAAAATGTATCTATATGTAATAGGTTATTCTGTATGTAATAGGTTATTTATAGATACAAAAGTGTATATAATAGTGTATGTAAATAGTGCATTTTTATAAATACAATCAATAAACTTTTAAATACACCTTTATTTGATTTATAATTTATATTAAGGTTAAAATAACATTTACATCAATTATAAAAAAAATTGTTTTTATTTCGTTTTAAAAGTACATGCCTTAAAAATACTTTTAGGATTGTAGAAAGTCGTAAGCCCGAAAAGTATGAAAAACGTTCGTTGGTTTTTCTTTTCTGCTTTATTTTATTTTAGTCTAAAATGCGACTTATTACAAAATAATGTTTATCCAATGAACGACATGTAATGTAACGTGCGTACTGCGAAACTTTCTTTCGCTTTCTTATAAATAACGCGCTATAACATAGCGTATTTAATAGCGCGCTAGAAGTTTATAGTTTATAGTCTGTAGCGTGCTATTGATTTAATAATAATAATAATAATGTCCTCCAGACCGAATTTCGTTTATGGCGGCCTGCCTCAACGGAAGCTAGCCATCGGTGCAGGACAGGATTATAGTGCCCAAGTGCACAGGCACAAGCACAGGTGCACTCTCTATTTCCTCACTCGCGTAATCTGATGGGACGGTACACCGACACGACCGGGAGAGAGATCAGGCGCAGGACCAACGGCTTTACGTGCTTTCCGAGGCAAGGGTGGTGAGACACCGCCAACTTCCTGACTCCCGGCAGCTACTGAGAATTTCTCGACAGAAAAACTCAATAATTTGATTTTTGGCCCAACCCAGGATTCGAACCCAGGACCTCAGGATCAGCAGTTTCACTACTACATCCACTAGACCAACGATGCAGTCAACTATTGATTTATAGTCGTTTTGAACAACTTTAGTGTACAGCGATCGGGACGATATCAGAACTGTCTCTACACACATGCCTGCCATTTAGTATGAGAGTGTACATCTCTCTGGACACACGCGTTGAGAATGGCTCCAGTTTTATCGCAATATCAATGTATATAGCCTTGGCTCTTTTTAATCTATCTATATAAAACACATAAAAATGTTTTTACATATTATGTCTGTTATAGACTTTGAAACCATCCAACCGATATGCCCCAAAACGGTTTCATTAGAAAGGCAGTAATGCGAAGATGCTCTTAGACCACCAAGAATACATTAGGCACTATATAAAAAAATTGATAAATAAACAAAATTTCCTTTTTTTTTTAATTAATCTACGAATTGTATTTCTTTTTATAGCGTACACGCCAGGTATCCACTAGTATAGAATAAGGATGACAAACGAACACACAGTTCACTCGATGGTGTGAAGTGGATACTGTGGCCCATAGACTACAAATTAATTAATAATTACTAACAAAATATAGTACTTATAAGCTGCAGCGTGACTCTTTTACCTCTATCCTCGAAATGACAACCACGACCTTTTCAGCCGCCATGGCGGCTTCTTTCTGATATGTTAGTTATATCCTATACCGCAAACGAGCAATTCTTGTATATATATATATATATTTTATCTGAATCTCGGAAACGGCTCCAACGATTTTCATAAAATTTTGTGTGCAGAGAGTTTCGGGGGCAATAAATCGATCTAGCTAGGATTTATTTTTAGAAAATGTCTTTTTGTTCGTGTTTTTAGGCAATGAAAAACTGTTACAATATCGTTAGAATAAGAATGTAAATTTTGACATTTTGTTAACCATTACAAATAGCTTAATTGGTGTATTGGGCGATCACAAAATCGTAATAACGTGGTTCGAGCCCAGACCGACCGACCGACTTTTTTTTAATTATTTTTTCATTTCCTTTCTTTTTTGAGAAAATCTCATTTTCGAGCCCTTTTTTTAGTATTTTTTAAAAACACGAAAATTTAAATTAAACTAATTGCACTCATGATTTTTTATTCGAATAACCAGTTCAGTTTTTTTTCTAAGACCAAAAAATATTATTCGTATTTCATCAGTATGTAATTTGTATCTAAATATAATTTCCAAAAAACACGAATTAAAAAAAATCGAGCGAAAAATACTGAGCAAAGCTCGGTCAACCGGATACTTTTTATATTATATCAATTAGATAAGAAATTAATAAACCAAACTACGGATATTTCTAAAGGTAGAAATATGATAAAAAAAATGTTAGAAACACAAAGTAATCCGTAATGTCGTTTAAAAAATATTACAAATTTCAAAACAAATACATTGCTAACTAAGAATTTATGCGTGCGAAGTCGCGAGCACAGCTAGTATATAAATATATATCAATATAAATTACTTTGTATAATTTGCATCCGAAATTGTGCAGTGAATCTTTAAAAATGAGATATTTTGCTGAAATGTTGCTGAAGACGAATGTTCTTATCAAGGATTAGGTAGAGCTAGGTCATAGTGTCTCCTTGTACCCAAAATTGAATCAGTTTTACTTATCAAAATTACCCACTATTTAAACATTAATCCGTCGACAGCCCAGTTCTCGCCAAAACTCACAATTATTAAGATCGTAAAAAACAAGGAGACATAATTGAATTTGGCACATTGGTATTTTGAGCATTTTTTAAAAATCAATTATAACTACCCAGTTTTTTACGAAAAAACAATGTCCTGAAAAAATTCTGTCCAATCGTATTTGTCCATAGTCCATTATTTATCGATATTTGAATGTTGAATTAGTAATAATGATAGTATGGTACAATAAAATCCAAATAAATTGATCACTTTCTTTATTTTTATGTTATCAACAAGAAGTATTGTGTCAATAATAATTATTATAATAATACTTATACTGTATGTACTGCTAATAATTGATAGGCATTACAAATTGTGAAAGTATACAACTTTTTAAGTTACAGTTACGCCTGTTCAAAATTTATTTATTTTTTACATAATTTTCGCACACAAACTAATCTCCCTAATATTATTTCATCACAGACTTATCATGTACTTGTTCATTTCGTTTTCCATACAGAAATATGATAGGGCGGAACATGACCTTAAACTGTGGAGTATAAAAACTGCTACTTTTATACAATGATCCAAAATGCTATAATTTGTAACACACTTATAAACACCAATGAAGTAACATGTCATAAGATACGAAGCCTTAGGCATTTCTTAAATAAGACATCGACTTCAGAATAAGTTAAAAATAACATGATTGAATGTGTTATAATATTTACAAACAATAATTTTTTGCGATATGCATAATATGATTTAATAAATTTTCCTAATTTTTTATTTCACTGTATAAATAAAAACATAAATTGTTTTAAAAATTGCTGAAAATAATTGTACAATAATAAAACATATTTTGGGTAGACAAATATTGGCAAACATAACAAGGAACAAAAAATGTACACACTAAATAATAATAGATAGAAATAATATTTCCTAGTGTAATCTCAAAACATTATAGTGATAAAACGCAACATATTTTCAAGAGCACAACAATATAAAAATTATTACAGTGATGTTTTCAAAATTATAAGTGATGCTGCTGTTACTGGATAGACCAGAGTGGGCTCCAAGATGACCAAATAGACACAAATATAGAACAGATTCAATTATCATGTTGAGGAAATTAATATGATGGAACTTAATTGTAACAATACACATTATAATAAATTGAAATTTTGGTTTATCTGCTTAATTATTAGTGAAGTGAGAAGAAATATTTAGAATAAATGGGCTTGAAGTTAAGTTTTGTGTGATGTGTCGTTCAACCCTATGATGGTCATCTCTGTATCACGACAAATTCATCTACCCATGGGTACAGACACGCATGTATACTATTGCACACATAAATCAAATTATACTAACATCCTACATTATATCATGGTAACTACATCTCGTTAATTTATTACCTATAATTACACTATCGAGTTGCTGAGTGAAGCACTCTTCAACTATAACTATCTAACCCAAAACCGTTCACCACGTTAAATAGCACCCATGAGAATATCATACATTTAAAGCGATAATTCAATTATTTACACTATGTACACAATTTACAAAGAAATATTTGAGAGTTACTTTACGATCTCTCACTCTTTTCCACTCAAGTGACGTGAAAATATATTGATTATGTAATAATGGCTGCCTAAAATTATACAGTCTCATAAATCGAATATTCCTTGTTTGTTCCTTATGAGATACATTCTTGTTCATTATGATAAATCAGTCAAATCAGATTGGTTTCAAGATCTTGTTTGGATTAATTGCTATCAGAGACACATTTTAAAAGGTGTTGTATTTGGTACTTGATATTATGCATGTTCACATTTTAATTTTAGGACTCAAAATTATTTATTATATTCAAGAAGTTTTTTTTTATAAAAATTATCATGCCAGTAATAATACATACAACTTGACAATAAAAATTTACAATAGTTCACTATTGCTCCTAAAGAATGATATAAATATATTGTATTAGTTTAGGAACTCCTGTTGTGTAAAAATAAAACGATTTTTTATGCGTCAATCTTTTTAAATGAGCAATTCAATGTTTACGAAGATCTTTAAGGATTTCGGTAATACATACTGAACACAAAGTGAGGGGTTAAATTTAATATCAGCTAATTAGTACAGTTTCAATCTTTAGGAGTTGCCTCAGTTTGTCTGTGACTCTAATTAAAGCCACTTTGGAAGCTCGCACATTTACTTTTTCTCCGGCGCACAAAAGTTGATGGCATTGTGCTCTCTCTAGGAACTCCTGAGTCCGAATCTCGCGCAGCAACTCCTTAGGCGATCCCGAGCCGCAGTGTATTTGTTTTAGTAGACTCTCTTTCGATTTTATCTGAAATGAGAAACAAAAAGTGCTTATGTAAATTTCGCTTCCATTACAACGATACTAAAGTCGGCTTATCAAATAGTCGGCCATCGAAAAGTCGTGAGTCGCCGTAGATGTAAAAAAAGACTGACTAGAGGGGCAAAAAATCAAAGGTGAGAAAATTCCAATGTGAAACAACAGCTTAATGCTGCTGTGTTTCGAATGGTGAATGTAGAGAACCAGAGACTCTTTTCTGGAAACAAGGCATTCTATGTAGTCCTCAGGAGTGACAAAGTATTCTGCATTTTTATTCATAATGGAGAATAGTTGCAGATGTGTGCAGGCCACAGCATGCACGTAACATCAGATTGCTCGTTTTTCACCCTTATTCTAAAAAAGAATAAATTGGAAGCTGTGTGTACGAAATGAGCTGTGATTGAAATTGGTGTTGATAACGAGACCATTATTGCGTTTAGATAAGTAAACTAGTGTTTTTTTTTATTCTAATAATATGTTTTTAAATTTTACATAGATAAACACTCACACCTGTCACCCAGAGGGGGAGAAAGAGACTACGGACTTCCATTTGGCACGATCCTGACTTACCTCTTTCGCCTTCTTCATATCCATATACCTACGCATACATGCTCGTCGGTTATGGGTACTCTTAATTTGGCCCATAATCTATATATCGCCAATTTGGTCGATATACTTTCGCTTAGGGCGTCCCTCTCCGACTCTTCCGTTCACTTCTTCAACATAAATTTGCTTTTTCACTTTTTCCTCACTCATTCTTTCTACATGAGTAAACCACCGACGCATTCCTTTCTTAATCCCCGTCACTACATCATCTTGCAAACCACAATCTTCTCTTATCACACCATTTCTCACCCTGTCACTCAGATTCAACCCTAACATACTCCTCATAAAACGCATTTCTGCTGCGTTTAATTTACTCTCGTGCTTCTTCTGCCACACCCAACTTTCACTTCCATACATTAATGCAGGGACTAACTAACACAGCATTGTGAATTGCCATACGTGCCTTTTTTGACATATTCTGACTTTCCACAATAGAGTGTAGAGCCCCATTTACTGTATTTCCTGCGTTCACACGTCGTTCTATATCCTTATCATATCTACCATCCTGCTAAATTTCATTATTTTTAAAATTTATAAGTAATTATTTAATATTAAAGTAAAACAAAAACTGATTTTGTAGTTTGTTGTATATCTAAAAATAGTGATATTTTTAAGGACAATACTCTTTTAGCCTTGATTCGATTTTTAGCATTTTATACTTCATTAGTCATAACTTATGGTTATACATAAGAAGGCAAAGAATACACCATGTAACACATAACCGTGTGATATATTGGTTTTATAATACAAATACAGAAGAAAGTATTCACCTGTAATACGTTAGTGACGTCTTGCAGCAAGCACCACAAGCCATCTGCTGGCTGGCCAGAAGTCGATCGCAGACTGTAAAATGGCGGAAGTGGGGCCTCAGTAGTTTGTATTTCGATAGTTGAATCTGGTGGCGGTGGTGGCGAGGCGGGAGGTGGTGATGACAAGGGATCACAGCCGAGTTCTTCACGATCTAAGGATAAAAATAAATTAATGGTTTTTTTTTCTCTCTTCAGAGTGGATGAAAAACTAGTTTTGTATGATTGTAGAGTGGATGGATGTGAAAATTGATGCAGTTTTATTATTACATGTTGACATAATGATTCTCCTAATTATATCAATACCTGTGACTATGTGGAAAGAGGAGGAGGTGGCTTTTACCATTTAGCAAGGTTATTTTAAATCACTGCATTTTATGCATGTTCGTTATAAAAATACGCATATAAATTTAAATGTGTAATTAATATGTCGTAATGAGGCTGTTTCTCTCACCAATAATGTCAGTGGGAGGGGGGAATCTCCAGGGCTCCACAGCTTGTCCTTGCACATCGGCAATGTGGAGACGTAGCAATACTTCAGCCTGACCTTCAGCTAGTTCTTCGGGCGTTTGTCCAGCATAAGTGCCCAGAAGAGGGTCTGCCCCGTAAGCTAAAAGGAGACGGATGACTTCCACATGAGAGTTCTCGCACGCTTCATGCAGCGGCCTGAAAATAAATAAGATAACATTTTAATTTATAACTACAATAGTTAGAAATTTTATTATAAAATTATATAGTATACACTTTAGTCGCACACCATATTATATTAATTTAAATGCGGATTTTCTAAAATAAGTGTACCTTTTCGCACGGGTACAGCGCGGTGGGTTTCTTACTCCAATTAAGTTTTTAAAAATAAGTAGTGACCTGTCCACACGTTACAACAGCAGTAGAGACTATAATATACAGTATAAATATCTTCGGTGATTTTCGAATTAATTTACATAATATTTTAGCATACATGACCACGTCTGATGCAAAAAATTCTCAGATTCTTATGTATTTAAATTTAATATAAACGTAGTTTATTCAAAAATTACACTGGAATTCCTATCATAAATTTTCCAGCTTATGCGAACAAATCGCTTCACAAACTATATTTTTTTGGCTGATCACAGTTTTGGGTACTCATTTAAATCTAAAATTAAATTTGTTTCGTTTTATATGATTGGCTTAAAGATAAACCTGTAAATTACATAAATGATTCAGATGTATCAAATGATACGTAATTTTTGTTTAAATCTCGCAACCAGGACAAACTGTCCTAGGTGTCTTTTTCGTAGTTAGCGAAAAATATCTACTAAAGCCACTGATTTACACAAATCATTAATACGCATTATTTAAAAATAATAATGTAAAAATCTTAATTAAATTAATAATTGCTATTAATAGATAATAATAGATACCTTATGCCTCCTTGAGCAGCCGCGGATACATTGGCTCCATATTGAAGTAGTAAACGAGCAATCCGGACATGACCTTTAGCAGCGGCGACGTGTAATGGCGTAAAACCAGCATTGTCTTTCGCTGACGGATCCGCTTCCATTTTCTCTAAGCAGTATGCAACACAATCCTGAAATTTTAATTTCAATTTAACAACCTTTAATTTCCTAAGTAGAGTTTCTCTTAGGTAAAAATTGTTATACTTACAGTAAATCCAAGTCTGGCGGCTCTATGCAAGTGTGTTTCTCCAATACTTTTATTGATAAACCAACTTTTAACCTCTTTTTGTATATCATGGACGGACTCTGGACTTGGCTTCGGTGCCGGCCGACGAATTTTATTGCAATTATTGTCTTCTTTTTTTATCATTTTCTTCTTTTTCCTTATGTAATCAAATCCTGAGCTAAATTTTCTTCTTCCAAATAAGCGCTTGAATCTTCTTTTCGTATTAACTTCAGCTGTCCCTGGTGAAGTACCTTGTTGTTCCTTTGCTTCTTTGTCACCCGGCGCGGGACTCTTTTCTTTCTTCACCTTATTGGTGGAAGTCTCTTTTCGTTTCGTATTAAAAGTTTTCATTAAATTATTTCTCTTTTTTAATCGAAGCATTCGTCCTTTAGCGTCATTACGCTTTAGAGATTTAGTACTTCTTAATCCATCTCGAATGGTGCTGGACCTGCGTTTAAGTTTATCTTTTGCAATTTTCCTCGACTTAAATTTTGGGTTCTGCTCCGGTTCTTTCTTCACTTCGACTATTCTTTCTTCTTCTTTTTCATGAATTTCTTCATCTCTGCAAGATGAAGGTGGAGCTGATGCTGGCCTTTCATCCCCAAACACTTCTTTCATAGTCGCTCTTTGTTTTAAAACTCTACTTTCAGTTCTTGTTCTGGATTTTAACACAACTGGGGCAAATTCTTCCGTAGCACCTATTAACCCTTGCGTGTTCTCGATAAAAGCATTTCGAAAAGCGGTAACTGTCTCTTTTCTAAAGGCTCCTAAATAAAATATATCTTCCATTAATTTTTCTTTTTTAGCAATTAGGCTCCCTTTATTACCGTTTTTCACAAGACCTAAGCTTGGGGTAGGCAATAGTTCAGAAACATTAGTATTTTTTTGTATGATCTTGGGAGTTTTCTCATCTTTATCTTTAGATTTCTTTTTTGAGTCATCTTTCTTTCCACATTTTTGTATGAGAACATCTACGATGGTACTAGATTTCTTCTTAACTTTGGTGGCAGAGAAAACTGTAGATGTTGATGCTTCTGAGTCGTACTGAAGCCGATTTGGTACTGAGCAACTGGAATTTGAATCTAAATCACTATCTAAGTTCATCTTATCGGGTCGTCTTGCGTATAGATCATCAGTAGCTGCGGATTGGGCCGAGGATGGAGCGGGTGATAGTGGAACAGGATCCAAGTCAGGAAGGGAAGTTGAACCCCTTGTAAATAATGTTCCAGGCCCCTTTACAAATGGTCCACCTGATCGTCCACGAGGAATTGCTATTAATCTTGTAGGCATACGTAGAGATCTTTTATATCTGTATAACTCCTCTTCCCACCCTGGGTGAAAATCTGAACCATCCCCAAAGCCAGGCTTCCGAACCGGTGTTGAGCTATTACTTGCACTACTTGTGTCTTGTTTTTTAGTTGGAGATGATTTCACAGGTGTTTTACTAACTAGTGTAGTCCTATTATCTTCTGATTTCGTGATTTTTCGCATGCGAAGTCTTCTTGCAACACTCATATCATCGTCTTCACTGTCTGAACTTGAGTTTTCATTTCGTTTTTCAGCTTTAATATCGGTAGAAGATGATTTAGCCTTTGATTTCGACATCGATCTATTAGTCTTTCCCTTACTTTGTTTATCCAATTTATCCTTAGGAGCTGTCTCTGTAGATTTTCTGCTATTAACGCTCATACGTTCATCACAGCATTCTAACTTAACGTACGCAGATTTTTCTGATAAATCCTTGAGCATCTGATAATTAAGCTCCCTTTGCACCTTCTCTTTCAGTATCTTACTTTTTATTAATGGTTCATCATCATCTGTCGATTCTACTTCTTCTTTAATAACCGTTTTAATTGCTTCGTTGTCGTTTTTGTTTAATATCCCAGACGAAGTTGGTATAGGTTCTTTCCTTTCACTTTTAGTCTTACTCTTTGGTTTAGATCTGTTTGGTTTTTCATTTTCTTTTTCACTCCTTTTTTCTTTGCATGCATTATTTGTATTATTTTCATCTCTTACAATTTGTAGATCAACAGTCTCCTCGTCAAGATTTAAATTAGTTGTTTCAGTCTCCGTTTTTTCAACGTCATCAATAGGTTCTTGCTTAATTTCAACATTAGACGTTGAGTTAAATGAAATTTTGTTAACAGAACACTCATCTGATTCAAGTTTTGAGCATTTCTGTACTCTCATTTCGTTTTCTAGATCTAGCGTATCATTACGTTTTCTAAGGGATTTTTTTCTCAGACAACCGGTTTTTAGTTGCTCCATAAAATTGTCACAAGCATTGGCCCAATCTAAATCTTCTGGAGGTGAATCTTCTAACGGTGTTAAGTTGTCGGAAGCTAATTTTTCTAAAATGTTTTCAGTTTTTATAGGTGCTATAGCATCTTTTTCAATCTCATCAATATTCATGGGTTCTGATTTAACATCGGTGATATATTCATCAATAGGTTTTTCATTTTTAATGACAGATTCTAAGCGTAAGTTGTCCTCTCTTATTTGATTAAAAAGATGTTGCTTTTGAGATTTTGGAAGTAACTTTACCTTGTCAGAATCTGAAAGTGCGATTTCTGAACCCTTATCATGTTTTGAATTATCTTGAGATGGTGGCATTACTTTCAACTCTGCCTTAGTTCTAATTCTGGACGCAACATCGTTTTCTGGAGATTTGCTTTTTGGATCTGTGTTATCGCATTTTTGATAATCTGAATCACGGGCTATAGAATCCACAGCTTTGGGCATTTGAATATGGTTACTTAACGTGGGAATGGTTGAATTTCGTAAAATTTTGGCATTTGTTTTATGTAGTGGTTCAATTTCACCGTCTTTAGTTAAATCAGTTATTTCAATGACGGAATCATCTACGTCATCAATAACTATAAGATCTGGTATCTGCCGCGCTGGCTCAGCGTAACCCGTTTGCTTAATCTCTAGACTATTACGCAATATGCTTAAAACGCTCTTATTAGCAGGACCATTTTGTGGATCTATATGATTTGGATGCATTTCTCTATGGCTCGGAATTTTTTGAATCACATGACGGCTACTAGACGGAACTCTATCGTGATAGTGTGTATGATATTCACTTATTTCACGATTAGTCTTTTCTGGGCATAAACTATGGGCATGTCTTTGACTTGTGTGAGGACGTGGATGATGCTCGCGATACATATTCGACGTAACAACTCTTTTTTGGTCATTCTGATAAGCTTCAAATCTTTTATGACTACTGTAGCTGTATACAGGTCTACTCATCAATTCATGCTGTTCACGAGCTGACTGGCTCATACGTTCTATCCGACTGTCAGAAGACCAAGTCTCGTATCTCACTAATTTTTCGGGAATGTTGCTAACAATAGGTCCAGCTGAACGTTTACGTTCTTCAATAATTATCTGAGGATCTTCACGAATTCTTTCAGCATATCTTTCATCAGGAGCTGGCCTAGTGAGATCAATTCTAGGAACATAATCAGTTCTAGCTTGGACAGGACCATTATATTTACCACGTTCAGAATAAATTTGGTGTCGAGATTCTACTGAATAAGATTCGGAACTCGGTCTTGAGGTTTCGTAAGCTCCGTTGAATCGCATCGATTGAGGGGTGGTAGTATAATTACAATTTGCACTCCTTGATCTGTACTGGGTAAAATCAGGTGCAAAATCCACTTTATGTGATACAACATAGCCTGGTACTGGTGGAGCATGCCGACTACTTGAAGTTGGACGTGTTTGCAATGGAACTGCTTTATTTTCCGAAGATGCCGAATCAATAACATCATCTTGCGTGGTAGAAGAATCAGCTGAATTTTTTACAGTTTTTACTGATAAATCCAGAGGAGATTCTCTTTTTTGTTTAGTTTGGTTCATTTGATTTACTAAAGATGTCACAGAGACTGTCATCCGTGCTTGCTGGTTTGCATATCCTGTTTTTATTGAAGATCTCGAAGGAGAAGTCTGAACGTGGTTTGCTGCTGAATAATCATAATTTGTTTTTGGCGCTGTTGGTCTGTAAGATGTTCTTGGTTGAAGTGTAGAATTATTATGAACTACGGGTAGCGGGGCACTAGGAGCATATCTTACATTTGATGTTGAAGGTGACGAATAATTGTAACCAGATCTAGCATCAACAGACCTACTTTTACTGTGGTAATCTATTCGCGGAGGTAATCGTGTTGTCTCGTTGCTGTGAGACTGGGGAGGAGGATGGGCTCGATCTGGAGGTCTCGCATTATAACTAGTATTCATTACTTCTATTCCACCATGTTTATATTGGTGAAGCGTTTCAGCGCCATGGCTTTGTATAGATTGCGGCATGGTAAGAGAAGGTCTATAGCCAGAATACGCCTGTTGAGGATCATACTTTCGAGGTGGAATTGTAGGATGTCTCTCATAATGACTTGTTCGTGCCATAGACGGTTCACGTCGATGCATCAAGGGCACGTAAGCTTGTGTTGAGCGTCCTTCTAAGACACCAACTCTTTGAGTCGGGGGTGTCGCTTGCGGATGATGTATTGGTGGAACTCTATCATTATGAGGAGGCGGTGGCTGCGTTGGCTGAATCGGATATCGAGACATCGGTGGGCTGTGCGCAACAGATTCACGAAGACGGCTAGCAGTGTGCTGCGGCATTACACTAGACAATCTTGCGTAGGTCTGCGGACTGTTACGTGCTGAAGTAGGCTGAGGTGAAGCAACCGGTGGACCATGTGAACTTCTTCCACCGTCATGTATATTTGAATCATATTGATAGCGAGCGTATGTTTCTGGAGGCCGCGACGCAGAGTACGGATCCGGCGGCCTACTCGGTGCGTACTGATCAGGCGGTCTCGCTGTTGGCGTTTGTACGCGTTGAACGGACGAGCGATATTGCACATGGTGTTCCAACTGGGGCTCAGAAGTGGGCGGTAGCGAAAGTGGCGCGTTAGAAAGAGGCCGCGCAGGTGACGGACAAGGCGCAGCCGGAGCGGGTGCCGGTGATGGCAAAGTGCGTGGTGTGGGCTTGCGGATGATGTGCGATGGTGGAGATAGCGCATCGATTGTCTCTTCATCATCATCCGGGTCAGGCATTTCACGCCGTTTCTCAGCTGCTTCACGCATCACTGTCGCTTTGTGAATTATATGGGGCTCCGGTTCAAGCGGCTCGGAAGGAGGTCTAGGTGGAGGTGCGATTGATGTCGGACCAGGAATGGACGGAGGAGCCGCAGCAGCAGAAGGTGGACGTGACGATGGTGCCGGAGCTCCGGATAAGGCTGGGGCTCCTTCTTCGGGTGGTGGTGCACTCGCTGGCCAAACAGGTTGACCACTGCCCTCGGCCTGCGCCTGTTTAGGTAGCCCCATAAAATATTGGCGCGTCCCTTCCACCACATTATTGAAACCGTAGTCCATACTCTGCTCTTTGTGTCCTCACCGTCTGTAATTAAAAAAAAATAGGTAAATTAAAAAAGTACAACAACAGGGGGTTTACCCCATTGCGGCGAAATTACAATTTTTATTATTAAAAGTTTAGCGGTAAGAAATCGTAAGACGATACGTGTTGAGCGTTGTTGAGCGAAGTTTTTGAAGCTAGGGTCGTTAAACGCTGGTTGCCCTTGAGCGTACTTCGCCCTCACGGCGCCCTTCTATATCTATACGTAGACAGACACGAGTACAGTTAAAAATATTCTAGCAACTCACTCGTGGGCTCTAAAGTTTACTAAACTTGTCCAAAAACAAAAATCAATTAGCGATACTATTTTATCTTTGTTCGACCGACGATAAGTTGGTTAGATAGAAATTAACACCTGTAAACGAATACTAACAGTATGAGCTCAGTTAAGTTTTTCTGTCATAAAGTTTAAAGCGACCAGGATGCATAAGTATACCCGGATATAAGGATACAGCGAGCCCCGGCTAGTAAAGGGCGGAAGCTGTCACCGTGGCGACCGCCCCAATCGATTGCATCCCTAGACCAAGCCTCCCACCGTCGACACTCGACACGTGGGTTTCGATAAACCTTTCATTCTCATCGTACATTAAAACAGATCAAACAGGCTACGACTATCGATCTATAGTTTTAGTTCGTTATATGTTTTTTTTTGTAGCACAATATTTCGAAAGACAAAGTCAAAATCAAATTGCTCTTTAAATTGTATAAAGTTAAGAAAAATGTTTTTTTTTTTTTTTTTACAAAAAATATTAAGTAGACTTGCAACGAATAGTATAGTGGGCCACATACCGAATATTCTGCGGACCTCCTAGCTGAATAGCCGAATACTAGACAAAAGTATTCGGAAATTTCGGAAGGAAGTAAGTATTTATTCACAGCGTCTAGTAATATTATAATATAAACTGGGATTGTTTACTAGAAGAAAAGGAGTAAACGAGTAAAAATTAGTCTTTTTGCACTATAATCTTGAACTTTATTAATATTATTTAAGTGCATAGACATTTATCTGCAAATTTTTTTTTATACAAGAAGTTATTAATATTCCAGGCCGTTTGACTCTCGTTTCCCCTCGTATTAAAGAAATAACACTAATTCTCTTAATCTATGGTTGTAAATATGGTGGTTATATTTACTACGCATACGGTTAAAGAATGGGATTAAAAACGGCGTCGCGTATATTCACTCCTCGTTCACACTCTATCGCTATCTATACTCACACCAATCGGTAAAGACTGCAAAAAAATTACATTGCGATATGCGTTTTTATTACGTTCGATAACTACAGGCCAACTTGTCATTGGACTCAATGATATAACAAAATTCCATAGACTATAAAAAAATTCAGTCCGGTTTTGCTCTTTTGTGAGCTACGACGCGTTCTGAGAAATTTCTTTACAATTAATGTTGATTTTCTTTGATTATATTTTTGTATCAAATATTTACATTCCATTGAGACATAAGTTTTTGTTTTAATTTTGGTTTGTATGTCTGCCCGAATTTATCTCCGGAATATCTGAACCATTGTAATAAAACTTTACAAGCAATAAAGAGTAATACCAGAAGTGGAACTAGACTAAATTTTATCCGAAAAGTTTAGAGATTTTATTAATATAGAACTATTGGTAAGATAAAATAGTCTAAATAACGCCATATTTATAGATCCCAGCCAGGGGGAGCTAGAGCGGATCATTAGTTATTATTGTTATTTTAAAATTAATTTACCTACTTGGGTTATTAGTAAAAATTTTACCATCAATAGAAAATTTACAATTAACAGAATAATATAACGTTATAGCCATATACCGTTATTAGCGGGTTTTCACTACTGGTACTGTGTATGTTGACGGTACGGGTTTATTTTGTGATATGGGCTCGATCAGGGGCCATTCTTAATCCCATTCTTTATCCGTACGACTGTATACATAATATATGTATAATATACCGAAAAAATCAAATGAATAACTGATTTTTGAAAGCGAATTTAAACTAATTAATGAAAATTATTATAAGTAAAAACTTATTTAATAAAATTTATTTAAATCTTGAATTCAAAGTTAAACCATATAGCTTCTAAGACTACTTGTGGTTAATTGTATAAATAAAATGTTGTAGTAGTCGTCAAGCGGCAAAACTGCTAAAGATATTATTTAAACACATAGTATCCTATATATGTATTATATACACATTCATTAGACGGCGGATAATAAATATAAATATCAAACAACGGCTGACATGTTGCCAAGCTTTGTCAACAAGTAACATATTAATATAACGCTATGTGTGATGTGAAAGAGCGATTGACGCTCGTTTATTTTATTGCTCTTTTATACTTGTCACTTTGTTGAACAGCAGATAAAATAAATTATGTACCTCATTCCATAAATACTTGGAACGCGGAAGACAAAATAAGTATATTACAGCCGAAACACACAAAGCGTGTGTGGTGTGCTCATCTGACAGCGTGGACTGGTGGTAATACATTTTAACAGTAAAGGAGAGACTGACAGACCAGGAAGTATTTTAAAAATGGGGATTATAAAAGTAAGTGTAAGTGTAATAATGTAACGTTTATAATATCTAAAGAATTTCGAAGAATTCCGTGCCGGTGAGTGTAGATGCTATCCAGGCGAAATCGGGGCGGATCGCTAGTAAACAATATTGTTTAAAATGTAAGGTTTAAAAATATATCGAGAGAACATAATCGAATCAACAATAATAAAAACTACAAAATTAATTGTACGAAAGCCTACAGCAACAGTAATATGTAGCTGTTATAATTTATCAAAACAATTTTACAACATTTAAAATAATCATCTTATAGCAACTCATTATTGAAATTAAAATAAACGGGAAAACTACGTGGGTAGAAGATTAAGTACAATTAATGATGATTGTGATTTGTGACCTTGATAAGAAGTATTTCGATAACGTGACTCATTCATTTGAAATTGCAAGGTTGCGAATTGTGATCGAAAGCTATAGCTCGTGTATATAAGAGTTTGTACGTGTCCTGGAATAAACAATTACTAAAGTGGAACTGCGAGGAGGGAGACGCCATCTACTTTAAAAATTAACAATAAAGTGAAAAATAATCTAGTTATTTAAAATTAATGAAACCACCATTTACTGGACGTCATAAGATCTACAAATTTTGTCATTTATCCCTATGCAATGCCAAGTAGATACAACAAATGAAGGTTTAAATAAAAGACAACATCAGTTACGATGCACACATTATCTAATTGTTTTTGATAATAATATTATGTAAGTTACAATGGTAAGAATCGATTAATTTATGCTGATTAATGATACCGTGGAAACTGGAAATGTATTACTATGGCTTGATTTTAAACTATGTACATAAAAGCCGCTTACGAATGCACTGCCGGTATATAATTGAGTCTTTTTCCTTGTGTTTAAATTTTTAATGTCAAGTTTGCAAATATTATAAACTGTAGCTGCTTTCTTTTTTTAAGGGGTTTTATTTCAATTCCTTGTCACGCTCGACAAATATCAGAACTAAAATAAAAATACTATTGAATCTTTTGTGACATAATTTTACGCATTACAGATTATCCATAAACAAAATTTACTTTACAACTCTCTCCATAATAAAAATTCTACTGAGATGTGGAAGTTCCTTCGTTCTGTCGGTGTGGGCAGGTCTCCGATCCTAGAATACAATGACGTTAAAGTAAAGGATCTAAAGTGAAAAGTGATTGACTTTGCTACTCCTCCTATGACTTTAGATCCTTACATCATCTCCAACACACTACTCGCATTGGCGGGTATACCGAAACCGCACGTTTGCCCTTTTCATCTTTCCCTTGTAACGGAGGAAGATGTCAAAAAATCCATCCTAGCCATCTCTTCAAATGCTGTTGGTATTGATGGTCTATGCGCGAAGATGATTTTGCCAGTTCTACCTTTACTTCTACCAATTCTTACTCACATATTTAATTTTTCTATATCGTCATCATCTTTTCCTTCAGTTTGGAAACAAGCATATATAATTCCTCTGCCTAAGGTTCCTAATCCTTCTTCTTTGTCCCACTTTCGTCCCATATCTATTTTACCCTTTCTTTCTAAAGTTCTGGAACACATCATCCATAGTCAACTCTCTCTCTTCTTATCGTCTAACTCCTTGCTCTCCACTTATCAGTCGGGCTTTCGTCGTGGACACAGCACTGTCACTGCTTTACTTAAAGTAACCGATGATATCCGTTGGGCCATGGACAATAAATCTCTTACACTTTTAGTTTTGCTTGACTTTAGTAGTGCTTTTACTTCAGTAGACTTTGATATTCTTCTCCGGATCCTGGAATCTATAAACATTTCCCCATCTACCATCGCATGGTTTGATTCATATCTTCGTGGTCGATCACATTGTGTCCGTGTTAATGACACTCTTTCCGATTGGTCTGGTATCACTACGGATGTACCTCAGGTGGCCGTTCTTTCTCCCCTTTTATTTTCCATATTTATTAACTCTATTACGAGTGTTATTACATCTAATTACCATCTCTACGTGGATGACTTACAGCTTTATCGTCATTTTCCGGTGGGTGATACAAATAATGCAATTGCAGCCATGATTGCAGATCTGAGCCGCATCTGTGAATGATCTGCATCCTTCGGACTATTAGTAAATCCCACGAAATCTCAGGCCATCATAATAGGCAGTAGGCATTTGCGTAATAGATTAGAATTTTCATCTCTACCTTTTGTTTGTTTTAATGGCGTTCCTATACCCTTTGCCAATACTGTCAAAAACTTAGGCGTCATATTTGATCATCATTTATCATGGTCCAAGCATATCGCTGAGGTTAGACGTAAGGTCCACTTTAGCGTGCATTCGCTTAAATGTCTACAAAATTTCTTACACCTAAAAGCTAATATATCACTCGTGCTTACTCTTATCCAACCTCTCCTTGATTATGCGGATGCATGCTGTTATTTGGATGCTACAGAGGAGCTTCTTAATAAACTTGAGCGCTTGCAAAATCAGTGTATCCGTTTTATATTTGGGCTCAAGAAATTTGACCGTATATCTCAGTTTCGTAAGCAACTCAAGTGACTCCCAATTCGACTTCGAAGGAACACTCGATTGTTATGTCTCCTCTATAACATTTTGCACAACCCTTCCTCTCCCACACACCTCAGAAGCCGATTTTCCTTAACCCATCCTCCGGACAAACCATGCAGATCCCTTGTTAAAACTCTTCTTGACTTTCCCACTCCTTTTCAGTTCACGCGGTAAGATTATGAAACTCACTACCGTCAAATATAAGAAATTCCGAAACTTTGTTGGTATTCAAGAAACGTCTTAGAGATAAGTACTTTGCATCCTGTTAATTTATATATATTATTATATTATATTAGTTTTAGTTTATATATATCATATGTAACTATCGTATTTATTATTATTATGTTGGGTATCTATATAGTTTTCTCATCTGGTTGGGATGTATAAATATATAATTATAAATGAAAATGAAAAGATAAATATACATAAATATCAATAACATAAAATAAATATAAAAGTACATAAATAAATAAAAGCCCAAGATGTCGCCTCAGGTGACCCGAGAGGCTGACTGGGATTAGCCCGTTTGCAGAGACGACTACAGGAATAATTTCGGTCGGCAGACCACCCCACATGTCGGTCACCTCGTGAGCCAGGTCCAGATATTTTGTTTGCTTGTCTGTTTCGGCTTTCACGAGGTTCTCGTCATACGGAATGGTAATGTCGACCAAAAATATCCTTGACTGTGCCCGGTCCATCAGCACAATATCAGGCTTATTCGCAAGAATAGTCCTGTCTGTGATGATGGCCCGGTCCCAATAGAGCCTGGCGCGATCATTTTCGAGCACGGCTTCCGGCAAGTACTTGTAATACGGCAATTTCCGATCCACGAGACCGTATTTCAGAGCGAGCTCCTGGTGTAGAATTCTGGCTACTAGGTTGTGCCTGTGCAAGTACTCAGAGTTAGAAAGCGTCGAACAACCGGAGATAACATGCCTAAGTGACTCACCGGGATGGCGACGAGCTCGACAGATGTCGACGGTGCCATCCTTTAGGATGTATCTCCGATAGTTGTTGGTCTTAATAACCTGATCCTGTATTGCACAGACAAAACCCTCGGTTTCCCCCGAAGAGATCACCAAAGCGTAGCCAGTGGAGGGAGGCTACTGTGTCTACGAAAGGCTCATGTAGAGCCTTGTAGAACCTCCCGTGGAGCTCCTTCTCCTTCCATACGGTCTCCCGGTCGGAAATGCTCTGCACTGCCGGGTCTTGCCATTGCTCGTTGGCTAAGGATAGAGGGGTAAGTCCTTTATCACAAGAAATGACGTCCTTATAGAATGGATCATTCGATCTCGCCAGGAAGTAATCACGGAGGCTGCACACTTCGCGATTATGCATGGTGAGCGCGCTCAAGAAGCCACGACCACCATGCTTCCGCGGCAAGTACAGCCTCATTACCGACGATCTCGGATGATGCATCCTATGGGACGTCATGGTAGTACGGACTTTTCTATCCAGGGCGTTAAGTTCAGTCTGAGTCCACCTGAGTATGCCAAAGGTGTACATGAGGACAGGCATGACCCAGCCGTTATATGCGTGTGCCTTATTCACACCGCACAAAAGGCTGTTAAACACTTTGGTCAAGCGTGCATAAAACACGTCGCAAACTGACTGTTTCATACCAGTCTCATCGATACCGATGTTTGTGACATAAGGTATCGGTATGTCAGCCTCGAAGGGTCCTGGGGAGATGTGCCCTCAGAGTTAGTAACCCTTCCCCTTTCAACATGGAGGACCGCACACTTATCCGTCCCAAGCTCCATTCCAATGGAATTGCTAAATTCACAAGTGATGTTTAGCAATTCCATAAGATGGGAGCGACTGGAGGCGAATAACTTGAGGTCATCCATATAGAAAAGGTGGGTCACTTTTGCCCCTCCTTTCCGTAGCTGAAATCCCCTCCCGGAGCCCTCCAGTAAGGTACTGAGAGGGTTCAGAGAGAGGCAGAACCAGATTGGACTCAGACAATCGCCCTGGAAGATACCCCTTCTTATCCTTATGTGGTTCTCCGCAGCCATCATCCGCTCGCCCAGATGACAAAGGATCGTACTCCACTGCCCCATACACTGCTCGAGGAAGTCTCTAACTGTACAGTCTATCTTGTACAGCTCGAGGACTCTCTTTAGCCATGTATGGGGAACCGAGTCGAATGCCTTTCTGTAGTCTATCCAGGCGGCGGAGAAGTTCCGACAGTTGCGTTTCACCACTTTGCCAATAACCGCGTCAATGAGGAGTGGTTCCTTGGTTCCACGACCACCGCCCCGACATCCATTTTGAGCACGCGACATCACCTGATTTGAGTCCAGGTGACAAGTGATTCTCGCACTCAAAATGGATGTTAGTGTCTTGTATATGGTCGGTAGACACGTGATGGGGCGGTATTTGCTTGGGTCGGTGGTACCCTGGTCTTTAGGAACCAAATGAGTGATCCCAGTAGTGAAGAGGCTTGGGAGCGACTTCTGGTTGAGAGCCTCGTGAAACTGTCGGGCGAGCACAGAGTGACACACCATGAACCCCTTCAGCCAGTAGTGATGCAGCCCGTCAAGCCCCGGACTTTTCCAGTTCGGGGCCCTACGGACCGCCTCAGCTACGACATCCGGCGTTATGATGACGGGGTCCATGGGCTTAATACCCGCACACCGACTCGCCACAACTTCCGTCCAAGGGCCCTCGCTGTGGTTTACGGGCTCTGACCACAGGCCGCGCCAGAATGCTACAGTGTCGGCCTGATTCGGTGCTGGACCCGTTCCACTTACCATTGGTCGCTCCAATGATTCATAGAGCCTCTTCTGATCACTCTGGAAGAGACGATTCTGGTTGAACCGTGTCGACCTCTCGGTATATCGCCGAATCCGCTTTCCCCAAGCAGCGATTCTCTGCTTCAGATCATCTATGCGCTCCGTCAGTTTTTGCGTTATGTCCGGCTGGGACAAACTGACATTTGTCCCAGCAAACGCCATCCTGACGGTGCGCACAATTCTTAGTCTGTTGTTGCCTGATCTGAAGCATATCAGTCTGCCGATGAGAGCTCTAGCCTTTGCGATACGTTCCTCAATTCTTCTTCTCCATGCTGGATAGCGCTACTATGGCCAGTAGCGCGTCCAGCCGTGGAAATCTTGGTGCCTATGATACGGTAGACTGCCAGCGCGGCGCCAAAAAGAATTGAGTCCGTCTCGCAAAGGTCCCGGCTGGCTTCCAAATAGGTCACCAGCATTGGGTTCAGAGCCCTCACGACAGCCCGATTCCGCTTGCTTAGGGCTATGCGGGGAAGTCGCGGTCGATTTTCGAGAGGCGTACTGCGCGTTTCCACAATCGCCTCTTCCAATGTACTCCTCATATGCTCTAATTCCAGTTCCTGGGCGACTGTTCCATCATCGTTTGAATCAACCACAACTGGGGTACTCACGGCGGCATCCACGTTTGCGGGTTGCTCTACCATTTGTGGCGCCGCATCCTCAGCCGTAGCATTTTCATCCGACGAGGGAACAGCCTCACGTCGTAGCCGTTCGAGTTCGGCGACATCAAATATATTTGAGCGCAAGATATACCGAACTCGGTCTGCCAGGTTTTGCTCTGTGACGATTAAAGATGGCTCCAGCTCAGCAAAAAGACGATGCATCCTAGCCCGATACGCCAAACATCCAGTTTCTTCCCCTTTTGCCCTAAAGTACGCCCGCAGTGCGTTTGCATTCATTGCTTGTGACCAACGCATGCGACGTGCTCCACCAGCGGCGGGTGCCGCTTGCTGAGTCCGAGAAGACCCAGCCGACACCAAGCCTTCTGGTGGGGATGATGGATGCGGAGGGCTGCTAGGTGACCGTGCAGCTCCTCGCGCTCGGCTGGCGGCCCGCATGCTGCCGCGTCCAGCGCCAGCTCCAGACGCGCCCCGGCGACCCCCAGGCAGCGGCCCTTTGCGCACTATCTTTTTATCCATCATCCATTATTTGGGCGTCCATTAACGGGAGACGCCCAGGCCCGGCACCGTTTCGTGTGTAGCCATAAGCACAAACGGGCCTCTGCACCTTAAATTCTGCCGAGGCACGGCGCTCACACCTCTCGCAAGGCGCTGACTGACTGCGTTGACGTAGCAGTTTTGTCACTTAACTGTTACGTCAGCGGGCGATGGGGTCGTTAATTCCCTACGCCTTTATTATATTTATTATTATTATTTATTATTGATTTATTTTATTTTTATTTATTCTTTTATTTTGTATAACTTACGTAACATTGTGTATATTATTTATTTTTTAGGAGTACTAATGTATGCACTAAGTTTGCAATTTCAATATAATTTCCTTTATGGGTCTACTGGAAGATATTTCAGCTAATTTGGAATAAGTAGAACCTTTGTACGAAATTACTATAAGACTGCTTCTGTATCTTAATGTGTGTACATAAAATAAATTTAAAAAAAATTATCTCTCTTTCGCAATATTTCAAAAAGCTTTCGGTTACATTATACATATTATTTTCTAAAGTAATTTCCTACACTGAAAATGGGAATCTCACATTGTTTGATTGAGGTACAGCTCATTAAGTCTCAGTAAAGTTTTAAGGTGAGATTGAGATTAAATTTAAGTTTATGAAAATAATACATACTAACCTTCTAACGACAGCTACCCTGCTTGATGTGAGTGACTATTAGTAGTATTTTTCATGACTCTGTATTTTTAATCTTCGCCACCTGAAAAAATAAATAAGAGAAATCTTACTAAAGTCACGAGAAATTTGTTTAGAATTTTCCATCATAAAAATAATATTTGCACACATTAATATTTAAAATTGAAATAAGTTTTTCTTAGTATATAACTGATAAATGCAGGACAAGACACCTGCTGTGGCTATCTATTTATAAAAATCCTGCCTCAACAGGTCGGGCACAAACTAAAGAGAAGTGGTTGAAGTATCTCAAATATTCGATATGGGAACGATAACCAAACGTTGTCGCACGTTCACAGAATCGCGTTGAGCTATTTTTATTATGCTGTACTTAGTTAGGTAGTTTTATTCTACGAAGTGCATGACGTAGCGTAATTTATTTAAATAATTGACTTTGGCAGAACATAACTGGAACTTAACGTCTTGACACAAACACTTATATGCACAAATAGTACGATTAAAAGAGACAAATTAATTGCATTAAATATTAAAATTATAGCGAAATGTATGCCAATTAATCAAAAAATATAATTGTACTCGTAAATAATACACCAATACTCATTAAAAGAAAAACAAAATAAAGTTTGTTTTTGTTTTAACGTATATTGCAATGCTCTGGAAAGTATTTCTTCTAAAAAAAAAAACTTAATACGCTATCAAATGTTGATCACGATGAATGACGAAAAGGGAGATGAAAATAAATTACGTTCTATTAGTGAAAATCTATGAGTTTAAAAAATACAAGAAAGGATGAGAGGTAAATCAGAAAACATAGTTCCATGTAAGCTTTGAGTGAATTTTTAAAGTTGGCTGAAACAGTAAATAATTAATAACGAAGAAGGTGGCTGAAAGTAATAGAGTACGAAAAGCAATATTTTTATTGGAACGAAGATGACGATTATATTACGAAGATAACGATAATATAGCAACAGTCAAACATCAAAATGATTCACTGTTTCCACTTCAGTAAGGAATAAATATAGATCCCTATTTCTGGAAAATTTTTAGCTCAAAACAAATTCCGAACAAAGTATAATAATCCGCGATAAGTAATAAAGGCAGGGAAGTCTGAGAAATTTTGGATATTGTTGATTTTTTTGAGTAATTAAATAAAGAAGACATTATACAACATTGAATTTTATAAATAAATAACAATCGTACTAACGAAGTACGTAATTGTGAGACAATCAATCATAACATATCGTTATGTATTGTAAGTTTACTAGGTGGGAAGGTTCTTTTTTAAGTGATGGTAAGTGGATGCTGTGGCTTTCTGTGGACCTCGACATTAATCCTCGATTAAGAATAAAAATGCACATGCGATGTTACATCTGTGGACTTAGACGGAAAGCCTCATTTCTAGAAAAAGGGTTTCCGGTTCTCCACACTCACCACACAGAACACAGCACCATTAGTTGCTATTTTGCGTTGGTATTCTGTGAGAGTGTCCTACTCCGGTCCAGCCGACCCATTCGTACTACAACCATGCAGCTGCAGAATCGCTCTACCACGTATAGGTAAAGAATAAGTTGACTGTTGTAAGCAAAATATTATGACTTTTTCCACGACTTTTTCCGCCATCACGGCGGCACCACTTAAAAATAAGGTATAATATTTGACTTATTTCATAGCGGGGAAGTTAATTTGTTCGAAAAATGTAAAGGTTAACGTCTCTTTTACATTTAAATTAATTAGATTATACATAAATAAACTAAACTAATTATATTAGTAGTATAGTTGTTACACGAATGGGTCGGCTCGACCGGGGAAGGACCACGCTCTCACAGAATACCAGCGTGAAATAGTAGCTTAATGCTGCTGTATTTCGTATGGTGAGTGTAGAGAACCGGAGACCCTTTTTACTGGAAATGAGGCATTCCATCTCAGTCCTCACGGGTGACAACGCATCTGCATTTTGATTTGTAATGGAAGATAGATGTAGATGTCTATGGGTCGCAGCAACCACTTACCATCAGGTGGACTGTGTGCTCGTTTGTCACCCTATTCTATAAAAAAATAAAAACTCCATATATTCATAAAAGTAGATTTTTTTCCATAAAATTACAGAGCATACGACTGAGGCTTTTTTATGTGTATAATATAATACTCTAGAATTTGATAAACTTTTATTTAAAACTAACTTCTCAATTAAATGACATTAAATAACAAAAAAACTTCAACTCAGTTGTCAACTAACGACATCTAGTGACAACGGAATATTGTTAACCCTCATTCCTCAAAATTTTGAAGAAGCAGTCTATTTTATAGGCTGGTGGTAAACCATGGGTAATAACGATGTCCATGTTAAACAAAAAAGTCCCCGTTCAAATCTGACGTGTATGCGATGTAGACATAGCTGTATTATGGACATTGACCCATATCCACATCCGCCGTCGAGCGATTCAGCACATCAAATAAATTGACTTGTAAAACGAAATTGTTGAATAAAAAAAACACATAATAGTACACTTTGCATAACGTAGATTACGTTGCGGCAGATCTGTTATATAACGTAACGGCACTATTATTCCGCCATTTAAATTCATTCAGTGAAAAGCACTTTAGTTTTTTAACTCTATGCCCACCGGGCAAGCTGTTCAAGTCTGGGGAGCGGCTAATGCTCCAAGTAGTAATCTGGTTTCTGATAACGTTAATGCTGTTAGCCTTTTGGCTTTTATAGCTTCGTAGGTCTCAGAGCCCGCGGCCTAAAAAGCAGCGGACCCCAAGTAGTAGTAATTCGGAGCTATTATATATCTACATGCTTTACTTTGGAACTTTGATAGCGCGATTTAGGCTTCGATGTGTTTCGCTTGTGGCCGCCACATTAGCTATTTTCTGAGATGTAAGTGCTGTTAGCCTATGCGGCTCTTACAGCGTTATAGCTGACTCAGGGATCGTGGCCTGCAAGCCCGTGAGCGCGCCACATCACCGGAGCTATTCTATATATATATATATATTTATATATATATATATATACCGCTTTACTTCGGAACTTTGATAGCGTGATTTAGGTTTCAATGTGTTTCGCTTGTGGCGCGACGACAGCGCTGTCACAATGGACTGAATTATAATTTAATATTATAAATAATAATTAAAGAATAGAGCCGTGGTAGCTCAGGGCTAAGCGCTCGCTATAAACTTCACAATACGCGAACAACTTTTGTACGATCCCCGTCGGCACCAATAAATGGTTAATTGCAATTTAAGTTGTTGATTTGTCACATTCTCGGTGGTAAAGGTATAATATACATCGCGTTGGGGTAATTCCAAGAGACCGATGCGAAGAAATGTATCAGACGTCTTGCCATCATGCGCTTGAGGCTTCCGAATATATACAGGACAACTGCAAAATCGAGTAAGGAGGAAGTGTGGACGGGGGAATCGTTGCCTGGGCAACGAAGAGTTAAGATCACGGGCCACTTTTTAGTTTAAATAAATGCACGTGATATCTCACTACACCTCCCCCCCCCCCCCCCGTTGTGATGTTTTGTGAATTTTCCGAACCCCCTCCCCCATTTTCGAGCCTCACGTGATTAATGGTCGATCCCGTAAATGGAGGTCGTAGGTTTCATTTGAAACTTAGAATATCATTCAATTTCAGTGAATGTAATATTATTCCTAATTATATATAACTATGTATAATATAACTCTACAAACCTAATAATATAACTCTTATAAATTTAAAACGATATTTGCACAATTATTTCTCCTGCGGCCGAGTACCAGTTTATTAGGTATATAATTTTTCACATATTTATTTGTAGCATCGTTGTCTTGATCAAGATAATTGTGATAAAATCGACAAGAACGAGTTAGCGCGCGGGGCCTTCTCCATAAACCAATTTTTCATCGGGTGCGCACAAACGAGTCGGCTGTTTATACGTGTGTGCACTATTTACGTACAGCGTTTACAGCTGTGTCGGGTCATTGCCCCCGCTGCGCGCGAAACAAGGTGAATCGCCCGTAGCTTTTGTCTCCCCGCTGTAACATGACTCCGCGAGGTTTTCCATTATAAGATGTGAGAGCATGTTAATATTGCAATTACAAATATTAAACTATTATAGTAATTATCGAGAAAATTATAAACAAAGAAGTATAATTCAAATTTAATGACAAGAGAAATGTACAACGGATCTTCATGTATTTGTAAATTTTTTGGTAATTTTTAATAAGTATTTTGATCGCCTTAATTCTAATAAGAATCGGTTGCAATCTTATCACGGCTTTCAAACTAAAGCATTCGATTTATTTGGGTTCATTCGAAACTTTGTTGGGATCAAAGGGAACTGCGAAAGTATGAGGTAGAAATGTAACACGAAACTACGCTAACTTTGTATTGAGAATAATTTAATATTGAGATACTTCAACGGACTGTTGTACCTAAAAATCTATACAGAGAAAAGAACAAATGGCTGGGAATATGGTTATAAAATGAATAATATTAAAACCGTCCTGGAATAAAACAATTTTGAAAATATTTTTAGCGAAGAAAGGTGTCTCAACTTCTACAATTCAGTATCTATTTTCCATAGCCTCACCTATCGATTATTAGAAAACATGTTTGATTGTTTAAAAGTCACAGCAATAGGTATGTATTATGAGCTTTTGATTAATGCAAATAATGCCTATAATTTTTTATTTTTATATATTATCTACACTTTAATTAAAATGCGAGATTTTTGTAAGATTTGCTTTTTTTATTTGCATACTAATTATTTTTAAAAATATAGGTACTTCAGCGTGAGTCATAATTTTACATATTATTGTACTAGCAGGCTCGTTTACAGGTGTCGCGATGTACTGCCCTTTCCCGTACGTAAGTGTCGCGATGATTTCACTTTGAATTCACTCCGGAGTTTACAGAGTTAATATCAAGTTCTTAAAATTATTCTAAGACGAGCACTGTGTTTAATTATCACGTCCAGATTTTGCGATTTTTATTTGACACTTCAGTCCAAGCCCTTCAGAAGTTACAACGCGGTTGAGCTAGCACTTGTTGCGGATGACGTAATAACAAAAATATTCCAATGAATAAACAAATAGGAGACGAAAATTAAGATGTGCGTATCGGTAGCCAAGATTCAAACCGTACTGAGGCGACTATATTATGAACGAAGGGTTTAGAGTGGGATACGGAGGGGTCTCGCATTGCAGTGAGGTGCAAATTTAACTCTGTCGAGTTGTACACGCACATAATATAATAAACACAAATAATAAAAAAATATATGAGATATTTTTTATGGATTGATGGCATGGCATTTTATCCTATGATCTATTTAGATAAATTTGGAAAGTAAAACATTATAGCCAAACCAAGTTTCATCCAAATCCTTAGAATCGTTTTTGAAAAACAACATCAAGAATTGCTTAAAGTACTCAGATTATTACGAGTTTTATTTTATCAAGTGTTTTTTCCTAATTTGGACAAAAACTATACTAAACTAAGTCATGACTTATGATGCTTACAGTCACAGCGCATTAGGACTGACCGACAGAATGATTAAAGGGTTTCTTGTATGGCAGTAGTTGAGATCTATATCACTTTCTATTTCACTATTATCACTTTCAACTTTACCTTATTTTTCGTTACAGATAATAAAAAATCTACAGCTGAACCTTCCCATGGATTGTCTCATAGGAGGGAAATTTGCCACAGGGGCTACGCTTCGCAGGCGGTTGACAATCGGTTTCGTAACGCAGTGGCTAATCGTTCTGGTGCGGCCCTTCATGGTCGCGGGTTTGAACTCCGCACGAAAGAAGTAATGAAGAAGTAATTTAATGACCTACAAATTATTGTTCCGGGTCTGGATGTTTGTCAATATGCAAATCATGTTTGTAAAACGCCTCTATGATATATAAGAAAATGCTAGTGTGATACTTTTATTTAAATACTCTAATCTAAAAATTATAAACTCAGTTGTTACTGACCTAAATAAAGAGGCGACAGTGTGAACTTCGATTTAGTATTGACGTGAGGATAAATGCGTTACTAAGAAGCTATCGTCGTCACTCGATTCCGATGAAACGAATGAAAACATTGGCTCGCATTTAGTGTCAGAAAGAGCATACCTAACAAGTTATTCACCTTGCAACGAATCGATGGCGCAAAATCTGTTGGTATAATATAATACTAGCTTGCCAGACAGACGTTGTTCTGGCCTTTTCGACGATCCTTCGTCATGTCCTATTTAAAAAATACTTAAATTCGCAAAAAAAAATTTTGGGTCACTCAGGGGCAAAAAAAACTATCCTATCATTCAAGTTGGACCAAACTGCACACGGTGTGCAAATTTGATTAAAATCGGTTTAGTAGTTTAGGAGTCCATCGCGGACAAACAACGTGACACGTAATTTATATATATTAAGATATAAGTAAATACACTCGTGGCGCATGCGCATTCAACAATCGCATGATATGGAAGCACCGACGCTGCGGGAAGTCTGCAGTACTGTTGTCCCAACTATTACATCAGATTTGATAGACCACAAATCCTCGGTGATAGACCAAAAGAACACCTCCTACCTAATAGATCGGACTACGGTCATACGATAGCCTTCGTTAACTATGACATCACGACCTCGAAAAGCACCTCAGTCCCCCCACCCCCCACCCCCGTGACCTAAGTGCTGTAGTGTCTAAAATCTCGGGAATTAAAAAAGTTAAAATTAAACGCAATAAAATTAGTTTTATCCAACTGCGTCATGTTTTGTGACTCTGTTGGTAATTCGCCCCGTTTTTAGTATGGTCTCGAGGTAAAAGGCGACGAGAGGATTGTATTCTACGAGTAGAGGAAAATATACCAGGGAAATTGCTTGACATATGAAGGAGAATAGCGTCTAGTCTAGACGGTAAGCGCCAGGGATCGATCGCGTGCCAACCTTTTACATCAAATCTCAATTCGGATGTAACCTACGTCATGTAATGAATTTTTAAATACAGACGATGGAAATAATGTGTCTATATCCCTTGTTACGAATTATAGGATAGCACTCGGTAGAGAGTAATAGTGTTCCGTGGTCTATGGATATGACTAATCTATCAATCGTCTGATAAAAGTTACCTATCAAATAAATTATAACCTGCCTAAGTATGAAGGTGAAACATTTGAACTATTTTATTCATACAATTAGTGTTATTTTTAATATGTTTATGTTGTATTCTATACTAGGAATAAATTTTATTAAAAAATTAAAAAATCTGCCCTAAATCACGGTAAGTTTTAAGTATAGTGTAAGTATCACTGCACTAATATAGTAAATAATACATATTTAATTAACAAAATGCAATAATGATTTCTTATATTTACGCGAACACTACACATTGAATAAATCTACTTTTACGGATCTTATCGCGTTTAATTTGCTTAATTTCAATACCCGACATTTCAAATTCTGTCCAGCAACCAAGGTCACGGGAACTGAGGTGATTGACGTCCAATGACAGAGTTAAAAAAGATATTGAGGTACTCCGGGTTAGCACCCGAAAAGTAGGGAATTAAAATTAACCGAAATTAACGCAATAAAATCCATAAAAGTAGTTATATTCAACAAATTGCAATGTTTTAAAACTACGTCTGTTCGAAATTGGAATAATAAATAATAATGTCTATAAAAGGCAAAAAAAAAAAAAACTTTTAAATTTATACAATATAAAACGAAAAAGGCAACAACATAGTATTACGATGAAATAACGGCAAGTATACCGTAAATCGGACTTTAAAAAATGTTTTAAGATTCAATGCGGCACGGCAGTTCCCTCATCTAAAAAGTTGTCTTCGGTCATTCTACGCGTTTCGTTTTTGTGCTATTGTCAAATTGATTTTTCGGTTTTTTGTCATCTCTTCCGTAATGGCAAGGTTGACCATGGTCTTTTGGACAGAGGTGAGAGTAAGTCAGCACAAATTCTAATTTCGCCCCCACTTCCCCGCGCGTCGTATGCTATGTACCGACATGTTTGTAATCACTAATACTCTAAGTAGATAGGTCGTTAGACACTTATTTCATTAGGTTTATCATATTTATGCCTGTTTCTTAACGCCAACCCAGTCGCTTCTTATTTTTATAACGGTTATATCCCATTTTAATTTTACGTCTTCCTGTTGCGTAATGTGTTTTCTGATCGTAAGCGACACAACTTCTCCCTTCAAAAGCCGGAGCAATACTAACGGAGCGACAGGAATCAAGCTTACGCACCGATAGTTTAGGTAATTTCTTTTTACAGTGAAAATAATGGTATTTAAAAAAAAGTAAATAACATAAGCACTGCTTTATAGTTAGTTCAGTTAGTATGCAAAGTTTCATGATCTTATTTAAAGTATTTTATGAATAACAGCGGTTTATTGTTCAGTTTGGAGGTAACTTTGGATTTTTTTTCTATCGAGAAAATTTTACGGAATCGTGTTTTCGTCTAACATAAACCTTAACATTAATCCTCAACGTTACCATATATTTATTTCAAAATTAATGCTGCAATACTTTCGGCATAACGGAGGATCTTGCTAAGCCATTTGAGGTTATATTTCCCCTTAAGTACAAATTGTCGAAGATGTTATCCGAAGCTAAACTGTGACATAGCAGCTAGGTTCAAGGAATGTTTACCCAAGCGATCTGTCTTTTTTTATAGAAGAGGGGGCAAACGAACATGCGGCTCACCTAATGTTAAGTGACTACCGTCGCCCATGATCAACCGCAACAGCAGAGGAATTGCGGGTGCGTTGCCGGCCCTTTCGAAAGGAGTAAGCTATTTTCTTGAAGGTCCCCAGGTCGTATCGGTCCGGAAAAACCGCCGGTGGTAAACTATTCCACAGAGAGGTTGTACCCGGAAGAAAACTTCTTTTGAAACGTACAACGTTATCTGATCTCGATCGTCTTTAACACATCACAATTTACGTGCTGCTAAACATTATAGAGATGCATCTCTATAATGAATGATAAAGATGAACCATATGATTCCAACTACGTAAGTGACATTTGCGAGGCCAGGCCTTGTATTATAACAAGCTTGTTAATTTTCATTGCTTCAGAATGATTTCAATTAGATATTCGTCGATTAATCATTCAAGGTCTTTGCTCGCCACAAACGTATACTTAATAGATATCTTGAATATATTCTGTGAAAATTTCATTGAGGACTTTGTCCATAAAATTGAATGCGTGTAATATATTATTTTGGTAACTGACATGAATCATAACGGGTAAATATTTTTTTTCATAGGACAAAGGTGACAAACGAGCACACAGTCCACCTGATGGTAAGTGGTTGCTGTGGTCCATAGACATCTATGTACGTCTATCCTCTATTATGAATCAAAATGCAGATGCGTTCTCACACGTGAGGACTAAGATGGAACGCCTCCTTTCCAGTAAAACTGGTTTCAGGTTCTCTACACTCACCATATGAAAGACAGCAGCGTCAAGCTGTTATTTTTCGCTGGTATTCTGCGAGAGCGTGGTCCTTCCACGGTCGAGCCGACTCATTCGTGCTACAACTATATTACTAAAATAGCTGCAGCATAGCACTACAATGTATAAAGTAGTATACAATTTACACGTGGTATTCAATAATAAGGGTTAAAGGAGAATGTTGCTTTCCTGATAGTAAGTAACTATCGCCACCTATCTACATCACCTGAGGAATTGTAGGTGCGTTGTGTCCATTTAAAAAGGAGAACCATGTGTGTAAATGTTATCATTTTATGTGAGTACTAAAACAACCTAAAAACCTTCATTATTCCGAATTCATATAATAGAAAAGAAGCAAACAAATTCGTCATTCGGCTACTGTCGTAAAACTGCTCCAAACAAGTATTTTTAACTTCGGCAGCGACCATTGAAAAAAAAAAACGGGTTTCTTAAAGCATTGTTTTTAATATTGCGCGAACGTATTATTTACCTTAACACTAACAATGATCAAATTTAGAGCTCTTTTATGTTAGCAGACTTTATATACGAAGGCAGTAACATAACATAAGTGCCTCCATTAATGCCTACTGCCCCGTCGAGATCACGTCCCTGGGTCTAGCAACATGGGGCGAGCAAGGGAATGGAAATTATAACGTTTCCCCTCGGCCCCGGGCGTCAAAAACTATATGGGGTGCATTTAATTGATTCAGTAAACAAATGTATTATATTGGAAAAACTATAGAAGAAAATAAATTGGAATTTTCTTTCGTCATTACTAAATAGTTTCAGCGCGCCGTGTCTTAATAAAAATAAGAGTAAATAAACAATATACTCGTATACAAACACAATTGAATATCTTTTACAATAAATTTGAAGTTATACGAGTACGCTTAGTATTCATGTGTTATTTTAACGCGGATCCCTAATTCTTTTTGTAAAATAAAAGAAGCCTAAGTTGTAACATAAGCTGTCTGCATGTGAAAGTTCCGTCAAAATCGGTCCAGCCAATTGACTAGACAAATAGACAGAGAAAAAAAAATTAAATATTGTTTTTTTTTTAATATGTACCGTATAAACTTTCTTAAGCATTTATTAAAAAGCTGTTATTTTGAAATAGGTATTGGCATTATTACCAAGAAGATCCTAGAACACCCTTGTGACGTGAATAAGAGTAGTATCGTGCCCGCCTGTTCTCCGATCGATGTCGGCTTTTTCGACCGCTTCAAAAAGGTTATTGGGCGTGAAAAGAGAATAGTATCCCATTCTTTGAACTAAGTGTAATTATTTGTTCTAATTTCATAAATTTGTGACAATCACCATCGTTAGCGGTTTTTAATTTCCTAAATTTCATACAGTTTAGGTGGCAACCGAACCACCACGGGAGATTTTTAGCACCCCCTGCAGCGCCGTTGCCATGGTCGCCAACGTACGAGAACAGAGGAGCCGCCGAAACGGGGACTGTAAATTTTTAGCACCCCCTGCAGCGCCGTTGCCATGGTCGCCAACGTACGAGAACAGAGGAGCCGCCGAAACGGGGACTGTAAATTTTTAGCACCCCCTGCAGCGCCGTTGCCATGGTCGCCAACGTACGAGAACAGAGGAGCCGCTGAAACGGGGACTGTAAATTTTTAGCACCCCCTGCAGCGCCGTAGCCATGGTCGCCAACGTACGAGAACAGAGGAGCCGCTGAAACGGGGACTGTAAATTTTTAGCACCCCCTGCAGCGCCGTTGCCATGGTCGCCAACGTACGAGAACAGAGGAGCCGCCGAAACGGGGACTGTAAATTTTTAGCACCCCCTGCAGCGCCGTTGCCATGGTCGCCAACGTACGAGAACAGAGGAGCCGCCGAAACGGGGACTGTAAATTTTTAGCACCCCCTGCAGCGCCGTTGCCATGGTCGCCAACGTACGAGAACAGAGGAGCCGCCGAAACGGGGACTGTAAATTTTTAGCATCCCCTGCAGCGCCGTTGCCATGGTCGCCAACGTACGAGAACAGAGGAGCCGCTGAAACGGGGACTGTAAATTTTTAGCACCCCCTGCAGCGCCGTTGCCATGGTCGCCAACGTACGAGAACAGAGGAGCCGCTGAAACGGGGACTGTAAATTTTTAGCACCCCCTGCAGCGCCGTTGCCATGGTCGCCAACGTACGAGAACAGAGGAGCCGCCGAAACGGGGACTGTAAATTTTTAGCATCCCCTGCAGCGCCGTTGCCATGGTCGCCAACGTACGAGAACAGAGGAGCCGCCGAAACGGGGACTGTAAATTTTTAGCATCCCCTGCAGCGCCGTTGCCATGGTCGCCAACGTACGAGAACAGAGGAGCCGCCGAAACGGGGACTGTAAATTTTTAGCATCCCCTGCAGCGCCGTTGCCATGGTCGCCAACGTACGAGAACAGAGGAGCCGCCGAAACGGGGACTGTAAATTTTTAGCATCCCCTGCAGCGCCGTTGCCATGGTCGCCAACGTACGAGAACAGAGGAGCCGCCGAAACGGGGACTGTAAATTTTTAGCATCCCCTGCAGCGCCGTTGCCATGGTCGCCAACGTACGAGAACAGAGGAGCCGCCGAAACGGGGACTGTAAATTTTTAGCATCCCCTGCAGCGCCGTTGCCATGGTCGCCAACGTACGAGAACAGAGGAGCCGCCGAAACGGGGACTGTAAATTTTTTATGTCATTATTGTTCATTTTTGCCATATTTGCCACCCTTGGCGAGCGGGTTGGCAACCGAATACAATTTTTTAATGTAGTTTATATTATATTTTTCATTGTAGTACAATATGCCTTTTTTCGGTGCGTATGTGGACTGTGGAGAAAGCCTTTTATTCCGTCGCAATTTGGGCGGTGCTACAGTCCCCCTAGCAGTGCCAAGTTGACTGTCGGTATTCCGAAATGCTGAAATGGTTGTACAGTACGACTATGATGGCTATCCGAGTATAAAAGCAACACAAAACCCATCCAAGAAAGGTGTAATACAGAGTGAGGTTGTAACCCTGAACGTCTTCCAGTGCAGCGGACATTAGAAGACGTTTTCAAGCTACTGGACTGAAAAGGATACGGTATTACCATCAATTGCGATACATCACTCACCTTCAATTTGCCCACGACCTTACGACATACCGTATTGATTCTCCTTTCTACCTAGGAGTGCACCTGGTAGCTACCTACATTATACCACCATCTTACCTAAATAATTCATCAAGCAGCGGTGCTTGCAATGCTGTGTCGGTTTGAAGAGTATAGAAAAGGGGTCGTGAGGCATTACATGTAAGCCTTCAAAGGTGTCATTACTCATTTGTCTTATTGGTTAGCAGCTGATTGCAGGCGTCAATAGGCTGCAGTAACCACTTACCACCAGGTGGACTTGAAGTTCGTTTGCCACTTCCAGTTTATATAATTTTTTAAATACCTTTCTGTCGGTTGTTATATGGTCCCATAGTTATCGGTCCATTGCCACTTAAAAATCCCTTGGGCTATAAAGTCGGGAATATAAAATTAGTTAGTGTAGGCGATAAAATGATTAAAAACTAGTGTTATTTAAACTGTTAGGCTATTTTCAGTGGACTTAAAAAAACAACAATTCTTCTGTTTTCCTTTTTTTGTTTGGTACATACAAACGCGATATCTTCGTTAAATGTGAAACGATTTTTATAACTTTATTCTATTTTTTTTTATAGCATAGGGTGACAAACGAGCTGCGCCCATAGACATCTACACGTATCCTCGATTAAAAATGCAGATGCGTTGTCAATCGTGAGGATTAAGATGGAATGCCTCGTTTCTAGTAAAAAGGGTCTCCGGTTCTCTATACTCACCATACGAAATACAGCAGCATTAAGCTACTATTTCACGCTGGTATTCAAAATATTTATATTATCTTTTCTTTATATTCTATTCTTTACTCTTAATTATAAAAATTCTATTAATTATTTATATTAATTCTAAATTTGAAAACAATTTCCACCCTTAAGTATGGCAAAATAATACGAAAAAATAGGATGTAGTTTTTAACGTAACAATTTAGCAAATCTATCGTAAATACATAGGCATAGTAGTTGGAGTAAATGTTCACCCACGCCGCTGACGCCGTCACGTTGCGCGAACAGAACATTTTATATTCTTTTGCTTTACTATTTTTGTTGCGCATTGTGTTGGGGTGGATTTCTTTACCATTGCTTTTCTAGACAATTACAACTTGGACCTCTTGAATCTCTAGAAGCTAACAGGTAACAGTAAATAAGAGAGGGTAACGTGCTTATACTGTAAAGCTAGAACTGGAAAAAATCAACAAGTAGTCAATTCAAGTCTTTTTTCTAGTAACTATGATAAAAATAATGTAGATTTGGTTAGGCCGAATACTATGTACTAAAAAGGGCTCACGGATTGTAAACAACAATTTCAGGACCTCAGTGTATGTCTACAAACGCCGCGATAACGTCAAGTTTTACTGTTATTGTTCAGATAAAGTTGTTACGATGTTGCCGTACGGGATTCAGTATGCCGGTACCTAAATACTTTTTTTATGTAACCTTAGACAATAATTTATTCTGTGCCTTAGTCAATTTTTGAACAACAGTCTATAATTGTACAAAATATCGCCTTTTGAAACATCCAATTAATTTATTTAGAAGTTCCAAATCCAAAAATGTCTGGATCAAATTTGTCTAAAGCTCTACTGGTGATTGTTTTTAACGTCTGGAATAAAATAGGGTGTTATAATGATTAAAATAAAAGCATCGATTTTTTTGCTTTTACCTTAACACACTATGATAATGAACTATCAATAAATACCACTAATATGAAATTAACTTTCGGTAATAAAAAAATAAAAACAAAAATTTCGTACTAAATAAGAAATCAATTAAAAACTATTTAAATTAAAATAATACGCACCAATTAGTAGTATTTATTGATAGATCAATTTCATATGTTAATGTAAAAAAAATAATTGTAAAATATCAGTGCCTTAGCCTTCTACTCCGTTCACCTGTTACACCTTATTTTTTTCCAGACGGTAAAAAAATCAGCCACTATAATAACAGAGTAATTTCACATGTGTTATTTTATATTATATCTCTCTTTATAATAATAGATTCAGTAAACTTAGTTCCTCTTAAAGAAACTTAAATAAATCCAAACTAAAATTTTATTTTCGTTTGGATCCAAAAAATCCAAGGTTTATTAAAATATCTAGTAGATACAAAACCTGTTAGACCGGATCGCGGAGGGAGTCATAATTTCAACTTAATTGGGCAAAGAATTTGTTGTATTTATAACACACGAGTTTGTGATTTACGTACCATGTAGTTTATGTAAGGTACGATTTGTATGTTTGGATGACATCACAGTGGATGCGCGGGCGCGCCTGTGGCCCACATATCTCGTTCTATTTTTCACCAGCTGTATCTAGCGCCCTCTATTATTAGATCCGCATTGTTTATAACCGACGCGACGCTCGGTGTATATCCAAACTAATACCCTATTTGCTGCATATCTTCTTTACGCTGATGTTACAACTGCGATCATGTTTCGACATCGCCGTTTATTTTGTCACTTAGCAACTGCTACAAATAGCAGATGACGTATCGAATAAAATTGTGACCTATGTAAACAAACTTAGCGTACGAATACCTACTTACTGCTACTTTGTTATAAGAGCTACACTACAAATGCCTTATCAGTAATCGTGATAATTAAATTTGTGTTAATTAAAACGTGTTATGTAGAAACCTAATAGTCATACAATATTTTAAACAATTTAACATTTACAACTGGTTTCGTCTGTAATTATTTGAGGTAAAAGGAAAGTAAAGTAAAAGTAAAGTTAGAGCCTATATACGTCCCACTGCTGGGCACAGGCCTCCGCTCATTTCTGAGAGGGTTTTAGAGCAAGGAATTGTCCGCCGCGCTGCCCCAATGCGTGTTAGCGAACTTCAAATGTCTTCGAAATATTTTTTTCTTATTTCTCTGGCATGCATGTTTCCTCACGATGTTTTCCTTCACCGCCGAGCACGTGGTAAATCAGCACTTAAAATTGCAATTAACAATTTCATTGGTGCCGACGGGGATCGAACCCGGTTTGCTCGTGTACTGTGAAATTTACAGCGAGCGCTAACCATCTGAGCTACCACGGCTCTAAAAAAGGAAAGTACAATAACAAAAAACAAAAATACGTGTTTTCAAAGTTTGTTAGAAATTATGATAAAAGAGATTCGCCGTGTGACATCAATTGCCAGTATTAAAAAAAATCCATTCCAATTTGCGCAGTTGTTTTCATACTAAATTCTACGCATTCGTACATAGGTATATTATAAATTAGTAAAATTCAGTGGAGTCGACATCTGTTCGAATGCAAATGGGTCGTACTATCACGACCTGCTACTATTTTAAGACTCCTGACAACTGGAACTCGCTCATTTGGAATGTCTCCAACATTCACCTACAGTTTAAAGATCGAACTGGTTTTACTTATCTGTTTACTCTGCTCCTCGTTTTGTTTATTTTCACTATCTGCGACCGACGTTTTGTTGATAAAAACTTTGATACAATGGAACGTTAGGAATGCAATGTTACTATTTAAAAAAATATACCCCTACACTAGTACTTTTTCTTATTAAACGCTTGATTTTAGCGGTTTACATTGATACGTTGCACTAGGACAAACAGCCAAATTGAAAATAGAAACAGCAGATTTATTTAATGATATCTTGTAATAGTTTCAATATAGTACTTATATTACAGATTAAATATTTTATAGATTAAATATTTAAGAGGTCCATCTTTGTATTTTGGTCCAATAAATAAGAAAACCATATTTAGACTATTATATAACTTAAATAGGGAATATGCCATATTCTCAAAATTAATTTTAATCTCACCTTCTAGCAGTCCAACCCTGTTGATCAACCAACAAGTCTTAATCGATCGACTGAGGGTGTATATCTATCTAAAAATGCTGAACACATTTTTTACAGGTGTTGATGGGAGCAGCAGTTACTCTCGCCTGCCCAGCGTGGGAAATATGGACGCCGCTGATAGGAAATGCAGGGCAGCTGATTCTTTGTCTATATCGTGAAACATCTTTTCAAAATGCCGCATTGAATATAACCATGAGTTAGGTGCAATATCATAACTTCAAGGACTTTATGTTTAAGATTTTACGGCAAAAGTCAGAAACATTTCATCACACGTTTCTAAATCTTTTCTTAGAACTTCTTAGGAATAATATAAGTCATTCCCAGAGGCGATTAAAATTAAATTCCCTAGCATACTATCTATAATATTTTACAAGTACTAATTCTGAAAAGAAACCATAATGATATTGCTTATCGCAAACAATGTTTTAACCTTAGAGGAGTACAGCATAGTTTGCTTATGTATACTAAAACGTAGTGATTATATACTCTTGATCTCGATGTATATTCTACCTACGCCAGTGTATGCTAAGTCTATGATTACAAAGTTTTAACTTACTTTCATGCCTACAATAATGAAACAATTTGCTGATGCTACGTGCTCGCACAATGAGTACAATAATCATTTATAAATGAGTGGTGAGTATTGTTATATAGTAGTGTATTATAGACCCATACCTGCGTAAAATAACAGCATAATGTAGCGTTTTGTATAGCCAGAGAAGCGGAGAGGCTTTTTACTGGAAACGACATATTCCATCTTAGTTCTTAGGGATGACAAAACACCTGTATAATTTATAGATTCTTATCTAAGCTATCAGATAGACTGTATGATCGGTTGTCACTTTACTTTAAAAAAAAACTTGGTCAATTCGAAGTTTAAAAAACTAAAACAAATCGAACAGTGTATGAAAGTAAATCGAACCGTTATCGAAGCATTTAAAGCACGCAACTAAGTCGTTCTCCTTCTGCAGTTCGTGTTTGTGTGTCAGTAGGTCAATAGCTGTTTATAAGCGAATCATTTGCTAACTCACAGACCGGTTTACAGTTACATCAGATAAACCTAAACTAAGCCCCTGTCACATACCTTAGTAAAAACAGAAACTTGTTTCAATTTTGAATTTATGGGTGAAATAATTTCTTTATTTTTAACTTACAACTTCTTAACAGGAAGTTGCAATCAGTGCGACATTTGGAAGTCTAAATTTCAACATGTTTTTTAAAGAATATCTATCCATACATTTACTTTCGACCATCTAGTGCACCTCATGGTAAGTGAATGCTACGGCCCATATCTTGGGATGACACTATGACACCTACATTTATCATCGATTAAGAATTAAATTGCGAAATGCATTTTCACCCATCAGTAAAAAGGGTATCCGTTTCTCTATACTCACCATAAGAAATAAAGCAGAATTATGCTACTATTTCGTGCTGGTACTCCGTGAGAGTTTCCCCGGAAAAACAGTGTTCTACGTAATACAATTTGGAGATTGTAAAATTATTCCATCCATACCCTTTCCACTTTGGGAAACAAAACGCCACGAATAAGGCTTCAGCCACAGTTTTAAGACCTTACAATTGGGTTGTGACAAAAATGGAAATAAAATTATTTGCTCGCGTCCCCCCAAAAAGCCCAATCGAGCTAGGTGTATTTTCAATATATCAGAATTTAGAGCAAAAATGGAGCACCTCTACAGTCAAGTAAATAAATTGGAGCATTAATACGAACGACGCTGCGAGCTAAAAACCGTGGGCTTGCTGGCGTCCTGTCCCGTCAGCACGCCCAAGCTAGATCTCGGGAACCGTTGAGAGTACTATCGTGTATTGTGGTTCAAATTTTCGAGCAAAATTGGAGCACTCTGCTCCCGTGAAATCAACTTCGAAACTAGAATGTGAAAGGAGTTAGACGTGATTAACCGGTGGGCTTGCTGGCGTCCTGTCCCGTCAGCAAACCCACGCAGATCTCTGAAACGGTAATGATTTGGATTATGATTAAAAACTCTATAGATGAGCCCTATTTAGAGCACTCTGCTCCAAAAAATATTAATGTAGCCAAAAAAAAGATATTATAATACTCATTATCATTTATTAACATCATATACATATTTATAAATCAAAAACGTTTATTGAACAAAATCATATTTTGCTACTACAAGAAAAAACACATTTACAAGTGTTGCTTGCAGTGCCAAATGGTTTCGTGACACTTTCTTTTCATAGATGGTTTCGGTTTCCGATTGTTAAATTTAATTATGGAATGTATTCGCATTCGGATAGGCAATTTTTTCAACAAAACAATGAGGGAAACATAAGCATGGCCGTCATTTAATTCAATTTTACTTAGTAACTCATATAAATATAACAGTAATTCACCATTTAAAGATATAGTACCCGGTTGACCGAGCTTTGCTCGGTATTTTTCGCTCAGTTTTTTTTTAATTCGTGTGTTTTGGAAATTATATTTAGATACAAATTACATACTGATGAAATAACGAATAGTATTTTTTTGATCTTAGCGACATAATAGAAAAAACTGAACTGGTTATTTGAATAAAAAATTATGATTGCAATTAGTTTAATTTAAATTTTCGTGTTTTTAAAAAATACTAAAAAAAGGGCTCGAAAAAATAGATTTTCTCAAAAAAGAAAGGAACTTGAAAAAAAATTTAAAAAAAGTCGGTCGGTCGGTCTGGGCTCAAACCATGGTATTACATTAATAAACTGTCAAAATTTACCTTCTTATTCTAACGATATTGTAGGAGTTTTTCATTGCCTAAAAACACGTAT
Organism: Parnassius apollo; assembly: GCA_907164705.1. Taxonomy (NCBI): domain Eukaryota; kingdom Metazoa; phylum Arthropoda; class Insecta; order Lepidoptera; family Papilionidae; genus Parnassius; species Parnassius apollo. The sequence goes on along the minus strand of CAJQZP010000885.1, from coordinate 536,813 downwards.
ATATATGTATATATATATATATATATATATAATATATATATATATATATATATATATATATATACACAAGAATTGCTCGTTTAAAGGTATAGGATTTTTCGAAAATGACACATAAATAAAACACGCTCGCGCCAACCGCATGCATTGAGTTATACAAGACTAGAGGAGCAAACCACATTGCCGCGCGTCGAACAAAGTGTAACCACTATCCAAATGCGACGACGTAGCTTTGAAATCATTAAAATTTTTAAGTAAACATATATCTGTCTCACTTACACAAGTCGCGGAAAACAATATCGTCCCTAAGATTAGATAAAGATAGACACACAAACATGCAGTGGCGGGTTGGTGTTGCATACTTTATGAAATTTTACCCAAAATGAGCAATATAAAGGAGTTTTTTTTTAAAGTTGTAGTAAATTGTTTTTATTTTAAATTTGTATATTTTCTTATTAGATGAACAGAAGTAAGCATAAGTAATGAAATAAAATATGTTTTTATATATTATTTTTATTGTACTAATAAATCAAACAAAAAATAAAGCAAATAAAAAAACAATTTTAGGTTTCTTAAGCGAGATCTGTGTTGAATATGCATAAGTTGTGAAATCATCACCAAGTTTTTGTCTCTTAAATTTAGTCTCATGACATTAGCTACAAAAACTTTGGTTATCAATAAATTTCGTTGATTTTCTTGTTTATAGAATTTCTAAACTACATAACAACTTTAAAAAGTTTTTATATTTTTTTTGCAACAATACTGAGGATAGTTAATGGATTCAGGCGTGACTCTGCGGAAGTCTATTTGTAAGATAATATAAATGGTTTTAATCTGTAATACTAATCCGCTTAAATATTCATAATAGTCCATGCTCTCAAACTCCGCTATGAAGCATCAGTTTGTTATATAATTGCCTTTCGGATTCTTTTTTTGTGTGTTTGAGTGTATAATTTACTTTCGTGGTACAATCTTATTTTTAAGTACTTATAAATAATGGCATTAATCAATAAAAGGGAATGATCAACTTGTATTGCATTGCGTGCTGCATCTTTAGGTACACTGCAAATTTATTAATATAATATAAAATAATAAAATATAATTAATAGACCATTCATGAATAAACTAAAATAAGAATAATTATTTTGTATAAAGGTTGAAACATAGTTTTTATTTTTAAGCAATCAATTTTACTTGTTTATTTTAAAACAAAATTAACTTATTCCATAAATTATACAGTCTCCCATTAATGTGAAAAAATCACAAAGGCGGAAAAGTGGCAACATTGAACCTAAATTGCAATATTCGATATTTTATTTAATTTTTTAGTGTTTTAAATGTTAATATGAATATATAAATTAAAACTTACGTATGGAAAGTGATTCCGCTTGATTTATTATGTTTTTGTGACCTTGAAACGCATTCTTTCACTACGCATTTACCCATTTTTTGTTGTGAATCGTTCGGCTTAACTCGGACGGCGTCACCTTGAACACTGAACCGACGTTCGCTGAGTATAAGGCTGTGGCCTTATGTGAAGTGACAACGCTTTGGCGCGGAAATTACTTATCTAGTGTAACATATAAATCAATGACCGCATGTATTGTCTATCAGACTCAGTGAAGTGCGCTAGCACAAGGTCGGCCCGCCCCCTTCCCCGCAGTACCCCCACCGTTGCTCTGTACAAGTGCATTCGTTTCCCAACCGTGCTTGTACTAAGTTTTAACGTTTTACCAGCCAAGTCTGTATCATCACTTAGCAGTAAGGTTAGATCGTAATCTAGTCTTAGCTTATTAATTATAACAAAATTAATTCACGGTCAAAAAAGTTATCATTTACAGCAATAAGGAAAATTGCCGGAAAGCAATTGGAATTTTCGTAACGCAAAAATAACCTTGGGTTGGATTATCTTTATAAATAATGGAACGACCTAGGTAAATGTTACATATATTTAATTTACTTAATTACAAATAATTCCTCCTATTTCCTAGTTGCTTCCTGCTATATTACCAAAGTAGACATTAAAAATAAGTAAAATATAACGTTTTGTATCCTTGTGATAATTTTGGCATGGAAAGGGTTATACTTTTTTAGAGAAGCATGGTAAGAATTTTCTAACATAATTGTGAGTTAATAATGAAAGACTTGTGACACGAAGCCATATAACGGCTGTGGAGAAAAGAAACGAGTAAAACACTATAGTGGGTCACGGGGTCAATGTCGCACCGACATTCCGCGCATGGTGTTTTAATCAGTATTTTAATTTCTCTAGTGTAAAAAATAAAGAAGAATTGATTTCATTAAAACCTTATGAAAATTGAATTTTATATTTAACAAAACGGAGTTCATTATCTTGTATTTGAGACAGGTATATAAAAATGAATCCTGTGATAGAATAATTAAACGCTTCGTAAAATTTTGTGTTACGGCCCTCAAGCAAAGTTATTCCTTACTTCCTCAAGTACTAGACTTCAGTATTTACTTTCACATATCTACCTATATATCTATAGTAGGTATGCATTTATTAAGTATTATATAATATAGATTATGGATAAATATTGCTGCTAAAAGTTTCATAAAAAGTTTTTTTGTTATCTTAATTGAAAGAATACAAAACTTAAAATAATTTTTAATTAAATTTTCCTTTTTATTAATCATAACTTTAAATGTTCATTGTAATGTCGGTTCTTCGAGCTACACGGTACTTTTCACTTGAGCTTACTTATCCATTGTTACTAACATTTGAAGGGGAATGTTAAGTCAACTAAACGCGCTTTTCTGTTCTAAAACCCTTTTAGGCCGATATTAAGAGACAACTCTCTCGATACTCTCTTATACTCGATAATATCAAAATTTGTTGAATGTTAAATACGGGCCTCAGATGGGCCTCAGAGTCAATCTCGAGTTTAAACTCTAACATCACAATGTCAACATTTTCGTCCAGACCATATCATTATGATGCACAGATGTTTACATTGTAAAGTTCCAAATTTAAACTTGACATTGTCTCTGAATACAGGCCAGTATTAACCAGTAATACCCACCTTGGCAATGAGGGGAGTCCTATGCTCAGTATATTTAAGGTCACACGCACTACCCATATAATTCAAATTGAGCCTTAGTGCTCAGATAATAACTCATTAAGAGTCATGAATTTTTAAAAAGGGGGTCAACGAGCAGGCCTCCAGTTTATGGTAAGTGATCGCCCGCCGCCTTTAAAAATCTACAACACGACTTTATTAAAGTATTAGGCTGTTAAAGATCCCTAGGACATATCGGTCCGGATAAATAGCTGCTGACAGCGAGTTCTGCTGTTCCAGTGCGAGGTAGGAAATTTCGTAATACACTAAGCAACGCCAACACAACTAGAAGCAACACGGAAGTGGCGGTGAAAGTGGGGTGAAAGCGGCGTGCAACATTTACCTAATCGCACGAAGCGGGCCCGCGTTACATCAGCGCACTGCTACGTGAATGTGAAAGTCAATGCTTATAGGCAATGGATGCCGCTATGTCGCGCACGATGACACGTATCCAGCGCCGCTCCGCCTCCGTTACATTCCGAGAGACTTCGCCCGCTGGATATTACGTTTTTATTTAGTGCCGTTAGCTTAATGTGGCGTTTTACGAGACCCTGGAGTCCTGTTTGTTAAAATATCTTATTATTTATTAAAGACTACTGAACGTCGAGATAATCTACGTCTATGTCTACATTTTGATCTTAAGCGTCCGGTTGTTCCATCTTAAAAAAAAAACACTTTTAATAAAATTAAAAACCTGCTTCAAAGAACTAGAAAAAATGAATTTACATTCTGAAGTCGGTGGTCAGATATATTTTATAGAAGTATTATTATTTTTTTACTCTTTTGAATAAACTTAGGAACACAATCTCATTATCGTCTAAATAATTACAAAAACGGTGAAATTTACTCTCCAAATTTATATGTCCATAAATATAATATCTGTGTGTGTTTTTTTTTAGACAAATTATTATTTTTACTTGAACTTCCAAATGAACAGTTACCAAAAGGAAAGTTCATAGTAAGGGCAAATCGAATCGCACCCAGGCCTACTTCTGTGGGTCTAAGTATTTAGTGGAAGGCTAGGATGGTGCTATCAGCAAATTTTTTAAGTAATTTTCTAAAACTACACAACTATGTTACTACTTGCTATACGATGATACAGCATCGTCTACATACAAATAAATTACATTAAGTATGTTTTTTTTTTTAAATAAATTGAATTGTGAAATATGTGGCGTGTAGTGATGGTGTAAGAATACCCAGTACCCCATATCATCCCGTGGGTGTAGTAAGAGGCGACAGAAGGAGACTGAAACAGAACTAAAAGAATAAAAAACTGCGGTTGCCAATCCGCCTGCCAAGCGTGGCAACTGTGGCAAAATCGCCCTACGAGGTAATCTATAGGCGATGTTTTTTTTTTAATTTAATCTGTATGTAAAAGCCCACGACAGAACATGAACCACTTCCGTAGTAGGGAGAATTTGCGTTAATCATCAGGTCATGTCACGCTTGGCGCAGGTACTGGCACGACGCACGTAAAATAAAATTCACGCGAACAGAGGGTTCTGCTTGAAAATTATATAGCAATTCATTCGAATCTAATCGAATTATAGATATCAATGTTGAACGTAACCTAACATTAGATAAGCTGATATCAGGCAAAGGAACGTGGGTAAAAATCAGAAACATTTGCACGAGACGACATTTCAACCAATTCTTTTTAAATTGTTTCATTCTCGATTTTGTTACTTTTGTAAACTACAGAAACATTCTTTTTTTTTTTATTGATCCACCAACATTTGTATCATTCCTTACATGCTATTTAAATACAATGAAGCGACAAAAACTAAAATGTACAAATAATTACAGGCGGATACAACATGCAAATAACTTTCTCAGCACTGTGTACCTCTATTACTAGGATAAAGAAAGAATTAAAAATTAAAAGAAATTATAACTAAATACAAATAAAAATATATAGAAGCGAAAAGGAAAGAACATATTTTATAGAATGTTACAAAAGATGGTCTCCTAAGGTGCGACGAAACTTGTTAGGTGGGTCGAAAAATATATCAATTTTATCTCTAAATTTTTTAACAAGTTTACTCAATCTAGCAATTGGGGAATTGGAGCCAAACACTGTTCTTCTATATGGTCTAGTCAATGGTGTAATCTTACGAGCGTAACGCGGGTAACGAAAGGGAACGCATATATTAAATTTACTTAAAATTTCAGGACAGTCAATAACACCACTAATAATTTTAGAAGCAAAAATCAAATCAATAATATCCCTGCGGTTTTCAAGAGAAACTATTTCTTAACATTTTATGCAGTACTGATAAACATATATAAGATGATAAGGCGAATTTAATATCAGCTCAAAATGAGATAGTGATATTCAGATAAAAATGTGCTTCCCCAATTGTTTATATATTTTGTATGTGGGTGTATGTATGCATGTAAAAAAGTTAACCTTGTAGTGGCAGTCTAAGAATATCAACTATTCCATCTCGTTCCGAGGGTAAGAGGCGACAGCCGGAAAACGAAACAAGAGATGGCCAACAGCATCTTCCTGATAACAACTCTAAATAATAGAAAATTGTAGTTGCCAACTCGTTTGCCAAGGAGAGGGCAACCTATGAGGGAGGCCTATGTTAAACAGTGGACTTTTGTAGGCTGTAATGATGTTAAAAAAGAAGTTGAGGTAAATTTAAAAGATATATAAAAAGTTAAGGTAAATTTAAAAGAACTATAGAAAAGTTAAGGTAAATGTAAAAGAACTATTGAAAATTTAAGGTAAATCTAAAAGAACTATTGAAAATTTAAGGTAAATTTAAAAGGACTATAGAAAATTTTAAAACAACTATAGAAAAGTTAAGGTAAATTTAATAAAACCGTTGAAATTTTAAGATAAATTTAAAAAGATTATAGAAAATTTAAGGTAAATCTATAAGACCTACAGAAAATTTAAGGTAAATTTAAAAAAAAACTATAGGAAAGTTAAGGTAAATTTAAAAGAACTATAGGAAAGTTAAGGTAAATTTAAAAGAACTATAGAAAAGTTAAGGTAAATTCAAAAGAACTATTGAAAAGTTAAGGTAAATTTAAAATAGCTAAGAAGAATGTTAAGAAGTGTAATTAATGGCTTATTATCCATTTTCTTAAACGCCAAACTTATACGTCCATCGTATTTGGCAGCAACTTTGGCAACAAGTTACAAAGTAAGAGCGGCTCGAATCGTCGACGACCGAGTGCTTTCCGATCGGCTCGATTCACTGGCACTACGAAGAGATGTTGTATCTCTTTGCATTTTATTTCGCATATACCATGGAGAGTGCTCTGAGGAATTGTTCGGATTAATCCCAGCCGCCAAATTTCATGAACGCACTACGCGTCAAACGTCCCGATACCATCCACACCATCTGGATGCTTGGCGGTCCACCACAGTACGTTTCAAAAGGAGTTTTCTTCCGCGTACAACCTCTCTGTGGAATAGTTTACCACCGGCGATTTTTCCGGACCGATACGACCTGGGGACCTTCAAGAAAAGAGCTTACTCCTTTCTAAAGGGCCGGCAACGCACCTGCAATTCCCCTGGTGTTGCGGTAGATCATGGGCGGCGGTAGTCACTTAACATCAGGTGAGCCGCATGCTCGTTTGCCCACTCTTCTATAAAAAAAAGTATCACTGCTGTTACCTACATAGTAAAAGACTGAACAATAGATTTATGAGAAGGTGGTGAATGCGATACGCTTATATGCGTCGCAATTGCCTTTCTGTAATGTACTTTCTTCAAATACTGCGATTTTATTTGAACGGCCTCTAAAGCCAATAAAAATATTATTGGTAACAAGTCTTAATGATCGAAATTCGACCGAAACACAATCGTTAGAAAAGGATCGAATTGAATCAAGTACTAGCGAAAGTGGCAGGGAACTATCTAAACTTTTGTAACAGTCCATATCTAAGTGGGTCGTTGCACGGACATAACTGCATCTAATGTTATCTATTTAAGATAAGTGCTTATGTTTGTTTATATTCAACACGTGATTACAAATAATGTCAACGATCTAATTATAATAGTTTCTCTGAGATTCGGTTGACTGTAATTATAAAAGAATTAATATGTTCTCCGGCCACTTTTAAATGACAAGGACAAGCCTCGAGCACTGTCAGAAATTATCAATTACTGTTAAAATGTAGTGCATGCAAACCCTAAGAATCCGATATAACGCGGCAGTGATAAGATCGGTGGGAGGTTTGAATACAACTTAAAAGACACGGTTCACTCAGTCTTGGACACCAATAATCTGTGTCTAGGTCCAGTTGGGATTCGAATTTAGAATCTCTATGACACGCGATCGTTAAAAACTAGTAAAACAATAATAATGTCCTCCAGACCGAATTTCGGCCACGGTCGGGCTAGCCATCGGCGCAGGACAGGATTATAGTGCGCAAGTGTATGCGCAAGCACAGGTGCTTCTCTATTCCCTCACTCTCATAACCCGTGGGACGGTAAACCGACACGACCGGAGAGAGATCAGGCGCAGGACCAACGGCTTTACGTGCTTTCCGCGTCACGGGGGTGAGACACCGCCAACTTCCTGACTCCGGGCAAGCTACTGAGAATTTCTTCACAGAAAAACTCAATAATTAATAGTAAAATAATAATAATATTACCTATACATAAACACGTCTCGATAAAATCCTTGACCTAAAATTCAAAAGAGATAATACATATCAAGTAGAACACTTTCAAAACTTATTATTTAAAACTGGGACACAATATTAGGACAGCTCGAACATCTATTGTATTCGTGAAGTAAATTAATTATTAACTATATAATGTGAGTAAAGATTATAATATGACCGTCATGGGCGCCGGCAGCTGGGTGGAAGGGGGTGAACACCTTCTGACAGGAAAAAAAATACATAGAAAAACTGAGGACGTCTAGGTTGCTGTACAAATTTGTCCGTCACATTGTCAATAAATTAAGTATCCTCTTCTACTCTTTCCCTGTTAACACAGAGCATGTCGCGAGGCAGCGGGGATTCTCCGACCAATACCAACTACAGATATTTTCGATGAGCGAAATATATTCAATCAAATACCGGCGCGAATTAAATTTTACATTACATTTATCTACATAAATACATGTTTAATTTTATATGAGTTAATAGCATAAGTATAGTTAATAGTATAGATGCAGATGCATCTCCCTGAAAGTAATCCTGGTGGCGCCCATGGTGACCGTGTAGAGACGGTGTAAGAAAAAAAGTAAAAAAAATAATAGTAGTATCTACTACCCCATATCGTCCTGAGGGTATTGTTAGATGCGACAGATGGAAACAAGTCAGGAGATGGGCGGTAGCGTCTTTTTAATAATAACTAGATAATAAGAAACCATAGTTGGCAACTCGCCTACCAAGCGTGGCATCTATGGCAAAAATCCCTCTCATGAGGCAATCTAAGGGGCCATATTCAGCAGTAGACTTTTATAAGCTGTAATAAGTAAATGAATGAATGAGTATATAATATATATGTACACTAAATATAATATGTTCAAGTATTTATTTAGCCGTGTTGAAAGAGTATTTAAGGAAAAACACATCACTTCCCGTGGATATACTAATATGAAATAGTCAAGAACTCTAGGAGATGAATCGAAAACTGTAATAAAAAATACTAATATAATAAAAAACTGTAATAAATTTTTTAATTGCTAAACGTTTTAAAATTGGTAAGTATTATTTATCAATAGGAAAAAACCTGGAGATAGGATTTTTAAACTAATTTGACTATGGGGGTCGGAGGAATCAGTTCATTTTGGAAAAGAGGTCTCTTGCCCAAAATATTTTGGGAATCCCTGCTTTAGATTGTCCTAATTGAAGCTTGCAAGTCATCGCACGAGCAGATAACGATCGCACGATCGTGCAATCGAAGCTACAAATCTCTATTGAGTGTACTAATTGGTCACGCGTCATCGTGCGTGCGCAGCAACGCGAGAGCACCCGTGAGTTAGAGACGAGTAGAGACCTAAGAGAGTAAAAAAACTATGCATTTCAGTAAACAGCCATTGTTGAAATGGCGCCGTTGCGGTGACGGCGCGGCGGCCGAGAGTGAGGAAGACAGCGAGATGTTACCTCGTGCAAGTACTGGAACTGCCAACATTTTAAGCACCTTAGCTGGAAGGACATCTAGCTTCCCGGCTCCCGCTTGTCATTGTATTTAAACTAACGCATCATTAGCTTTCCTTGTTTTAAAGTTGATTGCAAGTGTGACCAACGACTAAAAATCTACCTGACCACATTTTTAGTCGTTAACGTAGGCTTAAGATAAGCCAACAGTCATTTCATTCTGTGGGTATTCATGTTTGTTCGGTAGTCGTCGAGTCTGCGTGCGAGACGATTCCTAACGACCCCCGAAAACAGCACATGAGGAAATCGGTCTGTAGTTGGTCAATAAAGAGTTGTTCTCTTTATTGAAGAACAACAACACCGCACTTCTACTCCACGCCTCCAGAATAGTGGAAAACGGTATTAATGAGCTCCTGAAGGACTTTAAATACCGGTTTACAGCAACCTAATAAAACGTGGTGCATGGCTAAATTAGAAGAGCGGTAAATCGACTTTGCTCATTTACGAATGGACAGAACCAGAGCCAGCCAGAACTCTTCGTCGACACTGTTGGTAAGGACAGTTTTAACCCATAGGAGAAAGGTATGACCTCTCCGCTGCTCCCGCGGTTAAGGTGTACCCAAATGGAAATTACTCACGTTAAACTGAACTTAAACAAACTGATGAAACGATAAAAACTCTCTGGAATTATATTAGAAGTGATAAATTGGCTGCTCATAATAACAAAGAAAAAAAATGGTTTCTGAAGTTTTACTACTCTCGCCAGTGTGAGCATTGTCACGGACACAGTTTGAATATCCTGAAACATAAGTCTTCATCGCAAGCGCAATTGGATAAAAACGCGATTTCAATGGTGTTGATTTAAGTGGCTATAAGCAGCGACTTCCTCATGACGACGTCAGTGTTGCGAGTTCGCGTTCGCGAGTAGGAAACGCCAACCGCCCGCGCGCCTTGACCCACTTAATAGCTAACCGTGCACCTCTCTACGAGCTCGTGCAAAAGCGATGCAATCATTTGAATCAGCTCATTCGTAAAATCATCGATAACAATTAATAATGTTTGATTAAATTTATAAATCGTAAATAAGATCGATAAATTTAGATAACAATAACGAGCTCTAGTCTACTATACACAAATTTTATCATATAACGACAATATTATAAACGTTTTATAGTACGTGAATTCATAAGAAACTTGATACTAATTTTATTACAGCTATGAGAAGTATAAATATCAGCAAAAAATATATCAAACAAAATAATTTCTTAAAGAAACCTGTATAAATTAAACGTCTGCTTATACATCAAAATTAGCCGTTTCAATGCATGACAATACTCCGATTGGATAAGCTTATGCAAGTTCAGTTGAATCGTTTGAGATAAATGTAAAACACATGTTTATCACACGTGAGGTTAATAGATCTTTAATGTTTTTAGAATGAGAGTTTGATGAAAATTTAAAATTATGAAATGGGAGCAAAATCTAAAATTAGTGATTTTTAATTACTTTTATTGAATGGAACATTAAATCACAGATTAACAAACAGTTACTAAATTTAAAGTAACAGATAACAGTAATATGGACGAATTTAAAGGACAAAGCGTCACCATGAGCTAGTTTAGCTATATGTGCGCTAGCTAACCGATCTCTAACAATCCAAGCGAAATCTATCACAATTTTACATCCCTCTCACGTGCACCCCTATACGCGTCATTTAACAGTGTTGCTATTGTAGCGCATTATTTCTCACTTAATTTCAGAGAGACTGAATATTTTTTACTTGGTAGAGCCATGCTACAGCTATATGATGGTAGCACGAAAGGGTCAGCTCGACCGGGGAAGGACCACGATCTCACACGATACCGGTGTAAAATAGCATGTTAATGAAGTTGTTTCGTATGGTGAATATAAAACCGAAGAACTTTTCTATAGAAAACGAGGCATTCCATTTTAGTCCCGAGAGGTAGCAAATACGTATCCGCATAAGTACATGTTTATGGGCTACAGCATCTACTTACTATCAGGTGGACTGTAATTGTTTGTCACCCCTAATATACTTTTTAAAAATATCTAAGCTCGCATTTTTTTACAATTAGACAATTAGGTAGGCCAGTTTGGTACCCGTGTAGATAAACTACTCATGTGTTTCACAGTGTAAACTTTTTTCAATCTTCGGCTAACCTAATAGTAAGGGAGTATACATATGAACAAATGCAACACAAGACGAATTGCAGGTGCGTTGCCGTCCTTTTAAAAAGGTCTGTTTTTATTATAGGTTATATTGGTGGCGAAAAATATAATCGCTGGTAGATAAAAGATATCTAATTCACTAAGTAGTAATATGAGGAAGAAACTTCTGGAATAATATATATTTTAAAAAAATTGCTGCAAAAAGCGGTAGAAAATTTAGCGTAATTAAAAAAAAGTCTGTCGTTGATGATTTTCGTCGATGATTCGGTCTAGTCTAGTGTTAAATAGTAGCTAGTACTAAAGTGGTGGTGCCCCATCGAAACGGTAATTAGAGTTGCTTTTCATTGACTTTAAAATAGCAATAATTAAAATTAAATACATACATCAAACATTCTGCGGTTTTAACACAATTTTAATAAGGCAACCTTGAAGTATTTCGAAATAAATGCTTATTTCTAGTTTTTCTTTTAAATTATAATAATAAAAGAGTATATTGTAATTTATTTATTTACGTAAAAAGTATTATATTAGGTATATCAAAAACTTTAATAAAATAATGTAAAAAAGCGACGGAAACATTAAAATGTCAGACCACATCTAAATTTAGTGAACTTGCACACAAGGTCTTAATTCGCGTCAGTCAATTCGTAAAGATGGCGGTCGTATAATAGCGATTCACAGTTCTCATAGTCTGTAACCTCGCTCAACGAGTTCCTATTTAAAATATGTGATATGCTATGTGCATATCACATATTTTAAATAGGAACTCGTATAATTATGAAGAAGGTCAACGTTCGCAACCACTCGTGAAAACTCTTTATGTACCTACTCTAAATTATCACTAAGGTAAGTATTTACGTGGGACATAACAAAACCAAATATGTAGGCCGATTAAGGAAAATGTCAACACAATTAGTGGCATCTGACAGATCATTGAACAATTTTTTATGGCTATTAATACTCAACTTCTCGAGCAGAAGGAAATGTAATCAAAAAATTTTTCATTTACTTTTCAACGTACCCTTTCATATGTCGATTGTCGACTGCTGAACAAAGCCCCTCCCCCTATAGATTGCCACATAGGAGTGACAATTGCCAACGTTGTCACGCTTGGCAGGCGCCAATCGTAATTTTTTATTACTATTTTTAATTAGAAAGATGTTTCAGTTTCGGTTTACTGCACCTACATGATGACATATGGTGGTGGTAGATTCTCTCAGGACGGACGTGTTCATATTTTTGAATAACGAACAATATTCGTCATGAACATCATCATCAAATATGTTGAAAAGCAAATTATGGTAAACATAGAAGAAACATAATAAATAGTCTTTCTTTTGTGGTAGAATTTAAAAAAAAAATGCAATAATAAAACTTAAAATACTTTGTAATATATACCTAAGTATGCATATGTATACTTTTTGCCATGTATGCATGTACTTAATACAAAGTCCGACGTTATTCTGGTTAAAATATTATATTTTAAACATTAAACAAGTCAATAACGGAAAATCGAAACTGTTGACTTTGCAAATTTTACAAAAAAAAAATTTACAAAAAAAAAATACTCACGCTTGCCATCGGAATGTTTAAAATCCAAAAGTTTACAATCCACTAAATACGGTCACTAATCACTTGTTTGCTGAGCATAACAAGAAAGTAATTTGCGCGTGTACACTTCACTTTTCCCTGGAGGATATAATGCACTTGAGTCAATGAGCGGCACACAAAGCGAAATACTTCACTGATTCTAATTATGTTTTTTTCTCTCTCCTATAAACAGTATTTAAAATACGATTACATAAAACTACACACACACCGTATCTGGGTTCACACCCAGTTCCAAGTAGGTACCTGTAACAAGACAAAGCGATAGTAAATTTAACGATCTTACACATCAATTAAATTGGCTCAAGGAATTCAATTATAATTATTTTTTGCCGCGGAAAGTACACAAAACACAACGCGTACTCACTTGACTAAAATGAAATTTAAAGTGAGGCACAAAATTAGATAGGACGTAAAGAATTTACTTAACGCGACACGATACGTGTAGACAGACTGCTGACCAAACGCTGACTGGCTGGCGCAATGGAGGGGAGTATAAGTGGAGAGGGGGAGCAGAGGCAGACGGCGACGGAGGATGGGGAAGACCGTCTGGTCGACTGGTTGGTCGACACATTGGCTTGGTTGGCATGGCACTCACACAATACCACCGGCTTCGGCAGTTTCTAGGTTGATTTGTATTAACGCCCACAGTTGAAATGAATAATGATGTTTTTTTTTTGTTGATCTTTAATGGTCTGGTTATTCTAATAGGACATTCTATATACTTATAATAAGTTTGGTTATTCTGATTAATTTTTATTATAATAAAAAGAATCACACTGACTTTATCGTTACCCTTCAGAATCAAGCAAATTTGTCAGTTGTGCTATCCGACTAGCGCGCAACCTTCAGGAGTACTCATGGCCACGCGCTCGAGCGTTAAGGTCATCTTACTCGGTTGCTACAACGAGTAACAATGATTGTTGAATTACTCCTAATAGTACTATTTTAATGGCAAACTGAGAACCATTTCGAAACATGGCGGTTAAATCAGATAACTCATGTCTGATAAAGCTAATTATCCTGGAGCAAATGAAGGAAACGCCACGATGAGTTAGCCGTACCTGATAAGCACGCGTACGAAACGACACTATAGAGAAACTGACAACTGATTTATTATACACAATTATTATAACAAGTGAATCCATAAAACTTAGAGTAGGAACACTTCTTGTTTACGTATAGCAGGGTTGTTGACATTATACCACAGTTTAAAGAACTGTAATTAATACCTCCCCAGACACCAGACTTTTACGAGCACTGAAAACGAAAAGCTACCATGTACCAGTCGACGACTTTAATTTTATTTATTTTATACACATTTTTTGTTTCTTTTATAAACATTTTAATTGAACAATTTTAAAAAATCTGATTTTTTTTGAAACCTAAAAACTGTAACAAACGATTTTTGCCTTTAATTACATGATCTAAAAACTTATTTATGACTAGCTTTTACCTCTACGTTTTAGTTTTGTTCGAAGATTTTTTTTATATTTCTAGTATATGAGATAATCACCAAAAACCATTAGTTTGATCAGTTTTCCACTTTCGCAAGAAAATTCCAAATGGTTTTTGAATAAAATATGACCTACATTATTCCTTGCGTTTCTCTCTATCTGTTTGTGAATTTTCATCACAATCATTTCAGTCGTTTCGAAGATTAGCTTGGACAGACATTTTAAAAACGGTTATTCGTTTTTAATAGAATGCAAATAACCCCTGCGGTTAATACAGGCCTATTATTTAAAAGACGTTACGGACAAATATCTAATCGGTACTTAATGCACTGAACCGAACCATTTTTTTTAAAATTATTTAGATGGTGGTAAGATTTGTCATATTATAATTAGGTTGTTATTAACTTTATACTTTTATTGAAAAATAATTGAAAAGGGTTTGTTTCTTCAACTGTGGGCGGTTTTAAAAGCACAACACTATACATAAAAGTAAAGTAAAGTTACAGCCTATATACGTCCCACTGCTGGGCACAGGCCTCCCCTCATTTCTGAGGGGGTTTTAGGGCAAGGAAGTGTCCGCCGCGCTGCCCCAATGCGTGTTGGCGAACTTCACATGTCTTCGAAATATTTTTTTTTCTCATTCCTCAGACATGCAGGTTTCCTCACGATGTTTTCCTTCACCGCCGAGCACGTGGTAAATACATAGTTTAACAGAAAAATTACTGTTTAATTCTTACATTATATACAATTAGATACGTGAAATGTTTGTGAGTTCAAATGTTCAATAAGCAGTGTGATTATATACCTACCTAACTATAGTAGGGAATCGTAGCCTTCGTTGTGACCTTTGATGTATTGTTTCGTTAAATTATTTGTATCGATAATACTCGGCAAACGATTCCCGTCAGAGTATACAAATAGGTAAGTCAGAGTATAGGATCCAGTAAACTAAGAAATTTTATGATATCGTATGAGAATAGTTAGAATAGCTAGATAATCAATTATAAGCTCTTTTTTATCAATCCTGATGGACACAGTCTATAAAAGTCCACTGCTGAACATAGGCCTCCCCCATATATATTTTAATATGGGGATGTTGACATAGTTACCAGTTTTTATTATATTGAGTTGTTATTAGGAAGAATCTGCTGCCTATATCATGTTGGCTGGTTTACAAACCATGGAACGATAACACCAGACACGCTAGGTTGGCGAACGTAGCATCTTTCGGACGTTTTGCCCCTTTGAGTTTACTCCTCGTTACTGGTTTTAAAGTTTTTCAATATCCAAAAAACATAGGATATACGAGATAGCAAATGCATATTATGTCAGCGGCCGAAAGATGTTTTTACAATTTTGCATAATCCGTGACGTTGTAGAGCCATGCTACAACTATAATAGTTGTAGCACGAATGGGTAGGCTCGACCAGGGTAGGACCACGCTCTCAGAAAATGCCAGCGTAAAATGGGAAAATGCTGCTGTGTTTCATATGGTAGATAAGTGTAAAGAACCGGAGGCTTCTTACCACCCATAGGACCAAATGTGGCAATATGCCGCTAGAAGGCGTTTTACAAAAAGGTATTTCATACTGTTAAAATAGAAAAAAAATGCTTATTTAAATCGTTTACACATAGTTTTTTTTTAATAGAATAACGGTGACCAACGAGCATATATCCTCCAATTATATAACATACATCTATCATCAATTAAGAATCAAAATGCATTGTCTTGTCTTACCCCTGAGGACTAAGATGGAATGTCTTGTTTCCAGTAAAAAGTCTCTGGTTCTCTACACTATACGAACAGAACAGCAACATCAAACTATTATTTTGCTGGTATTCTGTGAGAGCGTAGTCCTTACGCGGTCGAGCCGTCCCATTCAGTAGCGTGGCCCTACCACCAACATCTGTAACGCTTTATTTACAAGTCTAAATTAGTACAAATTAAAAATAATTAATTAGGTTAAAAATGAAGCTGTGTACATTACATTCCAAACAAATGCTTTACTTAAATGGCAAATGCAATATTCACAAAATAAACATTTAAGAAGTCAATTAAGTTACGGGTCGGTTTCTGTTCATTTACTTAAAAATGACTAGAAAGATATTTAATATACGATGACTAACGGCCATGCTGGGCTGAATTTAAATTTAAATTCAAATTCAAATATTTTATTGCGTTTATGTGGTTACTCAAATTGTTCTTATGTTGGATATAATAGATGTATGTATTATAGTATTCTATGATAGAACCAAACACCTGTCAATTTAATTTAGTTAAATTTAACAAGTTAGAAAAAGAATTACATATTTCATTTATTACAACTAAAGATTTAGGATCCATGGAGTATAATGTGAGGAGTATCTTAATTTTTAAACGACGATAATCTAAAAAATAACTATCCTTACCTCCATGATAATATTCTTGTGTTTATAAAAATTAATACGTAGTGTAATCTATGAAAGTATAAAACTATACTGGTGGCGGGTATACATTATGTGAATAATCTTCGCGGGGGTAACGCACTTGTTCGGTTTTGAACACCTCTCTCGCTCGCACTATTCATGTTTTTTGCTCCTACGCCAAGTCATCGCCTTACCAGTTCTTTATTTTTAATGGCGACGACATAATTGCTGGCAGACTCGCAAACCTTTCACTAAACGGCCATCAAATATATTTTTTTATGCTTTTGCAAAATATGAATTTAGAAAATTGGCTATCTAGAAGCGATTGTCAAGGTTCCCATCGATGGAAATTAATAATGATCATAATCATTATGAATTCTCATCGACACACTGTAAAAAACTGTGTCAAGAACTCGGCTCATTTTTCAATATCCTCACTTTTTTAGTGTTGACAATAAGGG
The DNA here is from genome assembly GCA_907164705.1 of Parnassius apollo. Lineage (NCBI taxonomy): Eukaryota > Metazoa > Arthropoda > Insecta > Lepidoptera > Papilionidae > Parnassius > Parnassius apollo. The sequence goes on along the minus strand of CAJQZP010000885.1, from coordinate 519,536 downwards.
TGTGTGCTACCAAAAAATGTAAAATATACATCACAATATTACAACATGTTTCTAAAATATCCGCTACAAATCAGTTTTGCTTTTTACATATTTTAAGTTTTTAATTTTTATATATCTTTATATATTTGACAGTTTTCCGTAGCGCACTGCTAAACATTTGATCCTTCGGGACAAGTTTGTACGGCCACCAAAATAATTATTCAGGGTCTGGATGTGTAATCCTTGTGTTATTTATGCATGTAAATAGCCTATACGATACAGGGGAAAGTATTTCTGCTGGAGCAACCTTTTTTTTTAGAACAAGTGGTATAATTAAAAATTTTGTACAATCTACTTCACAAATTTGTACAATCATTAATGTATTCGAAGTCAGATAAATACGCATTATTAAGGATAACTCAAAAATTACTGGTCAGATCTTGATCAATTTATATAGGAACACATAAGAAGCACCAGCTTTCAAATAAAAAAAATCATCAAAATCTGTTCACCCAGAAAAAAATCTGAGATAACACATAAAATACAGCCAAATGGAGCACCTCCTCCGTTTCGAAGTCGGTTTAAAAATTAGAAGATCTAACACTGGCCACATTCTCTGTGATGATAACTCCGCAAAAATTGTCTGTGTAGGTAACATTCGGTCCAACACCGAAGTGACCATAGGTTTCGTTTACCTTTCCTTTTTAAAATTGTAAGAATAAATTTACCCAATGGCAACACTAAGCGTTAATTTGTAGATAATGTAGTAAACTAAAAAAGATCGTATAGACTTAAACTTACTCAGTAATAGCTGCGTTGGCTCTTCGATTTTCGAATCGACGTTGCGAAATCGTAAGTCACAAGGTTATGTGCACACACGCACGCTTGTTCGTTTGTCGGTCACATCTCACGTCTATGTTTTTGACTAAGCGGACTAATTTACGTATGAACTTCAAAGTGTACGGAATAACCGACGCGTTGTTCCACGGCCGGTTCTGAACTAAAACCTGTCGGAGAGAGAAAGTGACCGTTTCCAAGCGATTACTTTCCAAGTGGTCGCGCGGTGCGGTTTTGGTTCGTGCCGCGAATCAGGACGCACCCGTTACCCCCCTTTTGCGCAACGAGGTCGTGAGTAAAGTTCACGTGCCGTCAGCAAATATGTCCCATCACGTCGAGTTATGTAAATAAAATATAACTTCTATACACATTTACTTAGATAACATTCAAATAAGGTACGTGAGGGTAATATCGTTTGCCACCTTAAGCTTTGCCGCCCCATAAAACCAAAATTAGGAGGCGGACAGAGAAAAAAACACTAAGTTGTATACTATAACTAATATATTAAGCAGAAAAAAAAACAAACAAGCTTTGGCTATAATTATGAACACTTCGAAAAATCAAAAAAAAAAAACTAACTACACTACTTCATATTAAAATCGACTAAAATATCTAGCTTATCTATGATATGTACTATAATGTCAACTGTCAAAAAGGCGTCGATACAGCAGCGCCCTTTTGACCCTTTATTATTTGATTGACCGATGAAAAACTATCGTATCACAAAGCCGTCTATGCATGTCTGTGCTGTAGTTTTTGAGTTATAAGAAGTGGCCATATTAACCTGATGATCTTATTACCCTCACGTACTATATCCGTGTCCGGTGTAGTCCGGTCGATATAGTGCCAAGAAAGCTGGCTGCGTTTTCTCGCTGAATGGCTATACTTAGCGTTTGAAAAAAGAACCAACAATCCTCTTATCACTGCAACAACAAACAACGACCAAATCGCGGATACGAGTACAGTTCCTTTTAGAACTTTACCGTACGTGGACCTCACGGACCGATAGTCGCTACAGCATATGGCATAAATATGTAGCCATCTCTCAGAGATTCATAGTTTATAACTTATGTTTTTAATTTGAAGTAACGTCTACCCGTTATTACGTTTTAATTTGAACATCTTGTTTCGAATACCGGGTCGGGCCAAAATCAGTCATCGTGTTTTTCTGTCAAGAAATTTTCAGTACCAACCCGGTGTCACGAAAATGGCGGTATTACAACCCCGTAGATCCTGATGTCTAATCTCTCCGGTCGTGTCGGATTGCCACCCTATCGGACTATGAAAGTAAAGGAAGAAAAGTGCACCTGTGTTTGCGTACATGTTCGCGTACTATAGGTAATCCTGTTCTGAGCAGATGGCGAGTTTTCGTTGACACTGGCCGCTGTGACCGAAATTCAGTCTGGAGGTCATTATTATTATATTACATTGAACTAACGTTTGCTTAGTATTTTTGCTATGCCTGATATAAACAATTGAATAAAATCGTAAATAACGAAAATATATACATAATAGGTACCTATATTACTTAGATGATTTTATTTTACCGTCTGGAAAAAAGTAAGGTTTAACAGGTAACGGCATAGAAACCTATCGCACTGACATTTTACAGTTTTTTTACATTAACATATTATGAAATGTATCTATCGATAAATACTACTAATTGGGTACGTCTTATGTTAATGTCGATAGTTTTTAATTGATTTATTTATTTAGTTCAAATTTTTTGTTTCGAACGTTTATTTCCAATTAGTAGTATTTATTGATAGAGTAATTAAAATGTAATAAAATATTAACGTAAAAAGAAATAGTAAAATATCAGCGTGATAGGCTTCTATCCCGTTCACCTCTGTTAGATCCTATTTTTTTCCAGAGAGGTAAAAAATCATCTAGTATAATTTTGGCCTATTCTTGTGCATTAAAGTAAAGCCTGTGTCTATGGCCAGGCGTAGCTAAGCGCTCGCCTCTGAAGCTCACCGTATTTATGTTGTCACAGCGTTCTGGATATGGTTCCTATCGGCACCAATGTAATTGTTAAATGCAATTATAAGTGATGTATCACCATGTGTTCGCAGATGTAGGAAAAAATTCGGAAATCGCAATTTCGAGAACATGTGAAATCCGAAAACACGCACTAAAGCACCGCGATGGCCTGATAGCGCCTGAGCAGTATAGATCTGTACCTGGCAGTATGACGTTTAACGACCGTAACTTTTGTGCACAGACATATCGCTTCTATACATAAAACCATTTGTAATTTCAAAAAGTTTTCTTTTTAAATAGAATAGGGGTGACAAACGAGCACACAGCCCACCTGATGGTAAGTGGATTCTGCGGCCCATAGACATCTACATTTAACCTCGATTAAGAATCAAAATGCAAATGCGCTGCCATCCCTGAGGGCTAAGATGGAATGCATCGATTCCGGTAAAACTGCTCTCCGGTTCTCTACACTCACCATACGAAACACAGCAGCATTAAGCTGCTATTTTACTCTGGTATTCTGTGAGAGCGTGGCCCTACCTCGGTCGAGCCCATAGAATACTGTAATATATTCTATGGTCGAGCCGACCCATTCATGCTACAACCATAATATAGCTGCAGCGTGGCTCTACCACGTATAAAGTAATACTTACAAAACTTACAACCATACACAAACTGTTCAAAGACTGTATGGATGAGATATTGTTAGTTGTATTATAGTATGGTTTGTTATGTATGTATTACGTGTGAAATCTATGCATTATAAAAAAGATGAAGCATTTTTTAACTTTATTTCAATTCATAGTGGTTCGTAAAACCATAATGTCAATATCCGGAAGGGCGCGGGGACGAAGGGAATGTCCTCTACGGCGGCCGCAGTCGAACTTTAGTCGCATATGCAAAAAATGTAGTAAGTTTTCGAGTTAGTATGATAAAATAAGACAGGATAATGTGTTATTCTTTTTATACTTACATAAGTACGTAGGTAATTTTCAACTATATATTAATAATAATAATATGAAGGTATATAAAACTCAATATTATAGTAAATTTTGCTTTCGTAAAAAATATTAAGTGTATAAGTATGAAAGATTTAAAAATATTCATTACATCTGCTACTCAAGATTCTTTATTTCCCATGTCAAAACAAGTAATCACTATTGTATGTATTGTATTGTATTATAATGTATTGTATTGTATTGTATTGTACTAATCCTTGTATAATTCTTTATCTCTTATATTATTTAAGATTCTATTTACCTTCATAATAAACCTTTATTTTTATTTTATTTTATTAATTATTATTTTACGTTTAAATCTCATTATATAAAGACGTTTCTTAAATGCGGAAACGTGGATTTCATCATCTAATGTAAAAAAAAGTTAAATTACGATTCAAATGTAGTCCACTGGTATTTGTTGCCGTTATACAGAACGGTCAATTCGGCCACCGGCTGACAGCAGTGCATACTAATTCTTTTTTTACGAATTTAAGTATAACATACTGTAGGTGTATTATGTACTTACATAAAATATTATAACAAGAAACACTCTGTGCTCATTCTCACGAGCCGTTGTGTTAAACACGTTTGTGCCTTAACAATAAGCTTTTAAAGTGTGTTCAAATGAAAGTTGTGATTAAGGCACAGATTAACAAACAGTTACGTTTAGGTGCATCCAAATTTTACATTCCTACATATATTATTAGGACGTACATATAATAGAGACTTTATATCACGCGTATTATATTCATCATCATATGCTATCAAAAGCCCACCGCTGAACCACACCACGGACACTCCATACAACACTCGCAAATTAACCTATCACTACTACAAAGGGAAATGACGTTTGTACACGCACAAAAAATATGTGCGTGAAAAGTAGGGAAGTGCGACGGTCGACGTTGAAGCGGCGGCACGACGCGGCGCGGGCTGGGCAGGTTAAACAGTACGGAAATTCCAATCTTAAACGGGCTACACACGAGACGATATCGGTGGCGATCTAGGGTGGAAAGAAATCGGTGCTTTTATCGGGGCAGACCCTACACACGGGCCTGCCTAGCAGTACGCGTTCGGACTTGAAGCGGAACACATATGTGGTAGAGTTCTTCAAAATAGCTTCAACTCTCTTAAAACACCAATGTATTGGTTTGGCATTAGCCCTCTCGGTAAATTTATTCGAAAATAGAAAAAGAGGAGTTGCTGGGTGAAAAATGGCTCCAAATGAGACAAAAATTAAGCCACATAAACGTACTAAATGATCTGTATTCCAAAGACATGATTAATTTTCTCCGGATGGATGAAGACAGTTTTTATAACCTTCTAGAAATGATTTCGCCACTTATATAAAAACATCAATTTCTCCTATGTACCTATGCTATTTAGTTATTTCTTCTCTTTGTTCATTTCTGCTTTGGTCAAAATCTGGTTATGTATTACACACAACAAACAAGGAAATAAAATACTTTTGTATAATAATATGTATACTTTTTTTAATGTAATCTTTATTTATGGAGTAAAACTATCAGAAAATAAAATAGCTTATATCTTTTTTTAAACATAAAGAAACCTTTAATTTCGGACATACTCCCTTTTATATAACTTGTTTGTTGATGTGGAGATGGTGAAGGAGTAGAAGTTAGTTGTTGATAAGAGGATGAAGGCACGTAAGAGATCGAAGTTGTAAGAGATATGAGTGCGGTCTTGTGTTGATAGCGTTGGAATAGGAGTTAGTTGTTGAGGAGAGGCTTTATCTTCTCCTTACTTACATCATACACTCTACTTTACGAACGGCAAAAAAAAATTAGTTTAGTAGGCATTCTTGACCATGTCACTTCGCAGGGTCACAGGCTAGGGTGGATATGATTTGAATTTCGATAAAATTTCATTTAATTTATTTATTTTATTCACTTTTTTTTTGGTTTTTTGTAAAATATCAGTGCCATAGGTATCTGCTCCGTTTATATGATTAAAATGTAAAAATTTTGTTACATAAAAAAGGTCATTCAGTATCACTGTTTTGTTAACTTCCTTCCGCGAGGGTTGCCGGCAGCGACTGCCAAAAGAAATCGGGCCGATGCGCCTACACACACGCAGTAAGGAGGGGGCGGTGCCCCGATCTAGGAAGCATCGGCTGATCTAGGAAGCATTTTTGCTCCTGCCAGCCGATTAAGGAGGCGATATCGGCTACGACTTAGGATGGCTCTACATACGACACGTTTTAGAGGCAATCTAGGAGGCATCCTCACTACTCCACCCTAGATCGCCACCGATATCGTGTCGTATGTAGCCCGCTTTAGTGATATACTATCGTAGGTGTGTGACGGCGCCTCTACAAGTTGGCCAACATAGTGGCGAATGTTGTGACCGATAGCAGTAAAGCGGGTGTTTGTGTTTACCTTAGTATGTATTGGAATGATGGCCCACAAGTTGGCGCGAGATCGGTGTGTTGTCGGTTTTTTACAAAAGATCAAAGAATTGTGCCAGAGTTTGGCCCGTGGTTTGGCCGCATCCGCGTCCAAACGTTGGGCGTGGGCGCGCGTTTAGTTTGCTACGAGCTCCCAAATTGATTGCACGCACTTGACTTTAATTTTATATTCACGCTTCGTAACTAGTGTTTACAAAATGGCAATAACAATGACCAATGAAGAAGCCTTTCGCCTTATAGAGGAGCTCTACCAAGCTGAAAATTATTTGTGGAACTCAAGAAATAAAAATTACAAAAATAAAAATTGTGATAAAAATAAATGATAATAATAATTTCTTATACACATTCACGTAGTAGCAGTATGTGAATAAATAAACCGCAGCAGCTGTTAGCGCCTCAATATCCATTTTAATGATTTCGTCCGCACTCCGCACATTGTTCTGAACCGAAGTAAACTGAACGCCCTTCTAACGTGTGGACCATGGAGGTTAGGGAGAAGGAGAACGATCGCTGTAGAAAATAGTGTCCCAGAAATGTGGACAAAATAAGTGAGGCGCTGCGATCGCTAAGTTGTCTCAATAAAAGTCATTTTGAGACGGTTTTTACGATCAGATGCTAAACCACTTGCACATCCACGCACAATACAATATTTCACCATTTTCTTATGTTTCTTTTTGTCAATAATTAAAAAATTACGGAGCACGATTATTTTCTCACCCATGCCGCGAAGAAAATTTTTACATTATTCAACTAACTTCATCTACTTGTACTCATAAGCAGCTAACTTCGCAGATACTACTTACCGACGAATTTTCAAAGACAGGCGGGCTATGCTTTGGTACGTAGTGATCGTTCTCCTTCTCTCTAACCTCCATGGTGTGGACGCCATCACAAACTCTTGGTCGATATCTTTGCCAATACATTCACCACTATGTTGCCAACGTGTAGAGCCTACATCAGGTTCGTCCGACTACGTGCGCGCCCTCGTACATGTGTCAGTGTTGTCTACAACGAAGTGCGGGGTGGGGTGCGGTATTTGAAATGAGTGCGGGGAGGTGAGTAGCCGCTCTGTACGTTAGTACTATTATGTATTCTGTGGCTGAATGTAGGCTTCACAGAACGTACATCTGACTAAATCCTTGGTTCCGTGGTAGGTCTGAAGAAGAAAAAGTTAGTCCTGGTTAGAATATAAGCCTCGACCTCTGAAGCTATAACGAGATTATTTAAAAAAATGTTCGTTTAGTCAATTTTTGGAATTTATATTTTTTTTATTCTTTTAGGTGGTCTAAGGAACATTATAAATTCAAGGTACTCGTAAGTATTAAATTGTCGTCTAAATTTCACGTTAAATTCTTCATACCGTAACTGGAATGGAATGGAATTTTATCTTTAAATTTATATGAGACCACCCCAGAAAAAATACTCTTTCTAAAAAAACGAAGAATTATGTACATTGTTTCAGTCGTTTCCAAGAAGTAAGTGATGAACATACACAAAAATATACGCGTCGACTCATAGAATACTATAATACATACATAATAGAACGGGGGAGTGGGCGGAGCCCCTTTAGCCACTAAAATGTCACTAACATGTCAATTCACACGTACAAATATCAACACGAGATGTGTTTGGCGTTACAATCGCTTTTAAATTTCGCAAGCAAATTATTTAGAAAATGCCAAATTGCACACTATTTACAAATAAATATGTATGTATTAAAATTTAAACGATTATTTTAATGATGATCTTGAACATTCTAAAATGTTAAAAGTCGTCAAAAGTCTAAAATGTCTACATTTACTTAATCTGTCAACACAGCGAATCGGGTTTGTAGTTAATACGACGTAATTGCTTGTATGTGTGCTCCCGGCGACGCCGACCCTCGTACAAAATAAGGTTGACAGCCTTTCTATTGTGTATTATAGTATTCTTTGCGTCGACTACATAACCTTGTTTTTTGAATTTAGAAAATACCTTTATTTTTAAAAAGGTTTCATATCCCTGCATATTACGTTATAATTATATTATATCCATTTAACTTGCTGTTAACTTTAACGTTTTAAGTTGGATCAAATTCTTAAAAAATGTCTGTTCGATGTTTCACAACATGAGTCGGTATTTTACAACTGACTTATAGTCGTTTTCACCACCCACCATAATATATTCTCTATCGCGAAGTCTTAGCGACGCGACGTTAGCGAGTTCAGCGTGGCTGCAAGCAAACTCCGGCGGATATAACCTTGCCGCGCTCATGGACGCCGCAATCGGGTCAGTGGGTCAGCGATGTCGCGATTTTTTCGCTAGACACGTACCAACCGTTTATTATTTTAGTTTTTAGAGTTCGTGCTGTTTTTTTTTTCAAATATTTCCTTATGTTGGTATTCATTATAATTTTAAACAAAAATATTCAAAGAGCTATTATTGAGAATCAATTAACTCGACATTATGATATTATTTTGTATGTATGTTCCACGATATCTTAGCCAATCGTGAACAGATTGTAATAATTTACTTTTTTGTTTAATAGAAGTAAGTATATTTCAAGGGTGGTCCCATTAATTTGGAAAAAATCTTCGCCATAGGGTCGGTACCAAAATAGGGGATATTTTTTTAAGTGAATGTTTATTAGAGTACATTTTAATAAACGTGAAAGATATTTTAATCCACTCAAAAGGGTCAAAATATAACCCTTTCATAAAAAGTAAAAATCGACTATGACTAAATAATTTTACATAATAGCTTCTTAGTCGAGGTTTTTAGATCTTGGACACAATATGACTACCTCTGAACATTACGACACAACAAAAGTGAATATGAGAAAGATGTCATGGCTTCCGAAAAATGGCGGTGTAACTAATTATTTACGCCATGTGTTACTAGACCAGCGCCGAGAGCAGCGTCTGAGGTACGAGATGACACTGCACTAATCAATCCGCCTGCCAAACGTCAGAATTAAAGTAAATCTTTCCAACAACGGGAGCGGCCCATGTCTAGTGACCTTTTATAGCCTAATAAAAGAAAAGAATATTGATGTTTGCTTTTTGACGTCAATGATGACGATAAAGTGAGCATTTTCATAACGAATTACGATACTCGTAATAAAAATGACTAAATCGAACATTATTAAACGTCGATGATGACGACGGTGTTTCACTACCTACATAATATAATTTAATTTTTAATTTTAAACATTTTGATTACTTTTAAAAATACATAGGTACATAAAAATTCTTAGTATCTACCTCCTCCTGAAAACGTAAAGTAACATTCATTTATCCAGTTCCGATGGTACATATAACTTTATTATTTATCAAAGATGGATCTATATTGGTTAAATGCCGTCAGTGGGCCACACTCCTCACTATCATCTCAACTATAACTTTGTGCTTATTTGCCACTCTTACTTTTCTCAATTTTTTACTTCAGTTAACATTTCTATGAGGTAAAAACAAAAATATTCGCTCTAGGTTCGAAACTATGTTGATGTTCAATGTTTGCTGGGCCATTTTAACACCGTGACAATAATCAATAATAAAAATAATATCATAACCTAACAAAACGATAGCAAACTTTCATTACGTGGTAGAGCCATGCTGCAGCTATATTAATTGTATAATTGTAGCACGAATGGGTCGGCTCGACCGGGGAAGCATCACGCTCTCCCAGAATACCAGCGTCAAATAGCAGCTTAATGCTGTTATCTTTCGTATGGTGAGTGTAGAGAATCGGAGACCCTTTTTACTGGAAAAGAGGCATTCCATCTTAGTCCTCAAGGCTGACAACGCATCTTCATTTTGATTCGCAAACGAGGGTAGATGCAGATGTTTATGGGTGACAGCAACCACTTACCATCAGGTGGACTGTGTGATCGCTTGTCACCCTTTTCCTATTAAAAAAAATTTATGACAACAAGTCATACACGGAACCGGAAGCAACCGGTTACACTTCAAGCGCTCTTAAAGTAGGAAGATACCTAAATCAGCAAAATAGTGACCTCATCTCTACTAAGCTCGTCTGCACCGACCTTTTTCCACGACTAAGCATTATTGATAGACTTATGTCGCATTGCGTGTGATAAAAGTGACAAAGATAGTAATCGTATGCAATGTAAACAGAGCAGCACGAAAAAAAAAACAAGTCGGAGTGCGCACGTTCTTTATCTCGTTTTGTTAGCCTTACTAGTAACCTCTAAGGGCTAAAAAATGCCTATTGGGTCCCTGGTTTATGTCATTTAACGTATAAAACAAGCAGCTTTATATTATTTATGCCGGTCTGTGGTCTCCGGTCTGTGAAAGCGTGGACGTTTCTTCGACGCATCCACGTTCGAGCCTCAGCCAGTGTCAAGTTGCAGTATGGTATCATGACGTTTGAGAAACGAGCCTTAATACATCGAAATTGTTAAACTAATACGTTGTTTGTGTAGCGAGAACGCTTAACTTGCAAATTATCGTCACGTATTATATTGGTCATGTTTTCTCAGGTCAATGTACGCTAATTTCGATTGATTCGATAAGAATAAATTTTGCGTGAATAATATGTACTTAGTTGTATTTATACTTGCGATTGTTACCTATTATTATCTATGGATTTCACTAGTCGAAATTCATCCTCTTTTTTGATTTTTATTGACACATGTACAAGGAGTATATAATAACTACTACGTTTTACACTTAGAGTGAGTAGAGAACGTACATACGTTACATAATATGTATTTGTTAAATAATTTGACACGAAATTGCAGATAAAAATATTGTTGATATTTTATATGCCTTGTCGTCGGCATTGACTTATTTATTTATTTAATATTCTTTATTGCACACCATACAAAAATTACAGATTATATATACAAAAGAAGTATGCAATGGGCGGTCTTATTGCTGATAGCAATTTCTTCCAGACAACCAATGAATGGACAGGATTACATAAAGATGACAGAGGTAGGGCAAATAGGTGTGATAAAAAATAATACGCATTTTATTTAAATAATAAACATACCTATACTACAAACATAAATACATACAAAAAATTAAATTATATTCAATTATTTAATTAAATCAATCAATATACTGCATATACTATACTTAATGGCTAGAGTGGGAGCGTAGTTACAATTTAAAGTGCTAAGTAATGATTCTTTACTAGGTTTTTAAATACAGGCAGGAATTGCGCGCATTTAACTGCCAATAGGAGTTCATTTCCATAAACGAACGGCCTGTACAGGAAAAGCGTACTCATCATGAGTCGTATTTTTACAAATTTTGAGTTTTTAATATCGTTTTTAAAAGTAAAAAGTGTTTGGTGGAGTTTGGAGTGGTATGGTGATATGACAAATAAAAATACAATATGTATACTATAGTAGAATGGCTTACTGGAAGTATAGAAACTTATTGTTAAATACAAATTAAAGGTTGATTCCTTTTATCATCGACATAAATAGTATAATAATTATATGCCTTTTATATTGTTTTTCCCGTGGCTATCACGGTTATACGAAATATTTTGTGTACAATCCCGGAATCCTGGGATTAGATATAAGGCCGGGATCGACTTCCCTTCTTTTTGAAGCATACAATACCTACATACAAAATTTTTGTCATATTTCACCGACGTGACGGGACAACGTTTGCAATCACAATGAACAGTCTCACAGTGAAATTTATAATGGCTGTTTTTATGTAAAATTACAACCACTGCCATACTAATATTGTCATTCTTTATATAAAAAAATGTACACCATTCACAGGTAGCAGGTGACTTTTTCTAACCAGATTATATTGATTATATTTATATTAGATGTTTTTAAAATAAGAGAGGTTCTACCTGAGCAAGTGCAAGTATACTAAATTATTGTTTTACTCATATTTGTAATATTTGTTTATGATGGTAATTAATACAGCCTCTACATTTTCTCCAGTTATTTAATTTTTTTATAGAATAAGGTCAAAGTCAGAGCACATAAACAGAATTGGCGAGAAACTAGTTCGCCTTCCTTCTGGAACCCGTGCATTCTGGTCTCTCGCCAAGGCTATCCAGGGGAATTTCTGTCAGCCATCTCTTCCATCTCTGCACTGGGAGGACGAGTCCAAGGGGGAGGCATTGGCCGTTAGTTTGAACATTGCGAAGGCCTTCGATCGGGTTTGGCACAAAGCGCTTCTTTCGAAGCTCCCTTCCTATGGGGTTGCCGAGAAATTGTGCTATTGTATCACCAGCTTTCTTGCAGATCGGAGCATCAAGGTCGTTGTAGACGGTGCAAGTTCCGATTACAAGCCTATTAATGCTGGTGTTCCACAAGGCTGCGTGCTATCGCCAACGCTGTTTCTTCTGCATATCAATGATATGTTACAAACCCGTAACATTCATTGCTATGCAGATGACAGCACTGGTGATGCTCTTTACACCGACCGTGCCAATATTTCTCGGGAAAACGTCTCCGAGTGCCGGGACAAACTTGTGTCTGAAGTCGAGTCTCTGCTGAACAGAGTCTCAGATGGGGGGCGACTAAATCTAGTCCAGTTTAACCCCCAGAAGACACAAGTTTGCGCGTTAACCGCTATAAAGAACCCCTTTGTCGTATCTCCTCAGTTTCAAGGCACTCCCCCTTGTTGCCTCAGCCAGTATCGGAATCCTCGGCGTCGTCATATCGAGTGACGTGCAGTTTCGTGGTCACTTGGAAGAGAAGGCCAAACTGGCCTCTAAAAAGCTTGGCGTGATCAGCAGAGCGGGACAGTATTTCATGCCGGCTCACCGCCTGCAACTATACAAGGCGCAGGTTCGGCCGCACATGGAATACTGTTCCCATCTCTGGGCTGGGACTCCCCAGTACCAGCTCCTTCCACTTGACCGCATCCAGCGCAGAGCAACCGAGTGCTTTCCGATCGGCTCGATTCACTGGCGCTGCGAAGAGATGTTGCATCTATTTGCATTTTCTTTCGCATATACCATGGGGAGTGCTCTGAGGAATTGTTCGGATTAACCCCAGCCGCCAAATTTCGTGAACGCACTACGCGGCAAAGGTCCCGATACCATCCACACCATCTGGATACTTGGCGGTCCACCACTGTACGTTTCAAAAGGAGTGTTCTTCCGCGTACGACCTCTCTGTGGAATAGTTTACCACCGGCGATTTTTCCGGACCGATACGACCTGGGGACCTTCAAGAAAAGAGCTTACTCCTTTCTAAAGAGCCGGCAACGCACCGGCAATTCCCCTGGTGTTGCGGTTGATCATGGGCGGCGGTAGTCACTTAATATCAGGTGAGCCGTATGCTCGTTTGCGGGGAAGACGGGCTTCTATAAAAAAAAGGGTGGCTAACGAGAGTATACTGATGGGAAATGAATACTGTGGGTTTTCATTTGCCCACAGTATTCATTTACCATCAGGTGTACTCCCCATAGAATAGAATAGAATAGAATAGCCCATAGAATCTACATCTATCCTCGATTAAGAATTAAAATTCAGATATATTGCCTCCCCTGAGGACCATTAATTTACTCGTAATCTGATGGAATCTCTCCGTTTCTAGTAAAAAAGGGTTGAGCGGGCCTATTCGTGTTTCAAACATTATATATATATATATATATATATATGTATATATATATATATATATATATATATATATATTTATAGTTGATATAACATTGAGTTACTATGTACGTACGTAAGTATAATATACTTCAACAGTTATACAACCGTAAGCACATAAATGATTGCAACAAATGAGTCTAAGGATGACTTCTGTTCCTCTGGCTCCATTGCAGGGAAAGATATCCTCTTTAGGGATTTTTTCACGCGGAAAATTGCGAATAATCGCCATGGTCCTTTGAGCAACATAAAATTTTGTTGTGCAAAGCCGCCCGCCTTATTTAAATGAAAATGGAGTTTGTAAGCGCGCGTCACGTTATTTTAAATACAATATTTAATTTCAAATAAAATAAAATATCATAATTTAAAATAACCTTAACGCTAATAAGGAAGAAGATAAAATATTGTGTTATTATAATTGACGTTCTGACATACACGTGCTATATAAGTATAGTACAATCAGAAAGATTAAGAAAGATACCACAAAGTTATTGACCTGGGCGTATTAAGATTTATGTTTTGTGATAAAGTTCAATCTTAACTATACAACACGTAACATAATTAACGCACTTTGAGAAAGTAGTTTGTTCAGAATCGTTCACTGAATCGATTCCTATCATTTTTAATATAGGTATTTTTTTATTCCAAAAATAATTAAAATTACGTAAATTACAGTCACACTAAATCTGTACAGTCAAAACAAACGGAAATTGACCGTAACTTAAGGCAATAAGACTTTTAAGAGTGCAGTTTTATTTGTATTATTACTAATTCTGTCGTTCAATAAAAATAAAGAAAAATGAACTTTATTTCAAGCACGTTAAAGTCTTCGCGTTCGTGGATTTGTACTGTGACCACAACATTCTTCCGGAATTAGTATAACTAATTTGATAAATAATCAGTACATAAAAATGTTTAACTAAAAATTTAGTGTATGTATTATGATTATAACATAATATACTAATTGGGGTGTCTGAGGGTGTGAGTTTAATTGCGTTACATATTGTAGTTGCGGTTGAGAGCAGGCGAGGCGACGCGATGCAAAGGAGCAATGGAGCGTGTCTTCCGGCGGATCACGTTTACAAGTACAATAGACGATTGCGTGTGAATAATCATTAATCACTTAATTTTCTATAAAACATTCTGAAAAAGGACAAAAATTTAAATTGTATTCTTTATAAATATATCAGAATTGTATATAATATAATAAATCGTATACCTCAATGTGTAATAAAATAAATTACTAGGTATATCGTCTTAGGAAATGTATCTATACTTCAACTGACCGCATAATCAAACCTGATCACCCTGATTATGAATTAACGGTAGATCATGAAAAAGCTTCATCCATGACATGCTTTCCTAAACAATAGCTATACGTAGGTATTTCTTAAAAGATCATGAACATGAGTTGATTCAGAGGGTGTCCATGTTCCATGGTGTGGTCAGAATAAAGTCAGGCCAAAGATCACAAGTTCGCAAGATAATACAAAATCATCCTTGAATACTTAGCATAATTGGTTTTTGTACCTTCTTGATTCGCCCGTTACCTCAAACTAAAAATAAACGAAAAACAGGACTAACACATTTTCAAATGCTAGTAGGTACTTAGGAAAGATATGTTAGATCAAATTCATAGAAAATGTTAGATACATTTATGATACAATATGTTATCGATTTTAAGAATAATTTGGTTATTGTACCTATAGACCTTTCGATTATTTTTTTAAACTGTATAATCAAAGTATAAGTCTAAGTCAATTAATTTTTAGTCATTAAAAGTCAAAAACTGCGCCATTATTCAATAAACCCATAGTCACTGTCTGGGACTTTGTGAGAAGAAACGGTTAGGAACTCATAAATAGACAATATTTCTAGCAACATTTACTATTTTAGCTTATAAAATAAATACAAAAGCAAAAAAAAAAGCTCACTATGTCCATGCATTCTTATATTATAAATAATAATCTAATATATAATATTATTTTTATATACGCCTTGAATTTATGCCAACGAAAATCAGGTTATCTTGTTAGAAATATATATAATATATTATCTTGTTATAAATATACATAGTTACATTACACATCTAAAAAAACGAGCCGTTCGCTTTACGAAGCTACTTTGATACAGCGAGGTTATATTTTTATGATGCGTGTTAAAGTTACGGTCATCACTCATCACTCATCTAAGGACCTTAGAAATGAGAAGAGGCCAGTGGGAGTCCAGTGATGAACACAGCGGAACTAAGTCTCCTTGACGAGCCTACAATATAAGGTCAACATTGTGGGCGAGAGTCAATAGTGACACTGTTGAATTTACTAATCGTCTAACTCAATATAAGTAGCAACTTGGCTTACTTTATGTAAAATTGTTTATATAAAACTTTATATAAAATGTATAAAATTGAAGGTATTTTATTATGTTGGCATTGAGGAGCAATTTATTTGTGGTAAGCCAGTAAGATTTGAGATACAGCATCATTTACATTGACGAATGATTTTTAGTTTGTACCTCTATTAATTTGAAACAATATGGAGGTACATCATCAGCAAAACTACAAAATATTTATCATAAAAATTATTTATATTATTTATATTAACCATTATTGTTTTTTTTTAAATAATTTTAATTACGATCCGAATATCTTTGGTCCACACTCATAATTAAGGTGCTCCAACAAGACTCAGTTACATTAATAGCTACTTTTAGCAACCGGTCGGACATGTATGTATGATTTATAAGGTTACCTAAGATAACATCGCTATTAATAATAAAAATAATATGAAAATGAATGTTGTTACTTTTACTTGTTACTTATAATAAACCGGTCAAGTGCGAGTCGAACTCGCACATAAAGAGTTCCGTACCATCGTAAAACACGTTTCTAGTAGGGGAGCAGCCTCTAATTTTTATTATTTGTTGTTATAGCAGCAACAGAAATACATATTCTGTAAATATTTCAACTGTCTACTACGGATAATGAGGGACGGACGGACGACGGTCGGACAGCGGAGGCTTAGTAATAAACTAAAAAGGAAAGACTAAAATCGCAAATAGCCTATTACCAACCTAACCTACCTAATAACATTATTCTTATTTTTGTAACGATTGCGTGTCTATTTATGAACTGACATGACATGACATGACATGCATGCATACCTAGAGTGAGTGCCGAATAATTTACATTCTGGTATTTATTTTGTCTGTGTTTATAATATTGATTTCGATACTGAAATAAGATGCACATAATTACAAGGTCAATTACAGTGCAACAAGTATTAATTGTAACAATTACTAGTTAAAAATTAAAAAGTTAAAATTGTTGCGGTCTATTGTAGCATACCCGAGTCACGGTAATTTTATCCGAGTCTTGGAATTATTCTATTCGCCGCGCGGGGTGCGCTAAGCGCTAACAAATAATAATAACTAGCAGCGATTACAAGCAAGTCATCGACCTTCGAAAAATCTGACCTGCGTCGCGCGCGACAAGGTTGCGTGAGTGCACGTATCGTCGCTTGCCCGATCCGATCGAATACTACAACAATATTAACACTCTAACTTTATAATTAAGTTTATTTAATCCATAAACTATAATAATATGATAGACTCGTATAAATCTATAATGCTTTATAACTAGTGAACCGCCCCGGCTTCGCACGGGTGATTTCTGGATCTCGACAACAGCGCCACCTACCAAGTTCAATTGAGTTTTAAACCATCAAATACATACAAAAAATCCATCAAAATTTGTTTCCAACAGCAATTGATTTTTATATATAAGAAGAAGATAAAAGAAATACTATTTTATTTCATAAGAATTATTATTCTAGTCACCGCAATCCGCAATATTGCTATTTAAATTTCGAATGCTCTTATAGGTCATGCAAATAAAGCTTGATTTAATAAGCCGCGTTTTTCTGACACTCATCGACCTCTTTATCTACGTTTCATATAGTTCGATACATAACGACTCGTTTTTCTTGAAAACACCGGTGACGAAAAGGTCACCCAATACGAGTATAAGGAACTCGCGAGGAAGGCGAACCGGTACTATTCGTAACTTTCGTGATATGTTTATTTCAGTTGTTAAAATCTTAGCTAAGATTAAATACATCATTTACCATTTCATTCATTTATACATCTTATCACTAGCCTGTCTGCTGAACATAGCTTGCCACATTTGCAACACACAATTGGCTATCGATGCCACGCTTGGCAGGTGGGTTGAAAAAAAGCAGTTTTTTATTATTTTCAGTTATCATGCAGTTATTGACTTGTTATGGTGCTGCTTATACCCCGTTTCAGTTTTCCTCTGTCGACCAGTGCAGAATCATAGGAAGGGGCACAGAAAAATAAAAGCGTTGACGTATGTACTTGTAGTTTGCTTTTGAAGCAGTTATAATAAGGTACGTAAGGGTAATATAGGGCTGATATAGAGGGTTTTACAGGGCGTATAAGACCAAAACTAGGAGAAGAATAGAGACAAAACCACAAAGTCGTGTACTATAACTAATATACATATTAAGGAAATAATTGCAATCAAGCTTTGGTAGTAAATAATTAGCACTCCTAAAAATCTGTTTAAAAAACCAACTATGTACACACACTACACCATACTAAAATCGACTAAAATATTTACTTTAATATCAACTGTCAAAATATCGTCGATAAAGCATCGCTCTTTTGACCCTTTATATTTTGATTGACCGATGAACAGCTGTCGTACCACAAAGGCATCTATGCAAACAAGGCTGTAGTTTTTGAGTTATAAGAAAGTGACCATTTTAACCAGATGACCATGTTACCTTCACGTACGTACTATACTAATACCATTCAATGCCATCTTTAAAGTAATGAATGCAAACTGAAATGAAATACATATGTATTTTCAGACTGAATTGCAAAAGAAAAAGGGGGATATATTAATGATTTCTTACATTTTACGCGAATACTATATATTAAATAAACTAATTATACGCAGAGCCGTGGTAAATTTCACCGTAGGCTGTTCGCGTACGATCCCCTCCAGCACAAATTAAAATGTTAATTGCAAAATCAAGTGATTTACCACGTGCTCGGCGGCTATAGGGTATAGGAGAACATCGCGAGCAAACCTGTCTGCCATGTCTGAGAAATTAAAAAAAATTGTAAGACATGTGAAATTCCGCCAAACCGCATTAGGGCAGCGCGACGGACACGTCCTTCCTCGCACACCCTTTCAGATATGAGAGGAGTATATAGGATGTAACTTTACTTTACTTTTATACGGGTGCTATCGCGTATACTTTTAATTTTTTTAATTCCAGATGTTTCAGGCGCTTAACACGGCCGAGGGAGAGACTGAGGTGTTTGACCTTCTGCCATAGTTTATGAAAGTTCGACCTACGCCGAAAGATCTTATCTAGAACGTCTCGAAGTTTTGCAGTGGTATGTTTTGTTTTGGATTTAATTTTATTATTTTTTCAAGTTGCTTATCCCATGTTGGTCTGGGGCTTTTAGGTCACATCATGTCTGTGGCTCTTATAACAAAAAAAAAAATGTGCTGACCATGTACTTGCCGTGTAAACGTTGCACCACAGCCGAACCACCTATTACACCCGCAATTTTCTAAAATTTCTTTTTTAGCTAAACGTGAACAGAGTAGGTTGCTGCTCTGGACTCTGCCTATGCCATCTGGAATAACAGGCGTGACGCCATGTAATTTTTGCATAAAGATCAATAAAAACTAGCATAAAATAACATAGATGATGACGTGAAGCACCGACACTCCGGGAAGTCCGCAGTCTGCGAACATGTTCAGAATCATCTCAACCTACATCTTGATAGACCATAAATTCTCGGGAAAGAACAACGATTTGCAAAGATGATTGCCAAGGGTATTAAAATATGAATAAAACGTTCTAATTTCAATAGAGCCGGGTATTCATGACGATCACACCAAAAATATTTTCATGTAAAATGTTGCCGAAACGAGACTACATGGCTCGCAATGTCAAAAAGTTATCAGATTTCATGTCAAGCCAAGCTTCTAAAGGTACACGCTCTAACTCTACAAGCTCTGACTTCACAAACTCTACACCTTAGTCAAAATATGTGGCTTGGCCGTTTCCTTACTACAAGCTACCGATGCTGTAGATGACGACTGCTGGCGATGCTGCCCCCTACTTCTTCGTTTCGACGGCGTGGGAGAGCTTGGATGGTAAGTTGGTTCCTCTTCTTTCCTGCCTCATATCCTATACCTTTAAACGCAATTCTTATATATATATATATATATATATATATATAATCAGAATCTCGGAAACGACTCCAACGATTTTCATAAAATTTTGTGTGCAGGGAGTTTCGGGGGCAATAAATCGATCTAGCTAGGATTTATTTTTAGAAAATGTCTTTTTGTCCGTGTTTTTAGGCAATGAAAAACTGCTACAATATCGTTAGAATAAGAAGGTAAATTTTGACAGTTTATTAATGATTACAAAAAGCTTAATTGGTATATTGGGCGGTCACAAAATCGTAATACCATGGTTCGAGCCCAGACCGACCAACCGACTTTTTTTAATTTTTTTTTCAAGTTCCTTTCTTTTTTGAGAAAATCAATTTTTTCGAGCCCTTTTTTTAGTATTTTTTTAAAACACGTAAATTTAAATTAAACTAATTGCACTCATGATTTTTTATTCAAATAACCAGTTCAGTTTTTTCTATTATGTCGCTAAGATCAAAAAATATTATTCGTATTTCATCAGTATGTAATTTTTATCTAAATATAATTTCCAAAACATACGAATTAAAAAAAAACTGAGCGAAAAATACCGAGCAAAGCTCGGTCAACCGGGTACTTATATATATATATATATATATATATATATATATATATATATATATATATATTAAAGTTGGGCCGTTTAGCCGATTCATCGGTCCAGAAATGGCCGTTTGATCATCCGATTAATCGGCCCAGCTGATCCCTGTGTCGGCGTCGTTCGGGAAATGTCGGTCTGTCGGGAATGTCTGTTACTAATCTGCATTACGATTAGAAAAAGTTAAAAAGTAGAATTAAAATAGTAATAAATAATGAGTTTTTTGTTTATTTTTAATTTTAAATAGCTACCTCAGATTCTTTCTTACCGAATTCTCTATTCTATTTTACCAAAGTTCCTATGTCCAGAATAATTAACATTAAAACATGTGAGACTGATTTTTCAATAAAAGTTATGTATATAACCTACTTATTTTATTATTTATTTGATTTACCTACATATAAATTTGACGTGATTTTACGCATGGGAGAGAAACGATTCTTTTCTTAAATTTAAAGCTTTACTCATATCAATGTAGCCACACTTACCACGCAGAAAATTACGAAAAACCTTTGCTGAAATTAATAAAATAAAAACCCGATTAATCGGCGGTTTTAGCCGATTAATCGGCTGATTTCTCATACAAACTTCCATCCCCTTTTTTACAACAGTTTAAGTGGTTGGAGGGTAAAAGTTCCAAGTTTTAGAATTTTTTGGTTGTTTGTGTACTAATAGTAGCTTACATACCAAACTTCAGTTTTCTAGGACTTCAGGAAGTACCCTACGAATTTTGATGATTATCAGTGAGTGAGCCAGTGACGAAATCGGATTCTTTTAAGATATCAATAAAATCTAAAGTATAAGAGCTATTTAATTGAAACTTTAAATGTTTTATGTCTATTATTGACATCACACCCCGAGAATTTTGTTTATCTGGTATAATCCATACCCAAGTTTTGAGGGTTCAAAAAAACGACGAAGCGCTTCGAGAAAAGGTAGGCTTGGTTTTGGTTTGATTGGCTCGTCTTGGCGTCGTAAGAAGTATATTATTATGATGATTTATTTTAGTCTTTTATGTTAACATTTTAAGTAGGGCTAGGGTAGGGTTAGGGCTTATTTTAGCTCGACATTACTTACTGGTCAATAATTTAAACATGAAATGGAAATAAATATTTTGTAGTTAATACATTAATAAGCATAGTATTTATATCGCGTCTTTAATCAATATTAATAATTACACGCCGAGCTGAGTGGTTTTAGTGACCTACTTGTCCGAACATCGGACATCGAGTTAAAAATAAGTTTAACACTGGATTGATCTAATATATCGCACCTACCCAATATTTTATGTATGTATAGTACTAAAATTAAAACGGTATTATGTTTCATGACCAGCTATTGAACTAAAACAATAATTCTACGGCCCTATAACAATAGGTACATAGCATAAATTAATAATTTAATTAATGAGTACATTGTTTATAAACTAATGTTGGCGCCGTAAATAAATAAATTCTATAAAATTCTAAGTTTATGTAATCGGTTGGCATACAAGAAACACTGATTAATGTATAAATTAGATTATTTGAAGGCTGCCGTCAAGAAATTTTCAATGTTAATAGACATGCAGTCAGTGTTTGTTAATTAAAGTTAAACAAATTTATTCCGTTTGTTGTTGAAGTGTGTTTGGATGCGTTCTTTTAAATGACTCAACTATTTTATTGATTTTCCGAAACGCTCTCTTCGCCCTTTACAAAGTCATACCGATATTCGTAGTGGGTTTTTTTTATTTTCGTATCGTGATCATGTCGTACATGAGGTCGGAGAGGTGAACACCCCCCCAAGGAGAACCGTTGACCCCTTCGATCACATCCGCGTATGTTGAGGCGCTACGGGGAACTTTTCGCGCGTCGTACACGCTATCCTTGCGAAAACATCAACCTCTGCACTTTTTTCTTTCAAGAATTACGTTTTTTTTAATATTTCATAAAGCTTTTCAAAGTGAAATAGTGATAAAGAAATTGTTTTCACGATAGCATTTAGAAATAAAATTTGTTAGTTTTTTTTTTTTAAATACTTAATCGATCACCAAGTATTTTAACTAGGGATGCATATGATACCGATATCGATGCCGATATATCGGCGATATTTGAAGTTTTTTTTAGTGTGCCGGTATATCGGCATCGGCGATATTTTTATGGCCCATTCAATGATACTTTTCAAATTTAGTACTTTTAAAATGTAATGTAAACGCGCGTGTTGTCTCGTCTATTTCCTTGCAAACGAGGGACGAACTAACTATTCTCGGGGAAACCCCGCGCTTTATTCAATGTATTGTTTCCTTTTTTGCCCTGTCTACTCTGAGCTTTAATTCTCTCAAAGAAGAAGTAGAGAGATACCTAAGGTCTCATAATATATCGAGAGGCGCAGATCCGTTCGCTTTCTGGCGCAATGACGTTGAAGCAGAAGTCTAAAATGACTTTAGTATCCAAATGAGTTCTGTCGCATTTGAGAGACTATTTTCCACCTAGGGTATTATTCAAACAGTTTTACGAAATCGCCTTTCTCCGCAAAACTTAAGGATACTTAGTTTTTTTTTAAACAAAAATCTCATTAATGTTAATTTTAATTACTAAAACTATTAATTAATCTCAACTTTCTATAGTTTTAAACGGTTGTATTTAGTTTTTCCTGTTATTTGTTGTTTTTATATTAATAAAAAAATAACCTGATTTGTGTTTTATTTATTTTGCCTTCATTTTGAATTCAATAAGTGTATCGGTTTCGGTATCGATATCGCCGATATTTTTATAAGAGCATCGGTATCGGTATTGTAACAGCAAAAAGGCGTATCGAGGTATTCCTGGCGTAGGTAAGGTAGCGTGAATTGACATGCAAAGTCGTTGGCCGGAGCAGTGATCAGTATAGTTCATAAAAGCTGCTCTTTCAACTGACGGACCTGTTCCGCCTGCTGACGAGCCTGTTCATCCTGTCCACCCCGCAGCTGCTCCTCCAACCGACGGACCTGTTCCTCCTGTCGGCGAGCCTGTTCCTGCAGCATCACCATCAGAGCACCTAAATCGGGTGCTGCAGATGGAGGAGCTACTGACGGGCCTGCAGCCGGCGGCTGGCCCTCCGACGTCAGCGGCGTTGCACCACCAAATCTTCTTTGGTCCGTCTCCTGCTGGCGTTGATTTCGGGTACGGACACCCTCCGTTTCCTCCTTAGGTAAAATCGGCATGATTTTATCCCACTTCTGACACCAATTGTTACGAGCTTGAGGTTCGTGACAATAAAAATTGCCGATAAAATTACCTAAATTAACACTTTAATTTACTTTACACAATTAGAGTTAAAACACTAATAATTTAAACACACTAATTCACTTAATTCCACTCCGAAGCTTCGCTTGTTTCGCCCAAATCAACACTGCCTCGATCGCATCTTGCAGCGCCTATATATTTGAATTAGCAAAGAAATATCCAGAATGTTCAAGTAAACACGCGGAAGGTACCGAGCGTTCGAGTTTCGACTAGGCGCTGTCAGTTGAGCGATTTGTGATGTCATTTTCTCAATGCTCCCCTCGCTCTCGTTCCTGACACTAGATGGCGCTAGTGTATCGTTGCCTGGAGCGCGTAAAAATAGCTTGATCTCTGCGACAGCTGTCAGTAAAATCACGCCTATGAAGTCCTGAATTTCTTAGTAGTACAGACAGTACCTGTCAATGTCATACCATGGGTATGTTCCGAAATACAACATAGTACACTGTCGAATGCGAATGACGTCATTAATTGACGTCGTATTCCACCATATAGCGCTTATTACATTATACAATTTTTAGAAAATCTAATTAGGAACCTAAATTGGAAGCTAGTGATCACACTACACTAAATTGAATTCTAAATCGTGACGAAGCGCATTCGTAAAGAAGTATCGACGGGGTTGCACGTTTGATCGATGGCGCCGTATTTATCAAAACAGCAGAAAATAGGACTTGCCTTAGTCGTGGTGGGAACAATGGATATTAAAAAAAGAAAAAAGAGAAAATGCTGGGTTAAAGAATACTTGTCATTGAGAAAAAAAACTGTCCAATATGAATATAGTGCATATGTTCGAACCTGGCGACTGTAGAAATTTTTTAAGAGTTGATTCTAAGCAGTTTGATTATTGATTATGTTTGGTATCGATACATATTGAAAAAGAAGCCACGATATTTCCACTTAGATCAAAGCGCGGGCGCCGAGTGGTTGTTCTAAATCGTAACGTTGCGTTTACACTGTCCTAAATTGTAAACAATTTAGGAAGTAGAGCGTTTGCGACCTCCAATTTGGAGTCCATTGGAGGAATTCGGATCCTAACTGTTCTAACTACGATTACACCTTCCTATTACCTAATTAGATTTCCTAAAAATTGTATAATGTAATAACCGCTTTATTCGATACAACGAATCACCAATATGGCGTCGATTTATGACGTCATTCGCATTCGACAGTGTACTGTGTTGTATTTCGGAACATACCCTTTATAGGCATGCCGACCTAATTACTGCATGCTCATAAAGTATGACATTGACAGGTTCTGTCTGCAATACAAAGAAATTCAGGACTTCATAGATGTCGCAGAGATCAAGCTATCTTTTATGAACCATAATAAATACTCAAGATACCGTTTTCGTATCTCGTCCGCTAGAGGGTACTGCCGCCGCGCGCTTGTTCTGCCGCATTCAGTGATCGAAGCACTGGTGCAGCACTTCCTAGTTTTTTATATAATCTTAACATTTTTCTATTTGAAATCTGAATCCCAACCAAACCGCCCAAGAAGAAACAGTAAAATAAACAATACGTTTAAATTGAATGAAAAATATTTTAAAATATTTCTCTGAATTGTATAGGCTTTCGCTGTCATACAAGGAACCCTTATATTATTTTTTCGACTGTTTATGTATCTATCATATTATTTATCTACTGTAAAATTTTGTAAGTAAATATTGGTCATGATTTTTTAAGATTTTTCTTTGCGATACTTTTAAAGATACGGTTAGGAACAGCAATTTTAAAGCAATTTCTTCGAAATATACTTATATAAATTACAATTTGCACTGTAATGCTATCTTAGGCATGCACTTTTTGACCAAGAAAGACTTCTTTCCTCATAGCCGTTTTTACTTGCAACACTGCACCGAAAATGCTTTTATGTATAAAAAGTAACATAGGTACCTAGTACCTACTGCTGAATCAGTGTGGCAGATATATTAAAGTCACAGTGCAGGGGAAGTCCTTGTATTTTCTTTTCGACAATTTGAATTGAAAGTTCCCTAAAGGGCTATTTTAAAAACGAGTTACACTTGTATAGCCATTTAGGTACTTCGTTCTAACTTCTAAGTTGACTCTTGAGGACATTATGTCGACAACGCAAGTTTTTTGTGACTGTTGATGACAACAAGCTGTTTAATTATGGATCTCATGTTACATACTATTTTGTTTCTTGACATGAAATAATTTAAAACTAATTTTCCATAAAATTTGACAACAACAATTGCATTTATAAATAACAATAAAAATATTTGTGAATAATAATATTAAAGCGACAGTAGCCTAATGGCGTGGGGCGGACCGCGAACTCAAAAAGGTCGTGGGTTCGAATCCGCCATTCGACTACTGGCGTGAACCACTCGTAACACAAGCAATTTAAGCTTACCACGAGTAGTTAAGGGGAATATTAGTAATGTTTATAGAATTGTTAATATTCTTACTAAAAAAAATAATAACTTGTGACAGATAATAAATAAGAGAGAATGGAAAACACGTTCGCTGCTGAACTTTTGACTTCCCCTATAAATATACCTAGATAAAACAAAACAATATACTATCAATTGACACGGATGACATGACACCCTGGGTGACGAAAACGTAACTGTGAAAGCAGAAATATTAAATTATTTTATGCGATTAATTATATTGTAATCGAGTTTTTCCGTCAAGAAATTCTCAGTAGCTGCCCGGTGTCGCGAATTTAGCGGTGTCTCTCCTCCGCGCCTCGGAAAGCACATAAATCCATTGGTCCTGCGCCTGATCTCTCTCCGCTCGTGTCGGTTTACCGTTCCATCGGATTATGAGAGTGAGGGAATATAATCCTGTCCTGCGCCGACAGCTAGTCTCAGTTGAGGCATGCCGCCGTGGACGAAATTCGGTCTGGAGGACATTATAACCTAACCTAGCCTTACTCATTTTACAGTACACTCTGAATGGTTATTATTTATATGGTTATTACTGCCATGAGAATGTTGAAGATAAAAGGCGAATTATTTTTAATAAGTTATTTTTTTGTATTTTGACAACACACATTAATCTACTATTTATTTTCGTTATAGTATAGTACAGTGTGTAATAGAAGTATTGTACACATATATTTATGTGGTAGAGCCATGCTGCAGTTATATTAGTACTATAGTTGTAGCACGAATGGGTCGGCTCGACCGGGGAAGGACCACGCTCTCACAGAATACCAGCGTAAAATAGTAGCTTAATGCTGCTGTGTTTCGTATGGTGAGTGTATTGAACCGGAGACCCTTTTTACTGGAAACGAGGCATTCCACTTAAGTCCTCACGGATGACAACGAATCTACATTTTGATTCGTAATCGAGGATAGATGTAGATGTCTATGGGCCACAGCAACCACTTACCATCAGGTGGACTGTGTGCTCGTTTGTCATCCTATCCTATAAAAAAAACATACGTATGCAAGCGCTTCTTTGTGAAACCGCTCGCTGTCACTATTTACACAACGACACGACGCATCGTACAAACAAACAACGCAAACGTAATCGAAGTTTGCGATCCGACCTCGTTTGCGATTTATTCGTCACTTCGATTACCTTTCGTCTACCTACGTAATTAGGCAATTAACTTAGCTGTTGTTTACTGATTATGCCATTTGGTTTATCTTCATGATTAGTTCACTTCCGTAATTGGTATATACCTTCCAAATGTCAAATACAATTTTATGAGCTTCTGGGTAAGTTACGCACGTTTCTTTACGTAGTGTAGCAATGCGATGGAGGGGCCCCGGCAGCGTTCCGAACAGAGATCCCGGTACCCTTCGTATACGCTGATGGTGACCACCTTGGAGTTTTAGCGGGTAAGAGTCCAGAATAACATTTTCGTTGTCCTCGCAGCGAAAGGTATCTATGAGGATTACTAGGAGGAAAAAAAACGTTTCTTGACGTGGTTAATTTGTTGTTTTGATTAGTAGACCCCGCTATAGAGGAATAAAAATATGTTGTCAAACGTTTAGAAATAAGTTGGTAATTAGGTGGTAGGCACCTTTTGCCTACAAGTCCGTCTCGATACGTACCGCCCTCATAAATACCAATTTTTGCCACCACATAGCACTGCTGTGTTTATTTACCGAGGCATCCCATCTTAGCTAGTCCTCGAAGGTGACAATACGCATCTGTACCCTCTTTTTTTGTACAGTTGGCTGCAGGTGTCCATGAACTAACTGCACTAGCCGCTTACCAACAAGTAGACTGTAAGTTCGATAGCTACTTCAGTTTTATAAAAAAAAAAACATGCAAAACAAAGTCATATAAAAGCACTTTCTCATTTTCGATTTTTAAAATTATTTAAATGAATTAGGGAGTTGTAAATAAACAAGTTTTATGTTATTAATATCAGCTATATAGAATTAGAAAATAATCCACTACCACTATAGGTACTATAGAGACAGGCCTCAAAATTTATCGTCACATTTTACAAGTACACCACCACATTCATCATCATCGTGCTGCTGAACATAGATCCCCCCCCCCCACAGATTGCCTCATAGGGGGGATGTTTGCCGAAGTTTCCTTCCTTAGTTATAAATGGTTGCTGGTGTCGATGGGCTGCAATAACCACTATACCATCAGGTGGACTGTAAATACTTTTGTTACTTTTTTTATAACATTGAGTGACTAATCTTTTTTATCTTCAATTTACATAGAATCAAAATGCAAATGCGTTGTCACTCGTGGGGACTAAGATGGAATACCTCGATTCCAATAAAAAGGGTCTCCGGTTCTCTACACTCACCATACGAAACACAGCAGTATTACGCTGCTATTTTACGCTGGTATTCTGTGAGAGCGTGGTCCGGCCATTCCGATGATATCCCGGACGTCAGTCTAAGCGAGATTAGAATGGCTCTCCAGCACCTTAAAAACGGCAGGGCCCCAGGCGAGGATGGAATTACAGCGGAGCTTCTGAAAGCGGGTGGAACACCGGTACTTGAAGTCCTTCAGAAGCTCTTCAATTCCGTCCTCCATGGTGGCACTACTCCGGAGGCGTGGAGCAGAAGTGCGGTGGTCTTGTTCTTTAAGAAAGGCGACAACGCTCTCTTGAAGAACTACAGACCGATTTCCCTTCTGAGCCGCGTCTACGTGCTGTTTTCGAGAGTCATTACGAATCGTCTCGCACGCAGACTCGACGACTTCCAGCCTCCCGAACAAGCCGGTTTCCGAAAAGGCTTCAGTACCATAGACCACATACATACCCTGCGGCAGATTGTACAGAAGACTGAAGAGTACAATTTGCCACTTTGCCTGGCGTATGTGGACTATGAGAAAGCCTTTGATTCCGTCGAAATTTGGGCGGTGCTGCAGTCCCTTCAGCGGTGCCAAGTTGACTGTCGGTATATCGAAGTGCTGAAGTGTTTGTACAGTAGGGCTACGATGGCTATCCGAGTACAGAACCAGAGCTCGAAACCTATCCAACTGCAGAGAGGTGTAAGACAGGGTGACGTTATATCCCCGAAACTCTTCACCGCTGCTTTGGAAGACGTTTTCAAGCTACTGGACTGGAAAGGATACGGTATTAACATCAATGGCGAGTACATCACTCACCTTCGATTTGCCGACGATATAGTCCTTATGGCAGAATCGCTGGAGGACTTAAGCACTATGCTCAATGACCTCAATAGTGCCTCCCAACGGATAGGTCTTAAGATGAACATGGACAAAACAAAGATTATGTTTAATGTCCATGTCACACCTATGCCGGTAGTTGTTGGAAGCACTATGCTCGAAGTTGTTGACGAGTACGTTTACCTGGGACAAATATTCCGACTAGGTAAGTCCAACTTCGACCGAGAGGTCAATCGACGGATTCAACTCGGCTGGGCAGCGTTCGGGAAATTACGACATATCTTCTCGTCAGGTATACCTCAATCTCTGAAAACTAAAGTGTACAACCAGTGCGTGTTGCCAGTGATGACTTACGGATCAGAGACGTGGTCCTTCACTGCTGGCCGTATGAGGACGCTCAAGGTCGCTCAGCGAGCTATGGAGAGGGCTATGCTCGGAGTTTCTCTGCGTGATAGACTCAGAAATGAGGATATCCGCAGTAAAACCAGATTGACCGACATAGCCCAACGGATTAGTAAGCTGAAGTGGCAATGGGCCGGCCATATAGCTCGAAGAACCGATAACCGATGGGGAAGAAAGGTTCTCGAGTGGCAGCCTCGTACCGGTAGGCGTAGTGTAGGGCGACCCCCCACTAGATGGAGTGACGACCTGGTAAGATATGCAGGAAGTCGATGGATGCAGGTGGCTCAGGACCGTGCTTTGTGGCATTACTTGGGGGAGGCCTATGTTCAGCAGTGGACTTGTGAAGGGCTGTGATGATGATGATGATGATGTGGTCCGGCCGCTCCGGCCCCGGTCGAGCCGACTGCCGACCTATTCGTGCCACAACTATAATATAGCTGCAGCGTGGCTCTACCACGTAAGTTCACTAATTCACTTCAGTTTTATAATAAAAAGAACACGATGCGATTTAAGAAAAATGTGCGTTGAATTCAGGGTCAAAACAGGGTTTCTCAACCTTTTTGATTGAACCTTTTTGACCAAGGACCACTTTGTTTTTTTTTTGTTGTTAGCAAGGGACAAGATAAAAGAAAAAACTATGTTAACTAACAATAAATTATAATAACAACTTTTAACATTATTATGTAATAAACTGAAAAGAAGCATTCGTTAACAGTATAATTTGTGTATTTATTACTAGATACTTAAAAATAACAAATGTGTTATTTAAAACGATTAGGTAGGCAGAATGTTCAAAATCTTTCGCGGACTATATTTAAGCTTTTGGGATCACTGGTTGGGAATCACTGGTCTAAAGGAACCCCTAAATATAATACCGTCCATAATAAAATCCTACTAAACAATGTAAAAGCGACTTCTGACGTGAAAGGGGAGTAAATAAAGTGCATTACTCTTAGATGTACTGTGTAATGCAAGTTGCTGCTGCTGGGGTCTGGAGGGGTTGCACTTTAAAATTTTATTATAGTTTAGCCCTCAATGATAAACAAAGACAGTAAACGTCTGTTAGGATATAAATGTGAGCACAAATTAATTGAATTAGACACATAGCTCGTTTAGTCCTTAAATGTGTTATTGTTCAGTGAAATAAACAACTAGCCTGTACATGCTCTTGGCGAAATGTCTAGTCTGACATTTTTAAAAAGAATGATAGAGACTGGAAAGCTATGTAAATGCAGTCTACTCTGTGAGTGTACCCAATATTTACATTTCTAGCTTTAAATTTTATTTTTATGACAATACTTATTTGAATTACACAAAAAGTTAGTAAATGTGTTGTTGTTAGGCAAATTTACATGGAAGTCAAATAAGAAACAAAAATGTATTCCTTGTACTTAAATTGTCTTCTTTGATACCTTAAATTGAAAATAGAGCTTCAAATTCATTCAAAAAAAAGATGTAAATGATGTGCGTGCACATAAATAATATCATTTATATTGCCACCAACAAATTAGTTATAAATGCGTGAAAAAATGTTTGTGCGAGATAACTGGCTAGCGTGGAGACAAAAAACATGAAGAAACTTTCGACTATTTTCGGCTTGGTCATGTTACGAAACCGTTTGCGAAAGCGACTGTTGCGCCATGCAAACAACACAGCGCGCATTTTTGACAGACGCCTGAATCTCTTGATACCGTTGCAACCGGTACACGAACTTGTTAAGTATCTTTGGTATCAATCGATTCGTGTTCGGTGTAATTAAAATAAGATCTGTTCATATTTTCCATCTGCCTGACGTTTGTGGTAAGTTAAATTCCACCCTGATATACCCGTACAGCATCTGGCCCAGTTTTGCTGGAATCCGATCAAATTTTTTTAATTGTCAGCAAACGCGGGTGGTCTCTAGGTTGCTGTGCGTCACTCGTAAGCGACATGCAATAGTTGTGGAAGCAGACTGTAACCAAACTAGAACGTTCCACAGGTAACCGAGTGCAGTAAGCAGTGTAAACTAGATAGAGATGGCGGTAAGCTACATGACTTGGCCGGCAACTGGTTCAGGCGGGACGAGGGCGCGGAGAGGGGCCCAGACGGAGGGACGTCATTGACCTGCGCCCCCACCGCGCCCCTGGCGGTGCCCGCGCGAACCGTAACTTCACTGTAACCACACTGCGAATCGAATTCAGTATAGCGGAGATATTTTTGCTGACAACGAAACCCTTAAAGTAGATTAAACGGCTTTCAGTACCTACCCGAGTGATGAAAATCCTAAAAGAAAACCATCTATTGACTATCATAAAGAATTTAAAAACGTAAAATCAATTCAGTCTGTTGAATTTAGATGAAGTAATGTGACTTTAGTATGAGATGAAAAGTTTACGAAGGTCGCGCTGGGCGATCGAGACAAGTGAAAAATTTCGGGCGTCTGTCAAGTGCCGATGTCGACCCACTGGGTCAAGTTCATTATTTAAGGACGACGCGATAGTGGAGGGGTGCTTTTTTTGGAATCCCTTTTACGTCCTCGCTTACCTGCTTTGTACAATATTGTAGAGATTCATTGTATTTAATCGTCAATTTTCTCGTATCGGGGTATTTAATAGTCTATAGTTTTAGTAGCGCTTTAATATAAAGTAGCACCTGTGTGTGTATATAAATTTTGTTGTATACTATTGCTTCACATTATCTAGGTGTTTTTATAGCGAAGTGTAATTTTTAGTGAAAATGATTAAGAATTTATAAATCAAAATATTTTTTATGTTTATATTTTTCTACTGTATTGACTGTTTATCATCATCATTACAGCCCTTCACGAGTCCACTACCGAAAATAGGCCCCCAAGGAATGCCACAAAGCACGATCCTGAGGCACATGTCGTCATCATCAGTCCATCTGGTGGAGGGCCGCCAAGCGAAGACTACCATGCTTGCCAGTACGAGAATGTCCCTTGAGAACCATCGATTGGATGTGGCCAACCCGTAGCTATTTCAGTTCAATGATCGTTTGGGCCATGTTGGTTTTACTCTGGTTTTACTGCGGATAACATCATTTCGAAGTATATCACGCAGAGACCTTTAGCACAACTAAAACATTCAATAGAATCAGACATGACAACCTGAACAATTCACGAATGGATAACACTCTCTCCCACTTAATGAAATGAAAAGAAAACTTTGTTTTTCGACGTAAGAAAATAAAATTTTGTTAGTCGGACATCATCATGCTTTTTAATCTATTACCGTTTCAAAATGAGGTTTCTCTGTCGACCACAGCATCGGAAGTTTCACAACTTCGCAGCTGCCTGTCGATCTTAGGTATTTTTCGTCTCACGTACCTAAACTTTTCAGGCATATTGCATAGTTATAAATAAACTAACTTTTTTCCGACTTCAAAATTGAGGAGGTATTCAATTCGACTGTACGTTTTTTTTTTAAAGTTATAAACTTTCTATGGGCGAACCGATTTTGATTATTCTATTATGTAGAAATTATTTTATTCTTTTTAGTTCTTTGAAGGCGATTTTTAATTATTATTAAAAGTTAGTTTTTAAGCATATATTTGCTTATTAAGAACATCATTCGTAAAATATCACGACTTCTTTTTCATCAATATTTCTCGGAACGGCAAATTATATCAGCCAACGCAAAAATAAACCAAGGTGAGTCGGAGTGTCACTGCCTTCTTTAATTATTTCTGTCTTCTTATCTGTAGGCGTAGACTTGAAGTGTAATACCGGATCTACACGGAGCGTACAATACTTCGACGACATTTTCAACACCTTATTGTGTATGTAGTACGTTCACATATATTGTGGGTATTTTGCACGCGTTAGATAGATCGGCCGAATTGGCCGAACAATTTAAAAAAAAAAAACGTTAGGATTTTCTCATGAGGCAGTATACATTAATAAACTTCACAATGAAAGACATCCAGAACCAGAACCATCATTTGTAAAAATACTTATTCCGTGCGGAATTAGAACCCGGGACAATCTATACTGCAACTCAAATAACTCAATGCGTTAGAATGTTTATTTCGATGAATTAGTATCTTTCATCTTCGTTTTCTTTTTTGTTTTTGTTGAGGAACGGTTTCTGGTTTAAAATGCTTATAGTCGGGTAAACATTTCCAGTTTGCAGGTTGTACGATCGTGTACTGCCAGCATAACGTCGTTTCGTGACGTCGTCATATGATCGCCATCATGACGCCTTCTGAAATATATCAGATTATATTCGGTCTATTATAAGTTTGACACCGATATTGTTGTAATCCTCTAATTTGTTGAACATTTTTTTTGGGTTAGCAGCCTTGAGGGTAGCTACATAACATATACATACATAAACACTCACGCCTGTCACCCAGAGGGGTAGGCAGAACTACAGACTTCCATTTGGCACGATCCTGACACACCTCTCTTGCCTCCTTCACATCCATACACCTACGCATACATGCTCGTCGGTTAAGGGTACTCCTAATTTGGCCCGTTTTCAATAAATCGCCAATTTGGTCGATAAATTTTCTCCTAGGACGTCCCTTTCCGATTCTGCCATTCACTTCTGCACCATAAATTTTCCTTGTCACTCTTTCCTCATTCATTCTTTCCACATGACCAAACCACCGAAGCATTCCTTTCTTAATCCTGGTCACAACATCATCTTGCAAACCACACTCTTCTCTTCTTACCCTGTCATTCAGATTCAGCCCTAACATACTCCTTAACGACCGCATTTCAACTGCGTTTATTCTACTCTCGTGCTTCTTCTGCCACATCCAACTTTCACTACCATACGTTAAAGTAGGGACCAACACAGCATTGTGAATTGCCATACGTGCCTTTTTCGACACATTTTGACTCTTCACGATAGAGTGCAAGGCCCCATTTACTCTATTTCCCGCATTCACTCGTCGTTCTATATCCTTATCATATCTCCCATCCCTGCTAAATACGCAGCCCAAATATACAAACTCATCTACTTGCTCGATCAACTCCCCTTCTATTCTTATTTCACAAATCGTTTTACTTTCTTCTCTTTCAAAAACCATAACCTTCGTCTTACTTGCGTTCACTTTGATACCCCTTTCTTTTAATGATCCGTTCATTAATGTAACCATCATTTGCAACTCGGCCGCCGACGAC
The DNA here is from genome assembly GCA_907164705.1 of Parnassius apollo. Lineage (NCBI taxonomy): Eukaryota > Metazoa > Arthropoda > Insecta > Lepidoptera > Papilionidae > Parnassius > Parnassius apollo. The sequence continues at coordinate 484,494 of CAJQZP010000885.1, read as the reverse complement.
GCAAGAATAACTTGATCATCGGCGTACAAAAGGCATTCGACGGTTAACTCACCCATTCTTAATCAGCATTCTTTAACTTTCAAATTTTGCAAACAACTGTCCATAAATAGGTTGAACAGCCACGGGGAAGCCACACAGCCCTGTCTGACACCTTTATGGATGTCAAACCAGTCCGAGTAGACCCCGTTGATCCTAACACAAGCACTAGAGTCCCTATAAAGAGACTCCAATGCCTGTATCAAGCCAGCGCTCAACCCAAATGAGTTCAGTGTTTGCCATAGCAAATCCCTATCCACTCTGTCATAGGCCATTTCCAAGTCCATGAACGCATAAAAAACCTTTTGGTTTTTGGCCAGAAACTTCTCCGCGATCATGCGCATGGAAAAGACTTGATCTGTACATCCCATTCCCTTTCTAAATCCCGCTTGCACTTCCCAAATTTTTCCATCAGTTTCTTTCATGACCCTTTCAATCAGTACCTTAGCATACAGTTTTCCCACAATGCTAAGAAGGCTGATGCCACGGTAGTTTTTACAGTCCTGCTGCGACCCTCTTCCTTTTGAGGGTAGCTAGTCGAAGTAAACTGGTTTAAATGTTGATTCTCAGCACGGCCGTCAGCGGCGCTACTAAAAGAATCCACGATCGCATGATCAATCCCGATTTATAAGAGCCGCCACCAATAAACTGCAACACGAGTGGAATTGCATATGCGTTGTCGGCCTTATAAAAAAGAGTAGGCTCTTTTAAAAGAGCCGCCATCAATAAACTGCAACACGAGTGGAATTGCATATGCGTTGTCGGCCTTATAAAAAAGAGTAGGCTCTTTTATAAGAGCCGCCATCAATAAACTGCAACACGAGTGGAATTGCATATGCGTTGTCGGCCTTATAAAAAAGAGTAGGCTCTTTTATAAGAGCCGCCACCAATAAACTGCAACACGAGTGGAATTGCACATGCGTTGTCGGCCTTATAAAAAAGAGTAGGCTCTTTTATAAGAGCCGCCATCAATAAACTGCAACACGAGTGGAATTGCATATGCGTTGTCGGCCTTATAAAAAAGAGTAGGCTCTTTTATAAGAGCCGCCATCAATAAACTGCAACACGAGTGGAATTGCATATGCGTTGTCGGCCTTATAAAAAAGAGTAGGCTCTTTTATAAGAGCCGCCATCAATAAACTGCAACACGAGTGGAATTGCATATGCGTTGTCGGCCTTATAAAAAAGAGTAGGCTCTTTTATAAGAGCCACCATCAATAAACTGCAACACGAGTGGAATTGCATATGCGTTGTCGGCCTTATAAAAAAGAGTAGGCTCTTTTATAAGAGCCGCCACCAATAAACTGCAACACGAGTGGAATTGCATATGTGTTGTCGGCCTTATAAAAAAGAGTAGGCTCTTTTATAAGAGCCGCCACCAATAAACTGCAACACGAGTGGAATTGCATATGCGTTGTCGGCCTTATAAAAAAGAGTAGGCTCTTTTATAAGAGCCGCCACCAATAAACTGCAACACGAGTGGAATTGCATATGCGTTGTCGGCCTTATAAAAAAGAGTAGGCTCTTTTATAAGAGCCGCCACCAATAAACTGCAACACGAGTGGAATTGCATATGTGTTGTCGGCCTTATAAAAAAGAGTAGGCTCTTTTATAAGAGCCGCCATCAATAAACTGCAACACGAGTGGAATTGCATATGCGTTGTCGGCCTTATAAAAAGAGTAGGCTCTTTTATAAGAGCCGCCATCAATAAACTGCAACACGAGTGGAATTGCATATGCGTTGTCGGCCTTATAAAAAAGAGTAGGCTCTTTTATAAGAGCCGCCATCAATAAACTGCAACACGAGTGGAATTGCATATGCGTTGTCGGCCTTATAAAAAAGAGTAGGCTCTTTTATAAGAGCCACCATCAATAAACTGCAACACGAGTGGAATTGCATATGCGTTGTCGGCCTTATAAAAAAGAGTAGGCTCTTTTATAAGAGCCGCCACCAATAAACTGCAACACGAGTGGAATTGCATATGTGTTGTCGGCCTTATAAAAAAGAGTAGGCTCTTTTATAAGAGCCGCCACCAATAAACTGCAACACGAGTGGAATTGCATATGCGTTGTCGGCCTTATAAAAAAGAGTAGGCTCTTTTATAAGAGCCGCCACCAATAAACTGCAACACGAGTGGAATTGCATATGCGTTGTCGGCCTTATAAAAAAGAGTAGGCTCTTTTATAAGAGCCGCCACCAATAAACTGCAACACGAGTGGAATTGCATATGTGTTGTCGGCCTTATAAAAAAGAGTAGGCTCTTTTATAAGAGCCGCCACCAATAAACTGCAACACGAGTGGAATTGCATATGCGTTGTCGGCCTTATAAAAAAGAGTAGGCTCTTTTATAAGAGCCGCCACCAATAAACTGCAACACGAGTGGAATTGCATATGCGTTGTCGGCCTTATAAAAAAGAGTAGGCTCTTTTATAAGAGCCGCCATCAATAAACTGCAACACGAGTGGAATTGCATATGCGTTGTCGGCCTTATAAAAAAGAGTAGGCTCTTTTATAAGAGCCGCCATCAATAAACTGCAACACGAGTGGAATTGCATATGCGTTGTCGGCCTTATAAAAAAGAGTAGGCTCTTTTATAAGAGCCGCCATCAATAAACTGCAACACGAGTGGAATTGCATATGCGTTGTCGGCCTTATAAAAAAGAGTAGGCTCTTTTATAAGAGCCGCCATCAATAAACTGCAACACGAGTGGAATTGCATATGCGTTGTCGGCCTTATAAAAAAGAGTAGGCTCTTTTATAAGAGCCGCCATCAATAAACTGCAACACGAGTGGAATTGCATATGCGTTGTCGGCCTTATAAAAAAGAGTAGGCTCTTTTATAAGAGCCGCCATCAATAAACTGCAACACGAGTGGAATTGCATATGCGTTGTCGGCCTTATAAAAAAGAGTAGGCTCTTTTATAAGAGCCGCCATCAATAAACTGCAACACGAGTGGAATTGCATATGCGTTGTCGGCCTTATAAAAAAGAGTAGGCTCTTTTATAAGAGCCGCCACCAATAAACTGCAACACGAGTGGAATTGCATATGCGTTGTCGGCCTTATAAAAAAGAGTAGGCTCTTTTATAAGAGCCGCCACCAATAAACTGCAACACGAGTGGAATTGCATATGCGTTGTCGGCCTTATAAAAAAGAGTAGGCTCTTTTATAAGAGCCGCCACCAATAAACTGCAACACGAGTGGAATTGCATATGCGTTGTCGGCCTTATAAAAAAGAGTAGGCTCTTTTATAAGAGCCGCCACCAATAAACTGCAACACGAGTGGAATTGCATATGTGTTGTCGGCCTTATAAAAAAGAGTAGGCTCTTTTATAAGAGCCGCCACCAATAAACTGCAACACGAGTGGAATTGCATATGCGTTGTCGGCCTTATAAAAAAGAGTAGGCTCTTTTATAAGAGCCGCCACCAATAAACTGCAACACGAGTGGAATTGCATATGCGTTGTCGGCCTTATAAAAAAGAGTAGGCTCTTTTATAAGAGCCGCCACCAATAAACTGCAACACGAGTGGAATTGTACAATGCGTTGTCGGCCTTATAAAAAAGAGTAGGCTCTTTTATAAGAGCCGCCACCAATAAACTGCAACACGAGTGGAATTGCATATGCGTTGTCGGCCTTATAAAAAAGAGTAGGCTCTTTTATAAGAGCCGCCACCAATAAACTGCAACACGAGTGGAATTGCATATGCGTTGTCGGCCTTATAAAAAAGAGTAGGCTCTTTTATAAGAGCCGCCGCCACCAATAAACTGCAACACGAGTGGAATTGCATATGCGTTGTCGGCCTTATAAAAAAGAGTAGGCTCTTTTATAAGAGCCGCCACCAATAAACTGCAACACGAGTGGAATTGCATATGCGTTGTCGGCCTTATAAAAAGAGTAGGCTCTTTTATAAGAGCCGCCACCAATAAACTGCAACACGAGTGGAATTGCATATGCGTTGTCGGCCTTATAAAAAAGAGTAGGCTCTTTTATAAGAGCCGCCACCAATAAACTGCAACACGAGTGGAATTGCATATGTGTTGTCGGCCTTATAAAAAAGAGTAGGCTCTTTTATAAGAGCCGCCAACCAATAAACTGCAACACGAGTGGAATTGCATATGCGTTGTCGGCCTTATAAAAAAGAGTAGGCTCTTTTATAAGAGCCGCCACCAATAAACTGCAACACGAGTGGAATTGCATATGCGTTGTCGGCCTTATAAAAAAGAGTAGGCTCTTTTATAAGAGCCGCCACCAATAAACTGCAACACGAGTGGAATTGCATATGCGTTGTCGGCCTTATAAAAAAGAGTAGGCTCTTTTATAAGAGCCGCCACCAATAAACTGCAACACGAGTGGAATTGCATATGCGTTGTCGGCCTTATAAAAAAGAGTAGGCTCTTTTAAAGGAGCCGCCACCAATAAACCTGCAACACGAGTGGAATTGCATATGTGTTGTCGGCCTTATAAAAAAGAGTAGGCTCTTTTATAAGAGCCGCCATCAATAAACTGCAACACGAGTGGAATTGCATATGCGTTGTCGGCCTTATAAAAAAGAGTAGGCTCTTTTATAAGAGCCGCCACCAATAAACTGCAACACGAGTGGAATTGCATATGCGTTGTCGGCCTTATAAAAAAGAGTAGGCTCTTTTATAAGAGCCGCCACCAATAAACTGCAACACGAGTGGAATTGCATATGCGTTGTCGGCCTTATAAAAAAGAGTAGGCTCTTTTATAAGAGCCGCCACCAATAAACTGCAACACGAGTGGAATTGCATATGTGTTGTCGGCCTTATAAAAAAGAGTAGGCTCTTTTATAAGAGCCGCCACCAATAAACTGCAACACGAGTGGAATTGCATATGCGTTGTCGGCCTTATAAAAAAGAGTAGGCTCTTTTATAAGAGCCGCCATCAATAAACTGCAACACGAGTGGAATTGCATATGCGTTGTCGGCCTTATAAAAAAGAGTAGGCTCTTTTATAAGAGCCGCCACCAATAAACTGCAACACGAGTGGAATTGCATATGCGTTGTCGGCCTTATAAAAAAGAGTAGGCTCTTTTATAAGAGCCGCCACCAATAAACTGCAACACGAGTGGAATTGCATATGCGTTGTCGGCCTTATAAAAAAGAGTAGGCTCTTTTATAAGAGCCGCCACCAATAAACTGCAACACGAGTGGAATTGCATATGCGTTGTCGGCCTTATAAAAAAGAGTAGGCTCTTTTCTGGATTCCACATGGAATTGGTATTTAAATTGGAATATTTATCATCTGGAGGGCGTGTAAATTTTACGGTATGCGAATATGGGAGCAGCTCCGGTTCGATCCTCGTTCGATTTACCACGTGCCGAGCACGTAAAGAAAATCTTCATGAGTAAACTGCATGTCTAAGGAACAAAATGAGGTGAATTTCAGAAACGAGAATAAGCATTTGCCCAGTAGTGGGAGGTATTCGATTATAGGCGGTAAATTTAATTTTCACTTAAATATTTTACTATACTTTTTCTGCATGGTAGAGACGCTGCAGCAATAGCGGCTTCAGCATGATTAAGTCGGCTCAATCGGGGAAGGACCACGCACAGAACACTCTAATAATGTAGTAGAGAGCTGGAGATCCTTTTTACCGGAAACGATGAATTGTATTTTAGCCCCTAGGGATAACGCATCTACATTTTAATTCTTATTCGAATATAGATATAAATAAATATCAATAGGCCACAGCATCCAATTAACATCAGGTGTACCGTCCCCTCGTTTGTCACCCTTATACTATAAAAAATGTCGAAATAGTATATCAGAAAAAATATAAACGATGAGAACCGCAGTGCAGGTCTGTTTACCCCTGGTTTAAAGGGTCGGCTCCAAAGAAACACGTGCATTTGAATCTTTTGGGACAGAGAGCCGTTTTTTTAACTGACTTTCGAGGTCGTAATTTTATTCTAAACATAAATTTCCGTAAAAGTCAAAGTCCTAAACAACGTCATGCAGACGTTGTTTATGACTTTGACTTTTACTAACTATTTTTATTTTGCTAACTACTTCGTATTTTTGAGTTCTAACTCGAATTTTGTATAATGGTAGGATAAGTACAAATAAAATATTTTATTATATTATACTGTCAAGTATAAAAACAAACTATAATAGTAATCTACCCGTCTATTACACGTAGCGTTGCCAGGCGTCCGACTAAAGCCGGACACAGGCTTTTTGGTTGCGTGTCCGACCACGGTGTTCGGCCTGTCCGGATTTTGTTAGGCTTTTTAAATTTGACCATTTATTTACATTTTTCACGTATTTACATACATAATATGGCAATTATTGAAATTAATATTGTAATGAATACCTATTGAATGATTGATCATAAAGAAGACTGATTTATGCAAATTTATTGTTATTTTATTAAAATTTAAGATTTTATGGTACCTAAATAATAAAAACCATTGTTTTTCTTTTAAAAAATTGCCATGTTATACGAAGATTAAAAAATTAAGGTACCGACTTTTTTACCAAAATATCCGGCTAAGCTCGCTGGTCTGTCCGGCTTTTCGGTTTTAATACCTGGCAACCTTGATTACACCCTCTTAAAGTTCACAACTGAACATAGGCCTCCTATAAAATTGTCTCTTAATGGGGATATTTGCCATAGTCGCCACATATTTTTTTAATTTTCTAGCTATTAAGAAGTCTAGTCTAGTTGTTAAGAAGACGTTGCTGCTCATCTCCAGATTTATTTCTCCCTGTCACCTCTTAGCATAACCACGGGATGACATAGAGTAAATATTCTTACACCGCTACTTCACGGTCACACGTATCAGGAACAAGTTTCAAAAAATGCTAGCAATTTTAGTATACGCGAAACACAATACACAATGATAAGCGCTTATATTAAGAATACAACATGACCTCCTTATTTTTAGATCATGGTTATACGTATTTACTGAGCTCATTTGCTGTAATAAACACGAAAATATGCATTTCACGCAACGATATTTCAAATATTTTTAAACATTTTAACTCTTTTCGATTAAATATATTTAATACTCTCATCTAACGTATTTTTAAGCGAAATTTCGGAAACTAATAATCGACTTTGCTTTCTGCTTCGATAACTAAGTCAAGAGGCACTAGATATACTTAGATGAGTTCCCGTTTTTTTGATCGATATTTGTGAAATTGTTCACATTCAGACAAGTATTCTTAGACGAGAATTTTTAATAGTAGTGGGTGTATTCGTTTGTTACTTTTATTTTAGGAGAAAACAAGCTGTATGTTATCTAGATATAGATCTCTAGGTTTTATATATATTATATTTTAAGATAATAGAGTCAATAGTGGTTGCTATAGATTTTTTCACAAGTGGAATTCTTTTCGCCAGTGTAAGAGCTAACATGAAACGTATCCACATATTAAATTAAGATATGCGCGGTAAACGTTTTCGTACAATTTCTGAAATAGCCGTAGACATCTTGTTGTTGTAAATCGAAAACCAGTTAACAGATTCAGTGGCGGAATCAACACGTGTTTGAAACATTATTTACCGCATTGACAAATGTCAATCCTCAATCGCGACATAAAGGTTGTAATATAAAATCCTGCTATAGCACCCGCGCTAACGCTTGTGTGAATAGCTCTTTGCTTGACAAAGCTTAAGATGACACAAATTGGAGCCCATTGTGTTCCGATAACCCATCCATATTGTTCAAATTCAAATGTAGTCGGAGTTGAAGAAAATTGAACCGAGCGAATTCATTATACGCTGATGAATATTCAAAACAATCGAAGGTTGATGTCTTTAAAATTACTTCTAACACTTACAAAGTGATAAAGTGAGTTCGATACTTACTTGTTATTGATACTCTTCACAGGCTATCTGTAACAATAAAAGTTTGTGATTTAGAAGTGGGCACGAATGCAATATTTTACCTTAAAACCGCGCATCTAGAATATTCTTCTGATATTTATTACCCGCCGTGTAACAAAACATAGTCGATTTTTTGGATATCATGAAATTTCAACTGTCGTGGACAGAATAAGTTATAAGCTTAGTTCTAGTAACATTGTACACAACTATAGGTAATATTTGTTTGGTGGGAGTATATAGTACTCGTATAATTGATAACATGTAAGGCTTATAAATATAATCGTGCTTGATTATGTCTTCGATCATATTTATTGTAAAGTTAATTAAATTTATTTTAGCGCTGACCTAAGAAAAACATAAAGGTTGTTAACTTAACCTTAACGTCGATTAATGTCACCGAAGACAGAACAAATTGTGAGTGCACCTGTGCAAAGTACACTCGGGCGAAGTTAGGTAGGCTGAGTTACGTCAGACGATAATGAAAGTGAACATGAACCAATTTGTACAGCCATTCTGGTCTAAATGTGATAAAGTTTTCGAAAAAAGAAAAGAAATATGAATTTTTAGTTCTAAGGCACTTGTCCCACCGCCAACGACGAACGAGGCGCAAGTAGAGCTAGAAATTACGTAAGAGTTGGCTAGCGGCGAGAAGTATAGTATAGTTCCGATAGTTGAGCTATTACCGAATGTACTCAGATCAGCACTGTAGAGTAAAATTACCGTTGATCGGTCTCTCAGAGTGAGTTCTGACCATAGGATACTACATACATAATAGAACGGGAGAGTGGGCGGAGTCCGTGTAGCCACTAAAATGTCACTAACACGTCAATTCACACGTATAAATGTCAACACGAGATATGTTTTGACGTTACAATCGTTTCCAAATTTCGCATGCAAATTATTTAGAAAATGCCAAATTGCACGCAATTTACAAATAAATACGTATTAAAACCTGTCAAGACAGCGAATCGGGTTGGTAGTTGTGATAATACTACGTAATTGCTTGTATGTGTGCTCCCGGCGACGCCTATCCTCGTACAAAATAAGGTTGACAGCCATTCTATTGTGTATTATAGTATTCTATGGTTCTGACCGTCAAGCGAGCATCGCGAGTCTTATCTTTGTTAGCTCTTGTCGCTGCTAGAAACTAGTGCAGCGAGAGTTCTCCCCGGCAGTGTGAACAGCCAGCGATCCACTATTAAAGTATGTATCTCTTTTATTAATATGGGATCTATAGCTATTGTTCGTTTCTTAAGCCGTAGTCGATAGCTAATAGTTTCCTTGTCAGCGTTGGGACAAGTACCTAAATTACTTCGAAAAGGCAGTTCGTAAACAGTAATAAGTAATAATAGATTGAAGTAATAGTTTATATTTTCAAATTTTGTTTATTATAATAAGTGCCCTATAAATATTATGCAGTAGTGATAAAATAAGCCAACATAAAAAGCGGTTTTGTTGTTGAGGCTCCATGTCATCATTCCGTAGGTGTCGTAAGGTGCGACAGAAACTAAAGCTGGAGATGGAGCTTCCTGGTAAGAACTCAACTACGGTCATAGGCTCGGGAGCAACTCTTTTATAAATGTTAACAGTTAGATATGGACCTGTTCCGACAAAGGGACGGTTTGCATTATTAACTATATTCGGCAGTTGGGAATATCCGGACGTTCTGGATAGGACGCTGCTCCCTGTTGTCGGTCTGACTATTTTACGTCTGGTGTAAACAAGATGATTAAACCGCCATCTATCGGAAGCCATAAGATCTTACCGGTATATCCCACAGTAACCTCTTATGACATCTATTGTACGAAATGGGATGATAGATTCTATTATGCCGTCACCTCACAGTAGTCACACCTAGATTCATCTAGGCACGTGCTTCAGCATTTTCAGCTAAGTTGGTGTGTGGAGTGGTTAAGGAAAATGCTACTTTAATGTTAGTATTTTTATAGGATGGGGTGACAAACGAGCACACAGTCTACTTGATGGTAAGTGGTTGTTATGGCCCATAGACATCAACCTATCCTCGATTACGAATCAAAATGCAGATGCGTTGTCACCCGTAAGGACTGAGATGGAATGCCTCGTCTCCATTAAAAAGTGTCTCCGGTTCTCTACACTCACCATACGAAAAATCTGAGATGACGCGGTCCTACCCCGGTCGAGCCGACCCATTCGTGCTACAACTATATTACTAATATAACTGCAGCATGGCTCTACCACGTATAAAATGTTAATGTTAGTATGCGAATTTAGTTTTTAATTGCATTTCTTGTAAATTTTGAGGATTCACGACTCGGTATGTATTTGTCATTTCGACACGAATGTCCAATTGCAAATTTAATAACGTGTGAATTAATTTCATATAAAACTGTGTACCCACTCGATATAAGAGCGTAGGTATGGATTCCGCTCAGTTTAGTTCAGCTCATCAACATTTTGACTCCATTGCACTATGCAAGGAATTTGCAGTAGCAATACTCTCCGCGCGTAGCAGTACATGTGTTTATGATACGATCTCACATAACGTACGAATATACAAAGACATTTACAACTTTTTAAGAACTCGAAAAACACAACCCTGGCCAATAAATTTTGCGGGCTACATACGACACGATATCGGTGGCGATCTAGGGTGGAGTAGTGGGGATGCCTCCTAGATTGCCTCTAAATCGTGTCGTATGTAGGGCCATCCTAAGTCGTGGCCGATATCGCCTCCTTAATCGGCTGGCAGGAGCAAAAATGCTTCCTAGATCAGCCGATGCTTCCTAGATCGGGGCACCGCCCCCTCCTTACTGCGTGTGTGTAGGCGCATCGGCCCGATTTCTTTTGGCAGTCGCTGCCGGCAATCCTCGCGGAAGGAAGTTAACAAAACAGTGATACTGAATGACCTTTTTTATGTAACAAAATTTTTACATTTTAATGATATAAACGGAGTAGAAGCCTATGGCACGATATTTTACAAAAAACCAAAAAAAAAGTGAATAAAATAAATAAATTAATTGAAATTTTATCGAAATTCAAATCATATCCACCCTAGCCTGTGACCCTGCGAAGTGACATGGTCAAGAATGCCTACTAAACTAATTTTTTTATTGCCGTTCGTAAAGTAGAGTGTATGATGTAAGTAAGGAGAAGATAAAGCCTCTCCTCAACAACTAACTCCTATTCCAACGCTATCAACACAAGACCGCACTCATATCTCTTACAACTCCACAGACCACACTTCGATCTCTTACGTGCCTTCATCCTCTTATCAACAACTAACTTCTACTCTTTCACCATCTGCACATCAACAAACAAGTTATATAGAAGGGAGTATGTCCGAAATTAAAGGTTTCTATAAGTTTAAAAAAAAGATATAAGCTACTTTATTTTCTAATAGTTTTACTCCATAAATAAAGATTACATTAAAAAAAAAGTGTACATATTATTATACAAAAGTATTTTATTTCCTTGTTTGTTATGTGTAATACATAACCAGATTTTGACCAAAGCAGAAATGAACAAAGCGAAGAAATAACTAAATAGCATAGGTAGGAGAAATTGATGTTTTTATATAAGTGGCGAAATCATAATTCTGGAAGGTTATAAAAACTGTCTTCATCCATCCGGAGAAAATTAATCACGTCCTTGGATTACAGGCCATTTAGTACGTTTATGTGGCTTAATTTTTATCTCTTTTGGAGCCATTTTTTCACCCAGCAACTTCTCTTTTTCTATTTTCGAATAAATTAACCGAGATGGCTAATTCCAAACCAACACGGTGGTGTTTTAAGAGAGTCGGAGGTATTTTTGAAGAACTCTACCGCATATGCATTCCGCTCCAAGTCCGAACGCGTACTGCTAGGCAGGCCCGTGTGTAAGGTCTGCCCCGATAAAAGCCCCGATTTCTTTCCACCCTAGATCGCCACCGATATCGTGTCGTATGTAGCCCGCTTAAATCCATATTAGCTTACTTTCGTCCCGATACTAAATAAAGCCTTAAGCGGGCTACATACGACATGATATCGGTGGCGATCTAGGGTGGAGTAGTGGGGATGCCTCCTAGATTGCCTCTAAATCGTGTCGTATGTAGGGCCATCCTAAGTCGTGGCCGATATCGCCTCCTTAATCGGCTGGCAGGAGCAAAAATGCTTCCTAGATCAGCCGATGCTTCCTAGATCGAGGCTCCGCCCCCTTCATACTGCGTGTGTGTAGACATCGGCCCGATTTCTTTTGGTTGTCGCTGCCTGCAGCCCTCGCGGAAGGACGTTAACGAAAACAGTTATACTGAATGACCTTTTTTACATAACAAAATTTTTTAAACATGTGAACGGAGTAGAAGCCTATGATATTTAACAAAAAAAAAAAAAAAAAATTGAATAAATAAATTAATTAAAATCTATCGAAATTCAAATCATATCCACCCTAGCCTGTGACCTTGCGAAGTCAAGAATGCCTACTAAACTAATTGTTTTATTGCCGTTCATAAAGTAGGGCGTATGAAGTAAGTAAGGAGAGGATAAAGCCTCTCCTCAACAACTAACTCCTATCTCCAACGCTATCAACACAAGACCGCACTCATATCTCTTACGTGCCTTCATCCTCTCATCAACAACAAACTCCTACTCCTTCACCATCTCCATATCAACAAACAAGCTATATGGAAGGGAGTATGTCCGAAATTAAAGGTTTCTTTATTTAAAAAAAAAGATATAAGGTAATTTATTTTTTGATAGTTTTAATCCATAAATAAAGATTACATTAAAGAAAAGTGTACATATTATTATACAAAAGTCTTTTATTTCTTTGTTTGTTGTGCGTAGTACATAACCCAATTTTGACCAAAGCAGAAATGAACAAAGAGAAGCAATAACTAAATAGCATAGGTAGGAGAAATTGATGTTTTCATATAAGTTGCGAAATCATAAATATAGAAAAATTCTGGAAGGTTGTAAAAACTGTTTTCATCCATCCGGAGAAAATTAATCATGTCTTTGGATTACAGACCATTTAATACGTTTATGTAACTTAATTTTTGTCTCTTTTGGAGCCATTTTTTCACCCAGCAACTCCTCTTTTTCTATTTTCGAATAAATTAACCGAGATGGCTAATTCCAAACCAACACGTTGGTATTTTAAGAGAGTCGGAGGCATTTTTAAGAACTCTACCGCATATGCGTTCCGCTCCAAGTCCAAACGCGTACTGCTAGGCAGGCCCGTGTGTAGGTCTGCCTCGATAAAAGCCCCGATTTATTTCCACCCTAGATCGCCACCGATATCGTCTCGTATGTAGCCCGCTTTAAGTGCACCTGCTATTATAGTAATAAGCATACTGAATAAGTATAGCTCGTTCAGCATGTTCAATGGCCGTGAGTTCATCGGGATCGTAATGGCTCCATTTGTTACAAACGTCGGTCTTTCGTCAATGAGAAAAAAACGACCATTTATAAATCTCTCGCTGCTCTATTCTTTACTTTGATTCCTTAAAAGTTTCGTGCCACCTGCTACTGGGTATATTAAAAATATTTCAGAACATTTTACCAGCAATTCAAAGTGACAAAAGAATTAAAAGTTTATTATATATAAGTGACATTGCATCTCATGTACTCCCGCAATTACCTTTAAGGACTAATATGAGATGCTTACAGTGTTTATTAATTATATTGGCCTTGCGTACACTTTGAACCGAGATTCAGCAGTGAATGCATTGCTGATTAGGAAAAAACAATGAAGAGGTAGTGTCCATCCATATGACATTCTCTTGGGAGTAGAAAATTTGAATCAACTACACTACTACTACTACGGTATGTAACGTGTACTATTATTTAATCTGTTGTAAACCTTTCCAGGTTACGTAAACGGAGTAACTTTGGCCTGTGTCGTATAGATGGTACGGTTATAGGAAATAATGGTGAAAAATTTCCCTACTTTAAAACATGGATGACAAGAGCTGTTGTAGTTCAGGGGCTAAGCGCTCAGTAGAAATTTCACAGTACGCGGGCAACCCGAGTTCGATCCCCGCCATTACCAATGATATTGTTAATTGCAACTTTAAGTTCTGAAATGTCGTAACGAAACAAAGAAGGTAAAAAACCTGCATGTCGGTGAAATAAGAAAAAAAAATTTCAAAGCCATGTGAAGTTCGCCAACATTGGGGCAGAGCGGCGGACATTTCCTTACCCTAAAAACCCTCTCAGAAATGAGAGAAGACATGTCCAGCGGTTGCGACATATATAGGCTGTAACTTTTATAACAATGACAATATCAAACAGAAAAGATTAAGGTCGGTATTAAAAGATAATGTCAAGTTTAAACTCAAACTTTATAAAGTCAAAATTTGAGCATGTTGCACAAATTTTTAAATTGTGAAGTTTGAGTCCTTAATCTCGAGATTATCTCTGATTACAGGTCTTAATCTTTCTTTTCTATTTGATATTGTCATTATCATCCACGATTTATATTAGATAGATTAGAGTAAATATCCCATATTCTTTCATACGACTATTGGTAAGATTTTTAATAAATACCATGTTGCTATTTACATGAAAGAAATCATTTAAAAAGCAATGGAATATGTTTTCATTTACGTTATAGATTTTCGCTAGCCGTTTGGAGATGGCTAGTGACGTCACGCATGCCGAAGCGCAACAATAGACGTGCCAATTCCTCAATGAGCGCGGCAAACACGACATGGCCGCTGACAAGATGGCGGACGGTGAAAGTGGACGGTAGCTTACCGTTTATTCGGTATATCTAAATGTGCAACCTGCCAATGCACATAATACAAATATGTAACTTGATTATAGAGGAGTGGAATTGCTTTCATTTCTTTATTTAGTATTTGTTCAGATTGAACTTGATTGGCAACCTTTTCAAATAGATATATATCTCGTATTTCAGATGCTATTACCTGAAAAAATGTGTTACATTCCGGAAATATAAAAAAAAATCCACATAATATGTTTCAAGAGATACCGCGGTGATGGCGATGGTAAGACAAGGATGAAGATGAATGGAGGTGCCTCAAGATAGGAGGCTATTGTTCAGCAGTGGAATTGTTAGCGGCTGTAATGATGACAATAATGTTTCAATTGCATATTTAATACTTTAAAGATACATTTTTTTTGCTTTGAGCCCTTATTAAAATAGGTAGTAGTTTTGCCTGCTATATTTTTTAGATATAGGTATGTGTTAGGATTTCCTTAAAAAGTACGATTTATTATATGTAAGTTTTCCTCTGGCAATTCTAGTTGAACCGGTGCGGTGTGATGTAAACTTTACGCAACGTCAGTTATCTAACTTCCTATTTTAAGCTAAGTATATGATTCAATATCCTTAATATTTTATACAGATGTGTCTAGTTGCTATTATATTAATTAAGTATGATGATTATATCTCTATAATTTTATTTTATATTATATTATCTCTATATAGTTTTTCGTTATACATAATTGTGAATGTTATATTTGTGAATTTCGTTATAATTCTGAACGTTGCGAGTATATAAAAGGTGTATGGCTAATATTTAAATGTTAAAAAATTTAACATTATTTCCAAAATATATTTGCACTATATTCAGGGTTCAGGGACAATTTCGAGTTTAAACTCAAACTCTACAATTATAACATTGGATTTCGACCATAATTAGTTACACAAATGTTGTCATTGTGAAGTCATAATCTTCCTGGAAGACGTGAAGCTTAACTCAGTTGAAAAGACTTACTTAAATGCAAAAAAGTGGATTCGCTATCAGCGCCACAAATAAGCTTAATAAATTTAGTTTAAATTTCAGAACACTCGAAATGATGTATAAAACCGCAAGATATAATTCAATATCAATTTTGTTGCTACTGAGAAGATAATTGAATTAAAAAAAACTTGTGACACGTGACATTGGTACAAAACAATTAAGGTCACTCGGGCAGTTTCGCTGCTGTATTCGGAAGCGATATGATATGAGTGTTGAGTTTAAAAAATGTAAAGATATTATTTTAATAAACCTTTGTTTATCTGATCTTTTATTTTACTTAACTTTTCTTTTGAATAATGATGTTGATATCATGTAGTCGTTTTCGTACACTGCGATAAATAGTATTGTTTATTTAAATAAAACTAGTCTTTACGTATTTTATTGTGTATATTAAGTATTAACTTGTTTTATATTACCGACATTTCCAGAACTTTACAGCACCCATAGTCTCGACGTATACGTTCCTACCTATAAGTTCATACTGCGTAGATCGGAACAAAATTAATAAATTTAATCTGGAGGCAGCCGTGGTTAACTATTAGATTTGGGACGTCGAACACCTCATTCCCCCTGTGACCACGGGTGCTGTAAAGTGCTCTAAACGTCGGTAATATAAAATAAGTTAATAATATACGCGATATAATACGTAAAAACTAGTGTTATTTAAATGTGTAGTGTTAGTGTAAATATAAGAAATCACGATTGTTTATTATAAGCTACCAAGTGATTATAATAAACTACGCAGAGATCCACTTACGATTAAATTTATTTAAAGTCGAGTAATAATCGCATAGAATAACCAAAGGCGGATTGATCAATCAATTCTCCTTTGGATATAGCCGCCTAGGCGGATTCATCGTCCTTATTTATATTCCGTTGATAATACTTCGCACCGTTACAGCACCAGAGCCCTCTCATAAATTATTGCATCTTATAAAACACAAGCTTACTTCAAATTCTGATTTGACATTTATGTTTTGGTGTTTTTTTTTTTGGATTACGATCATTTAAGCACTTTTTTAAAATATGCAGTCCGTTAATGCAATAGAATACGAATACATATGTGTATTCTATATATATATATATATATATATATATATATATATATATATATATATATATATATACATATATAAATAAAGAGCACACTTTGACTAGCAGTGCCTTTGTACATAATTATGTTTTTACCATTTTCCTATCGAAGTATGTATGTACTGTGTACATAAACTGTTAAATAAGTAAAATAAATATGGATGATAATATAATTAGGAATAGGAAGCCAAGTTTTGCCTTGTAACGTAACATGTTCTTGCAAATCTAAAGATTTGTCAAAAAAGTCCTCTGGGCTTCTTCAAGGTTGCTTTCAAGACGCTCAATAATTAAAGAATCGAAACTTCAAAAGAAGGATATTTTCGACTAAAAATTGTAAATCATAAAATCGATTCCATTTCACTAGTTGTGATACGCCTGTAATTGGTTATTTTTGATAGTGGTTTATGAAGATTAAAAAGTTCAGTTTAGCTAAGGGTTGAGCTAAGTTTGCACCTCACTGCAAAGCGAGACTTGTTTCTCCGTTCGTTCTACAGACGCCTCAATACGATCTGCATCTTTGTTACCGGTACGCACGTTTTTTCAATATACTCATGTCTATTTTCGTCTTCTGTTTGTTTAGTTTTTGGATTATTTTTGTTGTTATGTCATCCGTACCAAGTGCAAACTTAACCGAGATGTAAGTACTTAAATATAAAAGTTTTAAGTTTACTACAATGAAAGTTCGATATTTATGGTCTTTCTTAAACTTAAAGCTTTTGTTTAATAGCTGCCACTTTGTTTTTAAATAACTTACGCTGCATAACTATTTACATTAACTGCATATATGAGGTAGATAGGACAAAATAAATGGATTTGTAAACATACTTATAAATATTGTCTTGGATTATAAAATACTTCTCTTGTTTATTACTTTTAAATATTGTTATATCTTGGTAATTAAAAACACGCCAAGAAGATGGATATTATATTTAATTGCGTAGTAGCACAGCAGAGACAATGTATAGACAAATTTTAGATAAATATAATTAATCTATGCTACGCCATTCTTTTATCTATTTAGTAGACTAGAATTACGTACTTTAATTGATTGTTTACATTATGTAATATATTGTTTATAGTATTGCGATTGCCATTTTTTCTGCTCAATTATATATATTTACTTAAAAAGCAATGACATAATCGGTTTCTATAATCACTATCCCCACAGCCCATCACAAACTGCTGGGCCTCCCTCAAAGATACGCCATTAAATACTGATCGCGTGTTTTATCATCGTCGTTACCCCATCTATTCCTTTATAACACATATTTATACAATTTTCTTTAATAATTTTTGACTGATTTGCACTGGTTCCTGTCCATAACATATTATAATGGCTTAAGAAGTTGTCTATTTTATTAAATTAAATTTGCTTGCTCCGCCATTCCTTCTAACTATTATATTTTTCTATTTTGAACGTTATTTCCCTATCTAATGTTTATTTAAGTTTTATCATTATAATAGTATCGGCAGATATGTAATGCTTTTCTTAAATTTGTTATCATGATGGCTGCAATTAGCAGACCGTGTGCTTTGCAATCGCTGATTATATTACCATTTACCAGATAATATTATATTATATTTATCTTGCATCTTAATCACTGCATCCCATTGGATATTTAATAGAAATTATTGCGATGATATTTTACCACCTGACGAAATCATTAATATTGTATAAAACATAACTAGGTTTCTTAGGGAAGACGCCCACAGTCGGGATAGAGTCACGGCACGACGCGTATAATGCGACGCAAGTGCTCGCAAGTGCACCATACGCTCGCGCCTATTCTGGCACTGCCTTTGATTCTAAAAGAAGATACCTGTTACAATGTCGAAACTCGAAACGTAGTCGGAACACTGATGACGCGCTATCAAATGCGCAGCAAAAATACAACATGGGTTTTCGGTTTTGGTGTTCGCTGCTGGGATGCCCCACTCGCGCCGTGAGTCTTGTCTTCGAGATGAGAGAGATGATAAACCACCTTTTAGAGAATCTACCACATAAACTGCTTTTTCCTACATCATTGCTGGTAGTACATTTAATTAATTACAACATATCATAAGTCTACTGTTGAACACAGGTCTCCCCCAGAGATTGCCTCATACGATTCTTGGCCGATGGTTTGCAAACCGCAGCATTTTATTTCTTTAAGGGGAAATATTAAAAATAGCTACCTCAAATGGCTTAGCAAGATCCTCCGAAAATATTGCAGCATTAATTTTGAAATAAATATATGGTAAAGTTGAGGATTAATGTTAGACGAAAACGCGATTCCGTAAAATTTTCTCCATAGAAAAAAAATCCAAAGTTACCTCCAAACTGAACAATAAACCGCTGCTATTCATAAAATACTTTAAATTTGATCATGAAACTTTGCATACCAAAAAGAAATTACCTTAACTATCGGCGTCTTGAAGCCTGTTTTCTGCCGCCCGGTCAGTCTCGCTTCGGGCTTTGAAGGGGGAAGATCTGTCATTTACGATCAGTATACACATTACGCAACAGGACGACGTAAAATTAAAATGGGAAATAAACGTAATAAAAATAAGAAGTGACTGGCTTGGCGTTAAGAAACAGGCATAAATATGATAAACCAAATGAAATAAATATCTAACGACCTATCTATTTACAGTATTAGTGATTACAAACATGTCGGTACATAGCATACGCCGCGCGGGGAAGTGGGGGCGAAATTAGAATTTGAGCTGACTTACTATATCCCCTTAAATTGTAATCGAGAAGAAGCTCATTATCCTTTTAATTTTCTTCTGACGTCTTTAACAAAACCTACGGGATGATATGAGTTAGTGGATTCTCTAAGAACGCCACTACATAACTATATTCTGAAATAGTATAGATGAATGTAGTATATACTATAAAACCTACATTATAGTATATACTACATCCCTCAATAGGTGGAGAAACGACCTGGTAAGTGGTGCAGGAAGTCGATGGATGTAGGTGACTCAGGACTGTGCTTTGTGGCATTCTTTAAGGGAAACCTATGTTTAGCAGTGAACTTGTAATGATGATGAGAGCTGTAATGATGATGATATAGTATATAAAGGTTTCTATAGTATATAAAGTTTTCCGTAGCACTTCATAATGTGCATCGTACATAAAACGCTCGACTAAACTTAAACAACGCCATTTGATATTAAATCAAATTTGTTAAAAGAGGGCAGCATCAAAAGAGCTTTGCGGATAGGATTTCAACGTAACGATGTTACGATGCCTCTTGCCTTTCTCGTTATAATAGTTTTATTATGTTTGGTGAAATAACGATCTTCCCCAATGAATAAAGAGTGTAGTTATATTCTTACAGACGTATTTAAACTAATATAAGGCAATCTATGGAGAGACTTAGGTTCAACTGTGTACTTTTGATAAGTGAATGAATTAGAGAAAAAATAAACAAAATGTGGACAAAAAGTTGTAAGTTTCGTATTTTTATATTTTAAAAGCTATCGTCACTATTGTCTGTCTGTTGAAATAAAACAGATTGACCGCATTATGAGAAAGGGACTGGACATTCACTATTTAAACCATTTGTGAGTAAAGCATCAACCGAATTTATATTATTTTTTTTTATATTTTTATTTTTGGAAGTTATATAGAAATTTTTATGGTATCTTGGAAACATTTCGAAAAAATGCGAATATCGAGGACAGATTCCAGGGTTATTCGTCATCTCGCCCGACAAAAACTCGCCCGATCGGGCGACTTGGCACCTTTCGAATTTACCTAATATTTCTGTTGTCAACTCGCACGCTAGTACAAAGTACAGTCAGGACAAAATTTTTAACAAAATTTTAAAAACTACTTTAGATAAAACGACATTGTATTAAATAAAAATTTAAACAAAATTTTAACTGTTTGCTGTTCTTTCTGAGCTAACGACTTCAAATAAAACGACATTGTATTAAATATTATTCGCCCGACTATAAAAATGTGAGGTAACTTAGTACAGTCAACTACAAAAATCCTTTTTAAAAACGTTTAATATTTTATGGTTGAACTTTAAAATAAAACAAAATGTTATTATATCATAATTTTAGATATATTTCATAAATCAACATCTCAAAAGTACAAAAGCATTTTACATCACATAATAATCCAAGTCAAAAAAAAAATTATAATTACTTATTCTCAAAAGCACTTGGTTCGTTTATTAGCTAAGTATAAAAATTTGATCAACAATATCAAAATAATATCAACAATATCACAAAAGCATTTGGCTTGTTATTATCTAAGTATAAAAATGTAATCAAAAATATAAAATATAATCAACAATATCACTAAAGCATTCTAAGTAATAAATCAATAATATCACAAAAGCATTTGGCTTGTTATAACTATTTCTTACGACATACAATAATTGTCAGTATAATCACAGATCACGATTTTTGTTCTTATTTTGTTGTCAAATCAAAATATTCAAGAAATATAATATAAGACTCGATACATAATTCAATACTTATGTTTCCGAGTCTGTTTTCGGTAATTGTGGTAGCAATAGGTTTGTCAATAGCACACGTTTCTTTCTGTTTTGTCGAAATATTTGATTCCTTTAAGTATAAAGTTTGATAATAATTATCTTCTCATTGTAAGATAGTCAAAAAATGAGCAATGCTTTTCGGTTTACTCCTTACTTTTTTTGTTTATAGTGGCATGCCAACTGTCAACTATATTTGTAGTACGGTGAAGATTGTTACTGCACGACCATTTGTCAGCAACAAATGAAGATTCACTTAACCATGTTTCTACAAAATAATTATTAGATTGGACAATTGTTTCATCATTGGCACATTGAGATATAATGTACAACCAACCACTGTCTATAAATTCTTTAGGTAAATGTGCCAAAACAGTAAACCATTTTACATGTTTTCTAGCCAGATCAGATTTTCTAATGCCTACTTCGTCAGCCTTTCGCCACAAACTTCTACAAAAATGAAAGAAGCACCCACAAATGTAAGTATCTGGCAATACATCCGTGATAGCTGACATTACTGCCTGCTCGAAGTCGAGTATAATATTTTTTGGATCGAACTGAGAAATTTGACTCTTGATCAGGCAAAACAACACTTTTTAAGTTATTTTAGTTTTGTTTGGCAGTAATTCATAAATCACAGGTATGATGTTAGTATGTGTTTCACTGCTTCCTAAATCAACATGTAAGGTGTACAATTGCTGGGAGGGTTTTAGACAAAATTTTAAAGTTCGGTCACATAAAACTGTCAAATTACAATTTGCCAATATTGTTTTACAATTATCATTAGCGAAAACCAAAATTCTATTCTTCGAGCTGTAGTATTCAGATAATAAAAAACTTTTGAATTTTCGGGCACGACAACTTGCTTTAAAGTGTTACAACATAGTTTTTTTTACACCCAGTGACTTACTTCTATTTCGGTAAAACTTATTTTTAATATTTTTAAATTGAGGAATTTTTAGATGAGGTTGGTTTTTTTGTCTCTTAGCTCAGCAACTCCTTGTCGAAAAACACTTGGTACGAGTATGGGTACAGTATCGTCAGTCTTCACTTTGTACGAGTATGGGTACAGTATCGTCAGTCTTCACTTTTTCCATGCATTTGTTGAATTCTACTTCCAACTCATTTGTTAGATAAAAAGAAAGACATAGCGTTATCCTTTTGTGAGCATAAACCTGTTTAGCTTCGGCAGTGTAGAAGAGCGCTTTTCTCTTTACGGCCGAAATATTTTTTGTATTTTTATGTATATATATATATATATATATATCGGATATAAAACAACAATAGTTAGTAAGTAGCTTTATTTTTTAAATTTTTATTTAATAAAATGTTGTTTTATTTGAAGTCGTTTTTAAAATTTAGTTTAAATTTTTCCTGGCTGTACTTTGTACGAGCGTGCGAGTTGGCAACAGAAATATTAGGTAAATTCGAAAGGTGCCAAGTCGCCCGATCAGGCGAGTTTTTGTCGGGCGAGATGACGAATAACCCAGATTCCAGACCGGGCAATCCGACCCGGAACAATTATATGTATGCCATATCAGTAGGTATCTATTATTCCTATATACCTATTATTTCGTGCAGAAATCAAACTTGCAAGTGGTTCGCAATGGCGTAGCCAAATACTTAGCTACTGTGCTATTAAGCCAGCCATGTGTTAAATATGGGGAAAGAAAAATTTTAAAATATTAAAATAAATCTTGTTTACTTATTCTTTATTGCATTATCTATTACAAAATAATACAAATGGCGGACTTTGAGACTAGAGATTGGCTCTATCATAACATTACAATTAACATAACATAACATTGCAACTTCTACGACAGTTATCTAACAAAACTATCAAAGATACTCCAAACACACGTCAGTAAATCAAACAGACGGCTGTAAGGCGACGTTTACTAAGCATCATGACGCCTTGTAATCCTACACGGTCTTTTACGAGAGAATAAGGATACTGTATACCTACGGGAAAATGTTGATGGTTCCTTAATTTGTATCAAAATGGCAACAATAAGAAATCGGGAATACGAAACAGGAAAATAGGATATTCATAAGATTTTTACATAATTACAAAATGCTCTGACCAAATTGTAAAATCATTATGAGACGTGGTCCTTCACTGTTGGCCGTATGAAGAAGCTCCAGATCGTTCAGCGACCTATGAAGAGGGCTATGATCGAAGTTTCTCTTCGTAATGGATTACGTTATGAGGTTATTATCCGCAGTTGGACCAGAGTAACCGACATAGCCCAACGGTTCAGTAAACCGAGGTGGCAATGGGCTGATCTTAAAGACATGACAACCGATAGAAAAGAAAGATTCTCGAGTGACAGTATCGTATGGGTGAGGCATTTCTTTGTTGCTTATATTCATCAGCGGACTTGTGATGGGATGTGATGATGATGAATGATTATAATGTCAAGTATTAATAATAACGATGAGTTTGTGTTTGTAAAGGGACAGACTTGTATCAATTTACAAATCATACTTTAAAATCTGTTTTATAGTATTTTACAGTTTACCACGGCTACAGACGCGTTGCCACCGCTGTGGATTAAAAGGGTATCCTCCCTCACAATCGATAATTATACTGAGATCAGTTATCACTTATTTGATTCACCATTGCTTAGCGCCAGTAACACGTAATAGGGAAAAATTACATCTTAAATATAGACTTCCGATAGAAAAGTGGCCTTACCACTAATTACCTGGTGATGTTAAGCAATATTACTACTAGTGCGAAGATATTCACAAATTCGTCTAGCGTTGTGTTTGTAGATCTATCAAGAAATATTGGCTAGACGTCCCATCTCTAGAAGGGCCTATGTCTAACAGTGGACTTTATAGCTTGTGTTGCAATAGGTGATGTGGACAATGATGATAACTATG
Organism: Parnassius apollo; assembly: GCA_907164705.1. Classification (NCBI taxonomy): domain Eukaryota; kingdom Metazoa; phylum Arthropoda; class Insecta; order Lepidoptera; family Papilionidae; genus Parnassius; species Parnassius apollo. Next base: position 460,391 of record CAJQZP010000885.1, on the reverse strand, counting down.
ACATGATGATGTGCATCACGCATCGTGAAAATATTAAAATATTAAAAGCCATCGGATGTTTTAATCTTCGCGTATGACAGAGATAACGAAAGCCCGTTTTTTGGATTATCAAATTGAAACGTAGGTATCTATTTACATAACGCTGCAGAACTAGCAAACTTACGAATTTATGCGGATGTTACGTCAATCCAAATGGGCGGATGAGGCGATAACGCTATTAATGTTTCCTTTTATAATACCCACGATTATATCTTTACGATCGATTACAATGAAGGCGATTGACCTCCAGCAGTGTATCATCATTCATGTATATTATAACAAAATCTCTTGACAATACCAATAACCACAATCAGAAATGTTCTGAAAATGAACAATATTTTAGTTCTTAATCTTCGACGCTTTTGTAGTGCATTGGTTAAGTCTTTTGACAGCGGCTCGTGTGTTCTCGGGACAAGTATTTGTATGGGGTACAAATAATTATTTATCGACGTGCCTTTACGTCTGTAAGATAAAAGTTCAGACGTTGGGCGTACCAGCGGGCTTTCTTGATAATAGTTAATAATTACTTAATAATTTTGTATCGGAAAAACACTGTCATTGTGAAATGTTGGTGTTTTGTAAACGCTTTTTTGTTATAAACGTAAGTAAAACCATCCTATAACTTACCGAAATACTTAAATAGATAAAGACTCGAAGGTGACAGCAGTTCCCGACGAATGACTTTGTAAGTGTGGTAGATTCGACGCGGTTATTGCCTGCTTGATAAAATATAGCGACGTCAGAGCGATTAGATTATGTATCTGTCGCAGCTCGATAGTTAAATCAGCCACTTAAATGGACGTCTAGGTCGTTCGTTAAACGCGGGCAATCAACTTAATGAAACTACTTTAACACATTTATTTAAGCATTTTGTCTGACCGAAATCAGCTCTGCTACGGTCCAATTAAGAGCTGTTAAGATGTTTAGATTTCAAATTGTGCCTATGCAGCAGTAAAAGTTATTTCACAAAGCTCACGTAGTCTAACCAATATGAGTGGTGCTCTGCGAAATATTAACAGTTTGAGATAGAATTCATCATTCTCATGATCAAAATCGTGATCAACCGTCCAAACGTTAGTAATTTCGTTTAACTAGATAGATCAACATTGAACAGTCCTTTTGTTCAAAGTTACGTTTTTACAATTTATCTAAGCGTTAGTTTAACTAAATATCTGGCTATCCATTTGAATGGCTGATTACACTATCGGACTGCAACATATCTACGCACGTTACAAAGGACATACATCCGGTTTAAATTTATTTATATTCAGCTAGCAAAACACAAATTGTTACAGTGCTTTGTTTATATTTGTATAATTTTTTGAAAAAAGTACGCAAGTGCACTATTAACTCACAGGTGTAGCGTTCCCTTATCTAAGTTGTCCCCTCTTTTTGCAAGGATATTGCAATCTGGGGAATTAGCCATGTTGCTGCAATGCTAATTTTAGCAAATTAATTCTGTAACTAAAATTATTACATAAAATTACATTGTTAAGTACAAATTTAATGTACGAATGAATTTAATGACAGTTTGACAGTTTAGTGGACAGAGCACTTGACTGATCTGTTTTTAAATTCCAACGAAAGCCGACATTTAAAAAAAAACATAAATTGTGGATTTTCGGATGTAAACATTCTGTCGAGTTATTCTTGTTTTACCGACGTTACGTTCAAGCTTTTTCGTATCTTATCGAATCACATACCTATCTTTTAATTATCATTTTGTAGCCCACTCACAATCTTTCCTGCAAATAATCCTTAATCCGTAATCCTTTCAAATAGTGAAAAATTGCTGATTGCACAGCCAAACTCTTACTTTACACGTGTTCATGTTCTAACACGCTCTCGGCAATTTTTTTGCATCATCAAAGGGTTACTTGTATTTCTGAAGAGCCTGCTCTGAATTCCTTAGTGCATGCACATTCAATAGGAGTCCGCCATAGCTTTGCATTTATAGATACTGATTGTTAATTATAAATTATGATTTTTTTTTAAATAAGTTGATTTATTACGTGTTTATACTGTCAGGAACCCTTAGTATCTCATGCATGTCTAAGACATGAAAAATGTTTTAAATATCCACAAAGCCAACTTCTTTACCGTCTGAAATAAAACGAAATGATATTCAATTATATCAGCTGTTTTAAAAACATAGCTCGATCCTAACCATACCTTAAGTTTTGAAATAATACAACTAAAAATCTGTAAATAATCAAACCTTGCTCATAATATGCAATTTTAATAAAATTAACGGATACTACTTACTTTATTTTATGCGGTAGAGCCACGCTGCAGCAATATTACGGTTGTAGCTTGTAGTAGGCATTGAGTTATACAACACTAGAGGAGCAAACCACATTACCGCGCGTCGAAAAAAGTGTAACCACTATCCAAACGCGACGACGTAGCTTTGAAACTAATAACGATTTTAAGTAAACATATATCTATCTCACTTACACAAGTTGCGAAAACAATAACGTCGTCGTAAGATTAGATAAAGATAGACACACAAACATGCAATGGCGGGTTGGTGTGGCTTACTATATGAAATTTTACCTAAAATACGCAATAAATTTTTTTAAGCTGCAGTTAATTGTTTTTATATCAAAAAAGTATATTTTATTTTAAAATCTTTATTACGTCCCCTTAGAAAAAAAGGGATACAAAGCTTATCAGATGAATAGAAGTAAAGATAATGATGAAATAAAACGTATTTTTATGGTTCTAATAAATCAAACAATATAAAATAGGGATCTAATAAAATATAATTAATATTTATATGAAATTATAAATAATATAAAATTATTAATATAAAATAGGTAATAAAATATATTTAATAGATAATTCATGAATAAACTAAAATAAGAATAATTAATTATTTTGTATGAAAGTTAAAACGTAGTTTTTATTATAATTTCCAAAATATTTAAAATCAGAGGTAACAAATTAACTTACTCCATTAATTATATAGTCTCCCATTAATGTAGGACAATCACAAATGCGGAAAAGTGGCAACATTGGACCTAAATGGCAATATCCGATAATTTTATTTAATTATTTGAGGTTTTTTACGTTTATATGAAAACAAGAACTAAAAATTATGTGTTGAAAGTGATGCCGCTTAATTTATTACGTTTTTGTGACCTTGAATAGCATTCTTTCACTACGCATTTACCCATTTTTGTCGCGGCTCAACTCTGTCGGTGTCACATTGAACAATGAACTCACGTTAGCTAGGCATATGGCTGTGGCCATATGTGCAGTGGCAACGCTTTGGCGCGGTTATTACTGATCTAGTGTTATATAAATCAATGGTAGTAGGTATAAAATTAATTATTAATAATGTTACTAATTAATAACACATTACACATTAGGGCATACAACATACGTATGAGATCAGTGAGTGATTGATAATGTAAAAAGGTAATAAAATAAATAAAATCTTAGATTTTAAACATATGGCTGCCGAAATATTAACAAGGATTAATAAAAAAAATTAATAGTCCGATAACCCATCGACCTCGCGGCGTGGAGGACGATAAGTGCACGGACACCGAGACAAAGTCGCGGCCAATGACCCCTGCCTATCAGCTGACGACATCGCTCCAACTGCGGGAAATTATCTTTCACGCTATATTTCGGTCATTCACTACGAGTACTGCCACCCTTTCTTCGTTTGTATTTGTGGTATTATTTGTGTTTATCCGAGTTCTTTTTTTATACAAAATTTAGTGATATACGGACTCAGAGTCCACCTGATGGCTCAGCAGTCCATGGGCACCTGCAAGCCAACCTCAAACAAGGAAGGCTGCTATGCCTTGTCACTTCTAAGGATGGAGAAAGTATGGTTCCAGTAAGAGCAGAGTCAAACTTATAACACCCCTCATTTTGTCGGAGGTTAAATATTTCGATAGGTTGAAAAATTAAATAACATTCATCCTTACAAAATTGCACGTTCCTGCACCAAATTAATAAGTTCTTAAAATTACAATGTATATCATAATGAAATCACAAACACCGAAATGCAAGTGTGAATCACAAAAACTTCCGGCCACTCGCTTATTCTGGTTGTCTGACCCGTTTTTTATGTGGAGATTCTTTCAAATATTAAGTCGGTGAAACAGTACAATCATCGAAACTTAAATCGACGACTTCGAAGAATTATACTTCGCAATTCAATATTTCTGAGTCTTTTAGATCGATCAATCCAGCAACAATATCCAGTATCAATAGCAGTTCGATCAAATCAATAAACGCATTATATCGTTGTATACCTATATAATCGCTGGTGTGTCTTTTAGTGATCGTATCATAACTGAACGTCTTGAATGAATGAAAATCATATTTTTATTTTCCGATCCGATAGGAACAGCTGTATGAAATAATTAACAAATTTATACGCATATATATTTATGCGTCGAATTAAAAAAAACACTATTATCAAGTCTCTTAAAGGAATTTTTGTGACAGACCGACAGACACACTGTCTGACAACAAGGTGATCAAATCATCTCAAATCAAATCAATAATACTTGCTTGAACATAATGTAAGGAATATATACTAAAATAAGATATCAAAATAACTAAAATGTGATTTGATTGCAATTATTTTAATATTCTGGTTATCAATTTTTATTTTTGGTTGAGGTTGTTCAGGTGACGAACATTTAAATACAAGTTTATTGTCACGACAACACGTCAATTGTTCCGAAAATCCCGAAAATTTAAGCTAGGTGCAGCAGTTGTTGTAACACGAACGTCATCCGAAGAATCACCACGCTCTCACAGAATACCAGAGTAAAATAGCAGTTGCGGGTATTTCTGGTAATAAGGCATTCCATCTTAGTCCTCACGTGGATTAGATACTCGTTTGTTATTTCTTTATTTTTGAAGAAATAAAAATTCACAGATACATATTTCACCGTTCACAACTAAGAAATTAGGCTAATGGTCGCCACACACGATCAGTACAACTGATCATTCCAACTGTTGATACTTTTTAAAGTAGAGAATTTTCGATTTATCTATCATAATGATTTCTTAAATTTACGCGAACACTACACATTGAATAAAGCTATTATTTACGGGTTTTATCGCGTTTAATTACTTTAATTTATTTTTACTATCCCGACGTTTCGGGTGCTTTACAGCACCCATGGTCACGGGGGGGACTGAGATGTTTGATGTCTCAATGTCATAGTAGAAACGTCGGGATAGTAAAAATAAATTAAAGTAATTAAACGCGATAAAATCTGTAAATAATAGTTTTATTCAGTTTATCTATCATTATAAATACATCAATAGCGCAGTTTTTATATAAGTTTATTTATCGATATAGGATATAAGATATTATCTTAAAGGGCAATATTGTTCTGGACATCAAAGAGGCATCAACAAACAAATATTAATATTTAGACTTAAAATTAAATTGGTATGTGCTTTCACGATACTGCTGTCTGTGTAGGTATAGCGTAAGTAAGCGTGTAAAAGTTGTACTAAGTAAATGAAATTGCTGTTCAAGTTATGTACAAGAGTACATCACTACTCCTTAACTTATTGATCCTTCAAACTATTTCGTTAATATTGAACTGTAATCAGCCACTTTAAATTTGTTCAAAAATTTTAGAACAAATCGCGTTTCCTTAAAAATTATTACAAAACTGCAGGAGTACTACGTATACTTAACACTTCTTTTATTATCTTTTCCCTTTAATCAGTTTATTATCCGTAATTTTTAATCGTATTTGTTTTATGGTCGTGTGCTTCGATCAACAATAGTGTGTTTATTGTAAGGAAAATAAATAACTGTAAGTAACCTCAGGTTTCTGTATTTTTGGTTTCTACTTCCGTATATAAATGCTATTTCGGGTTTTTTTTGCCAGTCCAATTATTTATAAGATTTTATTCTTGAGATTGACTTTATAACTTACGAGGAAAGAAAAAACTCTAGGTATATAGTTTAAATTTACATGCACTTTATGAATTGTTATTTTATTAATATTTTAAATTCCATTTCGTTAGCGTATGAATTTTACAATTATTTTAACCGAGTCTCATGGATATTCGCATAAAAACACTTGATCTTTAAGTTCTAACTCCTCAATCCTGATATGTTCTTCTAAGTATTGATTGATGATCTGTCGATTCGAATTGTTACTTGTAACAAAAATTTTAGCGTTTTACACCATAACAAACCGAATGCCGCCTGCGCAAGTATAGCTCTACCATTATACAGAGCAACACACTAGCATCGCGACCTACTTGTGCGCTCCGCCCGCGCTACGCTACACATCACAACGCTAAAAATAGATGAAATGTTGTGAAAGCTACTTAAATCAATATGTGAATCTCATATCATAAGAATATAGAATTTTTGAAGTAAAATTCTTTAATCTGTTCGTCGACATAGAAAATAACTCCTTGCAGCGTAATATTTTGTTACAATAAAGAGGCGCGCTGCAGTGTGAATGCAGCGCGAGTGGGTCGGCTCGACTTGCCCGCCACGATCATGCTCGCACAGAGAACACCAGCGTGAAATAGCATTATAATGCTGTTGTGTTTCGCTCACTGAGTGACGATAACCAGAGCCCATTTTAATGGTAACGAGGTATGCCATGCCATCTTAGTCCTTGAAGGTACACATCTGCAATTATTAAAGAAATGAAGTACAAAATAATTAAACGCAATGAAAGGACGAAGTATTGACAAATGTGCTTGTGGAATGAAATAAGCCTGATGTTAAGTGAAAACAATATTTTATAGTGCATTAACACCTGCAGCTAACTATATAAAGTCACACGTTCATTAATTTCAAGTTTGTAATATGATTGGCTCCTTTCATTGGAACATTTTACAAATCATGTACCTAGCTTTGTGGGTATTACAATGAAATAAATATGAAAATATGTTTTTAATGTAGGTACCTACCGATAAACAAATTGTTTTTAATAAACTCTCATAACATAAATAAAAAGAAAAATAATTTTGAAATGCAAAAGCAAGTTACAGAATAGATTTATGATTATCTCATTAAAAGCCTGGTTATATTGCAGTATCAATGTGAAATCTGCTAGATTAATATGCGTAGGCTTAACTGTTGACGAGAGCGCCTAGAGGTTGCGAGTTGCGACTAACTCAATGCTTCTTGGTGATGTCGCAATTTCTCAAGTGTGCACAATCGTGCACGATATAAAAACCAGTCCCCGTGGGCCTTGAGGCAATTGGCCACTTGCCACGCCCATTCAGACGTACCGGAGTAAATTTTTATACGAAAGTTCAAATGGGCTTCCCAAATAAATCATTACTCCGCTACAATAGGCATTGAAGAATTTTTTTGTTTTGATAAAAGTTGCTGTTAAATCAATAATTTCCACGATCACCAGTTGTTAAACGTCCATTGTATAGCCCACAATAGTTTCATGCTACTGCCGCATACGCACGCGACTTTATCCAGATAAGTAGTGACATTGAAATAAGTATGTTAACACGAGCAAGTCTTCCGTATTCTAACAAGTGACGCGCGAACAGATAATAAATAATATACACTTTATATTACTGCTACATGAACGTTTCTAATATCGTACGTAACTAAGATGAAACGGATATAACGATCGTAAGCACGCAACGTTGGCTAACGGTACAAGTATACCGGTCTGCCTACGTTCAGCTAAATAACCATACTTAACAGCTTAGAAATCTGGGTGATTTCAACTTCACGATACCCGTAGCTTTAGTAGCTAATAGATTTTATGAAAGCACGACACGACACCGCAATCCGGTTTCCTTCCACGTATGCGATCGCTCTCGCTCCGCGCAAGAGTCGGTATTTACCTCGAGTATTGGACGACGACGCGGAATAGCTCCGCGTGGAAAAGACCAGAGCGCCAAGAGCTTCACACCACTAACACTTTAACAACACTGTACAGTATACACCCAGTGACAACCGCTGTGTTGTGTAGAGTCCACTTTACAGCACTAAAATAATATGTGACTTTTACGTAGACAACACGAGTAAAAGTCTGATAAGAGTCCGTGCGTCGCTGCATGCACGTACTAACGAAAAGCCTCTAGCAGACTGATGAGCGAATCGAGACGAGCCGATTCGAGCGAGGACGGCGTATTGCGGGGGATAGAGGGGCGACGAAGCGAGGTCTCTCCTTCACTCACGACGTAATTACGTCCAGAGTAGGGTCACGAAGCAGGCCGAGAGTCTCCGAAGCGAACCGAATGGGAGCCTATTAGTCCCGCTATCACTGTCGCTAGGGCTACGGTATCGTCGCAGGAGATGAGGACTGAGGAGCGTGAACGCCAACGTGCGTGTATCGAACGTAATACCACTATTATTTATTCTGTGGTCATGCACGCAGCTTGTCCACAAACAAAGCCTACTGGGAAGTCAGTTATGATGACCCGCTACTGCCAGTTTGTGAAGGAAGTAGGTAAATTAAGTTATTACAACACAGTAAATTGTGCTCGCAAATTGACTGCTTTCGTACTACTTTGTAGAGTTTCATCATTATTGAAATTTGCATTAACTTGCTATTAACTTAAATATAGAAACAGTATTACAAACATTTTGTTTTTAGAGTTTTAATGATCATAATAGAAAACATAATCAGATAGTAATTAAATATTTTCATACAATTTTAACTTTTTTAATACATGGAACAATACATTTTAACTAATGCGTTTTTAGTCAGTAGCTCTGGACAATACGTTTTACTTTGTGCCATTTTTATTATAGCGAAACAGACGTCAGTTATATTTCCGTGTACTTATATATTTGGAAGCATCAGGTGAAAAGGTCATTCCGCATAAGACGCTATCAACATTAGGTATATATTTTTTACTATTCTTTCTACATATCTTTTTAGGTCACAGGTTGACATCTTAAACCTTTTCAAGATTATGCTTCCAGGCATATATTTCTTGTAAACATCGCCCATAGTCACCATGTTATTATCAGCTTGAGAGTTATTAATTTGGTATGTTTTGCATTTGCATAGTTTTCCGTCAGTAGGGCCTCGATTGTGTAGATGTTAAAAAACAAAAAAAAAACATGTTAATATTATAAATAAAAAACTTTCCTAAAAACTATAAAAACATGCATGCATTTTAATCGAAACGTACGTCAATAAAGTTGTTAATCGCATAGTTTTTTATAGAGCTGTCAATAAACTAGAGACACACTACTGTTTTCTTCTTTATTTCGTTTACCAAGGATTCCGCGCTTAATTTTAGCTATTCGCATAATATTTTACAAAAATATGTTATAGACGGAATGATGTCAAGTACCATCTTGAAATCAGTCATTTCAGATGTTTGAGTCTATTTAGTGTTCCCATTCTAATAAAAAATCCCTATAGTTAGCTGATTAGTTCAATATTGTTTATGGTATCGCAATTGTGACCACGCAAGTGACTCATACAACATTAGAAAAAATTCACAATTTAAAGACAAAAATTATTTCTAGTGATTAATAGAATCAGGGTGCCAACGAGCACACAGTCCACCTGCTGGTAAGTGGATACTGTGGCCCATAAACACCAACATCTATCTTCGATTAAGAATCAAAATTCAGATGCGTTGTCACTCTTGAGGAATAAGTTGGCATGCCTCGTTTCCAATAAAAGAAGTCTCCGGTTCTCAATACTCACCAAATTAGTAGCATTAAGCTGCTATTTCACGCGGGTGTTTTGCGAGAGCGTGGTCCTTCCCTGGTCGATCTGATCAATTCGTGCTACAACCATGATAAAACTCCAACGTGGCTCTTCCACCGTTATAAGACTTTTTAATTGCATTATTACCGCACTGAGAATTTCTCCTGTATCATAGCCAAATACAGACACAATTGTCGGTAGAAAATACAAATACTTTTGTGTGGAAATCAAAAATACAACTCGGAGCTATGTAGCCAAACGATAAGCTACTGCAACTGCATTACCGAGCCGTACATGATGTGATAACATAACATAACATAACATAAACACTCTCGCCTGTCACCCAGAGGGGTAGGCAGAGATTACGGACTTCCATTTGGCACGATCCTGACATACCTCTTTCGCCTCCTTTACATCCATATATCTACGCATACATGCTCGTCGGTTAAGGGTACTTCTAACGTGGCCCATTTTCAAAATATCGCCAATTTGGTCGACAAACTTTTTTCTAGGGCGTCCCTTCCCGACTCGGCCGTTCACAACTGCCATATAAATTTGCTTTGTCACTCTTTCATCATTCATTCTTTCTACGTGACCAAACCACCGAAGCATTCCTTTCTTAATCCTGGTCACAACATCATCTTGCATACCACATTTATCTCTTATCACGCAATTTCTCACCCTGTCATTCAGATTAAACCCTAGCATATTTCTTAAAGAACGCATTTCTACAGCATTTATTCTACTTTCGTGCTTCTTCTGCCACACCCAGCTTTCACTACCATACATTAACGTAGGGACTAACACAGCATTATGAATTACCATACGTGCCTGTTTTGACACATTCTGGTTCTTCATAATAGAGTGTAGTGCCCCATTCACTCTATTCCCTGCAGGTTATCACATAATGTGATAACCTGCTATACTGTGCTTACCCAAAATATTTTAGAAGAATTAAGGTAGTATTATTTTATTATATAAACACACTTTGACACTGGCTGAAAACTTCACGGAGCAAACTAAAAGAAGAAAATAATAGTAATATTTTTTTTATATATTAATCGTCTGCGCAGTTATATCACGTATTCACGTAACGTCATAAAAGTATTAGTGCGTGTGCGTGAGCACGTGTTTCCCGCGTCACTTGAATTGACGCAGAGAAGACACATGAGTAGATAATATCTACTCGTGTGGTGAAGAGGTTTGACGTTTGAACCCTCCACAAAATCGCAATCGAAGGCATGTAAAGTCTGACTACACGCATTAAACTAAAACCCACTCATAAACGAGATAATACTGGCTATATAAGTAGTAGCTTTAACTTAACTTATTCAGCTATTATAAAACAATGTAGGTACATGTTTTTAATTAATTGAGTAACGAGAAATATAAATCAAAACAAAACCAAGGTAAATTTAGGAAATATATATTGTAAAGTATAAAGAACTAGCTTGCCAGGCGGACGTTGTTCTGCCCTTTTCGACGACCCTTTGTCATGTCCTGTACGCAAAAAAAAAATTGTGGGTGACTCATGGGCAAAAAAACTATCCTATCTCTCAAGTTGGACCAAACTGCACACGATGTGCAAATTTGATTAAAATCGGTTAAGTAGTTTAGGAGTCCATTGCGGACAAACAATGTGTACACGTAATTTATATATATTAAGATAAACAGTAAAATTTTAAATGTCTATGTTCCATAAATTTCGAATATAATTAGAGCGAATTCAGTTGGAATATTATTTAGAATTTCAAATCTAATTAGAACTTCTACGACTGAAGCAAGAAAAAACAGGAAGGCAAAGCTGTTAAAAAATAACTCCGTTCTTGCATATTTAACAGTAAGGATTTGTATTTTACTTTAAAATGTTTAATTCGATTGAGGTTACGCGCAAGGTTACAGTTGCAGTCTTTTGTTGTACTAATCCACTAATACGACCGTTTTGGTTGGAGCATTAAGCATATTACATTCTTTAATTTAAGAACGACGGTGATAATAGATAATCTGTAGATATTTAACATAGAGTATTTTCGTATTCCTTACTTCAATAACTTCCACAAAAAAGAAGAATAATGCAAATTCATTGTGTTCTCATGATTCGCTATAATATTTATATTCTTTAGGCTACTTTATTCAGCACAACACTATAATATACAATTTTATAATAATAAAATAATAATAATAATATATTTGGTTTCAAACATACACACAAATTAACATAACATAATTATTTAATGGAATGAACTAAAAAGGCGTCTACTCAGCAGAAATGTTATAGAAACCACATAGTGATAACTACAACTACTGATTTTCAGTAAACTCCAAATACATAGGTGGAATAGAATAAACTTAACTTATTACACTAATCACAGGTTCCAACACTTATGAAAATATATATTTTACAATTTAAAAATAAAAATAAAACTGTTAGCATTTAGCAAAAGTTGAAAAGGGCACAACAAAAAGCGCAACAAAAGGCATGTGCAAGGCACAAGATACACAATTAAATTATTTGACAAGATACAAAAGCAAAATAAATAAATTTACAATTAAGCAAGTATTCGTTAGTTTTATAATATATAGACACTAGTCTACTTTATAAGAAAAATGTACAAATGTAAAATATACATCGACACAGAATTCTATTTACTTTGTTTAGTTTTATTTTAAAAGTGCGAACTGTTTTGCTGCCCTTGATCGGAGGCGGTATATTATTCCAACATTTTGTGGCAGCATACCCAAAAGCTACCACGAAACGCGGCCGTTCTGTGTCATGGGTACAATAATCGAACAGTTTCCCGCGAGAGACGTTCCGATAAACTGAGCCTTTCATATAAGTATTTCGATTGTTGATTATGTAATATTTTATAAAGTAAACAACTGTAATGAACCGATCTACGAGATTTCATATTAATAAGTTTGCCCTGATTTAAAAACGGTGTCACATGGCATCTACGAGGAATTCGATAGCAGAACCTAGCGCATGCATTTTGTACCCGTGTATCAAGTTTTGTTCTCGCAAGCAAACACTCTCCCATGACAATATCAGCATGATTTAGCTTCGAGAGTATTAATGATTCGCAAAGTTGAACCCTTAATTCTTCACTTAAGTATTGCCGGATATTATATAATACTTTTAATCTACAAAAACAATTTTTCACAGTATGCATAACATGATTTTCAAACCTTAGTCTACTGTTCATAATTATACCCAAGTTACGAACTTGAGATACTTGTTCAATATGGTCGCCACCAACAATAATTTTGGGTTTATGATTATTCGTTCGTTCTATTAATTTCTTTGACCCCAAAACCATGAAGTTGGTTTTATTTGGATTTAAGATGAGTTCATTATTACTCGCCCATTCAGCGATCATATTTAACTCCTGATTTAATTTGTTAACTGCCTCATTTGTATTACCCGGCCTAAATGATATGTATACTTGAAGGTCGTCTGCATATAAATGTTACTAGCAATATTTAAAACAGCTTGTAATATCGGCACTGTTTAGAATAAACAGTAAATGACCTAAAATTGACCCTTGTGGAACACCACGAGTAACAGGAGACGCAGCAGAAAAAATGTTGGTACCAGTTTCATTTCGAAGCCTGACTCACTGTGCGCGACCATTCAAATAACTTTCAAACCACTTTAATGCGTTATTTTCGCATATTTTTATTACAAGCTATTGATAAATCAGAGCAAACACTTGTTGTAGTCATAATGTTAACATATTTCCTTAAGCTACGATACAAGTTATTTCTGTTTTTGCACAAGACTCTACCGTCGGTTACGTATTTTTATCCTTAAGTATGAAAAATTACTGATCAAATTTTATTATTATTTTTTAACATTAATAGTTCTTTAAACACAAGCTCTAGTTGGTATATAATTTACCTGTTATTTTATTGCGAATATTAAAAATAGTATAAAACTAATATTAAAACTAATTTGATGGATTTGAATAAAAATAGTGGCAACAATGCAAGGTGTCACTTCTACCATTCATACAATTCGTACAAACTCGTCATTGTAATTCCGTGCCCCATTGCCAGTCTGTGAAGTTTAAATTCGATTAGATTTTGTTACCTAACGGATTTCCCGTCATCAAGCGGTCCGGAGGCTTCTACGTTAATCATGAGGGTTATCGCGTGAAAGTGAGTGGTTTTAGTAGAAAAAGTCGACATATCTACGCAACACTTTCGTTAAATGAACAGAAGAAGATAATCATGAATATTATAAGCAATAAGATAGAGGTAGAGTCAACTCTACATTTTTATTAATAATTTAACATTCATTCATTTCGTTCATTTTTCTTTTTCTTTTCATCCACACATTGTGGGAGATGAGATCACGCTTATTATATTCGTAGCAATGTTTATAAAACAGAGAAATGAAAATGTTAAATCATTTAAATTTTATATCTCATAAATTGCCACGAACCTAGACAGTTTTGGTCACACTCATTCCTAAATTCCACGCTCTCGATGTAGATATTTAAGTATTATAAGATAGGGTCGAATACACAGTAAGAACGTAAGTGTATAAAAAGTAGTCTGTGGACAACAGGTCAGGCCACATTCGAGGTGTCAAAAATTACCACAGGCATATACGTGTGTCACGAACTTTATTTTCGATTCGACGTTTTACCATGATTTATTTAATAGTTTGGACTGGAATTGCAGGAGTAATTTATTTCTGTCTTCAACTACTGCTGCGGCTTGTCAATGTTTGAAATGCTCGAGCACATTGTCCTTGCGTACGTAATCATAATCATCGGTTTGCATAACTGTAAGTATATCTCCTGAACGCGACGCTTGTCAATCGAATTAGAATTCGCAGGTTATTTTTGCTTCTTCCGATATAAAATTGATAACAGGCTGGTAATTGTTAATAGTCTACTGCTGTACATAGGCCTCCCCATGGGAAGATTGACTGTAATCGCCACGTTAGGCTGACTAGACGGTCTGTCATCGTCATACACATGGAGATTAGAGAGAAGGAGAACGATCGCTACGTACTAAAGCATAGCCCGCCTGTCCCTGAACTGCCGTCGGTAAGTAGTATGCCATCAAAAACATAACTTGTAAAAAAAACCAAGTCTCGCAACCTCTACCTACCGTAAAACGTTGTGAGATCCATGTAATACCAAGTCGGTTAATTTATTCAGTCCCTACTTAAGGGTCCTTCTGTTTTAAGTTATTACGTAATTAGCTAACCTAACATTTTATAGTGACCATATCAATGTTAAAAATCTTTTATGTTTTAAATATATAGATTGACTTAGTGATAAATATATAGTTTTTCTGTGAGAAAATTATCGTGCTCCGTAATTTTGTAATTTTTAACAAAAAGAAACATTAAAAAATGGTGAAATATTGTATTGTGCGTGGATGTGCAAGTAGTTTAGCATCTAATCGGAAAAATAGACTGAAAATGACTTTTATTGAGACAACTTAGCGATCGCAGCGCCTCACTTATTTTGTCCCTATTTCTGGGACACTATTTTCTATAGCGATCGTTCTCCTTCTCTCTAACCTCCACGGTCATACAGAAAGTTTCTCTTAATATCCCGCAAAGTTCAATGTTGGATATAGATTTCATCCAAAGCAGGAAGGTCTCACACCCCCGACGCTGCTTACTGTCGTCGATCACAGCATTTTACGTCTGGTGAATCTGTATAAAATGGTAAATCCGAGGTACTGTAGGCAGCATCTTTATAATACTGATTTCTGTATCCGAATCGGCTACACCCACAAAACGTGATGAGTTGAAGATTTTTTTTTCATTCTTCTATAAGCAATTTCGAATAGCACCCTAGCGTAAAATAATATAACTCCTTCATCTGAATATAGCTCAAATAGTAATCGGTATTATATTCCTCTTACATTAAAATACTATTAAATAGAGTTTATTACTCCCTTAGATTTTGTTGAAAAAGCATTTCCATTCCTCTATGACCGAAAATAAGACATTGCAGTGTCGAGTAACTAGGTGTTTAAATTAGGTTATATTAAGGAAAATTTATAAAATAATCATAAAAAAACCTTTATTAACCATTAAGAATGATAGCGTATTTGGAATAAAGTCCTGTTCATTCTAGGAGTATGAAACTATTCTTGATAATTGTTTACGTTACGGTGTTCGTTGCTAAAACTCCGTTATAAGCAATTTACATGAAACATAAAAACTGGAATATGAAAGAAATTTCTCCGCGCGCAAAGTTTTTGCTTGGCTCTCTGTTGGATCACGTTCCGCGTCAGACTCGCCTATTAGTTTACTGTACGCTAGAGGGAGACAAAAATTTGTAGCATCCCGCTCTTTGGTTTTGATTGATAGATATTGGCATGCTGGTGCCGGGCGTTAGCATTCTACAAGTTATAAGTTATAACAAATAGCACAGACAAATAGAATTAATAACATTATACACAATTCCTAATATAATAAATTTATAAATTAAATGCGAAGTTAGAGCGGTAATAGGGGAATGCTGGATGCATCTGCGATCGCTTTTTTAAAATTTGTTAACTGTGTAACATGATTGATTGTAAATTGTACCATTTTTCAAAGAACATGCCGTGCTGGTTCTGCCCAGGATAGAGGTATTTTCAGAGCTAGTGGTAAATTAAACATAGGGATGATTTCCAATAAGTATCATTTATATGTAATCTATATTGAATAAGAAAATACATATATTATGTTTAATACATTTCGCGAGCAACCTTTGCTTAAACCTCTAAGCATCGAAGCGAATGAATTTAATGCCTTGGTCCTTGAGTTCTTTTAATGTTAATGGTTTAAATATATAGTGTAACACCTAGCATATGATTTGAACAAAATTACAATATGAGCAAGAACGCTCTCGCCTCCCTCGATGATTCGTTCTTTGCAAGAGATTTTTGTTGTCATTTATTAATTTAGCGCAACAGCGCTACCTATCGGAACCAATAATTGTGATTCTAAACCAAACATAGACTAACCACCACTCAGATGATCTTTCACACATGAGGCGATTGATTTTTATTTATATAGAATAATAAATGAACTTAAGTGATTGAACGCCAAGTTAAGACAACATTAAATATTTAGATTTATTATTTATTTAATTTCAAGTATCTAGGACTCGTTATTACAATAACGTTTTTAAAAATTATAATTATTATAAAATTTTAATTAAATACTCTATTAATATCTTAAACAATGGATATATGCATTAAAATTATTGATTTTTACTTAATGCTATATATAATGCATGTGTCCATCAGTCGATAGCCTCTGGGCACATGCATTGTACAACAGCGTTGCAGATAGAGTTATACAATCTGTTACCTATCATTTTAAGAATGCCGTTGGGGTTGGCACTTACCCTGCGCACCAGAGATGCAACTCTTTTACGCATAGTTGCGTAAAAACAATTTAAATGAGCTTGAGCAAACATATACAGTAGACAATAATGCTGCATAAGGACTTTCAATTTACTGCCGGTGTGGTTTGAAACAGATTTTAATTAAAAAAAAAAAACAAGTTATAATAATTATACAACGTTATAGCCATTTATTACAGCTTATTACAAAAACAATACAACTTCAATAACGTGCTAATTTCTACGCATCTCTATTTGCAAAGCGCAATGAACGCACGATCGCATGGTTCGTTCGACTTTCGTCGACTGCAGTTCGCACAACTTTCCGTCACAATTGTTCCACGCACGTGGGAACTCCTGTTTAGCTTCACTATGTGATTTTTTTACATCGCTACGTTTCTTTTTTTTATAGAAGTCAGGGTAACGAACGACAGAGTACACATAGTCACATGATAATTAGATGCGGTAGCCTATAGCCGCCCACCTACATCTTTCATCTATTTAGAATCATCTGTGAGGTAATGTCTCGTTAGCGGTAAAATAAGACAGAACAGAACAGAACGTCATTAGTTAGTTAGTCATAGTTCATACATGGTAGTCGTGCTGCAGTTGTATTAGTAGTATAGTTGTAGCACGAATGGGTCGGCTCTTCGATCAACAATACGAGTACCAACTGTTGATCGAAGGGTCCGCTAGACCGGGGAAGGACCACGCTCTCACAGAATACCAGCGTGAAATAGTAGCTTTATGCTGCTGTGTTTCGTATAGTGAGTGTAGAGAATCGGAGACCCACGCTTTTTACTGGAAACGAGGCATTCCAACTTAGTCCTCACGGGTGACAACGCATCTGCATTTGATTCATAATCGAGGATAGATGTAGATGTCTATGGGTCACAACAACCACTTACCATAAGATGGACTGTGTACTCGTTTCTCACCCTATCCTATAAAAAAAAGAACAGAACAGAAACTTTTTAGTCAATGTAGATTATAAACAATATTTATTGAAAGTCACTTGTTTCCTTTACCACTGGTTCGCAAAAAAACCCCTGTCCTGGGAAGAACCACCAAGAAACCCAGCGGGGCCATTTAATTTAAACAATAGCTTACATTCATGTTAACAATTAACAACACAAGACAAATTATAAATAGCTTGGTAGCGATCACCCTAGGTATCGCGTTCTCGTAATACGAAACAGCAGCATTATCCTGCTATTTCTAGTTGGGATTTTCTATGAACGTAGGCCTTAGCCGATTCATTCATGCTGCAGCTCTAATAAGAAAACTTGTTAACAGTTATTTTGTAGATTATATGAATATTTTTAGTGCCGGTGCCGCCCTAGGGCACCGTGAAAAATTTCGCTCTATTTCCTGTTATTATTATCCTGTATTTATTGCCTAAAAATTAGCTTAAAGAACAAGTATACATTTTCTAATAACTTCAAATTAACTTAAATCATTGATTTTCATAGAGCAGAAAGATAAAAAAATTATTTGCTTTGTGCCCCGAGTGACAGAATAAATAATAGTACTTACCCTACGTACGTACCCCAGTGTAAATACATTTACTGAATATTTTAAAATAAAACATAAGGTTCTTCTTATAACTCATTCTTCAAATGTGACGAATGTGACCTTGCCAATTAACGAACGTGTTTCTAGCGACCGTTTAGATGACGGTATAATACGATATATTGGAAAATGAAATGAATATACTATATAACTAATATACTCTTTATTTTTCAACGTAAAAAATTAAAATTTCGTTTGTCGAACGTCAACATCTTTTTTAATCTGTAGTATCGTTTCAAAATGAGGTTCATCTGTCCAGTGAAGAATTTCGAAAAGAAACTGCGTACCGTATTACGGTATCCTCTTTTTGTCATTTAGGTTTTCAATGCATGTTCTTCTACTAAGCTTACACAATAATAAAAATATACAACATTAATGCTAATAAAATTCTGCTAACCGGAGTCCACACAACTCTTCAATAAAGCTGAACTAAAATTCGACAAACTGGTTATGGGAAACAGCATTTCCAGTACAAGGGTACTTCTTTACTGGTGTGAGTGCTAAGGTGTCATGCTAACATAACCACCTGCTCATGGTGCTGAATACGGACAAGTCGGTGCATGCCAAATACCAAAATTATATTTCCCTTATTATAGTAAGCGCAGTGCTGAGCAATTCGGTCAGACGCGAAAGAGTTGCGGTTTCGAATCGTCCTAAACAAGTGTTTGTAAGACTTGTTGCAGTGTTACGAGTTCCGGGTCTGGACATTGGTTAATTTTTTTACTATTGTAGGCCAGCGCTTAATTCTAACCCACCTAACACTGGTAAGTGGTGATGCAGCGAAGATGGTGAAGCCCATTAACATAACAAAAGCTTAATCGCTTTCGCCTTGAGGACGTCCACATTGTAATCGGATGAAAAGTTAGATCATGGAAACTTATTCCAGCAAACTTAGCAGAGGAAAGCTCTACGCATGGCGAACGATGTAGTAAAGCGTTTTTTTTTTATAGAATAAGGGTTATTGGGACATAGTCCACCTGACGGTAAGTGGATGCGGGGCCCATAGACATCTACATTTATCATCGAATAGGAATTAAAATTTAGATGCTTTGTCACCCTTGAGGGCTAAGATGGAATGGCCTCGCTTTCAGTAAATAGGGTCTCCGGTTCTCTGGACTAACCATAGGAAATACAACACCCTTAAGCTGATGTTTTACGCTGGTATTCTGCGAGAGCGTGGTCCTACCCCTGTCGTATCGACCCATTCGTGCTACAACCAATATAGCTGCAGCGTGGCTCTACCATGTATTAAATGCGTGGTAAAGCCACGCAGTTGTGGACTTACCACGTAATTCGTGGTTCGAATGTGTGGTAAGTCCACAGCGAAAAAGTGAAGACTGCCCGAACGTCTGGTTGTTCGATAGTGGAAGTTGGAAGGTTCATGTACAATTTATATATTATGTGAAATGCCTTCATGATCCATTAGGATATCCTAGTGTGAGGGTAAGGTTTTAATAAAGTTCAAAATATTGAAAAGGCCTCCGTCAAAACAGGAATTAGTAAAGGCTATTAAAGACGAAGAAGAATACATAGAAACTGTGATCTAAATCTTAATGCTTTTTTTTTGAGAGCTGCGGAGGAGAATTGACTGCTTAAGTTAAGTATGTATAAAGTTAAAAAAACTACCAGTGTGCAGTAGAAAAACTTTAAAAAGCATGCCCCGACATATCCAAAAGAATTATAATCTTTTTTGGGTGGATGTATGTGCATGTTAGTCTTTTTTATAGGAAAGGGTGACAAATGAGCCCACAGCCCACCTGATGGTAAGTGATTGTTGTGGCCCATAGACATCTACATCTATACTCGATTACTAATCAAAATGCAGATGCATCGTCACCCGTGAGGACTAAGATGGAATGCCTCGTTTAAAGTAAAAAGGGTTCTCTGGTTTTCTACACTCTCCATATGAAACACAGCAGCATTAAGCTACTATTTTACGCTGGTATTCTGTGAGAGCGTGGTCCTTCCCCAGTCGAGCGAACCCATTCGTGCTACAACTATACTACTAATATTAATGCAGCATGGTTCTACCACGTATAGTCTGTCACCTTTTGACCACGAGGCTTGGCGGATAATAACGTGCGAAATTTCGTTAGACTCATCTTTGTCCTCCATCATAATTCTCTGAGTACAAAGTGAAAAAAAAAAGCATATTAATTGACATTATTTTAGGTATGCAAATAATCCACTTAGCTCAAAATATATAAAAGGTATATTATTTGACGTTAATATAAAGCAATATTATTTCGATATTACAGACAGATACTTTAAATTAATTTATATTTACCTTATCACATGTACAAGACATGAATAACATTTAAAAATGTTTAATCATGTCTTAAGGTATGCAAATAATCCCCTTAGCGCAAAATATATTAAAGGTATATACGTTTTATATATTTTACAAGACAATAATAAAATTTAAAATGGTTATTCAAGTCTTATGGTATGCAAATAATCCCCTTAGTTCAAAATATATAAAAGGTTTTATATATTTTACAAGACATGAATAACATTTAAAAATGGTTATTCAACTCTTAAGGTATGCAAATAATCCCCTTAGCTCAAAATATATAAAAGGTAGTTTTATATATTTTACAAGACATGAATAACATTTAAAAATGGTTATTCAAGTCTTAAGGTATGCAAATAATCCCCTTAGCTCAAAATATATTAAAGGTAATTTATATATTTTACAAGACATGAATAACATTTAAAAATGGTTATTCAAGTCTTAAGGTATGCAAATAATCCCCTTAGCTCAAAATATATAAAAGGTAACTTTATATATTTTACAAGACATGAATAACATTTAAAAATGGTTATTCAAGTCTTAAGGTATGCAAATAATCCCCTTAGCTCAAAATATATTAAAGGTATATTTTATATATTTTACAATACATGAATAACATTTAAAAATGGTTATTCAAGTCTTAAGGTATGCAAATAATCCCCTTAGCTCAAAATATATTAAAGGTAACTTTATATATTTTACAAGACATGAATAACATTTAAAAATGGTTATTCAACTCTTAAGGTATGCAAATAATCCCCTTAGCTCAAAATATATAAAAGGTATTTATATATTTTACAAGACATGAATAACATTTAAAAATGGTTATTCAAGTCTTAAGGTATGCAAATAATCCCCTTAGCTCAAAATATATTAAAGGTTTTATATATTTTACAAGACATGAATAACATTTAAAAATGGTTATTCAAGTCTTAAGGTATGCAAATAGTCCCCTTAGCTCAAAATATATAAAAGGTATATTAAATGACATTATTTTAAAGCAACATAATTTGATATAACACACAGATACTTCAACTTTATTAAAAATTCTAAGAGGTGAGAAATACGTGAGGAATACGAAGACTGCAAGTGTGTTATCTGCAGTGTTGCTAATCACACCTCACGAATCCACAACAATGCGTCTTCAGACACGTGATGTCCGTGCACGCGCCGAGGTCACTGCTCACATATAACTTTGAAATGAAGATGATTATAATAGTGGATAATTTGTATTTACATAGTTATTTGTTATCAGGTTA
This sequence comes from Parnassius apollo, assembly GCA_907164705.1. Classification (NCBI taxonomy): domain Eukaryota; kingdom Metazoa; phylum Arthropoda; class Insecta; order Lepidoptera; family Papilionidae; genus Parnassius; species Parnassius apollo. Next base: position 438,205 of record CAJQZP010000885.1, on the reverse strand, counting down.
ATACTTTGCTACATTATGATTGACAGTGAGTGTTTCGCATGAAAGGATGATTCATGAAGTGAAGTATTGAAAAATTAATCATTTGCAAATAGGGTCATTCTACCAAATTTAAAAAAAGAGCCAAGTGATGCAATGGGTCGTTAGGTTTATTTTTTATAGAATAACGGTGACAAACGAGCACATAGCCCACCTGATGGTGAGTGGATGCTGTGACCCATAGACATCTGCATAAATCCTCAATTAAGAATCAAAACGCGGATGCGTTGTCACCCCTGAGGACTAAGATGGAATGCCTCGTTTCCAGTAAAAAGGGTCTCCGGATCTCTACACTCACCATACGAAACACAACAGTATTAAGCTGCTATTTTACGTTGGTATTTTGTGAGAGCGTGGTTCTTTCCCGCTCAAGCCGACCTATTCGTTCTACAAACATAAATCAATAAAAAACAAATTTACTACTGTTTTGACCACACAGTAATTACAGACTGTGAGGTTGCATCTCAGTCCTTAAAGGTGTCAACGGTCCAAAAAGGTGTTTTTACGTGGTAGAGCCAGTTATATTAGTAGTATAGTTGTAGCACGAATGGATATATATATATATATATATATATATATATATATATATATATATATATATATATATATATATATATAATTATAGAATAATTAATTTTTTCAACAAACAAATATTAATTCTCTAAAAAATTAATATTTGTTTGTTCGTGTTTTTTGCACTGCCATATCATTCATGACATTTCGGTAAAACTTTGTCAACATATTGCTTGCACTTCCGCGAAGGTTATAGGTACAGTTGAAGCCGGTAGGTGGCGCTGTTGTAGAATCCATGTATCGCCCGTGCGAAGCCGGGGCAGATCGCCAGTTTATATATACATATCCAAAATGTCCACGCTACGTAGGCGGTTTGATGAGTGCTTATGGACACTCTTACAATAGTATTATTAACCACAGCACAGTAGTCAAAGGATTTAAGCTCAGCATTTTGGGTAGATTTTCGCCATCAGTTAAAGTTACAGCCTGTGTACGTCCCATTCTTGGGCACAGGCCTCCTCTCATTTCTGAGAGGGTTTTAGGCTTCGATCAACAAATTGTTGATCGAAGGTATAGGGTAAGGAAGTGTCCGCCGCGCTGCCCCAATGCGCCATCGATTCACGAAAATCACAAGACCACCAAAATTGCATACGCTAATCATCACAAGGCACATGAGATAAGGTTGGAATTTCCGGAATTAAGGAAAAAGAACATTTTGGTGTAAAATATACCCATACGTGTCTCATTAGTGATATAATCTGTAGTATAGACTTTGTTGCCTCCGTAAGAATGGCGCTATATGTATATTGTAAGTAGTTACGTTGTACCAGTTCTGGCGCACTTGTAGAAAGGTTGTACCAGTTCTGGCGCACGACGTTCGTCGACTCACAATCCTAAAAAAAAAAAAAAAAAAAAAAAAAAAAAAAAAAAAAAAAAAGGTTTTGGCATGCTCTGATCACGAATCTGCGGTCCATTTTTGCGTAGGATGCACGGTTCCGGAGATGTGCAGATCAATTAACTCTTATCTAATTGATATCCGCTACGAGCCTCAACCGTCATTAGCGCTCCATTGTCCTTATCTACTTATCTATTGTTGATTGACTACCGTCATTATCTATTATTCGTCCAGCGTGTGGGTCGGCTTATGCTATTGTATTATACTCCTTTGTTCCTATCTACAACACTAATCTGAATCATCAATAAAACACATTACCTAATTTTGTTAAAATTTTTATTTATGAAATACAAAATCTTATTACTTATTATCTATAAAATAGGAGCGAAACATCTCATCCACTAAAATATCGTTGTACAATGTGTTCTCTGTAAATATACTCGTAAAACTATGCATTGAACATCCCTGAAACTTATATAGCAAATACATTAAGCAATATTCGCCACAAACTGAAGTCCACTCATTCTGAATCCTATCAACATTCCAGTTCCATCTTTTACAATTTCTTTTAAAAAACTCTAGATGATATCGTACAGGTGCCCGTCCGAATGAATCAAAATATTGACCGACGTCATTCGTATCGATATATAAAGATACCCAATGTGACCCTGGTTTATCATCTGTATCCAAATTGCATATTATATACGTTGGTACGTGGGTGTACATGGGTAGTTTATTGGCAGCATAAACATTATTTTCTAGAGTGGGGTGAATCTTTTTCAGATGTTGTTGTACATCTAGTGTATCCATAATATTACTGCTATTAGTAGATTATTACAGTACCAATCTACTCAATGACTAATATAGGAATGATCAATTATAGTGATATCTAAATATTAAATTGCTTTCTTTGTGTTATACAAAACGTATTTGAGTCACCAATACACTGAACAAGACATGACAGGAAGGACGTAGGAATGTAGAGATAACCAACAGAATGTAAGGTAAGCTTGTTGACGCATAAAGATACTATCAATTCTACTGCAGAAATTCTTTAGATTAGAATTATTACTCACTGGTACTATATAAGACCAAGCAACTGCAGTCATGGAGTTAGTGTATGGTCGTTTGACCGCAGTGGATCTATCAATACTACGTTTGTGTTACTTCAACGCATCAAAGGCCATGGATGTAAGTGTTTATTCTATTGACAAACTTACTTTTCTTTCTGTTATTTTCTTACGTGTGTATGATTTAGTGTTAACAAATTATATTTAAATATTATGTGTGTGTATATGGTTAAGCCGTGGTAGCTCAGATGGTTAGCGCAAAATGTAAACTTCATAGTACACGTCCCGGGTTCGATCCCCGCCGGCACCAATTAAATTGTTAATTACAATTTTAAGTGCTGATTTACCACGTGCTCAGCGGTGAAGGAAAACATCGTGAGGAATGCATGTCTGAGAAAATTTCGAAGGCATGTGAAGTTTGCCAACACGCATTGAGGTATCGCAGCGAACATTTCCTAGCCCTAAAACCCTCTCAGAAATGAGAGGAGGCCTATGTTCAGCAGTGGACTTTAATAGGTTGTAACTTTAGCTTTTTTAACTTTTATGATTAAGTGTTAACAAATTGATATTAACATGATAACTGTGTTGTTGCAGAAATCATTGAGCTTCGATGAAAATACCTATAAACAGTATTACTACTCGCCACTCTCCCCTCAAGAAGAGAGTGATGACATCGTCATTAATAATAACACATGCGATGGTGGAAAAAGAAAATCGCAATCGATTGATCATTTTTTTGAAGCTGAATCAAAAATAAAAAAGAGGAAGCTGTTATCATCAACCGTAGCACGAGCCGCTAGAGATGGTGTATCATACATTTCTACTAATTCTGACGACGGAGACCAAGCGACGCATCTCATCAAAATTGAAATGTACGATATGAAGAAGCTATCCAAGATTCCAACTACTGATCATTGGAAACATGCTTCCACGAGGATTAAATATTACGTAAAGACTAATAAGGATAGCATCTACGACAACACAAACGCCCTCGTATACAATATTACAAAGACAATAGCAGAAAGTGAAAAAGTTAAAAAATACTTTTTTAACAATGACAGTCATTAGCTGATCATTAGTGAATGTGATTCTGTTTACTTAAATTACTTCCGTGTACTCATTATATTCTATTTCTAATCCTTTGTTAGACTTAAATATCGGACATTATTTGAAATTTGGGTATCAGTTGGTCTACCAACACTGAACTGTTACTTACTCTGCTACCTATTTTCTTCTTTACTATAAGGATGGCAAACTTCAGTGAAGTGTGCACCAGTGCTTTCTTCTCCACAACCATGGAAGAGAATACGGAACTATTCAACAGCGAATTAAATCAGGAGTTGTCTAAAGTTTGTGATGAAATGGAGAAGGATCAACTGTTCGATTCATCGTATGATGATGAGTTGTATAATCACTGTGCGATGGTTGAAACACAGTTTAAGTAAGTAAAATAAACATTCATTTCGATCATAATTTACACAATGTCTTGTACAGTTTTTAATAAATTTAAACATTTTAGTAGTCAACCACTACAACTTGGAAGAGGAACGAAGCGAACGAGCAGCAAAGAACCCAAGATCATCAAAAAACCAACAACGGAAGCAGAAGCGCCTACCTCTGCAGGGAACAGTATCAGTAACGAAGATCAAGTGGAATGTCTAACGTGTCATATATTTATCAAGAAACGGTATTTAGCTAATCATTTTAAAAGTAATGTTCACAAAAATAATCTTTTAAATTCACATAATTCTTTATCAAACGTTAGTGTTATTGAATCTGCTTTTGGAAATAGGATTTTAACTTATAAAATCAAGAGTAGAGTAGATAGTTCGACATTGGTAAATTTTGAAACTCCTGAACTATTTTTAAATTCTATTAAAGATGATATTTTATTTTTAATACAAGAGTGTATTCATCAACACATAATTTTTAAAGTAAACTTCATATTGCATGCTGATTTTGTTCAACAAACTAAAGATATTCATGATACGTTCGATTTTCAAACGCTTAACTATATTATTTGTCAAGGAGATGACTTAAATATTTTTTTTCATCTTTAAATGATACAATTACTACTAAAATTAGTGCATTTGAAAAAAAAGATAGTGGATGGAGTCTAAAAAACATAAAATCTATAGACATGAATGTTAATAAATTTAACCCCCTACGCGGTACTTCATACATAGATCTTCCTCGTGACATAAAATTAAAAAAGGCTGTTATAAATGTAAAAAGCAAGGATTATTTTTGTTTTAAATGGGCGTTACTCTCGGCGTTATATCCCGTAAACAAAGACGCGGATCGTGTATCATCGTACGTTAAACATGCAAATAAACTTAAATTTAATGGTATTTCCTTTCCAGTTAAAATTTCTGACATAGCAAAAGTAGAGAAATTAAATGATATTAGTATTAATGTTTTTGGGTTAGAATATAATAAAGAAAAACGATGTAATTCTATAGTAGGTCCATTATTTTTAACAAAGTGTCGTAAAGATAGACATATCAATTTATTATTTTTTTCCAAGGATACAAAAAATCATTATTGTTACATAAAAAATTTATCGCGGTTAGTTAGTAAACAAATTTCAAAAGACGGTCACATCATGTACATTTGCGAAGCATGTCTACTTCACTTTCCATCTAAGGAAAGTTTAAATAACCATGAACAATACGATTGTGCCCACATTTGTACAGAATTACCAAACAGTGAAACTTTTAAAAAAAAGAATTGGTTTGGTCAACCTATTTCAAATGATAAAATTAAATTTGATAGTTATGAAAAAAAGTTGAAGATACCATTCGTAGTTTATGCTGATTTTGAAGCATTTTTAAAACCAATAGAATCATGTTCTAACGATCCTTCCAAACCTTTCACACACAATATTCAGAAACATGAAGTACATAGTTTTGGTTATTATATAAAATGTTCATATGATGATAAATTATCAAAATATGTAACGTATTGCGGACCCAACTGTGCACAAGTGTTTATGGAAAGTTTATCTAACAATCTCAAAGAAATAAATAGACTTCAAAAATATCCTCCACTTCCGCTAACAAATGAAGACAAAAACCAAATTTCAAATGCAACCATTTGTCATATTTGTGAAACAGAGTTAGCAGAACATTTTTATGATTTTGATTGGTACACCGGTAGTTTTATAGGTGTTGCTCACGAATCATGTAGCTCGAAGTTCAGGAAACCTCGTTATATACCAATATTTTTACACAACCTTAGTCACTATGATGCTCATTTTATTGTTCACGCGTTAAACTTTTGTGATGGTGAAGTCGAAGTTATCCCTCAAAATAAAGAAAAATATATATCCTTTTCCAAAAAATTAAAAATGAATAACCACGAAATTATATTAAGATTCATAGATTCATTTAAGTTTTTATCATGTAAATTAGAAGAATTGGCCAAAAATCTCAGTAATGATCAATTTCAAGAATTACGTAGAAATTATCCTAATGATGAAGATTTCTTTCGTTTAAAACGGAAAGGCGTTTATCCATATGAACTTATGACTAATTATGATAGTTTAAGCCTAACATCGCTCCCCGAACAAAAATTTTTTTATAGCTCGCTCACAGATTCCCATATTTCAAATGATGATTACAATCATGCTAAAGATGTTTGGGAACACTTTGGGTGTTGTAATATGCTAGATTATTCAAACCTGTATTTAAAAACAGACGTTTTACTTTTAACCGATGTATTTGAAAACTTTAGAAAGTTATGTATTAATACTTATGATTTAGACCCTGCCCATTATTACACAGCACCCGGTTTAAGTTGGGATGCAATGTTAAAATATACAAAAATAGAATTAGAACTTTTAACAGATTATGAGAAAATTGCATTTATTAGATCAGGTATCAGGGGTGGTGTATCTCAATGTAGTAATCGTTATGCTAGAGCTAATAACAAATATATGGGGGATTATGATGCAGGGAAACCAAATTCATATATCACATATTTTGATGCCAACAATTTATATGGTTGGGCTATGTCTCAATGTCTTCCTACTGGTGGATTCGAATGGGTAAATCCGAATACAGAATTTAATGTGTCTGAGACATCGAACTTCGGTTTTATTTTAGAAGTTGATTTGGAATATCCAGATGAACTTCATGATTTACATTCGGACTTTCCTTTATGCCCCGAAAACATTTGTGCAGACAATATTAATGAAAATAAACTAGTCCCAAATTTAAATAATAAAGATAAATATGTAATTCATTACAGAAATTTAAAGCAGTGCATAGAAATGGGGGTTAAATTAACTAAAATTCATAGAGTTTTAAAATTTAAACAGTCTCGCTGGTTGAAGATGTACATAGATCTAAACACAAAATTAAGAACGTTAGCAAAATCAGATTTCGAAAAAGATTTTTATAAATTAATGAATAATTCAGTCTTCGGAAAGACTATGGAGAATATTGAAAAAAGGGTTAACATAAAATTAGTTACACACTGGGAGAACCAGGGCAAAGCTTTAGGTGCTCAAGATCTAATCGCTAAACCACAATTTCATAGTCTTTCAGTATTTTCGGAAAACCTAGTTGCGGTTCAGTTGCGAAAAACAAAGTTAATATATAACAAACCAATTTATTTAGGGTTTTGCATTTTAGATATTTCAAAAACATTAATGTATGATTTTCATTATAACTATATGGTTAAAAAGTTTAGTAAAATCAAATTATTGTATACAGATACGGATAGTTTAATATATCATATATTTACAGATGATTTTTACTCTGATATAAAACCTGACCTTTCATCATACTTTGATACCTCAGCTTATGATGCAAATAATATTTTTGAATATCCAAAATTAAATAAAAAGAAATTAGGTTTTTTTAAAGATGAAAATAATGGTAAAATCATGAAAGAATTTGTGGGTTTACGATCCAAAATGTACGCTTTTAACTTAGAGAATAAGACTATAGCCAAGGCAAAAGGGGTAAATAAATGTATCACTAAAAAGATGACCATGGATAATTATAAGTCTTCTCTATTTAATAAAAAAGTGCAATATTATAGTATGCTTAGATTTAAATCAATTAAACACACAATTTTTACACAAAAATTAAATAAGATTGGTTTATCATATAATGACACAAAGAGGTATATTTTAGATAATAATATTGAAACATTAGCTTGGGGTCATTATAAACTGCGTTAAGTGTTGATAGTTTTTAATTTTATGTCTGCATGTAAATAAAATTTGTATTGATTGTAAAATAATGATAATAGTATAATATGACGTAGAGTTTATTACATATTTAATCGTTGATTTATTGTAAATAATTTAAGTTAATTGTTGTTTATATTTGCGTGTGTATGTGTGCATTTATTTGAGGTTGAGTTGACTGTAAAATTATGATGTACTAATTGTGTTAGAAATAGTATACATTCTGTTTTATATAATGTTTGCAATATATATTAATTGTTAACACCAACACTTTCATTTTTTATTTCACCCCTTAGAACTTTAGACGTGTGTAATGTTTCACTTTATCCATCCGTTTACTGCTATTGTGGCGGGGCCAAGTGGATGTGGGAAGTCAAATTTTGTAACAAATTTTATAAAATCAGTTACAGAAATATGTAATTGTGATTTTAATCAGATCACATGGTGCTTTGATGAAATGCAACCTTTATATAATTTACCAAATGTTAACTACCATCAAGGAATTCCAAATGTTAATATGTTTGACGGTGAAAACCCACATCTTGTTATTATTGATGATCTAATGAGAGAGTCCGATGGAAGAATTGTGGATATATTTACAAAAGGTAGTCATCACAGGAATCTTAGTGTATTTTATTTAACACAAAATTTATTTCATCAGGGTAAAGGGCAAAGAGACATATCCTTAAACTCAAGTTATATAATATATTTTAAAAACCCTCGAGATAAAACTCAAATAAGATATTTAGCACGACAAGTGTCACCAGATAACCCAAAATTTATTGAAGATGCCTACAGGGATGCAACTCTAGAGGCGCATGGATATTTAATGGTAGATTTAAAACAAAATACCAATGATTTTTGTCGTATCAAGACAAATGTCTTCCCATTTAATGGTTTCTGCACAGTCTACGTCCCCACAAAAGAGTTTAAATACACCAAGAATCAAACATTTCAAATCATTGCTAAATGATGCATCGTCGACTCACAACGCATAAACATTTGCTAAACGCTTTGCATACGCTTAAACCAAAATATCAAAGAGCATTACTTAAAACGTGTGATGAAGAAGAAATTAACTGTATTTGTGAGTGTATTCATAACGTTTTACAAGGAAAAGTACCTCTTAAAGATCAAGATAAACAAAAATTGAATAAACACAAAAATATACTCCGTCAACTAGTGCGTAAGTGTAAACATAAACTAAGAAAAAATATAATTATACAAAAAGGAGGGGCTTTCTTACCAATAATATTAGGTGCAATATTGAGTGGATTAGTGAGTGGACTAGCCAGTTAACATGGAAAATGCAAAGAAAATGATACTTATCGAACCTGGATTAATTGAAAAATTAAAACAAGAAAATAAGGTTAATACGAGTAGTAGTTTATCTCGATTAGATATTGAAATGCAAAATATTATGAATAGTAAGATGGAAGACCGAAAGAAATGGATGTTATATTTACAAACACTGCAAAGATACCTTCATTTTACCGAAGAGGATCGTCAACCACTCAGATTACCAATTTATTCTGATACATCTAATGAAGATTCAAACGAGTCTAAAATTGGTTTTAAAAATAAAGATAGAGATCTAAAAACTTCAGTTGATGCTGAATCTTTGTTGGAGGAGAATCGATCCATCAAAAGTAAAGAAAATGTTGAAAATCCACTTTACACACCAGCTCAAATACTCAGTTTAATACCAAAAACTTATAATAAAAAAGGACAGTTATTATTAAACTTAGTTGAAACAAGTAAAGGTAAAATACATTGGGATAATGAAGGTACAGTCATAATTGATAATGAAAAAATTCCTGGAAGTAATATTGTTGATTTAATAAATGATTCACTAAGACCCTTAAAAAGAAGTGATCCAGTAGGGTGGGATAGATTTGCTGAAGCATTAAAAGATATTAAAGTACCACTTACTTATATTGGAAATCCAAAGAGATGTGAGTTTATTAACCAACTTCAAGCAAAAGATCTGAACAAACCCTCTGAGATTGAATTTCAAGAGTTTTCTACACCGAGCAGTAGAGATAAAAAGTCTACAACTAAAATACGTAAAAGGCTTGAGTGGGAAAAATGGACCCCGTACTAGAAGAAATTAACAGGATTTATTATGATCCATCTAATCCCGCTGGTTTTGGTAGTATTGATAAATTGTCAAAAGCCATGAAGGGTAAAATGAATAAAAAGCAAGTAAAGGAATGGTTAAAATCACAAGAAACATACACATTACATAAACCCATTCGAAAAAAATTCCCGCGTAATAGGTACATTCTATCAAATATTAATGAACTGTGGCAAGCTGATTTAAGTGATATGCGAACTTATTCTCAATATAATGATGGTTTCAAGTATATACTTTGTGTTATTGATGTATTTAGTAAATATGCTTTTGCAAGACCAATGAAAAAGAAAAACTCAGAAACAACTAAAGAATGTTTTGAAAGTATATTTACTGAAAGTAATTTAACACCTACTCACATACAATCTGATAAAGGTACAGAATTTGTTTCAAAAGATGTACAAAAATACTTTAAATCCAAAAAGATTAATTACTATACCACTAACAATCCTGACATTAAGGCCAGTATTGTTGAACGATTTCAAAGAACACTAAAAATGAAAATGTGGCGTTATTTCACTCATAATAATACTTATAGATATATAGATGTTTTACAAGATTTAATATACTCTTACAATCACAGCTTTCACTCTAGTATTAAGATGTGCCCATGTGATGTAAATTCCAACAATATTATGACAGTTTGGACTAATCTTTATGAAAGACGGTCAAACAAACTTTCTTTAGAAAATCCTAAACCAAATTTCAATGTGGGTGATTATGTTCGAATAACTAAATATAAACATGCTTTCCAAAAAGGATATGAATCAAATTGGAGTGATGAAATATTTATTATATCTTCAATAATTGATAGATCTCCATGGGTTGTTTATACAATAACAGATTTACAAAATGAACCAATAGTTGGTACTTTTTATGAAAGAGAATTACAGAAAATCACTTACAACCCCACCTCACAATATAAAATAGATAAAATAATTGACACTCGTTACTCAGGTAACAGAAAAGAAGTATTAGTGAAGTGGAAAGGTTATCCAGATAAATTTAACAGTTGGATTTTAGCTTCTAGTTTAAAAGAAATATGAATAAAGAAAGTTTTTATTTAACTTTGCTCAGCAATAGTTCAATGGAATACTTTCCTGATAACAAGACCACAAATTTTTCAACGAAATTACCGAAAGCTATTAAATTAGAAGGTGAATGGTCGGTTGGAGTTGTCGAGTTTCAATATCCATGTACCATGTTTACTGTTCAAGATCATGAAAATGTTATATACATTACAAAATCTATGTTAATGCCTAATGAAGATAAACCATCCACAGTGTACTACAAAAAACATATTCCAGCTACCAACTATGATAACGTTGAGCATATTTTAAGAGTGTTAAATGGTATCGGAGAGAACTTGAAATTTCGCTATGATGAAATAACAAAATTTGTGTCTATTTCTGTTTTGGATAAAAATATAACTTCCGTAACATTATCACCCAAATTAAGTTTACAACTAGGTTATGAACCAAATAAAAATCTCCTAGAGAGAAGTTTTGGAAAGTGTCCTGCTAATTTACACTTAGGGTTACCATCTCAACTCTTTATATATTGCGACATTATCGATCCTCAGATTGTGGGTGATGTTATGACTCCTTTACTAAGAGTCATTTCATTAGATCCTACAAAATACATTTATGGTGCAAATAAAATGCACGTTTTCTCTCAACCTCACTACTTACCTGTTATGCGAAGAGAGTTCGATACGCTGGAAATAGTTATAAGATCGAGCACAGGACAAAAAATACCATTCCAGTTTGGAACCGTGTGTATTAAACTACATTTCCGAAAATTATAATAATGAATTCTCTTCGTGATCATCATAAATGTCCATATGAAAATTATTATACACATCAAGCTGGGTCAGGAGTTGGAGTAATTTATAAGGGTGCACCATACCAACGCGGTCATGGTATTGGGAGCTTCTTAGGGGGGGTTATTTAGATCAGTTTTACCTTTACTTTCAAGTGGTGCTCGAGTGATTGGTAAGGAGGCATTAAGCGCTGGAGTAGGACTTTTATCGGATATAGTTCAAGCGCGTCCTATGGAAGCCTCAATAAAAGATCGTCTAAAGCAAGTTAGTACGAATTTAAAACGAAAGGCTGATGAGAAAATTGATCAATTTAACATGACAGGATCTGGGTATAAAACTAAAAGAAAACGATTGACCTCGTTCATTCCACCATTAACTGCTAAAGTGAAAGCTGCGAAAAAACTTGGTCTAAAGCCAAAAAATAACAAAGATATATTTTCAAATTAAATATGTCTTTCCTTCATAATCATTCTTGCGAGTGCGTTAAGTCAGAATTGGATTTGTTTGCACTACTTCATTATAAACCAATTTCATCTCTTGGTGATGATGGACCTATCGAGTTTCAAGTTCCTGGGACAGGCGATGACTACATAGATTTGTCTCATACATTACTCCACATAAAGGCAAAAGTATTAAATCAAGATTCAACTAACTTGATATCTACTACAATAGTAGCACCTGTAAATAATTGGCTGCATTCACTTTTTAGTCAACTTGATGTTTATTTAAACCAAAAACTTGTATCACCACCTAATAATACCTATGCATATCGAGCATACATGGAAACCCTTTTAAACTATGCTCCTGCTGCTAAACAATCTCATCTTACTTGTAGTCTTTGGTATGATGATACAGCAGGAAAAATGGATTCTACGGATGGTAAAAACATAGGATTTGTTAAAAGACAGGAATTGATTAGTGAAAGTAAGGAAATAGAAATGATTGGTCATCTTCACGGTGACATTTTCAACCAAGATAAATTTTTAATTAATGGTGTTGAAATGAGTGTTAAATTGGTTCGATCGAGAGAGAGCTTTAATTTAATTGCTGGGTCAAACGATGTAAAGTTTAAAGTTTGCATTACGGACGCAACTCTTATTGTTCGACGAGCACGAATTAATCCAAGTGTATTACTCGCACATCAAAAAGTTTTAGCTTCTACCACTGCTAAATATCCTATTACTCGAGCTGAAGTAAAAGTTTTAACAATTCCATCGGGTGTTCAAGGAAAAACTCTTGATAATATATTTTTAGGGCAGGTACCCAAAAGATGTATAATTGGATTTGTGAACAATTCTGCATTTAATGGTTCCCTTACTAAAAATCCATTTAACTTTGAAAACTATGGTATTAATTCTTTCAGCTTATATATTGATGGTCAACAAATACCTTCAAAAGCTTTGCAACCATCTTTTAATAATAGCATATTTACATCAGCATATCATACTCTATTCTCGGGAACTGGTATTCACTTTCTTAATGAAGGAAATGGAATCTCTTGTGAACAGTATGCCAAAGGTTACTGTCTATTAGCATTTGACTTAACTCCTGATTTATCAGCCAACTCATCAGCTCATTGGAATCTCATAAAGCATGGTAGTGTAAGATTAGAAGTACGATTTGAATCCTCACTAATACAAACAATTAACTGTATAGTTTATGCTGAGTTTGATAATATTATTGAGATAGATAAAAACAGAAATGTTACTGTAGACTATAGTAGTTAAGGTTATAATATGTGTTGTGTGTTAGATTTTATGAGTTATGTGTAATGCATTTTGTGTGTATGTAACTATGTGAAACATTATAAAATTAAATAAAACAAATTGTATGCAATATATTATTTTTTATTTCTTTATAAATATTCTATTTAATCTAATACAAAACTCTGTTCGAGTTTAAATTTTACATAAGCACACTGACTAAACCACTGAACATGCTGCTGCCAAGGATCATCATCATCTTCCCAATCTTTTAAGCCACCACCACAATGGAAACACTTGGTCCTGTCTGCATGGCCAGTATAAAAGAAACCGGCTTCTGCAAGATCTTCAGGTTTCTGTCGCATAACGAGAGGCCAGTTTTCGAAACTGAGCAACCGGCTAGATTTTGAACTGAAGAATGGATATTCAGCTCTTGAGTACTGCATATTCTCGTTTTCATCTCCACTCAGTGTTGTAGTTTTGTTCTTCAATGATGTGTTCTGTACACGTATGCCACACTCATCTCTTTCTTCTGCTCTTGTCTTCCTGTAATTTAAGTAAACAGAATCACATTCACTAATGATCAGCTAATGACTGTCATTGTTAAAAAAGTATTTTTTAACTTTTTCACTTTCTGCTATTGTCTTTGTAATATTGTATACGAGGGCGTTTGTGTTGTCGTAGATGCTATCCTTATTAGTCTTTACGTAATATTTAATCCTCGTGGAAGCATGTTTCCAATGATCAGTAGTTGGAATCTTGGATAGCTTCTTCATATCGTACATTTAAATTTTGATGAGATGCGTCGCTTGGTCTCCGTCGTCAGAATTAGTAGAAATCTATGATACACCATCTCTAGCGGCTCGTGCTACGGTTGATGATAACAGCTTCCTCTTTTTTTATTTTTGATTCAGCTTCAAAAAAATGATCAATCGATTGCGATTTTCTTTTTTCACCATCGCATGTGTTATTATTAATGACGATGTCATCACTCTCTTCTTGAGGGGAGAGTGGCGAGTAGTAATACTGTTTATAGGTATTTTCATCGAAGCTCAATGATTTCTGCAACAACACAGTTATCATGTTAATATCAATTTGTTAACACTTAATCATAAAAGTTAAAAAAGCTAAAGTTACAACCTATTAAAGTCCACTGCTGAACATAGGCCTCCTCTCATTTCTGAGAGGGTTTTAGGGCTAGGAAATGTTCGCTGCGATACCTCAATGCGTGTTGGCAAACTTCACATGCCTTCGAAATTTTCTCAGACATGCATTCCTCACGATGTTTTCCTTCACCGCTGAGCACGTGGTAAATCAGCACTTAAAATTGTAATTAACAATTTAATTGGTGCCGGCGGGGATCGAACCCGGGACGTGTACTATGAAGTTTACATTTTGCGCTAACCATCTGAGCTACCACGGCTTAACCATATACACACACATAATATTTAAATATAATTTGTTAACACTAAATCATACACACGTAAGAAAATAACAGAAAGAAAAGTAAGTTTGTCAATAGAATAAACACTTACATCCATGGCCTTTGATGCGTTGAAGTAACACAAACGTAGTATTGATAGATCCACTGCGGTCAAACGACCATACACTAACTCCATGACTGCAGTTGCTTGGTCTTATATAGTACCAGTGAGTAATAATTCTAATCTAAAGAATTTCTGCAGTAGAATTGATAGTATCTTTATGCGTCAACAAGCTTACCTTACATTCTGTTGGTTATCTCTACATTCCTACGTCCTTCCTGTCATGTCTTGTTCAGTGTATTGGTGACTCAAATACGTTTTGTATAACACAAAGAAAGCAATTTAATATTTAGATATCACTATAATTGATCATTCCTATATTAGTCATTGAGTAGATTGGTACTGTAATAATCTACTAATAGCAGTAATATTATGGATACACTAGATGTACAACAACATCTGAAAAAGATTCACCCCACTCTAGAAAATAATGTTTATGCTGCCAATAAACTACCCATGTACACCCACGTACCAACGTATATAATATGCAATTTGGATACAGATGATAAACCAGGGTCACATTGGGTATCTTTATATATCGATACGAATGACGTCGGTCAATATTTTGATTCATTCGGACGGGCACCTGTACGATATCATCTAGAGTTTTTTTAAAAGAAATTGTAAAAGATGGAACTGGAATGTTGATAGGATTCAGAATGAGTGGACTTCAGTTTGTGGCGAATATTGCTTAATGTATTTGCTATATAAGTTTCAGGGATGTTCAATGCATAGTTTTACGAGTATATTTACAGAGAACACATTGTACAACGATATTTTAGTGGATGAGATGTTTCGCTCCTATTTTATAGATAATAAGTAATAAGATTTTGTATTTCATAAATAAAAATTTTAACAAAATTAGGTAATGTGTTTTATTGATGATTCAGATTAGTGTTGTAGATAGGAACAAAGGAGTATAATACAATAGCATAAGCCGACCCACACGCCGGACGAATAATAGATAATGACGGTAGTCAATCAACAATAGATAAGTAGATAAGGACAATGGAGCGCTAATGACGGTTGAGGCTCGTAGCGGATATCAATTAGATAAGAGTTAATTGATCTGCACATCTCCGGAACCGTGCATCCTACGCAAAAATGGACCGCAGATTCGTGATCAGAGCATGCCAAAACCTTTTTTTTTTTTTTTTTTTTTTTAGGATTGTGAGTCGACGAACGTCGTGCGCCAGAACTGGTACAACCTTTCTACAAGTGCGCCAGAACTGGTACAACGTAACTACTATTGTAAAATCATGAGTTGAGCGAACCGTAGAAATGGCATGTGTTGAGTTTGACCACCTCATTGTTGTGAGCGTTTACAGACCCCCATGTTCTTTATATGATACATTTGAAAAAATTATGGAGGAAGTTTTCGCTAAGCTTAATCAACTGAATAAATCTGTTGTAATATGTGGAGACTTTAATATCAATCTCCTAGAAGCTTCACCCACCAATATTAAATTTAGATCATTGTTTAAATCTTATGGTCTTTTTAATTTATTTTTGGAGCCAACACGTATTGCTGAATCTAGTGCAACATGTATAGATAACATTTTTACAAATATTAAGCCGTTCAATAAATGTATAATTCAAAAATTGAACTCTGATCACTGTGGACAATTAGTTTCATTACCTTATGTTCACAAAAAGCAAGTAGATGAAAAAGTAGTGTTTGTTCCAGTAAATGCACATCGCTTGGAGAAGTTTAGAAGTAACATAGTAAAAAAATCTCCATTACTTTCATACCAAAATAATCCAAATTTTTTGTATGGAACATTATTTAAGCTCATTTGCAATGAATTTAATAATACTTTTACTTCTAAAACATTATCCTTGAACAATCGCAAGGCATTTAATGAATGGGCGACAGTAGGAGTCCATAAGAGTAGACAAAAATTATATGAACTTTACAATGAAAGGTCATATAATCCTAGCGTCGAATTTAGGGAATATGTAAAAAAATATTCCAAAATATTTAAAAGAGTGTGCTCCTTAGCCAAGTCATTGTATTTGAGCAACAAAATAAATACTGCTTCTAATAAAATTAAAATGACATGGAGTATAATTAATAGTGAAACTGGTAAGGTCAACTCTCGCAATTCAAACTACCAGTTAAGTTTTAACAATAAATTAACTAAATCAGATCAGGACGGTGCAATGGTTTTTGAGAAATATTTTACTGATATTCCGATTACTGTATTCTTACTGGTAAAGCCACTAAGTCACTGAATTCTTCTCCTGCCGTCGCCGATCATTACTTAAACAAAATGTAAATGTGTGTACAAAGAACTTTACATTTCATAAAGTGTCATCAAAAGATATTGTAAAATATTTTAAGACTATTGATATTAAGAGAACCGCCGATCTGTGGGAGATTTGATCCCGCTAATTTTAGACTTATTTCTGTACTGCCAACTCTTAGTAAAATTTTTGAAAAAATTATTCTTGATCAAATGTTTTTTTTTAATGTTAATAATTTACTTCATACAAATCAATTTGGTTTCACAAAGGGTCGCTCGACAACTGACGCTGGTGTTGAGCTGATTAAATATATATTTAATGCATGTGAGAATTCACAGGATGCTTTGGGTGTGACCTATCCAAAGCCTTCGATTGTGTTCACCATGAAATATTAATCAGGAAACTTCAACACTACGGTGTAAGAAGCGATGCTCTTAAATTAATTATTTCATATTTAAGTGACAGAACGCAAAAAGTTGTCATTAATAGTATGAGTTCTTCCGGGCCGATTATACGAATGGGCGTGCCTCAGGGGTCAATTCTCGGCCGCTTTCTGTTTCTTGTTTATATTAATGACTTACCAGCAGTTAAACCGTGTACTCGTTGCTTGTTTTGTTGTAACTTATTGTAAAAAATCTGTTAAATGGAAGTAATATATTCGGTGAGATTTAAAAAATATCAAAACTTTCATTTTATTTTTAATTGACATTTCCGACACAAACAATAAAGAACTAGATAATTTAAAACATAAAATGGTAACATATCAAGCATTAAATTGTAATGGTACATTCACAGCTAAGCAAGAATATATTGATGAGCTGTATATTGTTTTGTAGGCTGAGACTGAAAGATTCGCTTATAAGATATTCTTTTGGCACTACATATATGACTTGCCTTTCACCACTTCTTATCACATTTATCATCATCATCTTGTGGCAGTTCACTGCTTGATATGGGCTCATGTGTAGCAAATTTCATTAAAACACGTTTTTACATACATGTATTAGATTTGGGTGGATGTGATAATATAGGGCACACTTAAAGTTCTGCGCTAATGGGTGCTTATAAATGTTTGAATTTCGAATGTTATTTTTTTTAAATATAAAATACTCATATATCGATTAAAAATTGGTCATCCGTAGCAAAAATGGTATCTTCGACATGCTTTTCGGAGGAGAAGCAACTCATTTGAGCACACAGTAAGAAGTTGGTACGCTGAATTTGAACGTGGCCATATTTCTGTTCACGCTGGAACTTCTGAAGGTCGACCCTCAAGGCCTCAACTGCGATCACTGAGGAATAACACGAAATAAAAGCTAATTGAATAAAACCGACGCATCATACGCGACATACGGGTATTAGTATTGAACCAAATAAAAAAGTACTTTAGCATTTAATTATCAAACTTACATAATGCTTATTTGAAACGTTATACATAAAAAGTTAAAAAATAGCCAATTTAATTTGTATACATAATACATATTATATTAAAATAATAAATAAAATACTTATAACATAATTAAACAGTATGAAAACAATATTTTGTTAATTCGTTCGGGCGCACTACATTTTAAGAATAGACAACACACCTTTTTTTTTAAACCACACAATAAAGAGAGAAACGCATGAGAAACGTCTGCAATGACATCGTGGTGGCGCGTCATCCGATACTCTCGCTTCGCAACACAAACTTCAAGGGCACTTCCGTATGACATGATAAACTACTCGTAAAAGAATCATTTTAAACGTAATCTATTTTATTCTTGTATTTTTTCATGGAGGAACAAATTTGCAGAGAAGGTTCAGAATAAGTAATATAGGCTAGTGGTGAAGAAATATTAATTAAAAAAAAAAATTGCAACATTCTGCCCTTTTTATCTTTTAAATTCTAAATGGGTGGAAATGCATTATTTTAACTGATTTTACTGAGCAAGCACATATCCGTTTAGATCGATCGGTAAGCAAAAACATTGTTGCCCATAAATCACATTAAAATTGGGATAATTTCAAATAAAATTAGAAGTCTTATTTACTGGTATTTACAAAAATTGTTTGAATTTAAGTTTAAAATTTGGCTACTCTTTGAAAAATAACCCTGTATGTATTAAAAACATATTATTATGAATACAGAACGAATACCTACGTTACTTAATAAATCTATTATATAATAATATTATCTACCATATTGTAAAGATTCGATTCTACGAAAGATTCAATTAGCTGTTAATTATTATCTGTGATGTTTGAGCTGCTGTTAGCCAGTTGTCTTTTACAGCTTCGACGGATGTACTGCTTCACTTTGGTTTCGAATTATGCATAATAAACAGTTGCAACTTGCGGTCACCAGAATGACGAAAGAATATTGGTTTATAGGTACATATATTAAATAGTAGATAGAGTACTTTTTAGAAGTAAATTTTTAAAATGAAATGAAAATTTTTTTTATGAATAACAAATTATTTAGCATTGGCGCTTCTCCGCCCGGCATCGAAAGAGAAACTTGCTATCGTCGGTACCGTGCCGATGCCGTGTCGGCGAGTGGAAAACCGCCCAATACAGTACATGTGTAGGCAGCACATGCCATACATTAAATACATTTTTAATTGCCTGGCAGCCGGGCCGGTGCTGGCGAATTGATCAGCGCCCAATATGTGTTTGATATTTAATTTTGGTGCTTAAATGTGCACGTGGACGTTACGATAGATAAAAACGTCAAATAAAACTTAAACCACATAATTTCTAATACCTAAAAATTAATGTGTATTAATCCTATACCTTTAAACGAGCAATTCTTGTATATATATATATATATATATATATATATATATATATATATATATATATATATATATATATATATATATAAATGTATATAATCGGAATCTCAGAAACGGCTGTAACGATTTTCATAAAATTTAGTGTCCAGGGGTTTTCGGGGGTAATAAATCGATCTAGCTACGATTCATTTTTAGAAAATGTCCTATTGTCCGAGTTTTCAGGCAATGAAAAACTGATACAATATAGAAGGTAAATTTTGACAACGTATTAACGATCGTAATAGCTCAAGTGGGATATAGGGCGGTCGCGAAATTAGAGTGCCCTGGTTCGCGTCCTGTCTCTGGTCAGAGTTTTTCCCTTTTTTTAAGTTCCCTTCTTTTGTGAGAAAATCTATTATTTCAGCCCTTTTTTATAAAATAACTATTTAGTATAAAAATAACGTAAAAAAACTGAAAAGTTAAATTAAACTAATTGCACTCATGATTTTTTATTTAAATAATCAGTACAGTTTTTTCTATTATGTCAATAAGATCAAAAATATCATTTATGTTTCATCAGTATGTATGTAATTTGTATTTAAATATAATTTCCAAAAAAAAAAAAATACCGAGGAAAGCTCCGTCATCCAGGTACTACAATTAGAACATGACAATATTTATTATTTGCGCATTGCGCTTTGCGTGTCGTGTAGTGATGGTATTAGACACTCCACTCATCATCATTATCATCATCAGCCCTTCACAAGTCCACTGCTGAAAATAGGCTACCCCAAGGAATGCCACAAAACACGACGAGTTGATCCATCGACTTCCTGCATGTCTTACCAGGTCGTCACTAAATCTAATTGGGGGCCGCCACACTTCTCGCCTACCGGTACGAGGCTGGCACTCAAGAACCTTTCTTCCATCGCATCGGTTGTCTGTTCTTTGAGCTATATGGCCGGCCCATTGTCACTTCAGCTTATTAATCCGTTAGACAGTCCACTACTCCATACCATTCCGTTGATGTCGTAAGAGAAAACAGAGGAAAATGATCCGGAAGTTAGCTAGCAGCATCTTGCTAATAAGAGTTGAAAAATTTAGAGCTCTTATCAGCAAGATTTAGCGTAACGTACATACAGTCGAATAAAGGAAGAAAAAGCGCTTCTCAGCGCTTTTTCTTCCTTTATTGAATTCGGCTATGAACACAGTCATTGTCATTTGAATTATTTTGTCATTTGTCACATTTACTTATTTAAAAAAATACGTGTGGCACTCGGTGACTGCCACGGTAAAGCTATTGCATAGCATTTTTCATCAACTTATGCAATTATAATTATTTATTTATTTTATTTATGCAGTTAAGTCTTTGATATTAAATCAAGTTACACTTTTTGAGCGTGGCGACCGATAAGAATTTTTTTTTCTCTTATTAAATAAATGAGAAGTTAATATTGTTTAAAATATTTTGAATATCTTACAATACATGTAAGTTATTCAGGAATTTTTATCATTGAGTTAGCAGCTAGTGTACACGCATACGTCTAGTCGCACGCACACAAACACCGTGTGAAGCCGATAGTCTGCCGAACTGAAACGACGTTAGACGATGCACGGCTTTTAACGCCACACCTTGCCCGTCGGAGTGGGGAGCGTGAGGTTTTTTTTCGTTAAGGAATTTCTGGATTCGGTCCCCGCGCTCAAGGCCCGCGATAGAAGCTATGCAATAGCTTAAAAAATAACAAAACGCCAACAACAGTTTTAAAGCACATTAATATTTCTTCTTTGTTAAAATACGAGGTTATAGCGCCTAATAATTCACAGACTCCCACTACAAATTTAAACTCATCGTAGGCGACTGATTGATTTGTACGGGCATTTATCATATTTTTTTTGTTGTTTCTCAACAAACCACTCTAATACGTTATAGCTCATTTAGCTCGTCGTAGTTGCGTTTTATAACAGTTTTTTATCTACTGCTTGAATACGAAGTTTCTCAACAAACCACCTAAGTAATACGTTATAGCTCATTTAGCTCGTCGTAGTTGCGTTTTATAACAGTTTTTTATCTATTGCTTGAATACGAAGTTTCTCAACAAACCACCTAAGTAATACGTTATAGCTCATTTAGCTCGTCGTAGTTGCGTTTTATAACATTTTTTTATCTATTGCTTGAATACGAAGTTTCTCAACAAACCACCTAAGTAATACGTTATAGCTTATTTAGCTCGTCGTAGTTGCGTTTTATAACAGTTTTTTTAACTATTGCTTGAATACGAAGTTATTGTTAACGTTCCGTTACTGTTGACTATGTACGCCGAGAAACAACGTGAGTATCATCAACAGTTACAGCTTATTAAGCTCCTCTGCTGAATATAGACCTCCCCCATAGATTGGCTCATAGGAAGGATATTTGCCATAGTTGCCATGCTTGGTTAGCGGGTGAGGAACCGCGATTTTCTACTCTATGTCGTTATTGGGAATACGCTGCTGCCCATCTCCTCAGTTTCCCTCTGTCGCCTCTTACGACACCCACGGGACGATGTGGAGTAGTGGATATTGTTTCATCACCACTAGACGGGATACGGAGTAATATAACTATTTGGCTACTCATTATTTAAATTGTCACAACAAGATTTCTTTATACTATTACCATTCTGTTTTGAAGAGTTACAACGCTTGGTCTTGACATTAGAACAACCTATTACCATTCGACAGACGTAGGATAAGTTCGACAACAACAAGAAGTGCCGGACTTCTGGTAGTTCGATAGCCTATAGTATATCTACACCTACCAGTCATGGCGATTAGGAAGGTAGTCCTTATTCTTTATTTACGAAGAATCGTACCGTTCGGTAAGTGGTTGCTGTGACCGAAAGCACAGTTTAAATAGAGCATTTTCATCTATCGTTGACTAAAAAACAAAATGTAAATGCGTTGTAACTGTTAAGGACCAAGATGGAATGCATAGTTATAAGATTCCAGTTCTCGGCACTCGCAATACGAGAGTTCCAGGTATATATAATAATAATGTACTCTGTGTATACTAATATACACTTGCTAGTACAGTTATACTGGCTCTCAACATCCTTTAGACCTAAGTTTGCCAAATCAAAAGACCAAAATATATAAACAATTGTTGGAAATATCGGCATTTTGAGAAATAAATATAAAAAATAAAAAGTTTATTTCTTAAATTAATAGGTTACAAAAAGACTTAAAATTGTTGTTACGAAACTAATTTAAGTACGTACACTTAATATTTAGATTGCCATGTGTATTTGGCAGTGGACTTTACTGAGTCCACCAATTTGGATCCTTTAGTAGTATTCAAAAATATTTAAAGTTTAAACAAATTACTTTAAAGTTCCGTCTAATAACTAACTCAGCTTTTGTTAAAACAAAGGCTATACTTTAACTTTCCGAGAAGCTTTTTGTCTCGTGATTTTGAGTTTATTCGGGAGTCTGGAGATCATTTAAAATGTCGGGAGAATTCAGACGAATCCCGACCATCTGGCAACCCTATTTAGACCGGAACACATCAGTACACGCACTGCTGCTTGGCGTCAGAAACAAATACCTAAGAGGGTGCTAGCTATCTAGACGAACTCCTAAGTAGAAAAGAAGTAGTACAACCAACGTGAACCAATATTTTAATGCACCTATAAAAAATAAAATCAAGGAATAGCAGTCAAGTCCCGTCATCTTCTTTGCCGTACATCGCGTAGCGGCACCTCACTATATATAGTCTTAAATCTTAAGTCTTATATCAACATAATAGAATAATCAATCATTTATTCTTATAAGGCCGTAAGGTTCAGCCTGTTTTATTGTATTAAAAATGTTAACTTTTTTAATGTAATGGGTTTCCGCAAAGTAACACCTGATTGTATTAATTATATGATTTATTGTGTTTTAAGCACTTAATATGCAGTGATTATGCTCATGTTTGTCAACCTATTTTGTAAGAGGAGAAAGAATGTTTGTCTTCGAATCACAGGTAGAATTTTAAAAATTCTTCAAATCCTTTATAGATATACATAAAATATTTAGAGAAAATACCTAAGCTAGTTTTTGTGTGCGTCATAACTCATAACTGCAAAGAGTATTTTTAAACAATAACGTCGTAACGTTTCCCGAAAACAAAGGCGAAACTTTCCGAAAGCCAAGAAGGGGAATAAAGGCTAATGCGTTATTACCCCTGAAAACTAAGATGGAATGTCTCGTTGCCGGTAAAAAAGGTTATCCGATTGTCTATTATAACAGTATTATGCTGCTATTTTACGCTGGTATTTCTATGTGAACGTGCAGACATAATGCTCTCTTGGCTTGGGTTTGCGTGGCGTTAACACGTAAAAATTAAAGTCAATATAGGCAGTTTTACAGTGGGACATATTATCTTGAATTAATGATGTGTAGCTCAAGAGCCGTGGTAGTTCAGGTGGTTAACGCTCGCTGTAAATATAACATAACGCGAGTAACTTGGGTTCGATCTCCGCCGGCACCAATGAAATTGTTAATTGCAATTTTAAGTGCTGATTTACCACGTTCTCGGCAGTGAAGGAAAACATCGTGAGGAAACCTGCATCTCTGAGGAATAAGAAAAAAATATTTTGAAGACATGTGAAGTTCGCCAACACGCATTAGGGCAGCGCGGCGGACACTTCCTTGCCCTAAAACCCTCTCAGAAATTAGGGGAGGCCTGTGCCCTGCTGTGGGACTTATATAGACTGTAACTTTACTTTTACTTTAATGATGTTTTATATAATATAAAACAGCATTCATTAAAATCGTTGTATCGTTTAGGTACTTCTTTCGTTACTTCGTTTGTATCGTATGCTTAGACTTGTATAAATTAACTAAAATAACCTAATTTTTAAAAGGATTTGCGTGTTTTGTGATTACTAATTTACATCTTATATTACTAATTTACTATTACATCTTACATTTTTCTGATATGAATTTAGTACAAAACTTGATACTCAGAAATAACTAAAACGTTTACAATCCTTACATTTATTAACTTACACTACAGCCTATCAAAGCGCACTGTTGGATATAGGCACACTCATAGATTGCCTCTTATTAAGGATATTTGCCATAGTTGCTATGCCATAGTTGCTTGCCATAGTTGCTATGCCATAGTTGCTATGCCATAGTTGCTATGTTGTTTGAGTTCTTATGTTGCTATGATAGTTCTTGCACAGTTCTGTGCTAGTTGCTTGCATAGTTGCTATGCCATAGTTCTATACATAGTTGCTTGCCATAGTTGCTATGCCATAGTTGCTTGTATTTCTGCCATAGTTTGTAGTTGCCACTTAGCCGACTTATTCTAACCGCAGTTTTTATTTGATATTTAAATTAGTAAGAAGTTCTTTGATCTCCTGGTTTGTTTCGCCCTGTCGCCACTTACGTCACCCATGGAGTGTATGCTTACCCCGCACCGCCGCTACACATAATTTGTATAATAATCCTTATCCGTTAATCTTTACAGGACTATGTAACGAGACCCGCGATCAGATTGAGAAAATGTAAGTTAGTAAAGTTAGTAAGAAAGTCCATCATCTAAGTTTTTGAAATCCATGATTGAATGACGGCTCATCTTAGACTCAGTGCACGACAAAATTACATTGAGCAACGAGCAAGAATATAAATTTTAAAAGTAAAGTGACGGCCTTTATACTACGAATTTTTTACAATCATTGAAAAGGATCAAAATGCCCATGCCTAGTCATCCCTCAGGACTAAGATCGAATATCTCGTTACCAGTTTGAAAGAGAGTACAGTAAGGGTGTCCGGTTCTCTACAGTCATCATATAAAACACAACAACATTATTTTGCTGCTTTACACTGGTGTAATGTAAGAGAATGGTGGTGCTCTTCGAAATACATTGTAAACTCTATATAACGACACTCAAGGGACTGTGCATATTTTGACGCTATAGAGAGTTATGGTTAAATGAAACGAAGAAAAATCTGAATTAGAAAAAGAAAAACAATTGTTATTTGAACGCTATTGCGTGTAATCTGTTATTTTCGTCCGACGTCTTTCGCTGCACCAGTACGTGTACTTTATTTTTTTCTTAATTTATTCATATCTAGCGATATTTACAGTTTACAGTTTGAAATCTGTGAGCCACTAAGAATATGATAACGTATAGATAATCCATGACTCCTACCAACAACGGTTTACACGTGTAGGCAATCCCAGTTTGTAAACAAAACAATGGATTTCTGAGAGAGTTTGGTATGTATGTATGATGCCGACAGTCGAGTTTATTACGGGCTAGGATAATAAAGCAACAAAAGAAGGAAAGAACGTACACAGCTGTACAGTTTTTACTAACTTTTGCAACTTAAAAAGTACTTTTTATTATATTTAATTGTTCAATTGTTGTCGTGAGAGTGGGTGTAATGCTATATAGGTTGTATCATTGTATGGAAGACAACTAAACCAGCCAAAGCTGCTTTCAACGCTTTAGGGAGTTTGTCGTTAAATCGAGTAACGTTACATGGAGTTTACACTTTATTCATATTTTTCATACATGCAGGTTTTTTCAAGATTGTTTCTTCACCGCCAAGCATGTGGTAAATAGCACATATAACTGCAAGCAGAAAGCAAAGCTACTAAAATCTTATCCGTCTTGTTGCTTATTCACTAAAAATTACTTCTTTTTATTGGTATGATAAAAACTTTTTTATCTTATAGTATTATTCAAGTATTTAACTACAAATTAAGTCAGTTAATATGTACGTATATGTATGTATACACAATATTAATTATGTCGGTCGGATATTATAATTTTACGATAGAGTTGTTTAAACTCGCTTTTAGTTTTTAATCGAATTGTAATAAAGAGAATTAGGTTATCAACACAAATGGGAGAGCAATTTAACTGAAATAAGCGACACGAGTGCGCGCAATTCTCGCGAAGCGTTGGACGACTTCTCTGACACACAAACCGCGCCGCGGAAACCGATAGCGTGTCTACATTGTTTCACTCTACTTTCTTTACGAAGTAATTTCGTTTAAGGGTGTTTCTCATTTTTCGTGCACATTACGCGTCCAGGAGAAAATTCTTCATTTTTTTATTAAATATCTACATTTCTTATAAAGGAAATCAAATGTAAAAAGGTTATGCTTACATGCATGTAATATTTATAGATAAAAATAACGTAATAAATTAATGATAAATAAAAAACTTCAATAATTCTCATTATCTTCGGTGTCCATTTACTACTTTCCTATAAAAAAATGTATTTTTAACCAAAAATATAAACATTAAATATAAAAAAATAACTATATTATGAAACTTTATTAAAAAGCACAAATCTCACTTACACTCTCACTTAATCAGCTCTAAGCCTCATACATAATTCATATCTAAATCGTTTGGATTACGGTAATAGTAATTCTTGTCAATGGTGTCTAAAAAAAATATTTTTCAGAGAAAGGTTCGCTACCTACATAAAAAATAAATAGGCATTTTGAAACAAGAAATAGAAAAAACGAAGAAACAGAGAGATGGCATTGGAAAAATGTTGTATAGAATAATGAAAAATAAGAAGAAAAATGAAAATAGATCGACTGAAGAAAAAGTAGAACAATTAGTAGAAAATGTTAGTACACAAAAGCGTGAAGAAATTAAAGAGCGACTAATGTTTGGTGAAATACTTTCAAGAAGTGTTGGAGAAGGGTACAAGTGCTTGAGAAAAAAGGATAAGAAAGAATTCTCTAATGTAGTTATGACGGAAAAAGAAAAGTTTAAAAAATATAAACTCTAGACACAAACAGAAATATTTGCAGTTAGAGATAAAAAAGAAAATAAGACAGCTAAAAATGAAAACTTGAAAGAGCAACTAATTTTGGAGTTTTTTGACGATGAGGAGATGACTAAAATTGCAGCTGATAGAAAAGAAGATAAAACTAAAAACCAAATAAGGAAGCAGAAAAGATACTTAACGGACACAATAAATAATTTGTACAAAAATTTACGCATAATTCGAATGTCACAGTAACGTATCAAAGATTTTGTAAATATCGCCCATTTTGGGTTTTATACCCAAAGGAGTCCAGTAAAAATACGTGTGCTTGCAAAGTTCATATTAATGTCAAATACTAAAATAATGTAACAGGACGGGTGTTTTAGAAAGCTTATGTTGCAACGTCTACGATGAAAATCCCTCATCATCCCTATCCTTTAACTTAACTACTTAATATCATTCCCCTCCTTGACGTTCTCATTACCGTTTCATTACGATTTTTGATATGATAGTAATTTTATTCTTATCTATACAAGGAAGGTAGAAACCACAAAAAGTTGAAGGATTTTATGGATATTAAAGATATTGGGGGAAAAAAAGAAGTTATTCGGCAATAAATTTGACATTCACAAATGTCGTGGAATTTGCACGAAATACGCGAAACACCCTTAAAGTCGATTCAATTTGTATGTTTACTCAATTTACATAATTTTCTCAAGTAACTTAAAAATATAAAATCGATAAAATTAGTCTTCTTCAGTTAAGAGTATTATTTAAAAAAGTAAGATTATAACAATAATGTGTATGCACCGATTGTATATATTTTAAATCATACTACAGTCGCATGAGTAAAGAAACCGACACCTTACTCTGTGCTACAGTGTCGTTATATTTTAATGAAAAATATCCAGAAGCAGGTATTTTCTGAGTTTTTTGAAATTTTTGCTGTCATTATTTAGGGAGAGCTGATCTGATGTTCATAGAATGCCACCCTTGAAATCTGCCATCCTAAGTCATGGTCTTCTTAGCCCCGACGCATCTCCACTAATATCTCAACAATTCAAAATTCAGAGTTTAAAAAGACGAATCTACGCTTACATTTTGAAGCGATCTTTGAGATTTAATTTACCTGGTCTTTATTTTTGAGGCGCATAATAATTAAACTTAAAGTAACTTACAAAAACCGTAATTTAGCTCGGCATCTTCCAAAACAGTGCACATAACTTTTGTAGCTGAGGTTCCCCGGTTGCCGCTTCTCGAAACTTTATCGAATGCATCCTGTCTTGGAACTTTTGGCATCCGATGGGAAAAAATGCTGAAAATTCGACGGTAATGACTATAAGGAACGAACGTTACTACAAAATACTCAAAAATATGTACTATACATAATAAATATATACATATAATAAAAATGATGTAAAAATACGTTTTCAATCATGTATATATATACCGTAACTAACATACTATTAATGAAACGGAGTTTACAGATTTTATCGCGTTTATTTTTAACCGCAAAGTATCATGATGTGTGACGCGCATTACAAAGCAACAGTAAATAGACACGTTGGATTCCGTGTTCTATCTTTGCGATTTGCATGCCCCACATCTGTGTGCGGTGTTATACAGGGGAGATCATAGATGTGTGCGAGTCGATTGACATAAAGGAGCTAAATGCTGAAGTCTGGATCGTTTGAAACTACGTACTACATACTCATAATAAAAATGATGTAAAGAATACTGTTACGAGCTTAAGGTTCGTGGCGATAAAAAATGCCGATTGAATTACCAAAATTGATACTTTAATTACTGAACACCAATTAAAACTTAAATCTCACTAATAATTATTCACACTTGAAACTTTATTTCACTCCGAAAGCTTCGCTCGTATTTCCAATTCAATACTGCCCCGGTCGCAGCCCTAAACGGCTTTATATAGGCCTTTTCCACCGAAACATCTAGAATGTTCCAGCAAATACCGGTCGCGACCGACTAGGTGTAGAAAATTCAAGTGTCGAGTTTTCTAGAAAGCTTAGTTCTTCTATTCGATACTAGATGGCGATAGTGGGAGAGTTCTAGAAAGATCTTGACACTCCTATTTCTGATACTTGATACCAGATGGCGCTAATAAACCCGCCATATACCGGCTTAATTGTGGCGCGCAACAATACGTTTATTTGCATACCTAAGTTCATTCACTATACTATACTGGTAACATTTTATCACAGTCCTCACGGGTGACAACGAATCTGTGAATCAACGAATTTTGATCTTAATCAAAGATAGATGAAGACATCTATAGGCTACAGTATCAGGTGATTGTGTGATAGTTTGTCACCATTCTAATATAAAAAATCAAACTTTTACAGTTGAGCAAAAACTTTTTGAAGATTGTAAAAAGACTGCATTTCTTAAAAGATTTTTCAGTACTCACCACGAAGGGTTGAATAGTTGGTGAGTAAAGAACCTTTGAACTGGTAATGCTCATTGTCAGTGAGTTGATTGGCAAGTTTCGTTCGTTGATTGGTGCACCAAAGCAAGGTTCATCATGTGCTGGCTAGGTTGGTCTTTGTAGAAGCTGATAGGCACACAAACACGTTCTTTTCGTGGTAGCGCCACGCTGAGCAATATACAGAATACCAGGTGGGGTTAGAGAGTGAGTGTAGAGAAGAGATTTCCTTTGAACTGGTAATTCTTTAGTGAGTATCAGTTTGTTGATTGTAAATGTGCATCATGTGCTGGCTAGGTTGGTCTTTGTAGAAGCTGATAGGCACACAAACACGTTCTTTTCGTGGTAGCGCCACGCTGCAGCAATATACAGAATACCAGCGTGAGGTTAGAGAGTGAGTGTAGAGAACCGGAGAGCCTTTTTACTTAAAACAAGGCATTCCGTCTTAGTCGTTAAGGGTGACAACGCTTTTGCATTTTGATTCTTAATCGAGGATGAATGTAGATGTCTTTGGGCTACAGCTTCCACTGACCATTAGGTAGACTGTGTGCTCGCTTGTCACCCTTATGCTATAAAAAAAGAACGTCTGCATCTCTTACCAAGTCGTCACTCTAAATAAGCTAAATAGTTATTGTATTTCTTCTTCCACCACCTTCTTTACCAGCACGTAAAAGTAAACTGCTGGGCTTGGGGGCTCCCTTCTTGGAGGGAGGATTTGCCACAGACGTCACTGTTTATAAACCGAATGGTATTTTAATATACTGCGGTTAAAGAAAAAATGTTATTAAAAATTAATGAATAATAGTGTCCTCCAGACCAAATCACCGTAGACCAAGTCACGGTGACCGATCTCTACAGAGACTAG
Organism: Parnassius apollo; assembly: GCA_907164705.1. NCBI lineage: Eukaryota > Metazoa > Arthropoda > Insecta > Lepidoptera > Papilionidae > Parnassius > Parnassius apollo. The sequence goes on along the minus strand of CAJQZP010000885.1, from coordinate 407,210 downwards.
CTATCCACGCGATATAGAGCTGGAGAGTATACACGAGCGCAGCTGCGTTCTCCATTCCCTTACTGTCAACAGAAATCAGGCGCAAGATTAACGGTGATCCCGGGGTATGGAGGTGAAATACCGCCAACTTCCTGATTCTGGTCTGCTACTGAGAATTCACACGGAGTGAGCAGTCGCGCTTACACTTACTAGTCAAACGAGTCCAACGAGAAGTCGGTGTTAAGATACATGTACCTACACATAATTGAAGTTCTTTTACTTTTAACTATAAGTTTCTTTACCCTTTCGATTGCAATATGAAATATCACGATCTCAATGTCGTCTCAGTAATTCCATTAAAAAATATCATTGCCTATTTTGCCACCTTTTGCAATTTTTTCTTCAAATGTAAATATAACAAGATGCGAGTAACCCGGGTTTGATCCCCGCCGGCACCAATGAAATTGTTAATTGCAATTTTAAATGCTGATTTACCACGTGCTCAGCGGTGAAGGTAAACATCGTGAGGAAACCTGCATGTATGACGAATAAGGAAAAAAAGTATTTCGAAGACATGTGAAATCCGCCGACACGTATTGAGGCAGCGCGGCGGACACTTCCTTGCCCTAAAACCCTCTCAGAAATGAGGGGAGGCCCGTGCCCAGCAATGGGACGTATATAGGCTGTAACTTTACTTTACTTTTACCCCTTAAGTATAACCTATTTAATTGAAGAACAAAAAACTTCAAAATCGGTTCACAATTGACGAAGACTGCAAAAAAAGTCTAATTGTCATCATCGTTCATTTTTTGATGTCGGTTAAAACGAAATTGATTTAAAATAAATTACTTTTTAATTTAAATCAATTATCAAATAATTAATTATTAATCACTAGTTATAATTACGCAATGTAAACAATGTGAGGCAAGTTCGCACATCTCCAGCGTGACTGCCGTCAGAGCTGCCGTGAACTGTCGAGAGTGACGCAACGCGTTGTGAAAGCTGATACGGTGGAATTGGGTTAACCGCGACAGCAGCGGGCCGCTCGCTCCGGCACGCGTCTCCGTGTTTATTTTTGTTGAATATACTGTCAACGATGTTACGTTTTATCCATTCATAATACAGTCAAAAGTCTGAACATACATTCCTGCTGCGGAGGACCTTGTGAGAAGAAGCGGTAAGGAACTCACAAATATACTATTTTCTCGCAATAAATGCAATTTATTCATCGAAATTGTTATATACTTATATTACTACTTATATTTTTTTCTGTCGGTAACGCAATGAGTTTCATTTCCGTCCTTTTACTGTGTAAATGTAAAATTTTATTAATAACTCGACCACAGCCCTACCTGTCGGCTTCATATTTAAAGATTTGCTTTATTTGCACTAAACTGATATAATATACTTTAAATATGATTCATTTTCGTTCATAAATATAGAATGTATTAATAACTTGACTATCGGTCAAGACGTTTGGAAGCTGCACGATCATTAAAATATGCACCATCAATTACACTATACGAAGTCATACAAGAACTCGTCTAAAGTATGTATTTAGATAAAAAATAGTATTTCTTAAAGTAGGTACAAATGTCATAGCAACTAAAAAACTACGTGATGTTCAAAATAGAACTCGCATATTATAATTGTTGATTAACGCTTACGTAAATTAGATAACAATTATTTCTGTCGGTCTCTTTCTATTGTTTTATATAATATAGAGAAAGAGAGCAACCTAAACATTTAAATTACGTCGATTTTATGAGTAACAGCCTGAGAAAGGCATCTACGTAAGAAACTTCGTATGACAAGTCCGAAATAAACGTTATGTGCACACAATGAAACATTAATATGTATAATTTTTAATCGTATTTTGTATTTTTAATAGTGTGTTTTTAATGGTGTTTTTAATAAAGTGTTATTCAATATATAAGTATCAAACTGTAGTTTTTATTATGTATTTTTATTATGTTTATTGCTCAATGACCTCAATAGTGCCTCCCAACGGATAGGTCTTAAGATGAACATGGACAAAACAAAGATCATGTTTAATGTCCATGTCACACCTATGCCGGTAGTTGTTGGGAGCACTATGCTCGAAGTTGTTGACGAGTACGTTTACCTGGGACAAATAGTCCGACTAGGTAAGTCCAACTTCGACCGAGAGGTCAATCGACGGATTCAACTCGGCTGGGCAGCGTTCGGGAAATTACGACACATCTTCTCGTCAGGTATACCTCAATCTCTGAAAACTAAAGTGTACAACCAGTGCGTGTTGCCAGTGATGACTTACGGATCAGAGACGTGGCCCTTCACTGCTGGCCGTATGAGGACGCTCAAGGTCGCTCAGCGAGCTATGGAGATGGCTATGCTCGGTGTTTCTCTGCGTGATAGACTCAGAAATGAGGATATCCGCAGTAAAACCAGAGTGACCGACATTAGCCCAACGGATTAGTAAGCTGAAGTGGCAATGGGCCGGCCATATAGCTCGAAGAACCGATAACCGATGGGGAATAAAGGTTCTCGAGTGGCAGCCTCGTACCGGTAGGCGTAGTGTAGGGCGACCCCCCACTAGATGGAGTGACGACCTGGTAAGATATGCAGGAAGTCGATGGATGCAGGTGGCTCAGGACCGTGCTTTGTGTCATTACTTGGGGGAGGCCTATGGTCAGCAGTGGACTTGTGAAGGGTTGTAATGATGATGACGATGATGATGATTATGTTCCCTTGCTATTCTCGTCATCTTTATTGCACTCTTACTTACAAACCACCACATTACTGTTTCTAATCCGGCCAATAATTAGAAATGCGCTTACTACGAGTATTTCAAAACAACAAAAACATAAATGATAAAGACTAGCAGCGCTTTTGCCCCGCCCTTCGGCCAAACGGGTCAAGTTCATTTTCGATAAATCTAGAATATAAATTGTAAGTATCATAAACTTTACAATTTAAGATAATTTTTTATATTGAAGTGATTTAGTTTATAAATAATCGCAGTACTTTATCGATCACTCAATGACCCGATTGACGCTGTGGAATTCTGTTGGAGATTAATATTGTTATTCCGGGCGGCAAGCGACTGCGACACGGCTTTGACCCAAACTTATTTAGGTCAAGAGGAATCGATCTATTGCAGCTTTTTAAACTCTTAGTACCTATTGAATTATGTAAAGATTTAAGAAGTGATGTATGAGGCCACATAAATTTTCGGTGAACGAACAACTAATCGAAACTTAACACGTTATAATTTACTTGATGTATTCAAAAAAATATTATACGTGGTAGAGCCACGCCACAGCCATTTTATGTTTGTAGAATGGGTCTACTCGACCGGGGTAGGATCACGCTCTCACAGAATACTTTACGCTGCTAATTTACGCTAAATTAGCAGCTTAATGCTGCTATGTGGAAATGATCCATTTCCATCTTAGTCCCCAGAGGTGACAGCACAACTGCAGTTTGATTATTAATCGAGGATAAATTAAGATGTCTATGGGCCACGGCATTTTCTTTTTTTGTAGCACTGGGTGACAAACGAGCACACGGTCCACCTGATGGTAAGTGGATGCTGTGGCTCATAGACATCCACATTTTTCCTCAATAAAGAATCAAGATGTAAATGCGCTGTCATCCCTGCGATACTAAGATGGAATGGCTCGATTCCAGTAAAAAGGGTCTCCGGTTCTCTACACTCACCATACGAAACACAGCAGCATTACGCTGCTATTTTAAGCTGGTATTCTGTGAGAGCTGCCCCGGTTGAGCCGACCCATTCGTGCTACAACTATAATATAACTGCAGCGAGGCTCTACCACGTGAAACACACATCCACTTACCATCAAGTGGAATGTGCGCTAGTATATAACTAGTATATATAGTATATAACCCTATATCAACTTGTGGGTGTCGTAGTCATAAAAGACATCAGAGAGAGAGGGAGAGAGAGAGAGAGAGAGAGAGAGAGAGAGAGGGAAGGGAAACTGATTCCGGGCAGCAGCTTTTCGATAAAAAACTGCGGTTGCTAACCTACCAGTCAAGTGTGGCAATTATAGCAAGTGACTCAGCTACTACTATGCTTAGTGGTCGTCAAATATGAGCAGCACATTAAGTATAAATTCACAATATCTCAAACACTGTTTTGGCGGTCACATTAACTTGACGCATCGCTGGAATGCGAGACTCCTCCCGCTTCCCCCCCGCACTCCCTTAGCTCGCCCGGCAATCGTCAGTATGGTTAGCATCTCTGTTACCGATTCGCGCGTCGATATTTTGACTAGTTTTCAGTTGCTATTCTTGTTATTGGATATTTTGTTACGTTTTCGTTATTGAAGTTTGGCTGTTTTTGGACATTTTGTTACGTTTTCGTTATTGTTTAAGTTTGGACTGTTTTTGTTGATTTTGGACTATTTTTGTTACTACTCATTTTTTAACATGGGGAAAACTATACACAGTGAAGGGAGAAATCTTGTGTTGAAAGTACTGAAGTTTTTCGAGAATGAGAAGAAAAATAAACGCTTTTGCATACCTGTAGATCAGGTTGATATACGAACAAAAAATGATAAATGAAAAATTGTCGTGGATGATTTTGATATTTGCGCAATACGCAATATCATCAACAGCTTTTATACTGTAAAAAAGGAAGTACCCACGCTTAAAAAGATGCAGATTTGTTATACAAATGCAAAAGTACTACTGGCGATTACCATCATGAAATGAATACCGAGAATTTTTTGAAATGGCTTAATGAAAAGCTGATACCAAACTTGCCCCCAAATAGTATAGTCGTCATTGACAACGCGTGCAACGTTAAAAGACATGACCATGAAATTTTACGTTTGCCACCCTACCATTGTGACCTCAACCCCTTTAAATACGTCTGGAATTTGGTCAAACAGAGGGTGGCATACAAAAACGTAGACCAACAAGAAAGAAAAATTGAAAATCTCACCAGAAATGCAATAAACTCCATCACAGCATCAGACTGGAAAAAAGAAGTTAACCATGTCGAGAGACTACAATAGGTCAGTTTGTAAATAAATTATAAGTCTAAAGTATGTATGTATGTATATATTTATGTTTATATTGTGATGTTAAATAAAAATATAAGTACTTTTTTGGAGGTACATATTAGTAATTCACTAAATTGATAGAATTATTTTGTGGTAAATTTATAACACTATTTTATTATTTTCAGGAATACTGGGAAAAAGATGGCCTAGTCGACGACGTACTGCAGCAACTTGTAATCGATCTTGGAGGAGAGGGGTCATCCGACAGCGAGTTCGAAAGTGAAGAAGAAGACTTTTTAGACCATGATATTGTACCAATTATTTATAGTGAAGATGAATTTTGAATAAATATTTATCTATCAACATAAAATAGTTTTAAATTATATTGTATAAAAAATACATGATGCAACATATTGCAAGATTAACAAATAAAACCTATGCTCCAAAATCAAAAATATAGTTTTTATTTAGTTACATGCTTTTTTTCGCACCGTACCTGACCGCCAAAATGACGTCATCAAAGCCATGCGTCAAGTTAATGTGACCGCGTTGTATACATTTCTCTAAAATTTAATGAAGTTGAACAATTGTCATTGTGCTACGTTTTTTACGAGGTTTGGAATTCTACTTTTCCTGATTTATGAGAATTAGCACCAAAAATTAGTTACTGCTATTATCTCCTCTATGATGCTATCTATGGGGGAGCTACGTTCAACAGTGCACTTTGGTAGACTGTTACGATAACGATAAGGAAATATTTTATATTAATAATTATAATTATTAAGTGTGATTAAGTAACACTGCTTAAAAATAAATATTAAGCTTAAAATTACATTTCCTACTTAGGCGACCGATGTCATAGTAGATCACATTGACAAGCGATCTCTTACGCAATAGCAGCTATTTAGTTAAAACGATAATAAACACACGCATAAGTTACTCTGTTGTTAATTTCTAACATAGGATGAAATCATCATTATCAAGTCGTAATCAGACCGTTGTCAGACATAATTTTATATTCAATATCAGGCTTTGATAATGCACTATTAGATACAGCTTTTTCAATAATGTGCAAATTGGCACACAGATGATATTCCGGCATTCATCAACATCGCAAAACCTCCCTAAAGTATAAATCATGCTCATCGTACTCTATGATGAATATTCGAATTTATATACAACTAATTATTATTATATAAATATATAATGGTTATAGCACGAATGGGTCGGCTCATAGAAATATAAAAACTTCTTTATTATATCTATGGATCGGCTCGACCAGGAAGGGCCACGCTCTCATAGAATACCAGCGTAAATTAACAGTTTAATGCTGCTGTGTTTCGTATGGTGAGTGTAGAGAAACAGAAACCCTTTTTTACTGGTAACGAGGCATTCCATCTTAGTCTTCAGGAGTGACAACGCATCTGCATTTTGATTCTTAATTGAGAATAAATATAGAAGTCTGTGGCCACAGCATTCACTTACCATCAGGTAGGTTATGATGTGTTTGTTTGGCACCTTAACTTGTTGAAAAAACTAAAGTTTATACGTAGAGACTGACGATATCCTTTATTATAGAGTTTCTTAATTGTTTTATCACCTACTATAAATATCTTTTCGGCATATCGTTGCGAAATTTAATTTACAATATGCAATTATCTCAAACACATTTATATTCAAATGATAATGTGTTCGAATTACTACTAATTTGTTGTTTTTATAAATCGACGTTGTACTTACCATTTATCAATGTGATTTAGAAAGTAAAACACATTTAAAATTGATATTAATAATTTCATTGTTTCCGAAAAGGATCGAATCCTTTGAGTATTCTCAAAGATCGAATCCGAGCTGCTGACGTACTGAGTTTATAGAATGCGCTTAACCTTGAGCTACTACGACTCTTTCGAAGACATGTGAAACTGAATTCCGTCAACACGTGCTGGAGCAGTTGTGGGACGTATACAGAGTACAGACGTAACTTTAGGTACTTTTTTACATATACAATTAATAATAACATAATTCGTATACGTATGTTTAAACGAGACGTAACGTAGAGTTGAACTTGGCCTTTGAATTAAACGCTATATAGGTCAGTGTCAGTGCCTGCGGCTGCATTCTGCTAGCTAACGGTCGATTGTTGTCAGCTGCGAGTCGTACTCTACTCACACACAAAACTATTACTCGTAGCGTAGCGGAGCGTGCTCAGCTCACACTTACATTTATATATAACAAAAACATTTGTATACGATCGTTTCTTAAAATGATTAAAAAAAATGTATATTTCAAAGACGTAAAATCTTGTTTGTGATACTACTACTAATAATAATTATTATAATGTCCTTCCAGAATCCGAATTCCGAACGATCGGTAACGTCGGCCAGCCTTACAGCCTTCGACAGGCCTGTTGGTCTAGTGGTTAGTGACCCTGACTGCTAAGCCGGAGGTCGTGGGTTCGATTCCCACCCAGGACAAATGCTTGTGTGATGAGCACGATCATTTGTTCTGTGTCTGGGTGTAATTTATCTATAATATTTATGTATTTAAAAATATATAAGTATGTTTATCAGTTGTCTAGTACCCATAACACAAGCTCTGCTTAGCTTGGGACTAGATGGCGTTGTGTGATAGTTGTGGAATATTATTATTATTATTATCAGACTAGTCATCAGCGCAGGACAGGGCTAAAGTCTCCAAGTGTCTCCAAATGTATGTGCAAGCACAGGTACACTCTCTATTCCCTTAGTATGAAAGTCCGATGGAACGGTTATCCGACCGGAGATAAATCAGGTGCAGGGCCATAGACTTTACGTGCTTTCCGGGGCACGGAAATGAAACACCGCCAATTTGATGACTAAAGGCTGCTAATGTGAATTTGTTGACAAAAATCCCAATAATCGTGATTTGGCCCAACCCGGAATTCGAACCCAGGTCCAATCCAGTCAATATAAGATTATTATAGTGTTATTGCTTTCGTTAATGTAATATCTTTGATGTTTTACATTAATCATTCCGTAATAACTTTGTACAAGCGTTCTCACACGATTTAAAATAACATTTTACATATATTCAAAAATTTCTATATTTCATTACAATATACACCTATAGTTCTTTATCACTAATTTAAATTCAAATCTTTCAAACTAAGCAAAATATTAAAAAAATTACCGGAATCAAATTTATGCTTGACGTTGTTACAACGATATAAATATTATGCACCTTACCGTAGTGTTTGGTGATTGGAATTCATGCTAATGCGAATAATCCGTAAAAATATTCAAATAATCGAACCTTTGCATTTTTATTTATTACCTATCTATTTAAATTTTTATTTTTAGAGTTGCATATATTATATGTATCGTGAATTGAACAAGTATAATTTCCTTATAATTTCTGTTCATCCCACTGTGGCGAAGTTACGACTAAGTTTAGAAGTTGCCGGCTTGTAAAATGGTAGCATAGTCATTGACAACCATTTGAAAAGGAATTCGCTTCTGATATAAAAATATCGACAAACGGAAAATAATTATTTAAAGACATAAATTCAAATAAATTACGTTTTCACGACAAATTAAAAATATAACCAATTGAGGCAACTATATTTTGATTGATGGGAAAAGGTAGACGCCTCATAATTTGTCATGTGGGATCCGCCCATAGAGAATATTTGGATCCGCCGGATGAAGGCTTGTCGCAAATATAACCACTACAAGGAATGACTGGGACAAAGTAATGGAGAAATCAGAGAAAATTGTTGTGGACGATTATCTTTATATGGAAGAGACATTCATTTTGATTGCATTACAGAAAATCAGGTAATAAATAATAATTAATGTAAAGAACGTGATGACAACAGATCGTCTTGTTGTACTGAAAGTGATTAAATAAATAAATTTTTAATCTAGTGCAGTACTTAATCTAAGTATATAACTTTATCTCTATAAATTAGCACTAAGCACCCAAACAGTATATGAAAAAACTGATAAATTTTATGGGTTTATTTATGCGTTTTTCATTTATTCTGGTATTAATCTAGATGACACTGTAAATGATTACCAACTCTAAAGATTCGTTATCGATATCTTTTTAAAATCGAATATTATAGAAACCGATTTTTTAGTTGGAATGCCTAATCCAATAAATGTGACAGATGTCAAAAGGCATTTCTTAGATTTGGTGGAGTCCATGAAGTTTAAATTTCAATTTTAAAAAGGTTACTCAGGAATAGTAAGTTGTAGTAACTAAAACTAACTAACTAAAAAGCAGTTAAATAACGATCGCTAGATGAAAGTCGCTTTAGAATCGCATAAAAGCACCTCAAACCGGTTAACACGTACCGCACTGCTTGAATGTAGACCAGTGCACGCCGCTGTATAACCAATGACGTGTCATATGAGTTTCTAGCTTTTTAGCCGACTTCAAAAAAAGGATGATCTCAATTATTTTTGTATGTATGTTACTCGATAACTTCGTCAATTGTAAACCGGTTTTAATGATTTTTTTTTCTTATATTAAATAGGTTATACTTTGGAAATCAAGTTTTGATAAATGGGGTGAAGTTTTAATTTAACTTTTTTTTTAATTTTGTTGCTCTTGGATGTCAGAAAAAATGGCACCAATTGTTAAAACCTTATGCGGAGAGGTGACAACACATCTGTAGCCCTCTTTATTCGTTGTTTGCAGGCGTCTGTGGCGTGCAGTGGCCCCCTGCCATGAGGTGGACTGTAAGCGAGTTTGTCAATTCAATTTTATAAAAAAAAAATGTTTAAAAGTCGTAGTGTTTCTTCACGATATTTTCACTATATTTTATACAGTGATAGACTGAAATATTTATATGCCATGCCTTGGTGTTATTTGTAAAACATAACGCAGAACCTACCTATTGATCAAAGATATACATAGACTACATATTTTTTATAAATATGGATAAAAATACAATCAAATACGAAAGTAAATAACTTTCGTATTCGATACGTATTAAAAACTTTTTCGCTTTCGTAAAATGATATGTAGATATATAAAAACAATTTTATGTAACAAATAAAAAGAATATCTATAAATTTGCTATTAATATGATAAACTCTGCGTTAATTTTACTAAACACCAAAACATTCTGAATAAATAAACACATCATGGTACCTATCTTATCGAGCTGATGACCGGACGATGAGCCATGACGCTAGCAGCAAACACAAATATTTGGGACAGTCAAAAAATGTTATCAACTATTTGCCGAAATAAATGAGTCGTACAATTCTGAATTAAACAAACACGTTGCTGTTGCTTTGATCATTTAAATGAAAAACAATAAATGACGTTGGAACGAGCAACTAACATTTTTGTAGTGAAAATAAAGCTCTTCCTACTCCGTAAATTGTGTTAAAAGACGGAGGTTGTTGTGGTTCCCACACACGATCGGTTTAATTGATCAGTTGAACTGACGTACTTTATCCAAAAACTGACCGAAAATGTGTGAAACTTTAAGTTGAAATTTTTAACTCACGGCAACCCACGGATTTTTCAGGGCGTACTGTCAGTTAAAACTGCTCAGTCGAACTGACGTATAGGTATCCAAAAATTGATCGTGAGTCGTTGAAATTTTTAACTGAAGGTAGTCCACGGAGTTTTCCGGGCGCACCGTAATCCGCTGGCTTACTTTCTTGGTAGCTACTTACATTATTTCTATGCTGTTTATATTTTTTATTATTTTCTATATTTAGAGAATTTCGTTTGAGGTATAGTTTTTAGATGTTAAGTTCCTTATGATTGACTCAAAAGGTGGGTAAAGGATCTCAGTGATGCTACGTAGAACCAACGTGTTTTTTTTTCAACTCATTTTCAAAAAGGTTCAGAAAAAAGGTTAGAATCATTGTGTTTGGACTCATTTGAAAGATACTCATAAAGACCTAGATGACTGTAATAATAATATTATTATATATATGACCTCAAAGGGGGGAAAAACACAAGAAAAATAAAGAAAACTGAACTAAATGTGTATAGTGTACCTTTATGTGTACTTGACCGTCGACGGATTGTTGCTTCTGTTTTATCGTTTAGATAATGGTGTGGCCGTGGAAGGAAAAGGGGAGATCTCCCGCCGGGCAAGGTGTTCTGCCCGGGGAGCGGCCAGCACTCCGAGTGATAGTTCGGAGAAGTTCTATATATACTGTCTACGATTCGGAATGTTAATAGCGCGATTTAGGCTTCGGTGTGTTTCGGTGTGTGGCGCGACGACAGCGCCGCTACATCACCCCCCTGCTCAGACCGGAGGTCGATAGTGTAGCCTCGTTGTCGACGAATGTGTAAGTGCCAGGAGATTGCCTTGTAGTCTGCGGTGAGTCGAGAAGAAGGCAAGTAATCTGCGAGAGTGCCGTGAAGCAGAGGCGAGCAGTAAGGCTCAGCGCCGTGCCGAACACTGTATAGCGCAGAGAGTAGCTTGAAGGAACAGGAAGCATTATTAATCCAGTGCTGCGATGAACCTTGTGAAGCTAGCTGGCTTGCAGGATATGAAGACTGCAGACGATATCTGCTCGAGAGCGAATGAGCGAATGGGTGGGGTATTTTATGACGATGATGAAGCTTGAAGTTTCCGAAGGTTGTTGGTTGCGTGTTCAGATCACGTCGGGGTCACCACTGTGGCCGTGGTAGGAAAAGGGGAGATCTCCAGCCGGGCAAGGTGTTCTGCCCGGGGAGCGGCCAACGCTCCATGTGATAGTTCAGAGAAGTTCTATATATACTCTCTACGATTCGGAATGTTAATAGCGCGATTTAGGCTTCGGTGTATTTCGGTGTGCTAGTGGCGCGACGACAGCGCCGCTACAATGGTTTGAAGTGGATTTTGATACGTAAAAGTGATGCGATTTTGTGTATTAAGTGTCTGCGCATGTGAACAAATAGAAAAAACGTCTAAACAATTGTTTCGATGTTAAATGTTAATATAAACCTCAAGTTGTTTTGATCGCTTAGGCATCTTATGAACTTGAGTTACTGTCGTTATCGACTGTCCGCTGGGTAGACAGTTTACTCCTGTTCTATTAGAAATAGCTGTTAAATATTTGATTTCTCCAGCCATACCTGTAGCATCTGTGCTTCTTAACATATAAAACAGCTGAACATAACAACGAGTATCTTTGAAAACTCTTACTGAACAATGTTGGTACATATAATCTTCTTATTTAAAGTAAACAATAATTATTAAGAACTATAATCTAACTTTTTCATATGTTTATAATTTAATTTGCTTAATAAATATAATAAAGGAACAAAACTCAATGACTTACGATTGTTTTTTTTCTTTAATAAAGCCGATATATCGATATTTTTTTCGATAGATAAAACTCCGATATTGACTTACTGTCTACTTACTGTATATTAATTTAAGATGTATAAAACACCGATAACTGATAAAAATATCAGTAGTCCTAGTTTGTACTGATCAGTTTAACTGATGTCTTTAACTGATCGTGTATGGTGACCATTAGAGAAGAGGAAGCTTAGAATAGTATTTTAAGAGGTAATAATTGTAGTTACTCTAATCTGTTCCAGTCATTTTTTTTAAAGAATAAGGTTGATAAACGAGCACACAGTCCACCTGATGGTAAGTTGATGCTGTGATCCATAGACATCTACATATCCTAGATTAAGAATCAAAACGCAGATGCCTTGTCATCCATGAGGATTAAGATAGAATTCCTCATTCATCAATTTTCTCATATTCATGAATTGAGATTCCAAATTGGAACAGATTTATATCTGTGATAATATTCCTATTGATACAGATTCAAAACTGTATTTGGAAGCTTAACATGTATCTATATCGCAATAAGACGGTTAAAGCCGTTATATAGTTATATCCATACTCCCTAGGGATATAGCTATTATACCGTAATATAAATTGTAAAAAAGAGTACTCTTTTAAATTTAAAAAAATTCAACAAGTATAAGTCAAAGTTAGTTTCGACTAACATTCTTAGTCAACATATAGTTGTAGATAATTATTTGCCTGTATTAGTCCAGTAAGATAGTTATATTACTAAGCTCGTGCTCGTATCATAGTTATATTCCTAGTAAGATAGTTATAAACGACTTTTATATAACTATATTACGGTATATGACTATATCCCTAGAGATATAATTATATCACGGCTTTAGCCATCTTACTGCGACATCTATACTGTATGTTTCATTGAGCTGGTTATACAAACCTAGAGGAGCAAACCACATTACCGCGCGTCGAAAAAAGTGTAACCACTATCCAACCGCGACGACGGAGCTTTGAAATTATTAAACATTTTAAATAAACATATATCTGTCTCACTTACACAAGTTGCGAATATAATACTGTCGCTAGGTAATAAAATATAATTAATATGAAATATAAAATTTATATAAAAATAAAATTAAATAATCACTATAAAATTATTAATATAAAATAGGTAATAAAATATATTTAATAAATCATTCATGAATAAACTAAAATAAGAATAATTTATTATTTTGTATGAAAGTTAAAACGTAGTTTTTATTATGATTTCCAAAATATTTAAAATCAGAGGTAACAAAATAACTTACTCCATTAATTATATAGTCTCCCGTTAATGTGGGACAATCATAAAGGCGCAAAAGTGGCAACATTAAACCTAAATAGCAATTTTCGATAATTTTATTTAATTATTTGAGGTTTTTACGTTTATGAAAACATGAACTAAAACTTATGTGTGGAAAGTGATTCCTCGTGATTTATTATGTTTTCGTGACCTTGAATCGCTTTTCTCTCCGCAATTCTTTCACTCCGCATTTACCTATTTTTTGTCGCGGATCGTTCGGCTCAACTCTGTCGGCGTCACATTGAACACTGAACTGACGTTAGCTAGGCATATGGCTGTGGCCATATGTGCAGTGGCAACGCTTTGGCGCGGTAATTACTTATCTAGTGATTCTAGTGTAATATATATAAATCAATGGTATGCTTTATCAGAAACTATACGTACTGAACATTTATTTGGGAATCAATTATCAATACTATTTTTGGGATATAAGTACATAAAGTTTAGATTAGTTTCGAAGTGGCATATTAATGACGAATAGTTAGCTCTAAGGCGACCTTGCCAACACAAATTGCTGTGCTTGTGTCCTGGTGAGAGGCTATATATAAAAATCATTTCATTCTTTCATTTACCGCAATTTTATTACTCCTAAAAACTACAGCCATCACTATAACTTACATTAATTTGGTTCTAAAAATATATGTTCCAATTAAATGGTGATTAAAATGCAGTTTACATGGCACTGCGTGTTAGTGTCCTCATTTCCCTGCGCGCGACAATCGATGCGATACGATTACGATTATTATACAGAGTAGAGGCAGTGCGGCACGACCGTACGACGCGACGTTGCGCAAGCAGCCTGTGCGCGAGGTCGCCGCTCGGCCTCATTCGCGCGCTCTCCACGCAAATGTCAGGATCAAGGTCGCTTAATAAACATTTAAATTTATTTTCTAATGTCGATTACATTATGTTTTACGTTTACATAATTCATTATTTAATGTCTCGCTTATGATGTCTTGCCTTAATTATTAATCAATGTATTCACTTGCTCCAAAAATTACACTGGCTTCGTTTCACCGATTAATAAAAACTGTCGGCGACAAAATCCTATCCGCGTTCTTGGGTGCAAGTAGTTACGAACCAATGACGAACTGTGTTTTGTAGATTTTTTATACGTCTTTGTAGATGTTTTCTATGGACTAATTAAAATCTTCGAAGATTAGGTTTTTATTGTCTTATAATTAGCATAATAAGAAAAAAGAGTGTATATTGATTCGTATTAGGATCTAATAAGTTAGGTTTTTGATAATTTATAAAGGAATTTTTAAGCAAAATTTTGTATTGTAAATAATTACGTAACTTGAAAATGCGATTTTTTGTTTACAGAGATATCGCTTGATAACTAGTGTCAAATGAAAGGTCTTAATGTAAAAATACTACAAAAAGAATCAAGTAGATAGGACATCTAGTTTAAGAGATATAAGGCAAAACGTGTAGAGAAAATTTGTCACCTAAGCAATTTTCTAAGTTTTTGTTCTAGAGATTTTTATGTCGTAAGATTTATGACTTTTATTATGGTTTTATCTTATAGAGTAAGATTTTAAAAATATAATGATTCCATATATTGTAAGAATTCTATGGAAATAAGAATAAATAAAGGCTCAAAGGGTTTCGTCTCGAAGTAAAAATAACATGCAAAAAAGGGTCAAAATGCCTGGGTGTCTGTAAGGTAACGTCGGCCGGTATAAAAGGCGAGTCGATTTCTGGGTCAAGGGTGAACACATAAACCACCTGACCGTCCAGGCCCCTTCTGGCACCTAGCGAACCTGCTCAATCCAGAGCAGATGAAGAAAGCCACGTTTAGCCACATCCCTATGCGCAAGCCCGTGTCACCGCTGAAAAGAGGCAGCTAATAAAGAGGGTACATAATTTCCCGCCGAAGTCGCCATCACCACCGCAGCCACCCCCCTCCATCTGACCGGACCGACGCAGTCATGACTCGGCCCAGTTCAATCAGGGAGGGGAGGAATCCCACAGCTGGTATTCAACAACATATGCGACCCTAGCTGTATCCGCCAGGCGATCTTCGCTAGTGCCCAACACCAACCCATCAGAGCTACCTCAAAATGATGGACAACGGCCCTCCACAAGCTATGCCCACGTGACAGCAGCACCAACAGTGCCACGACCCAAGCCGACGGAAGTGCCCAAACCGTCAGATATAGAGAAGGAAAAATATCCGTCCATATTCTCGAAGTTCCTCCCGAACTGGGTGAGGCATTTCGAGGAGCTTAACGGAAAGTTAGGCCACCCTCCCAATGCCCGCCGTTCCGGAAAGGAGTCAGATTCACCCCAAAAAGCCCCGATGAGTTCCGGACCATTCAGCGCTATATGGTCGAACTCTCGGAGAAACTTCCAACGATATCGTGGTTCAGTGGCGCTGTCGTCGCGCCACAATCGAAATACACCGAAGTCTAAATCACGCTATCAACATTCCGAATCGGAAACAGTATATATAGAACATCCCCGAACTATCACACGAAGTGTTGGTCGCTCCCCGGGCAGAACACCTTGCCCGGCGGGACATCTCCCATTTTCCTTCCACGGCCACAGTGGTGACCCCGACGTGATGTGAACACGCAACCAACAACCTTCGGAAACTTCAAGCTTCATCATCGTCATAGAGTACCCCACCCATTCGCTCCCGAGCAGATATCATCTGCAGTCTTCATATCCTGCAAGTCATCTAGCTTCACAAGGTTCATCGCAGGACTGGAATAGTAGTGCTTCATGTTCCTTCAAGCTACTCTCTGCGCCATACAGTGTTCGGCACAGCTCTGAGCCTTACTGCTCGCCTCTGCTTCACGGAACTCTCGCAGATTACTTGCCTTCTTCTTGACTCACCGCAGACTACAAGGCAATCTCCTGGCACTTGCACATTCGTCGACAACGAGACTGCACTATCGACCTCCGGTCTGAGCAGGGGGGTGATGTAACGGCGCTGTCGTCGCGCCACAATCGAAATACACCGAAGTCTAAATCACGCTATCAACATTCCAAATCAGAAACAGTATATATAGAACATCTCCGAACTATCACACGGAGGAAAATGGGAGACATATGGGAGGCAAGGTGTTCTGCCCGGCGGGAGATCTCCCATTTTCCTTCCACGGCCACAGTGGTATTGCTATACCCCGGAGAAGGAGAAGCCCATAAAAGTGGGCATCCGGAGGCTACCAGTGGGCACCGACACTAAAGCAATAAAAGAGGCTATCGGGGCAAAGAGCTTCCCTATGAAATATGTCAAGGCAATACCACCACGTAGAGGCAGATCCGGATGCTTCTACTTCGCACAGCTGGACTACCTCAGCCTGGAGCGATTACAAGAATTATACAAAGTCGAAGAACTCCTATATATGAGAGGGGTCGTCATCGAAACTTGGCAAATAAAATCGGGATCGGCACAATGCCACCGTTGCCAGGCTTTCGGGCACGCTTCCGTCAACTGCTTCAGGCCAGTGAAGTGCATTCGCTGTGCCGGGGAGCACATCCCCAGCCATTGTCTCAAGGGTAGAGAAGAAGAACCAAAATGCGCCAATTGCGCCAAGAACCACACGGCCAACGATCGCCGCTGCCCAGTCCTGCGGAGGATTGCTTGGAAGCAGGAGATCACTCTGCCGAAGCTACTTCCGAAAGACCCGAAGAGGATCCCCCAGAGTCGCCCAAGAGCTGTGACCATTCAGGAAGACTGGTAGACCACCGTCAGAGGGAAGGGTAGGCAGTCATCCCACCCCCACCCGAAACACCAATGGAAACAGTGGAACGCACTGAACCAAGGGCCACCACCGGGGCGACTCTTCGGTCCCCCGCTAACGACGCCACAGAGCGCCAGCCCTACAAGAAGAGTAAGAGGGAGAAGAAGAAAAAGAAGTCGCAGCCTCTTCCTCAGGCTGTAACCTCTACCCCAACACCATCAGTACCCATAGCCTCACAGGGGCAGTTTACTGGAGGAGCGCCAAACGTGGCTAGAGCGCCAGAAAGGGCTCTATCAGATTATAGAACAACCCACTCTACACATAGAGCGCGCTCTACTCAGAGAAAAGAACAAACCAATAACGCCCAGAGACCAGTGTCTTCATATACACATAGACAACCACAATCAGCCGGCCACGAGACAGCTGATGCCATCCAAAAATTGGTAGGCATAGCTATCGAGGTTGGCACTTAAGTCCTGGCGATATCCGGGCCGGGACAGATCCAGTAACTGCCTTTATGAAGGCGCTGGCATCATTACTGGCACGCCACTACGGAGCAAAGTAACCTGCGCCTTCTCTATTAGAACTCGGACGGGATACAACAGAGGACCCATGAGCTCCGTACAGTAGCCCAGCAACAGGACAATCAGGTGATCTTGCTGGGAGATACAAAATTAAGACCAACGACGCATCTGAAGCTGCCAAATTATTTTATCTGCACGCGGGACGAAGTCAATCCTCAAGGGATCGCCTTCAGAGGGACGGCGATTCTAGCGAGGAGAGACATCGTCCATCAAGAGCTGGACCTGCCACATTTTCAAACAATGCGCTCTATCGGCGTAAAAATGGAGGCGAAGGGCGAGGAACTAAGGATCTTTGCAGCATACCGCCCGCTAGGGACTCCATTTTACTCCTCAGTCGTCCGGACGGTAATTGAAGGCAAGACACCCACTATCATCGCCGGGGACCTAAACGCCAAACACCCGGCCTGACGGTCTAGACTGATCAACCCACCGGGTCGTGAACTTTACGAAGATGTTGAAAACTACAACTGCGACGTCTTAGGTCCAGAGAAACCAACCGACGTACCTACGAACCCACGTATTCGTCCGGATGTACTGCACACCGTGCTCTCTAGGAACGTCAACTGCCCGATAGTGGTAGAGGTGCTGTACGACCTGAATTCACAGCACCTCCCGATTCTGATTACCTGTGGCAAGGCCCAGCAACCTACATACATAACATATACATTCTATTGGACATTTGATAATATAACCGATCATCTGTGAACTTTCCAAGACCTTCACTGTGTTTATTACGAGACATTATTTCATACGTACGCTGATAATATCATTGGTGTAAATTTCTTCTGCATCTCCTGTACTAAAGCAGGCCTCTGTCGCTCTTGCTACCTGCGTGAAATAATTACCTACAATCGCGAGGCACCCAGGGTGAAATACGCAGTCAGGGCTAGCGCGTTGTAGGCGATTGAATGTTTATTCATTCATTCCACTACCAAGGCGGTGACTACGCCGCCCAGGGCTTTTAAAACCGGGATCGACTGGAGGGTCTCCCACCAACACCTGCAGGAGAGACCTCCACACACGCCGATTAACTCAGCGGACGACGTAGAGGCCGCTGCAACTAGAATTTTTAAGAGTATCCAGGAGGCCCTCCACGCGGCCTCTACGATCGTCCCTCTCTCTCTAGAAGAAAAGACGAGCTGCCGCGAGAAATACGCGTGCAGCTAAAGCACAAAAGAGCGCTAAGAAAGCTCTGGGCGCGCACTCATTGCCCCAGATTAAAATCCAAGCTAAATCAACTCACAGACGAACTGTCGGTTGCAATCCAGGCCCACTGAGGAGAGGCCTGGGAGCGAAGCATCTGGAAAGCAGATGAGCACGATGCGTCGCTCTACAAATTGAACCGGCAGTCAACGAAAACTCGCCCTCTCGTTTGCTCGAAGAAAGACAAAGTGATCGTCTTGTCGAAACCCGGGAAGGACAGGCGTAGAGCTGCTAACTACAGGCCGACGACTACTGCTAAGACGCCTCCGCCCGTGCATCCAACTTCGGGCGGAGCAGCACGGATTCAGGAGGGAGGCACCGGCCGCGCATCTTTGGGCGTCTTTCTCGACATACAATACAACATACATAGAGAAGACGTTCGACAGGTTGTGGCACTCTGGATATTTCTACAAGTTATAAGATCAAACTAGTATCCCTCCCGCTTTGTTGCAGCTAGTGGCGTCATTTCTCGCGGGCAGGAGGTTCTACGTCTGTGTAGAGGACGCCGAGTCCGCAATATGACCAATAAGAGCCGACGGCGACGTTGAAACCGCAACGTTTTTTTATGAAATAAGTTACAGTTATTTACTTTTTCTATATTTTTTAAATAAAGTAATCACCCATGCAAACGATTCATCTTTATCAACGCAGTGGCAGTTTATTGAACGCATTCTTGAAGAAATTAGCTACACGGGAGGCAACAAATTCTTCAAAGACATTTTGTACTGTATCTCGAGTATTGAATTTTTTCCCGCCAGAAAGTTATCCAAATCTGGAAAAAGTAGAAGTCTGTAAGCGAAAGGTTTGGTGAGTACGGTGGATGATGAGCTTCTTTAACTTAGAAACTGTCTTTTGTGCAGTATGAGGGTGTGCGTTGTCGTGCAGGAGCAGCGGGGACGAACAATTGACAAAGCTGGTTGGAGACGTGCGAGCTTCTCCTTCATTGTGTTTAGTTCTTCACAAAACACACCGGCTCTAGACCACCAGATAGTGACTCACACACATCACTTTTCCAGGGGTAAATTTTCATTTTGGGTATTATTTAGGTGGTGAACCACTGAACCAGGATCCAACCAACTTGCTGAGCCCTTGCGATAGTCAAACAGAATCCATTTTTCGTCGCAGGTCACATTGCGGCTTGAAATTTTTTTGTTTGTGTGCCTGTATTTTTCAGGTCGAAATTTCCAGAGAGTAAACGGGCAAACCACTAACAGGCGGTGCGTTCGTTTGTAGCCCTACTCGCTCCGTAAATTTTGTTGATGTGCGAGCCGCTTGTGCCGCGTTGCTGCCATGACGGTAGATACTCATATTCCATAATTACTCGAATTTTTAACCTATCCATGATGACGAAAAGGATTCAAATGCGATGAAAACCTAACGGAAACAGAAACTTTTTTATTCAATGTAGATTATAACAATACTTATTGAAAGTCACTTTTTTCATTTACCACTGATTCGCAAAAAAACCTCTATCCTGGGAAGAACCAGCAAGAAACCCAGCGGGACAATTTTTTTTCCAATAATAGCTTACAATCATGTTTACAATTAACAACACAAGACAAATT
Organism: Parnassius apollo; assembly: GCA_907164705.1. Taxonomy (NCBI): domain Eukaryota; kingdom Metazoa; phylum Arthropoda; class Insecta; order Lepidoptera; family Papilionidae; genus Parnassius; species Parnassius apollo. The sequence continues at coordinate 386,563 of CAJQZP010000885.1, read as the reverse complement.
AGAAATAGCTTGGTAGCGATCACCCTTCCCAGGGGTTATTATCATTCATAAATTCCTTAATATTATAATAACCCTTTTTATACAAACTTAGTTTAAGGGGAAATATAACCTCAAATGGCTTAGCAAGATCCTCCGTTATGCCGAAAATATTGCAGCATTAATTTTGAAATAAATATATGGTAAAGTTGAGGATTAATGTTAAGGATTATGTTAGACGAAAACACGATTCCGTAAAATTTTCTCGATAGAAAACAATCCAAAGTTACCTCCAAAATAAACAATAAACCGCTGTTATTCATAAAATACTTTAAATAAGATCATGAAACTTTGCATACTAACTGAATTAACTATAAAGCAGTGCTTATGTTATTTACTTTTTTTTAAATACCATTATTTCACTGTAAAAGGAAATTACCTAAACTATCGGCCTCTTGAAGCGTGATTCCTGCCGCCCGGTCAGTTTCGCTTCAGCCTTTGAAGGCGGAGGTTGTGTCGCTTACGATTAGAATACACATTACGCAACAGGAGGACATAAAATTAAAATGGGAAATAGCCGTAATAAAAATAAGAAGCGACTGGCTTGGCGTTAAGAAACAGGCATAAATATGATAAACCTAATGAAATAAGTGTCTAACGACCTACTTATAGTATTAGTGATTACAAACATGTCGGTACATAGCATACGACGCGCGGGCAAGTGGGGGCGAAATTAGAATTTGAGCTGACTTACTATATCCCCTTAATAACATTTTTAATTTTGTGTATGACAAATTTTGTGTATTTTCTGCTATTTTTTTTTCAAATAATAGCTTACAATCATGTTTACAATTAACAACACAAGACAAATTAGAAATAGCTTGGTAGTGATCACCCTTCCAGGGGTTATTATCATCCATAAATTCCTAAATATGTATTATAATAACCCTTTTTATACAAACTTAGTTTAATAACATTTTTGAACTTTGTGTATGACAAATTTTGTATATTTTCTGGAATTTTGTTGTAAAAGCGTATACATCGCCCCAAGAATGAATTACTGACTCGGTGGAGTCGAGTAACTGGTACTACTAGCTTGTGTCTGTTTCTAGTATTTACAGAATGAATATCACTTATTTTTGCAAAACTACTTTTATTTTTGTGTACGTATATTACATTTCTCTCTATCGACTCTTTTGGTTTTAAATTATATATTGCTCTAATGGCCCTCTTCTGTAAAATAAATATAATTTCAGTGTCAGTCGCGTGTCTCCATAGCAAAATACAATACGACATAATGCTATGGAAATAACTAAAGTAAACTATACTAGCTGTTTCAACACTGGTAAGAGTTCTAATCTTTTTTACAGCATATGCTGCAGAACTGAGTCTGCTAGCTAGTTTTGTAATATGGGGGAGCCATTGAAGCTTTGCGTCTAGTGTGATTCCAAGAAAAATGGTGGTATCAACAAGACTCAGTTCCTCCCCATTTAAAATTACATTAGTATTACATTACATGTTTAACATTAGGAGTTACGAATTTCATATATTTAGTTTTAATTCCATTTAAATGCAAATTATTAACATTAAACCAATTGACTAACTTAGCTATAGCATTATTTACTTAATTTAAAAACTGTCGTTTTATTTTGAAAATTAATGAAGTATCATCAGCAAAAAATACTATACCATGGTTATGCCCTACTATGTAAGGTAAGTCATTAATATAAACAAGAAACAGAAAGCGGCCGAGAATTGACCCCTGAGGCACGCCCATTCGTATAATCGACCCGGAAGAACTCATACTATTAATGACAACTTTTTGCGTTCTGTCACTTAAATATGAAATAATTTATTTAAGAGCATCGCTTCTTACACCGTAGTGTTGAAGTTTCCTGATTAATGTTTCATGGTGAACACAATCGAAGGCTTTGGATAGGTCTCAGAATACACCCAAAGCATCCTGTGAATTATAACATGCATTAAATATATATTTAATCAGCTCAACACCAGCATCAGTTTTCGAGCCACCCCTTGTGAAACCGATTTGATTTTTAAATTGAATTGAAAAAAAAATTAACACTTGATCAAGAATAATTTTTTCAAAAATTTTACTAAGTGTTGGCAGTACAGAAATAGGTCTAAAATTAGCGGGGTCCAGTGTACTACCAGATTTAAAGTTTTTTTTTTAATTACTTTACTATCTTTCGTTAAATCGGGAAACACACCAGATTCGATACTAGTATTAAAAATAATAGATAGTTGAGGTGTGATTGTATCTATTATAGACGCAATAACTTTAACAGAAACCCCCACAGTATCCCCAACTATAATCAATAAACAAATAACTAAAAAGAATTTCATGTTTTTAAAATAAAATTCATTTGAAATTAGGATTCTTAAAACAAAATTTGTTCGGGTCCCTTATCCATATAAAAAAGACAGATACAACCTGAAACCACAATTTAAAATATTTTGAGTCGATGAGTTAAATTAATTTTACGGAATATAACGCGCTTAATGTTTTTAATTCTTGACGTTTCGTGTGATATTCTTATGAATTTTCATTTTTTTTTTGAGTTAAATAGGGATATATTTTTATTGATTGAATACGTTAAATAGAAATAGACTTTTTAACATTGGATTTTGTACATCATTGATCTCTTACTTTACTTTGTCGGTCTTATTTGTAAATGTTTGTTAAAGATTAAAGTTTATTGTAACTCTCTTGACTGACTATATTTAGTAATGGAACAAATCATATTTGGTTTTCCAAGAAATTTCTGAAGTAATTACATTTGATTGACTGCGGTGGCTATTTAAGGGGATATAGTAAGTCAGCTCAAATTCTAATTTCGCCCCCACTTGCCCGTGCGTCGTATGCTATGTACCGACATGTTTGTAATCACTAATACTGTAAGTAGATAGGTCGTTAGACACTTATTTCATTAGGTTTATCATATTTATGCCTGTTTCTTAACGCCAAGCCAGTCGCTTCTTATTTTTATTACTGTTATTTCCCATTTTAATTTTACGTCGTCCTGTTGCGTAATGTATATTCTGATCGTAAGCGACACAACCTCCGCCTTCAAAGGCCGAAGCGAAACTGACCGGGCGGCAGGAATCACGCTTCAAGAGGCTGATAGTTTAGGTAATTTCTTTTTACAGTGAAAATAATAGTATTTAAAAAAAAAAGTAAATAACATAAGCACTGCTTTATAGTGAGTTCAGTTAGTATGCAAAGTTTCATGATCTTATTTAAAGTATTTTATGAATAACAGCGGTTTATTGTTTATTTTGGAGGTAACTTTGGATTTTTTTTCTATTGAGAAAAATTTTACGAAATCGTGTTTTCGTCTAACATAATCCTTAACATTAATCCTCAACTTTACCATATATTTATATCAAAATTAATGCTGCAGTATTTTCGGCATAACGGAGGATCTTGCTAAGCCATTTGAGGTTATATTTCCCCTTAATATCACGTTGGTGTCTAAAGAGGCGACAGAAGAAAACATACCAAGAGATAGGCGGAAGTTTTCCTAATAATTACTAAAAATGCAATAAAAGCTGCGGTTGTCGACCGGCACGCCAGCCGTGGGCAACCATAGACAATTGTACTATATAGGGCAGGCAACCATTGATTTATATAACACAGTGTTGTATAACTCAATGCAGGCAACTATGTCAAATATCCGTAACCCCCCGGCCACACACTCGTCGAGTGGCGTGGGAAGTAGCGAGGAAAGTAGGCAGAGACGTTGTGTGGCCATAATACTCGTCATGCTCCTCGTTATGCCCATCGCTCCCTGTTTTGTCGGTGTTTTGTGCGCTAGTCAAAGGGCTGGCAATATGAGCTAATGGTGGTTAATATAGCGCATAGCGCCATATTATAGCGCGATATCTCTCCATAACGCATAGCGTGTGCTATGTATAGGCCAGTATAGGCGTTATAGCGCTATGACGCTTTGGCGCTATTCATTATCGAGTGGCAATTAGTTCTAGCAGCAGCGCTGTTGGGAGTAGACGTGTGATGCAGATTTAATCTAGCAGCACGCTATTCATAGCGCGCGAACTAATTTAGTGTTAGACGTTGTTTAGTTAGTGTATATTCATAAGTGATCAAAGGACACAGTTCTCTGCTACAAAAGTAGCCTAACTAGTGTTTTTAAATGTAAATAAAATACAAAGTGTATATAATAGTGTTTGTAAATACTTTTAAATACACCTTTATTGATTTATAATTTATATTAAGGTTAAAATAACGTTTACATCAATTATAATAAAAATTATTAATTTTATTTTGTTTTAAAAAGTACATGCCTTAAAAATATTTTTAGGATTATAGAAAGTCGTAAGCCTGGAAAGTATGAAAGAGCGTTCATTGATTTCTCTAATATGAGCGCGAGGCTGGCCACACACTTGTGCAAACGCTGTCCTAGTCGAGCACTCGTTACGGAAGCATGTCACGTGTCATTTAAAATCATAAATAGTGTATCATCATCATTCAGCCATATTATCACATGAGTAAATAATATACAGAGAAACAGCTCTCTCGACCCTCGATCTTGACGACGACAATGTTATTTCTTTTTGTGATATTAATATAATTAGCTATAATAAATATGCATAACTCGCACGCTGCAACATCCATTGTGTTGTAAACGCGGGCGAGCGACCTAGTGTGGACTGTGGAGCGTCGCGATTAATTGCGCGAGTAGAGCAGTGTGTGGACAGACAGGGCAGAATCGCGACATTGCGATGAGCAGCGCGATGAACATAGTGTGGCCAAGCCATAAGGTATAAGTATCGATATAATATATGTACTACGCACTAGATTTCGCATTCCGAACACTCACTATGTTCAACTGAACTGTACCTACTGCAATCCGTACACCTGTTATTGTGGCTTCCATAATAATAATTTTATGTTAAATTAGCACATATACAAAATATACGAAAATTAAAAAAGTACTCGATTAACAATATAATCTAAATGAACAATTATTTATTATGACTAAATAAGTGATTTTCGCGCGTTTATATCAACTGCGCATGCGCGACACTACTGTTTCCCGCGCATGCGCGGATACAGAGTAGTTCACATTTTTTGTTTGGAATAGCTTATCTAGTACGTAGTACATATAACTCAACTGGTATAATTGGGGATACATATTATGGTCAGCAGTGGATATTTGTTAGGCTGTAACGGTAAGAAATAATTAAATTACATTAGAATTTAATTTGTAACTTTACAACTAGCGTAATTACGTGCTGCTTGATTCCACTGTGTTACTTTGTCACAAATTAAATACAATACCAAAATCAAAACTTTTTATAGAATAAGAGTGACAAACGAGCACACAGCAATGGTAAGTGGATGCTGTGGGCTATAGAGATCTACATATTATATCCTCGATTAATAATCTAAATGTAAGGGAGTCCTGAGAACTAAGATGGAATGCCTCGTTTCCAGTAAAATACGTCATACGAATAAACTGCTATTTTACGCTGGTTTTCTGTGGGAGAGTGGTCCCACCCATTCGTGCAGCAACATAGATGGCTGCATGTGTCTGCCCTACCACGTATAAAATGTGAGATAAATGGAATGAAATAAAACACCAATGTTTTACAATTCGATTTTATTAAACACTTTAAAACTTAAGTCTGATTCAAGCAAATGTGGTCGATTCCCAGCAGTTTTCAGATATTAGTACGATCACTAATGTGGCAGTTGAAAAATTTAAAAAATTGGATTATTAAAGTCTATGTGTATCTTCGTTATAATATAATAAGTTACCTTATGGGTATATCATTTCATAGAGGCGATAAAAGGGAACTAAAATAGAATATGGGCGGCTGCATCTTCCTGGTAAGAGCTCAAAATTACAAAATACTGCGGTTGACAGATGACAGCTCGCCTGCCGAGAGTGATGACTACGGCAGATATCTCTTATGAGACAATCTATGGGATATGCCTATGTTCAGCGGTGGATTCTGGATATGTGTAATAAATGAATGAATGAAAAAATAAATGTTAACATTTACACATAACAATATTAAATAATTGCCAAATGTATTATATAATTGCCAAGCGTGGCAACAATTTTATTGAATAAGTATAATTTTAATGATTTAGGCTCGCCACATACTACATACGAAGCGAACGTTTCGGCCACACACTTACGGGATCCTGTTTTGCCTGCAAAATTCCGTACGGAAAACTCCCGTAGGTGTGTTTGATTTTATATGGACTTGTTGCGTTCGGAATTCCGAATCGGAATTCCAAAACGGAATCCCGAAACGGAATTCCATATGCATGTGGCGGGCTTCACCATAGTTCAATAAAATGTTAAAATGGATCATAATTTTCTAAATGGTGGAGCTTCTTTTAGTCTGGGAGTCCATCTTGTTTGGTCCATCCTCTTACTACAAAGTGAATCCAGGGTTTCTGACGCCAAATAGCTGTACCTACACCCATTGCTGTGTTACGGTTTTAGGCGTAAAGGAGTCAGTTATAGACTGTGAGTCATTTTATCTGAGCTGTCTAGAGTAACAACCGATCTGCTGCCATGTTTGCTTGACGTCGATTGCAGGTGAACTAGAAGCTCTTTTAACATATCATTATCTTTGTAACAAAGATATTTCTTCGGAAGCTTTCTTTCAAATGCACACTTGCGTATCAGTGTACATCTTAAAATATAACTACATAGGTAGTTTATAACGTTTTGCCTAAAGTGGGTGCATAGGGATATTTTTTTAATTCATAGTTTCACCTATCGTCAAATGCAATGAAAACTTTTACTTTTAAACAATTATGTCAGATGTGTGGCACTATAAGATAAGGAACGCATTAAAACTTAATAACCCCATCTTAGAATTTTGCTTTGCCCTAATGAAACGTATCAGTCTTAAATCTTACAAAATGGATTATAATTATTACTGAAAGGTCATACATGGTGGAAATAAAATAGAAGTATTGTTTTTGAAGCACAATCTACAAAAGTAGCACGACATAATATTATAATTACTGTGTACAAAAAAAAAAGAGAATTGATGAACGTAGGGAATTGTTAGAGGTAGGTTTTTCACAAATTTTGTAAATTAACCAAGCATGCTTTAATTGCCTTACGTAATATAATTTTACAATACTTTTTATTTAAATTATGCTTCTCGGGTTTTCGATTATTTTCTAGAAACCAAACAATTTAAGTATATTAAAAAACTCCTTAGTAATTAACATCATGAAACCGCCCCTAATATTAAATAATCGTAAAAAATCGCTAATCGTTATTTAGTTCGACAAATTAGAATAATTATGAATATTATTCTAAGTTCGAAAGTTATTACTTAAAAATAGCCAATCCTCAATAGTACTGTCTGTAAGACACACACACACACGCACACACAACTTACGAGTATGTAAGCTTTACTTCGGTCACCCGATCCATCGTGATACAAGCAATTTCGTCATGAAATAGATGCAACGAATCTCGATTAGGCGAATAGTAAAAGAATAAACAAAATCTATCGTTAACTTAATAATTGGAATCCTATACATTAACCACTCACGTCCCGACAGTGTATTGAACCAATTAGTCAGACCTATGGTCAAGCCAAAGAGATTTTTTTTTAAAATTGATTGCCAGAGTAACGGCGATTTTTCACGACATATCAAACAAGTAGCTGCAATGTTTTTGTTTGACGCAACAAAATAATCCGTATCCCACTCATCTTGAAACAATCTATTTTCACTAGATATTTTTCTTTTAATACTGTTGTTTGTAACAGTACTCGGTACATATTAATTATTCGTTATCTTAGAAGACCTTGTACGGGGTTGTATAAAAAATCGAGTAAAAATATATAGGCCAAGAACCTTCCTACTTAAGCAAGTTTTCCTTCAAACTAAAGCAAATGCAACGCCGGATGCGGAACGCGAATTAGTATAAGAGAATAATACAATTTGTTCGCCCGCTCGCTCGCTTTGCCATTCAAGAGTTAATGAAGTGCTTACGTATTTCATTTTAATTTAAAAAAATAATTTTGCAAAAAAAAATATTAACTACATATTCCTCTTTAAGTCAATAGCGGCGCGCGTGAATTTCACCTCAAATCATGAGCTTTACGAAAGATAAAACACATCCAAAGAAGCTTTTCAATCGACGCAAGCGATTCGCTTTTCGGGGTTCGCTTCAGTTTGAACGAACCTTTATTTTTTGTAACGTTTTTTCTCATTATTATTGAAAGCTACGTAAGACCCTATCTACATTGTATATGAAACGCGTGAATAAAATACCCTTTAAGTAGACTTTTCACAACCTCATATAGTCTCTTGAAAAGCGAATTTTGAGCCATCGCTTTTAAGTTTAATGTTTTCACATTTGATTAAGACAAGATTTCGATTGTTTTAAGACAAGATAATCTAAGAAACTAACATTAAATTCCAATTATCTAGACCCTACATGTACAGTACAGTATGATTTTTTTGTACTGTTATCATCTAAAATGTATTTGTTATTGTTGCAATTAACAAAATTCGTATCAGTAATTACTAAAATAAAGCTTTAATAACTCGAACTCGCAAAACGTATAAAATATAGAACTACTCGACCATTACGTATAATGTACTTCAAGCGAATTATTGGTAACAATTATAGTAAATTTTATTACGAAAGTCAATAAATTTTTCAATTTTAGCCACTGAAAAAGAATTTTCGGTGAAAAAAAAAAACTTAAAAATTGCACTTTATCCCATCGCTCAAATTCAAAAAAAGTGTAAAACTGTATGTAACATTAGACCATCGTTTAAATATGCGATAATAATAATACAAGAATTATTAAAATTGGATTCTATAATGATGTTGTGGCCGCTTGTTATCCTTTGCGGATTCGGCAGAGCGCCGCCTGGCTGCCCCGTAAACTGCAAGTTTTGAAGGCGAGGGTAAACTGGAGTCCCGGGGGCGAACTAAAGACTCCCGGGACTCTGCCGCAGGGAGAGAAGCGGATGTCGGGACTGAAGGTAACTTGGAACTGCGAACTGTGTCGTATGGCAGTGGTGAGCTGCGAGATGCACTTGACGCTATTGAACCTGATCCATCGGAGTCCTGGAATAAAATTCAAGTTAACTATTTAATACAATCTTAAAGAATTTATTACCTCTGTTTACTTAAGGTCTAAGGGTTAATTTTGCATTTCCCCGTGTAGCGGCGGCTTAAGAGAGTCCACTGTCCTAATTCAGAAGGAAATTAAACAGGGAACAGCAGTAGCATATTTCTAATAACAAACAACTCAAAATAATAAAAAATCTGCGGCTGCCAATTCGCCTGCTAAGCGTGCCAAATATGGCAAATATTCGGCATATAAGGCAATCTCCGGACGTGGACTATGTCCAAGAATGGTCTTTTGCTAGAATGTAATGTTGTAATGATGATTATGATTACGATAATTATTTCTTATATTTACGCGAACACTACAAATTTAAATAAAACTAGTTTTTACGGATTTCATCGCATATATTAACTTATTTTATATTCCCGACGTTTCCAGCACGTTATGAATTTGGAATCCTGATAACACCTTGAGAACACCACAGAATCAATAATAGTGGCCACACTGTGTATAGAAAAAGTCCCATACAGATAGATATTTAAACGGTGATTCTCACCACCATCCTTCACAGTTAGCTACCGTGAGTAAATCTTTGTTTCAGAGAGCACGAGGGATCTGTGACAGTAAACACCTGGCCACCGAGCTCCAACAAGTCAAGCAAGTTTTGCGTGACAACAAGCTTCGGGTCCCGCGCCTATGTCACAGTGAACGTGTGAAGCAGGCCACAGTCGAGCAAGTGCCCGCCGTACTGTCAAATGTCAGAGGTGTCACTGACAAGATTGCCTATAACTTGAAGCGTGCTTGCATTAAAATATACTTCAAGTCGCCGAAAAAGATTAGTCAGTTTTTACCATCAGTCAAGTGTAATGTACTTCTGCAAGATGCAGGAGTGTACAAGCTTGATTGTGAATGTCGTCTCTCGTACATAGGACAAACAAAAAGATCAATAAAAACCCGTGTTAAAAAATATATAGCTGATGAGAAGAATCGACGCTTCGGGAAGTCTGCAGTCTGTAAACACGTATACGATAACTAACCCCCCCCCTTCATTAAATAAGATTTGATAGACCACAAATCTTCGACAAAGAACACGAATCCTTCCAAGGATGATTCGCAAGGCTATTGAAATCAAAAGCTGTTAAGAAGATACACGAAATATTAAAAAGAAATAGGTATCTTAGCAACGTTACTTGTTGATTGTCACGTTATTGTAAAACTATAAAATAAAACTTCTATTATTTTTTTCTTATATTGTTTATTTAAAACTAATGTATATGTTTTAAATCTTAACATGGTAGCAGAGCGAAAAAAAATCAATTAAACTTTGTGAATACAAAAGTTCTAAATCTAGAATATACATTTGGTTGAAACGAATATATATATATACATATATATAAAGTATTCTGAACCTTATTTGAAACTTTTGAAGATGGATAAATCAATAGTTGAAGCGTCAAAGATACAGGTAGGATATCTAGATTCTAAGAACTGGAAGACGTGGAAGTTTAAAATTCTCATCGTGCTTAGAGCTATACCCGGAGCAATGGATATCATTGAAGGTAAACGATATAAGCCCATGCTATCGGATACAGCTACAGCTGAAGAGAATCAGAAATATGAGAATGAATTATTAAAGAGTTTGTGAATGTAGATAGTACAATCCTAATAATATTTACTACGAACATGTCTGAAGAGACACTGCAGCAAGTCATGCGTTTCACTTCTTCGAAAGAGATGTGGGATGAATTGAACCATCTTTACAATGGGGAAACAGAAGATAAAAGTTACGAACTTTGTCTTGATTTCTTTAAATATCAAAAGAAAAGCAATCACAATATGGCTACCCATATATCGACTTTAAAGAATATTTGGCACGAATTAAATAAAAATTTAGAGTCAGCAGAACATCTTCCTGATATTTTACTGATTTGTAAAATTCTTGACACATTGCCAGTTCAATATTTTGGATTCAAAAGCAGTTGGCTCTTAATGGCAAAAAAGGATAGGACAATTGAAAATTTAACTTGCCAGCTATGTGCCCATGAGAAAGCTTTGTCTGTCAGAGCAGATGTTGAGAATTGTGCTGAGGCACTATACGCAAAACCAGAAAGAAAAATTAGCGGAAAAGATAAGAATTGGAAGAAATTTTTCAAATGTGATTACTGTGGGGAACAAGGACATAGAGTAATGAAATGCAAGAAGTGGATCAGTGAAGGAAGGCCACCTAAACAATTAAGCGTGAATATAAATCAAACTAACCAAACGGTTTTATTGATGGACAATTTAGTAGATACGACAAATTGGTATGTGGATAATGGCGCTACCAGTCACATAACCAATAGAGGGGATTTTTTCGAACATTTTGAATATTTTAAAACTTCCCACACCGTCACAGGGGCTAATGGGCAAAGTATCGAGGCTTTTGGAATTGGTACTGTCCGTGCTGAAGCTTACGTTAAAGGTGGAGTAGAAAATATTTTGCTAAAGGATGTTTGGTATGTACCTTTGATTACAAGAAATCTATTTTCTGTGCTTGCTGCACAAGATCGCTCACCGAATTGCTTGCTGCTATGTGCTAACTGGAAATAGGCAAAGACATGGAGGGTTATTTAAACTGAATTTAAAGTGCGCTACGCCTACGCTACATATTAATCAGATAACAAGTTCCAATTTACTACAAGTTTACCATGAGAGGATGGCGCATCAAAATTAGAGACATGTGAGACAGTTGATAGATAAAGAGCTCGGCATTAAAGTAGCTCTAGACAAAGAACTTTGTGAAGGATGCATAAATGGTAAAGCCCACCGCAAAAGTTTTGGAACGAGACCAAGAGCATCAAAGGCAGGTGAAATTTTTCATACCGATGTTTGCGGGCCTTTCCCGTATTCATTTCAGAAATACAGATATTTTGTTTTATTTAAAGACGATTTCACCAGTAATCGCTTTATCTATTTTCTGAAAGAGAAGTCAGAAGTAGCTTCAATGCTTAATAATATGGTAGCAGAAATAATGGCGTCTGGGCATAAAATAAGAGAAATCATTTCTGATAATGGGGGAGAATTTGATAACCAGAAGGTCCGGGACATTTTACGCATTAATGGTATTATTCAAAGATTAACTATGCCATATACTCCCGAACAAAATGGAGCATGCGAAAGGGATAAGTGGGCAGAACAATTGTAGAGGCTGCACGTTCGATGATGTATGCTCATGAAGAAATACCAAAAGGACTATGGGCTGATATCGTAAATACCACTGTTTACATTTTAAATCGAACAGGGCCAACGAAGATAGCAGGAAAGTGATCCTGAATGAATTGTGGCATGGCGAAAAACCAGCTATTAAACATTTGAGAATTATAGGTTGTCAGTGCTATGTCCATATTCCTAAACAAAAGAGAATGAAACTTGACAAGAAAGTTCAAAAAGGAATACTGTTAGGTTATGAAGGAGATAATGGTTATTGAATTTGGAATAAAACAGATCATAAACTTATTCGCTCCAGGGATATTACTTTTCAAGAAATACCTTTGATAGATAAATCAAATAACCTTAAAACTGATGACGTAGAAACTATAGCAAAATGTAATCAGTTTGAGTTTCCGGATTTTTCTGCTTTATCTACTGTCCCAAATGATAATGAAATACTTCAAGAAGTCATTTCAAATGACGAGATTGAGGGATCTCAAGAAAGGGTTACTGCAATGGAAGAAAAGGGTGATATAAATGAACAGGAACCTTGCATACAAGAAGAAAATGAGCACAACATAGATGAATTGTTAGAAAATGAAATTCAAAATGAATCTCAAATGACACTTCGAAATCGAGCAAATCTTAAACGGCCTATTCGTTTTCAGGACTATGCCTATATGTCTTTGAATGATGAAATGATAGACCCAAAACGTATAAGCGAGCTTTTTAAGTGGCGTGAGGCTATGGATAGCGAAATCAATTCCTTAATGGAAAATGAAACCTGGGAAATGGTAACATTACCTGAAGGTCGAAAAGCAATACCTTGTAAATATGGGTTATAATAAGTTAAAAACCAACTCCGAAGGTGAAATAGATCGCTACAAAGCCAGGTTAGTCGTTATAGGTTATTTACAAAAAGAGGGCGTTGATTTCTACGAAACGTTTAGCCCTGATCTAAAGGAAGCACTATTAGAGCTGTGCCAAGCGTCGCATCAAAAGAAAATTGGATATTGCCCAATTTGATGTTTCAACCGCATTCCTATACGGAACACTTACGAAGATATTTATATGAAGCCTCCCGAAGGTTATTACAGTAAGTCCAACATGGTCTGTAAATTAAAAAAGAGTCTTTATGGCTTAAAACAGGCGCCACGCTATTGTTGGTTATAAACAAAGTGAATCTGACCCTTGTTTGTTCGTAAGGAAGCGGGGAAGTATTAAAACTGTCATAGCTCTCTATGTCGATGATGGATTAGTAGCAGCAACAAATTTAAATGAAATAGACAATTTTATGGGTGAGATGAACAAAAATTTCAAAATCACGTTCAAAACTGCATCGTATTTTCTCGGAATTGAGATCGATAGAAAAGTAGATGGATCTATAAAAATTGATCAAAAGGGATTTACGAAAAGGATACTTGAACGGTTTGGTATGCAGAATTGTAAACCAGCTGCTACACCGATAACGAAGGATATTGACAATGACAAAAATTTTAACAATGAAACTAATCCAAAAGTATCATTCCCTTATCGTCAAGCCGTGGGTTCCTTATCTTATCTGATGACTGGAACTCGACCAAACGCATTTGCGGTAGGATTTGTGTCACGAAATCTGGATAATCCTACGGCAGAAAACGTGGCTAAGGTGAAACGCATAATGCGGTATTTAAAAGGCATAACTGAGTATGGTATAATTTACAAAAGTTCGAGTAATTGCAATTATTTAAAAGTGCTATAGTGATGCAGATCATGGAGGTGATCATAGCACTGGACGGTCGACATCAGGTATTCTGAGCATTTACTCTAGTGGTGCAATAGCATGTCAAAGTAAGCGGCAATCAAGTCTAGCTATATCATCTACAGAAGCTGAACTAGTTGCTGCTAGTGAAGCAGCAAGAGAAATCATTTGGATGGATAAAATATTAAGATTTTTAGTTGATAGTTGTGAAAGTATTCCCAGACTACATCTTGACAATGAATCGGCTATAAAGCTAGCCCATGATCCACCATTTGAAATGCATCATCGAACCAAACATATTCGTATACGACACTTCTTTTATAAGAGAATGTGTTGAGCAAAGAAATTTGGAGGTGCTGAAAACATGTGCTAAAGGCCAGCTTGCTGATATATTAACAAAACCTTTATATAAGCCACGAGTTTTGGAATTAACTATAAAAATGGGCATGAAGTTCTAAAAGGAAGGCGAATGTTAAGAAGATACACGAAATATTAAAAAGAAATAGGTATCTTAGCAACGTTACTTGTTGATTGTCACGTTATTGTAAAACTATAAAATAAAACTTCTATAATTTTTTCTTATATTGTTTATTTAAAACTAATGTTTATGTTTTAAATCTTAACAAAAGCATCCTAATTTCAATAGAGAAGATGGCTGTGTGCTACCATATGCTTAGGATCCTATAATTAATAATATTAAATCCCAACTCAAGCAAACAACTGTAAGACTTCAAGATACTATAAATTCATACTGCATTGATTGAAACAAAAATTAATAATTTTAATTAGGAGGTTGTCGTGACTATATGACATTGTAACTACGAGGGCGGCACTGAAAATATCGGGAATTGAGGAAGTGACACAATATTACTATTTAAAAATGCATTTTTTTCCTTTCCGAAGTATTATCCGCGAAATTTGACACATGTTTCTATACGATGAAACCAATCATTTAAGCAACCATTCCATTCGGAAGTTGGGGTCTCCAAAATTGCCGTTTTGTAGGCGTCCACAGCTTCTTCAGGTGATGAAAATCTCTGTCCACGCAATTTATTCTTTATTTTATGGAAAGTATAGAAATCATTAGGGCTTAGGTCGGGGCTGTACGGTGGATGGTTTAATAATTCTATGTTTTCTTGCACTAAAAACTCTTTTGTTCTGTGTGCGGTGTGAGAAGTCGCATTGTCGTGATGGAGGATGATGCGGCGATTGCAGTTCTCTTTACGGAGTTCTGAAACGACCTGTGGCAAACAAATGCTAGCATAACATTCTGAATTAACCGTTCTTTGTCCCTCAAGAGGAATAGTCGTAACATGTCCGGTTTTGGAGACAAACGTGGCCACCATTTTTTTTGCAACACTCCGTGAACGAACATTTTTTGTTGGCTTTAACTCATTTTCGAACACCCAAACTCGTGACTGATTTTTTGTTTCGGGTTCGTACGCGTATATCCAGGATTCGTCACCTGATACGATGTTGTATACAGCATTTGAGGATCCTGCGTGGAATGAGATGAGTTTTTTTGGGTGGAAACAACTTTTTTACACTTAATTGTTCATGCAAGATTATTTGTATTTGACTCATGCCAATGTCTAAAGTTGCCTGAATTTTGCGGTATGTCACATGTCGATCTTCTTCAATCAGCTTACGCACAGCATCAACGTTTTCTTGGGTGACTGCAGTTTTTCGACGACCTTGACGGGGATCATCACTGAGCTTGACACGTCCACGTTGAAATTCAGCAAACCAGCGATAAATTGTGGTTTTGGATGGGGCTTCATCACCAAATGCAGAAATCATCCGGTCAACACACTGTTTTTGTGTTAAACCACTTCGAAAGTCATAATAAATCATCGCTCTTGAATTTTCTCGAGTCAATTCCATTTTTTCAACGACTAAACAAGTTTGACAAAACCTTGTGAAAAGACCGAGAATCTTTTTTTAAAATAAATAAATGGTATTCGATTTTTAAAACCAAGGAGTTTTCTATTAAAAAGATTTTAATATGACAGGAACAGTGGAAATATTCCATTCCCGATACTTTTAGTGCAGCCTACTATATGACATTGGGGATGTCGAACACGTCAGTCCCCCTTTGACTAATGGTGCTCGTAACGTCGGGAATATAAAATAAGTTAATAATATACGCGATATAATACGTAAAACCCAGTTTTATTTAAATATGATTTAGATCTCTGCGCACTAAAACAGCTCATTCTAATGTACCTACCTACGTATCAGATAAAAGAAACTTGCCAAAACTGTTAGATATATGCACTAGAACCATGGAATATATAATAGTACCTAGATCTACGTAGTACTATTATTTATTCTGTGCTAGAACCTATCAACGACCTTACCGTCGAGTTTGCAAATACTCTACCGCTATCGGATACTCGGCAGGTGAATTGTCGTATCGACCAATTCATTAGACGCAACTCATCTCAGACTATATGGACTTATACTTTTGCTTGTTTCAAAAAATATTGTACTTTACAATATGCCAATGTGTCACATTTAGACGTTATTGGGAGATTTTGACGACAGCGTTACCCAAGGGATATTAAGTCCCTTGAACGGACAAAATAACTTGAGGTTTATGTCAATATCGGAGCATTTATTTCGTCGTTCCACTGACAGTTCATATGCACAGACACTTAATCCACAAAATCGCATCATTTTTACGTATCAAAATCCATTTCAAACTATTATTCAAACAATAAAATAGGAGCAACGATCCGCCAGCGGTAAATTCCGCCGTAACTTCCAAATGGTTCATAAGGTTTCAATGCTTGTATATTACAATTTTGAACATGAGAGCGTGTAACGTACCTTTCTTGTATCTCTGTGGTCCAGGCGATCGTATCTGGTGTTCCTGGCGGAGGGCTTGCGGGGGGGTCGCGGCAGGGCGGAGGGCGGCGGCGGCAGGCTGGAGGAGCGCGTCTGCTGCGAGGCTCGGCCCTGCCGCTCCAGCAGCAGCGCCTCCTCGCCGCGCCCGCCGCCCCGCGCACCCACCGTCCCCAGCCCGGGGAAGCAGCAAAGTCCGCGCTGCCGAATTGTTTTCACTTTTTAAAAGTTTTAGTATTTATAAATAATATATATACGTATACTAGCTAGCCAGGCAGACGTTGTTCTGCCCTTTTTGACGACCCTTTGTCATGTCCCATTAAAAAAACAAAAAAAAAAATATGGGTCCACTCATGGGTAAAAAAACTATCCTATCTCTCAAGTTGGACCAATCTGCGCACGGTGTGCAAATTTGATTAAAATCGGTTAAGTAGTTTAGGAGTCCATCGCAGTTCAGCAGTCAACTTTTACACGCTGATGAAGAACTAACAAACGAGTTGAAAGAGAGTTGCAGTTTTTTCATAGAATAAAGATGACCAGCGAGCACGCAGTCCAACTGATAGTAAGTGGATGCTGTGGATACACATCTACCCTCAATTAAGAATCAAAATTCTCCTCGTTACCAAAAAAAGGGTCTCCGGTTCTATACACTGACCATACGAAACACAGCAGCATTAAACTGACATTTTACGCTAGTATTTTGTGAGAGCGTGGTCCTACAACTCATTCGTGCTGCAATCACAATATAGCTGCAGCATGACTCTACCACACATGCATTGCCACACTTAAACTACGAAACGCATGTGATTATTCTTCGTAACCCTTCAAACTGGAACATCTAGCATTGAAAAGGTTTATAAAGTTACCATGACGGACTTAAAAACAAGTTTTTTTTTTAATATTGAAAAAGTTTAATTTTCTTGGTTAGTGATCGCCAAACAAAAGCAAAACTTAACTAAATATGCAATATATACTTAATCGTTGTTTCTTACCTGGTTAGGAAAATTTTTTACGCCCAAAAACTATTTGATTTACTACTCCAATATGAGTTCTTCCAGCATCTTCAAACTTCGCCCGTGCTTTTGTGTTTTAAAAATAAATAAGACCAGTCAGGGACCAGTCAATTAAATACTATAACACCTTTTATTTTTATAATATAAGGGCCTCTTATTGGAGCAGTCAAGCTTAACACTTACTAAACACTTCAAAACAAAGCAAAACAGTTTTGTTAGTTAGTCGAATACAGACAAATTTATTGAGTTTCAATTCTTCAGAGGCGACCTCTAACGGTTTGACATAAACAAAAAAAATGGAACGCGTGTCCCGCGCGTGAACACTGTCTCTTTCTTCCTTTATTTTAACTCATACAATCTGAACGCTTAGTACATTTTTTATGTCTATAGTAAAAGGTGGATTGAATAAAATCTTAAATAAATAGTCCATAGAGAACTTTATTTTTCCAAAAATTACAAATCTGCACTGAATTAAATCAATACATATTATAAAATTAAAGGTATTGTGTTAGGATGAATAACTAGTAAAACCACAACAAACAAAACATCGTATTTATTTTTAAACATGCATTACAAAATATTTTTACGAAAATAACCGCTTTGTTTACACTAAATTATAATTATTATTAATATATCTTACATTTAAACAAAAAGCCTCGGAATGACGGTTTATTTTTAGAACTATGTATATATATCATAATTATGATTAATATGACCGTTTTTTAATATTGAATATACCATAAATTTATCTTTAATTTAAAAGACAAAATAGATAATATTAAACAATGACGAGTTGCACTCAGCTTATTTATATAATAGGCCAAATATTTCTTAAAATAGGCATCACACATAAAATGGCCAGTAACAAATGTATCCAAAGGGTCTAAAAATACCAAAATACCACATTATACTGAGTTAAAATATTCAAGATAAATAAATACGCATATAAAAACTAAACTTACATCTAATCTTTCTCTAATAGTTTTATACAAAAATTTACTTTATTACACAAAAATTAGAAAAAAAATTAGTGAAAACACACCGTTATACTAACTTTGGCATTACTTTTGCGACCAATGCCTGTGTACTTATACGATAAACAACAAAAAAATCCCTTGCACTATAGTTCATAAAACATAGCTTGATCTCTGCGACAGCTGTCAGTAAAATCACGCCTATGAAGTCCTGAATTTCTTAGTAGTACAGACACACAGTACCTGTCAATGTCATACTTTATGGGCATGCCGACCTAATTAGGTAATTAGTAGGACCTAATTAGGTCGGCATGCCCATTAAGTATGACATTGACAGGTACTGTGTGTCTGTACTACTAAGAAATTCAGGACTTCAAAGGCGTGATTTTACTGACAGCTGTCGCAGAGATCAAGCTATCTTTTATGAACTATAATCTCAACAAAGTGCATTAGACAGAAAGATCATATGAAATAATTACAATGAGGACTAGTGGAGTTTGTTTTCAGAAAATTTGCGAGATTCTATGGAAAATTACTTTATCTACATTTTATTGGCACTGATTCATATCGTCATTGCATTTAGAAATTATTTTAAGAGCACTTGAATAAGGCACATAAAATATAACATAGTATAGTTTTTTTTTCATTAATTTTAATATTAGTAAATTCATTTTAGAGTATTGAAAAAATAAATCACATTTCGAGGCCTGGGTGACCTTGGCTTGGTGATTTCTCATAAGAAACTCTTTACAAGTTTTATTAGGCGAACACTTGTTAGAAAGCTTGTTAGAAAAAAAAACATTTCAATCTAAAACCACACATAGCACAAAAAAGCTTAGCGGTTTGCAAAGGAATGTTGTGTCATAGAAATACTGCACTGCCGGAATGTTTTGAATAGTGACATGGTGTTTACTCGATCATCCTATTGTCTTAGGCACTTATAATTAACACTACTAAATGTATTCGAAATACTTTCACTACTTGTATGTAGCCTAACCTCTGTAATGGAAAAACTAGGACTGAGTGAAAAGACGATGTTTAATCAGAATTTTAAATTATGGTACTATTGAGTTCAATCTTAAGGTAAATCGATTGTAAGTTCACAAATTTAATAAATTTTTTAAAGCTTGCAATTCTAAAAATATATAACACATCTGTAATTTCAATATGAATCGAAATAAATGTAAAATTCTTGATTTTCAGTTATTAATTAATCAATTAGAGTATCAAAAATACAGCAAAGCATCTGTTTTATTGCGATGAAAACCATTATTTATTTCTATTTTACCGTTTAAAAGAAAACTTTAAACTTACAAATTATCTCGTGTAATCTCCTTGGGTAAGAACTATTTAATTTCCACATTCTACAAAATACACGGTCGTGGTTGTAGGAATATGATATACACAACGACTATACAAAGACAACAACAATACTAAAGACTAAATGAAACTGCAGAAACATGAAATTATTGAATCCCAGTTGGGATTTAATAATTACATAGTGCCACCTTTATATTCAATGATTATATTTTTTAATTAAATATAACAAAATAGTAAAATAAATTCAAGTTATTTTAAGTGGTAGTTCGTGGAATATATCAGATACGCGTAGTTTTCAAAATTTATGTGGTGATAATTAATTCCTGTCCAAAAGGAAATTATCACACACAACAATCTTTTTCTGATATTTCTAATGACATATACCTAACTACAGTTCTGACCGGGAGCTTTGTTCAAAATAGTTTTAATACATTTTACATACGACTAAAACATAAAATGGAGAGAAGAAGACTTGAGAAAACGTGTGGAGTAGTTTGGAAAATGTGAAAACGTTCGAAGGGGTGATTACACCCATACGAAATATAAATTTGTTAATGGGGAAGAAAAGGGTTGTCTGATTATTGGGGTGAGTGAACTGTAAACATTAGAGTAAGATTAAGGTATCGTTAAGAAGTTGGAGAAAATGGAAGCATGTAGACATGTACTAAAAACTTGATAAGCCATGTAAGGTAGGGGGCTATGGGGCGTGAGTAAGGTTTAGAACTGGCTGGATTATGTGGTGGAGTATAGTGGAATGGGTTTGCTAGTCGGTATGTGTGGTGAAATATAAAAGGTATGTGGAAAATATCGATGCGCACGAGTATGTGTGAAGTTTGCTAGGACTGAATAGGATATTGAAATGTGTAAGTTATGCAGTGACGCATGAACTAAAGGCACGTGATTTCATGTTAAACAATGTGTGACTCATTCAGTGATCATGTAGGGGTACGTGAGTTATGTGGTGGAGTGTGAGATATACATATGAAGGGGTGGCGGGTATCTCGGGGTGTGCGAGTTATGTCAAGGAGTGTGCATACCCGATACCCCGACATACTCCACATACCCGATATGCGGAGAATGTGGGGATGTCGGGTATTTAGGGGAATGAGAGATATGGGGGAGTGTGGGTTATGCGGCGCAGGTTGGGCTATGTTGGGGAGCGTGGATTATGTGGGGAGGGTGGGTTATGTGATAAAATGTGTGTGAAAGAGAGGGAGCGACTGCAGCGTGAGGGAGTGTGGGGGAGTGTGCGTGTGTGGGTTCGTGTACGGCGGGGTGGGTCAGTAGTAGTTGTGTCGCGGCGCGTCGGCGGGCGCGGGCAGGTAACTCACGGCGGGCACGGGCGGCCGCTCCAGCCGTGACTCCAGCGCCGCCAGCTGCTCGTCCAGCCGCAGCGACGTGCTGTCGAACCCGCAACCTGTAACACACAATATAACTCAAGCTGTGGTGAACATGCTTCGTAACAGTCCACTGCAGATCATTGGTCTACAACCATGGACTTGGAATGTAGGAACAATAACGCCTCCCGTTACAAACACAGCTTGCCGGCCACAATGGTTTTATACACAATGGACCAAAAAGATGTTATAGTAATAATGAGCCTTAAATATAATTCAACTTGAAATATCTAACCACGCGACATGGATCGAAAGTATGTATGTTGGTTGCGCCAAAACGCACATTTGATTTACTGTATTAAGCTGGCAATATCCTTCCTCTTCACCTCCGATTCCTTCCTGCATGGGCACACTCAGTGAGATACTAGACATGGTGGCGTCATTCTGTTCGGCCAATTAAACGCGCTGCCCAAAGAAAAAGGGGCCGGAAACACGCTATCGGCCGACCGGCCCGAGTCATCGTCGTGCACTCAGTCGCCCCAGTTGAAGCTCGATCTTAGATGTGGCAGCACCCGTAACTGTCGAGCCACAGAACAATTTCGTATTACCGCTTGCATAGTGCTATTCGTCGTGCACTGGTACAAACAATTTGTTGCACCGCAGTGCCACCAGCCTAGAGGCCTTAGCAAGTGGCCGCGTGCAGCCACGCCCAAGTAAGTGCCCGCTTCTATCTTGAGCTGTTTTCATTTGTTATTCCCTTTTCCCACAGCAGGTTATGATGCTGACACGCCGGCTAAATATAGTAAATTGAGTCTTAGAAAGAGCATTGTCTAAAACCTGCTACGTGCCACGTCCGCCATTTTCTTTGGGTTATAGTCAACCACGCTAAATACAGTCCACTTTAGTTAGTCCCGCACCCAACTATTTGAGGCCATTGTTGCCGGGAATCGAACCCGCGACCACGCCACCATATGTAATACAAACGTAATATTTAACTCAATTTAGGTAATAAAAGTATACCAGTAAAAACTATGTGTAGTGGTAGTATTATATGTACATTATTGGAGTCCAATTTTTTTAAACATTAATAAAAACGTCTTACAATGTCAATGTTATGTTTTTAGGGTGAGAGCAATTTGCTATTTGGAGCAATACATTTCCAATGGGAATTAAATTGTATAGGATCTTTTTTACGATAATAGACAAAACAATAATTGAAATTTATAAAATACTTATTTATACCATTTTTAATGTACGCATTATAATAATGAATCAGGAAAACAGAAAAGAATTTCTAAAATTTAAAAAAAATATTAGGCGAATGTACAATATAAAAAGTGGTAAAACTAAAAATTTTGTCGGTTGAAAATAATTTCAATGTGAATTATGCTATTTATATCGATCGATTGATTCCAAAATTAAAAACGGCGGGCGAGGTGTCGGTAGCGTAAGGCCACGTGTATGTGTAGTGTGTAGGGTAGGAGCGAGCTTACCGCTGGTGTTGTTGTGCGGCGAGTAGTTGCGGCGGGCGAGGTGTCGGTAGCGCAAGGCCAAGTGTATGTATAGTGTGTAGAGTAGGAGCGAGCTTACCGCTGGTGTTGTCGTTGTGCGGCGAGTAGTTGCGGCGGGCGAGGTGTCGGTAGCGCAAGGCCACATGTATGTGTAGTGTGTAGGGTAGGAGCGAGCTTACCGCTGGTGTTGTTGTGCGGCGAGTAGTTGCGGCGGGCGAGGTGTCGGTAGCGCAAGGCCAAGTGTATGTGTAGTGTGTAGGGTAGGAGCGAGCTTACCGCTGGTGTTGTTGTGCGGCGAGTAGTTGCGGCGGGCGAGGTGTCGGTAGCGCAAGGCCAAGTGTATGTATAGTGTGTAGAGTAGGAGCGAGCTTACCGCTGGTGTTGTCGTTGTGCGGCGAGTAGTTGCGGCGGGCGAGGTGTCGGTAGCGCAAGGCCACATGTATGTGTAGTGTGTAGGGTAGGAGCGAGCTTACCGCTGGTGTTGTTGTGCGGCGAGTAGTTGCGGCGGGCGAGGTGTCGGTAGCGCAAGGCCAAGTGTATGTATAGTGTGTAGAGTAGGAGCGAGCTTACCGCTGGTGTTGTCGTTGTGCGGCGAGTAGTTGCGGCAGGCGAGGTGTCGGTAGCGCAAGGCCAAGTGTATGTATAGTGTGTAGAGTAGGAGCGAGCTTACCGCTGGTGTTGTCGTTGTGCGGCGAGTAGTTGCGGCGGGCGAGGTGTCGGTAGCGCAAGGCCACATGTATGTGTAGTGTGTAGGGTAGGAGCGAGCTTACCGCTGGTGTTGTTGTGCGGCGAGTAGTTGCGGCGGGCGAGGTGTCGGTAGCGCAAGGCCAAGTGTATGTATAGTGTGTAGAGTAGGAGCGAGCTTACCGCTGGTGTTGTCGTTGTGCGGTGAGTAGTTGCGGCGGGCGAGGTGTCGGTAGCGCAAGGCCACATGTATGTGTAGTGTGTAGGGTAGGAGCGAGCTTACCGCTGGTGTTGTCGTTGTGCGGCGAGTAGTTGCGGCGGGCGAGGTGTCGGTAGCTGCAAGGCCGCTGTATGTATAGTGTGTAGAGTAGGCAGCGAGCTTACCGCTGGTGTTCGTCGTTGTGCGGTGAGTAGTTGCGGCGGGCGAGGTGTCGGTAGCGCAAGGCCACATGTATGTGTAGTGTGTAGGGTAGGAGCGAGCTTACCGCTGGTGTTGTCGTTGTGCGGCGAGTAGTTGCGGCGGGCGAGGTGTCGGTAGCGCAAGGCCACATGTATGTGTAGTGTGTAGGGTAGGAGCGAGCTTACCGCTGGTGTTGTTGTGCGGCGAGTAGTTGCGGCGGGCGAGGTGTCGGTAGCGCAAGGCCAAGTGTATGTATAGTGTGTAGAGTAGGAGCGAGCTTACCGCTGGTGTTGTCGTTGTGCGGCGAGTAGTTGCGGCGGGCGAGGTGTCGGTAGCGCAAGGCCACGTTGTGTAGTATGTAGGGTAGGAGCGAGCTTACCGCTGGTGTTGTTGTGCGGCGAGTAGTTGCGGCGGGCGAGGTTTCGGTAGCGCAAGGCCACGTGTATGTGTAGTGTGTAGGGTAACAGCGAGCTTACCGCTGGTGTTGTCGTTGTGCGGCGAGTAGTTGCGGCGGGCGAGGTGTCGGTAGCGCAATGCCACGTGTATGTGTAGTGTGTAGGGTAGGAGCGAGCTTATCGTTGGTGTTGTCGTTATGCGGCGAGTAGTTGCGGCGGGCGAGGTGACGGTAGCGCAAGGCCACGTGTATGTGTAGTGTGTAGGGTAAGAGCGAGCTTACCGCTGGTGTTGTCGTTGTGCGGCGAGTACTTGCGGCGGGCGAGGTGTCGGTAGCGCAAGGCCACGTGTATGTGTAGTGTGTAGGGTAAGAGCGAGCTTACCGCTGATGTTGTCGTTGTGCGGCGAGTAGTTGCGGTGGGCGAGGTGTCGGTAGCGCAATGCCACGTGTATATGTAGTGTATAGGGTAGGAGCGAGCTTACCGCTGGTGTTGTCGTTATGCGGCGAGTAGTTGCGGCAGGCGAGGTGTCGGTAGCGCAAGGCCACGTGTATGTGTAGTGTGTAGGGTAAGAGCGAGCTTACCGCTGGTGTTGTCGTTGTGCGGCGAGTAGTTGCGGCGGGCGAGGTGTCGGTAGCGCAATGCCACGTGTATGTGTAGTGTATAGGGTAGGAGCGAGCTTACCGCTGGTGTTGTTGTGCGGCGAGTAGTTGCGGCAGGCGAGGTGTCGGTAGCGCAAGGCCAAGTGTATGTAGTGTGTAGGGTAGGAGCGAGCTTACCGCTGGTGTTGTTGTGCGGCGAGTAGTTGCGGCGGGCGAGGTGTCGGTAGCGCAAGGCCACGTGTATGTGTAGTATGTAGGGTAGGAGCGAGCTTACCGCTGGTGTTGTTGTGCGGCGAGTAGTTGCGGCGGGCGAGGTTTCGGTAGCGCAAGGCCACGTGTATGTGTAGTGTGTAGGGTAACAGCGAGCTTACCGCTGGTGTTGTCGTTGTGCGGCGAGTAGTTGCGGCGGGCGAGGTGTCGGTAGCGCAATGCCACGTGTATGTGTAGTGTGTAGGGTAGGAGCGAGCTTATCGCTGGTGTTGTCGTTATGCGGCGAGTAGTTGCGGCGGGCGAGGTGTCGGTAGCGCAAGGCCACGTGTATGTGTAGTGTGTAGGGTAAGAGCGAGCTTACTGCTGGTGTTGTCGTTGTGCGGCGAGTACTTGCGGCGGGCGAGGTGTCGGTAGCGCAAGGCCACGTGTATGTGTAGTGTAAGAGCGAGCTTACCGCTGGTGTTGTCGTTGTGCGGCGAGTAGTTGCGGTGGGCGAGGTGTCGGTAGCGCAAGGCCACGTGTATGTGTAGTGTGTAGGGTAAGAGCGAGCTTACCGCTGATGTTGTCGTTGTGCGGCGAGTAGTTGCGGTGGGCGAGGTGTCGGTAGCGCAATGCCACGTGTATATGTAGTGTATAGGGTAGGAGCGAGCTTACCGCTGGTGTTGTCGTTATGCGGCGAGTAGTTGCGGCAGGCGAGGTGTCGGTAGCGCAAGGCCACGTGTATGTGTAGTGTGTAGGGTAAGAGCGAGCTTACCGCTGGTGTTGTCGTTGTGCGGCGAGTAGTTGCGGCAGGCGAGGTGTCGGTAGCGCGATGCCACGTGTATGTGTAGTGTGTAGGGTAGGAGCGAGCATACCGCTGGTGTTGTCGTTGTGCGGCGAGTAGTTGCGGCGGGCGAGGTGCCGGTAGCGCGAGGCCACGTGTATGTGTAGTGTGTAGGGTAGGACTGAGCTCACCGCTGGTGTTGTCATTTTGCGGCGGGCGAGGTGTCGGTAGCACGAGGCCACGTGTATGTGTAATGTGTAGGGTAGGACTGAGCTCACCGCTGGTGTTGTCGTTGTGCGGCGAGTAGTTGCGGCGGGTGAGGTGCCGGTAGCGCGAGGCCACGCCGCTGGCCACGCCGCTCACGCTGCCCACGCTGCCCACGCCACCCACGCCCTCCGCGCTCGAGAACGACGCGCCCGACGACAGACCCACTGATAAACATGCCTATTCTTAGTTTTGTCGTAATAATAGATTAAAAACGGCCTTGCTTGCTAAGAATACCTACTACCTTTAAATTAATACGCTGGAAACAACAGTGGATGTATTACAGCTTATTAGTAGGTAAAAGATGATCCCTAAAACTAGCTTAATTCATAGACAAAAAAAAATTTAATTCTTTAAAAAACTATAACAATGACAGTAAAGTAGCAGGTAAAACTGTAACCAGTAAAAACTGATCACTTTTTTTAACTATACATAATCATGTTAAGTAAATAAATTCCATTCGAAGTATTTCAACATTTATGCCATCAAAAACATAACTTGTAAAAAAACCAAGCCTCGCAACTCAGTTCTTCCATCATAAAAAGTTGTGAGATCCATGTAATACCAAGTCGGTTAATTTATTCAGTCCCTACTTAAGGGTCCTTCTGTTTTAAGTTATTATGTAATTAGCTAACCTAACAACATTTTTCAATGTCAAACCTAACAAAATTTTCAATTTCATTATCAACGTTAAAAATCTTTTATGTTTTAAATAAATAGATTGACTTGGCCATCGCATTAAAACACAATGTATCTCACAATTAATTAGATTGTTTAGTGCGATTGCCAAGTCAATCTATTTACTTGAAACTTAAAAGATTTTTAACATTGATATTGTTACGAGCTTGAGGTTCGTGACGATAAAAATGAATTACCAAAATTAACGCTTATATTACCGAACACCAATTAAAACTTAAACACTAATAATTAATCAGACTGATTCACTTTATTTCGCTCCGAAGCTTCGCGTGTCTCACCAAATTCAATACTACTCCAAACGCGGCTTGCAGTGGCTTTAAATACACCTTTTACACCGAAACATCGAGAATATTCCAGTAAATACGGGCGCCGACCGACCAGACGCAGAAAGTTCGAGTGTGGGGCTTCTAGAAAGCTTAATTCTTCCCTTCGATACTAGATGGCGCTGTTGGTCGAAAGTTTAAGATTGATATTTTCTAGGAAGCCCTCCTCGCTCTGGTCCCCGAAACTAGATGGTGCTAGTGTCAGGTACCTGACGTCAACTTAGGTGCGCAACACTGCCCCCTCCTAAGCCATGCTCGTCCCGAGCATTATCGGCCCCATAATAACGCGCCAGGCGATCCACATGGACGATCTTAGGAGTCCCTCTTGCACCTTTCTGAAACGGCTCCGCAATGTCAAGGGCTGTGCTATCCCATGGTGCACCAACATTGTACAATTTCGATGCTCCTCTACTACGCGTCAGAGGTCCCTTCACAGCCGCACAACTTGTTTTTTTTATTTTTTTTTATTTTATTTTAATAAAGATAACAACAGCGTATATCACTAAATACAATTTCAAATTTACTTCAAGTATGCCAATAACAGTTATCCACATATTAAATATAAAGGTAAGCTATTATTAAGATAAGAAATTTTTAGTACATGTGCGAGACCAGTCTTCGACATCGTCACGATAATGGACAAAGTAAAACTGTTCTCGGATCTTCATTAGAGTTCGTTTAACTCCAAGATGGACTCCTGAACAACCATTATGGTACAGCTGTAGAACATTCGGCACTTTAGCTTTAGGGATAACCATTTGCAAACGACAGCTGTCTCTTCGAACATTGTCCCATTTACGGCACATGACTTCATCCTGAATCAGCAAGCTGTACCATTGGGCCCAACAGCTTCTAGTGGTCGAACTCATCGCTGAGACATCGCTCCACTTGGGCTTGGTAGCACGGGCCTTCATCTATTCCAGAGTCGGCTTGATGTCCGTATCTTCCTGCTGTGCATGTTGTAAGCTCCACTTCCACTCGTTGCTGAGGTGGTCTGTCCTGAGCATCCTCACGGATACCACTTCCTTACTCTCTTGCCTAGTACAGTGCTTGCATTCTTCAGGGCAAGGTCTCCTTGACAATGCATCTGCGTTGCCATGCGATTTCCCGCTGCGGTGTTCAATCACAAAGTCGTATTCCTGCTGCTGGGTGGTGTTGTTGGCCGCACAACCCTCTTGAGATCGATCACCTTTCCTTTTTACAGATCGCTTAGGGCAGCTGAATCGAAGATGGCCCCTTTCCTCACAACCATAGCACTTTGGGCTGTAATTTTTATTGTGGTCGCGAACCGTAACTGCTGCAATCTCTCTAAAGTGAGGGGAACGATGATCCTGCCGCCGCCAGGCGGTGTCGTTAGCTACACTACCCTCTCGAGATCGATCAACTTCCCTTTCTACAGTTCGCTTAGGGCAACCGGATCGAAGATGGCCGCTATCCTCACAGCCATAGCACCTAGGGCTATATCCATTATTGCGGTCGCGAAGTGTAGCTGCTGCAACGTCCCTGAGAAGATGGGAACGAAGATCCTGCCGCACGGCTTCCACCTCCAGTGCATGGGCCAAGGCGTCGTTAAACGTCTCGTGGTGCCCGAAACTCACAGCAGCTCTAACTTCAAGGTCGCGGATGCCGTCGATGAACGTCTGCACCAGG
Source organism: Parnassius apollo (assembly GCA_907164705.1). NCBI lineage: Eukaryota > Metazoa > Arthropoda > Insecta > Lepidoptera > Papilionidae > Parnassius > Parnassius apollo. Next base: position 357,557 of record CAJQZP010000885.1, on the reverse strand, counting down.
CTCCCTTCAATGAGCGCAGGTACTGGTATGCTTTTCGAACCATCTCCTCCACATCAAGGTGACGACTCCGTGGCGCAGTGCCTTAGCAATGAGTGGCTGCGCTGGGGTCGCGGGTTGGAATCCCGCTCGGAATAAGTATTTGTATGGCCTACAAATAATTGTTCCGGGTCTGGATGTTTGTCCTTGAGCAATTTATGTTTGTAAACTCCTAAAACCACGATACAGGAGAAAATCCTAGTGTAGGGGTAACATTTTTTAAAATAAAAAATAAATAAAAAAAGGCCCAATGCTGCAGGTTTTCGTTAGTGCGTTGCACGCGACTTAATTCTTCAGTTCGATACTAGATGGCGCTGTTGGTCGAAAGTTCAAGATTGACATTTTCTAGGAAGCCCTCCTCGCTCTTGGTGTCAGAAGTGGGTCACTACAAGATGTTGTTAGGTTAGCTAATTACGTAATAACTTAAAACAGAAGGACCCGCAGAAGGACATGCAGGAAGTCGATGGATGCAGGAGGCTCAGGACCGTGTTTTATGGCATAATGAATGCCACAAAACACGGTCCTATGGACACGGCGTAGGCCTATGTTCAGCAGGGAACTTGTAAAGAGCTGTAATGATGATGATGATGATACTTTCATATGCATTAAGTAAAAAGCTATTATTTGGAAATTATAAACAGACACATCAATTTTACTTATTTGTATATAGTTTAGTTCAGATAAGTATCTTTTCCAGTTTTATGAAAATTAGAAGATGCACTGGAATAGCCTCTTGTATTTGTTTCGCGATAATCACTGGAAAATTCTAAATAAAAAAAACCTTTTTCTTCTCCTCAATTAGCCTGTAACAGTCCAAGGTTTTATACGTGGTAGAGCCATGCTGAAGTTATAGAGTAGTATAGTTGTAGCACGAATGGGTCGGCTCGACCGGGGAAGGACCACGCTCTCAAAGAATACCAGCGTAAAATAGCAGCTTAATGCTGCTGTGTTTCGTATGGTTGAGTGTAGAGAACCGGAGAATCTTTTTACGGGAAACGAGGCACTCCATCTTAGTCGTCATGGGTGACAACGTATCTGGATTTTGATTTGTAATCGAGGATAGATATAGATGTCTATGGGCCGCAGCAACCGCTTACCATCAGGTGGACTGTGTGCTCGTTTGTGACCCTATCCTATAAAAAAAGGTGGAGCATGCTCTCCCATAATATTCATTTATTTTTTCATTCATTACATTTTATCAAAAGTCTTCAATAGATATGTAGAGTTGGCAACTGCATTTGTTTTCTATTGTTGTCAGGAAGATGCTGCTGATTATATTAGGTTTCAGTACTCCTCTCATGCCTCTTACGACACCAACAGTATCTCCACTTGAGGTAGAGCATTCTCCATAGGCCATAACATACGTAAAATCAATTACCAAGTTCCTCTCGACTAGAATTATTTCTTAATGAAGCTCCGCTATCGTAGGCGGCACTAGTGTGCTTCTGAAGAACTTTTATCATTGCATCGCGCTCCGCAACCTTTGATTCTAACTCTTTTACCCTGTGAAAAACAAAACATAAATGCAATCAAATATCTTACAATATACAGGACGTCCCGGCTATGCCACACAGAAAACTTATTTAAAATTTTGTATATAGGAAAATTTGCTTCTTCAAGATTTTTATTGTATATTTGTAAAGTAAGTAATTCTGCATCCAAAGATTTTTAGAAATTGGCTTGTGCGGTGAACCCTAATTCTTTTTCTAACATATAAGTAGCCAAGTTACTCCTTATAACTTCTGGTATCTTGCCAGTGAAACCGTGCCGTGTCCCGTCAAAATAGGTCCAGCCGTTTCGGAGATTAGCCGGAACAAACAGACAGACAAAACTTTTAATAATTGTCTTGTTGTTATAGGTACCTATGCATTTAGTAAAAAGCTGTTATTTTGACATTACAAACAGACACTTCAATTGTATTTATTTGTTTAGATTAAATACTCAGAATGCCATCCATGTTCTTGTAAGAAAATTCTCAATCTTAAGATAATTTCGCTGCCTGTAGTTCGTCCTATATGCTGATACTTCCATTGCGAAGTTTTTAGGAGATTTTGACGACAGAATAACCCTGGGGACAGTTGATGACGACAGTATCTCAATGCACCTAAGCGGGAAAAAGAACTTGAGATTAAAAATCACCATCGGAGCACTTGTGACATCGTTACGAAAATGAAGTTGTAAATAACTGATAACTATGTAATTTAAAGTTTATATCATTTTTATATCTTGCTAGATTGTACCCGGCGCATTGCTGCCGTAGAAGAAATAATTGTAGAAATATCATTTTAAATTCGAAAGAGTTTTATTGTTTAATTAGGAATGATAACACAATCATTGAAATAGAATGATCTATAATTTTCAAAAAACTTGTCAGTACCGATATGTGCGTAATCTAGTGTAAGTTAATCAGGGGTCTAATAACAAAGGCGGCAAAGTCCCATATCATTATATGGGACTTTGCCGCCTTTGTTATTAGACCCCTAAATTGTACTATGTCTATTACCATATGGAACCACTGAGAAAAGTACTCGTCCTTAGGGGTCTCTTTCGACGGCATTTTGAAACACAGCATCTGCTTAATGATTTCTTATATTTACGCGAACACTACACATTGAAATAATACTAGTTTTTACGGAATTTATCGCGTATCACTCATGTAGTAGCACTCATGGGCACGGGCGTGACATCTCAGTCAGTCAATCAACATCTCAGTCCCACCCGTGACCATGAGTGCTGTAAAGCGTTCGAAACGTCGGGTATTTAAAAAGTTAAATATACGCGATAAATTCCGTAAAAACTAGTATTACAGCCTCTGCTTCCTCGGCGTCTATAAAACGTTTTACCGAAGTTTTTCTTTTATTTTCGAAAAATCATAAAAATTATAAAAATCGCAAGGTTGTTGTCGTGGAAGGAGGATCCCACTGCGAGGTCGTTTCTTCCCAAATAGACAAGTGGCAAGCACTTTTCAAGACAAGTGGCAAACAATTGTTAGTGTACCACTCTGCAGCAATTGTTTTTCGATCCTCTAAAGCAATTGTTGCGTAAAGACCTGTCCTTCCGAAGAACGAGGCCACTATCTTTTTTCCACACGCTTCGACCTCTCTTCACTTTAGTTGGCAACTCTTCGGAAGTAAACACACAGACAGCAGACTGTCTCTTAGTTTCAGGATCATAACAATAAATCCAGCTTTCGTCACCCGTAAGTATGTCGAACATAGCATTTGAATCACCTCCGTTAAATCTTTGAACAATTTCACGACACCAATCAACAGGACTGTGTTTTTGGGCCTCTGTCAAATTATGAGGTATCCAACGGGCACAAAGCTTCCTGACCGCTAAATGTTTTATTTATTTATTTATGCTTTCATGCACAAAAAAGTACATATGGCGGACTTAATGCCATAGGGCATTCTCTCCCAGTCAATCATTAGGCTAAACAGAGATAGACATTATGGAGGCGGTGCAGCAATAATCAAATATAGAGGATAAAAGAAATAATAATATATATAATATATATATATATATATATATATATATATATATCACTATATACACATAAATACATAAGTATATATCTATATATACACAATAGGTTAGAACAAATATGAAAAATATACGAAAAAGAGAGCTGAGTTGACAAACTTGCAACGATTTAATCATATACTTACGGCCTTGATTTTTAAAGACGAATTTGTTGGGAGTTTTTTTAATGTTAAGAGGAATGTCGTTCCAGAGTCTGATGGCCATGAGGGCGAAAGAGTGAGATAAATAACCAGTACGGTGTAAAGGAGTGAGCAACTTAAGATTGGCCGAGGAATGTTCATGGAAGATTTTGTGCACTTGACTCATACCGATGCCTAAAGCCCGGTTTACATTTTGAGAAGTGACAAGTGCGAGCGGCAATGACAAGTGACAAATGACAAATAGCAAGCTGGTGTTCACACACGTGGCAAGTGGATGTCATTATTATGTAAAATCTTCGAGTGTGAAATTGGGTTGGTAATTGTCAAAGTGGCGCTAGCGTAGCTTTAAAGTTTAAACGTTAATTAAAAAAAAGGTAAAATTGTATGATGAGATACCAAAGATGTGTGAAGTGCCTTATTGCAAAGATATTGGTGCACAACAATTTCCTAAAAACGCTAAAGTGAGAAAAATGTGTCTTAAAGCTATAAGAGGGAAAAAATTTAAGCCTGAGAATATAATGGCTCCAGGCCCTGACTTACAGGAGTCTTTAATTTTCTTCTTTGGTAATATGTAGACTTAATGCTTCTTAACTTCGCATATACTTCTTTTGCGCCGAAACCAGCCATTCTCATTGCTTGAGATATTGAGAGCATAGCAGCGTCTCGTATCATTTTATTTTTTTTTAAATTCGGCGATTTAATATTGTATAAACATTCGTGTTTCAATAATTCCTGGACTGGAATTTAATGTTATTGTTATCTGATCACTTCGCCATTGTTAAAAACAATAGTGTAATAAACCAAAATTATTATAAATATTGTGACCAGGATTAAGAAAGGAATGCTTCGGTGGTTTGGTCATGTAGAAAGAATGAATGAGGAAAGAGTGACAAAGCAAATTTATATGGCAGATGTGAACGGCCGAGTCGGGAAGGGCCGCCCTAGAAAAAAGTTTATCGACCAAATTGGCGATATTTTGAAAAGGGGCCACGTTAGAAGTACCCTTAACCGACGAGCATGTATGCGTAGATATATGGATGTAAAGGAGGCGAAAGAGGTATGTCAGGATCGTGCCAAATGGAAGTCCGTAGTCTCTGCCAACCCCTCTGGGTGACAGGCGTGAGTGTTTATGTTATGTTTATGTTTATGTATTATAAATATGTATATAATATACATATATATAACAAAAATATTTTATTTAATAACTATTATCACCAACACGTGTATGTTTTGACGTCGCAGCTAGAACGGGGGCGGCGGTGGGGACTGAGGGGAAAGCAAGGTTAGCGCGGGGCAGAGATACTTGTCAGAGAATAAAGCAGACTGCTATTCACTTGTTACTTTTCATTTCACACTTATCAATTGTCACTTGCACTAGTCACCGCCTGTTCACGCGCACTAAGCACTTGTCATTTGTCACTTGTCATTGTCACTGGCACTTGTCACTTCTCAAAATGTAAACCGGGCTTAAGCTAGTCCAAATCTGCTGATAAGTAACTCTTTTGTCAGACTTAATCTTACGCCGCACAACAGTAATGTTATCTTCAGTCGTCGCCGTAGAAGGCCATCCCTTACGCAGATCATCGGTGAGATTAGTGCCACCACATTTAAACTCATTAAACCAGTGGCACGAGATAGGGCTTCATCGTGAAAGGCCAATCGAAGTCCATCATAACTTTCTTGTTGACTTAAATGACATCGAAAGTCGTAAAAAATTATGTGACACAGACAATTTTCAATTTGCCGGCAAATCGTAAACAAATGACAAATTAATTAAATACATGCACAATAATATTGGCTAAGAGTTCCATTTTCAAAATTTGAACTTATTTTATAATAATATCGTTTACAAGAGGTCACTTCTAAAAACTTTCAGTGTCGCCCTCGTATATAGAGGTCAGCGTATACATTGCCCCATGAATGAATTACAGACTCTGGTGAGTAGAGAAACTGTTATCACTAGCTTTTGTTTGTTTCTAGTGTTTACAAAGTGTATATTACTTATTTTATTAAAACTACTTTTGATTTTGTGAACATACATTCAACTTTCGTAAGAGACCAAAGTTAATATATTTATTTCTTTAAATTTTTCCCTGAGAGACTCAATTTTAGGTTCTAAATAGCTCTCTATGGTCCTCTTCTTCAAAACTAAAATAATTTCTAAATCAGCCGCATTCCCCCATAGCAAAATTCCATATGACATTATGCTATGAAAATAACTAAAATAAACTAATCTAGCTGTCTCGACACTAGTGCGACCTCTTATCTTTTTTATAGTATAAGCTGCAGAGCTTAGTCTGATTGCATTGCTGCTCAGTTCCTTCCCATTTAAAAACACATTGGTATTTAGATTTTTAACATTCAGTAAGTTTTTTACATTAAGTTGTATTGCCGTTTAAATGTAGAACTAACTAATGCACTAATTTTGATATAGCATTATTCACTGCGTCACATTTTAATAACTGCCGATTCAGTTTAAAAACCAAGGAAGTATCATCAGCAAAAAATAATCCCTACTAGGAAAGATAAAGGTAAGGTAGACTAGAAATAGAAATCGGCCGAAAATGGTGCCTTGAGGGACACCCATTCAATACAGGTGACTCGGAAGAACTTTTAACATTGATAATAACATTCTGCGTTATATTATTACTTAAATATTAAATAATAATTTTAAGTGCTATGTTCTTGACACCACAGTCACAGTACTGTAACTTCCTGATTAATTTCTCATAGTGAACACAGTCGAAGGCCTTGAAAAGGTCACAAAATATACACAAAACATTCGCTGAATTATCCCATGTATAAAAAATATGTTTAATAAGCTCAACAACGGCGTCAGATGTCGAGTAATCCCTTGTAAAACCAAATTCATTTTTATGAAAAAAAACTTAACATGATTTTTTAAAACATTTTCACATGTTGTTAGTACAGATTTAAATAAAGGTATAACTTTTTGTTTCATTAAATCAGGAAATACACCAGATTCGATACTTGTCTTTTATTTTTATAAACGATTGGTATGGAGCGTTTCATACACAAAATAATAATCACTACATTGAATAAAGATCTTATGTTTCATACGGGATTAATATTGCGGAAATATACCTGCTCTCCAGGTCAGCAACTTTCTTTTGTGCAGAGTGCAATTCATCCATATGCCTTATTTTCTCAGTCCGAACCTCGGCCATAAGTCTCTCTGACTCCGCAGACGTCTTCTCGAGGGCTGCTATCTTCACATCTCTAGAAAACAAACAGCCATAATTGCCATAGGTGATTAGAAGGAGATATGAAAGTAGGATTTTTTTGGTCTAGGTCTATTCAAATATAGATGATGTCATTTGCCACCGTGGCCAGCGAAAATGACCAGGAAGTATTCCGCTGAAAATTTGGATCAAGTGTCAAGGCTGTTGTGAAAACCAGAGTACTGCGATATACAACAACCCAAAACTGAACGCCTAGACAGTCGAAAACTAATAACCTTTCGCTACCAATTGAAACTTTTGCACTGTCAGTTTTTTTAAAGTCCAACGGTGTGTTAGCAACGCTACATCTTTATTATGGTACCGGGTACATAAATTAAGATTTTTAACTTGGATGCCTGTGCTTTAAGCCATATCTTTATTTTATTTGGGGTCTTCGTTTTTATATTTTTTTTTCTTTACAACAATATGCTGATGCATCACATTGCGAAGTTTTTGGGGGATTTTGACGACAGCTCAACCCAGTGAACAGTCGAGGACAACAGTCAGAGGCATGACGCAGCGCAGGTTCCTCCGGGTAGCACTGCTCCCACTTGGCGCACTCGCCCTCTAGCGCCGGCAGCTGCAGCTGCACTCACTTGGGTATGGATGCGGCGGACACGGCGGCCTGGCGCAGCGCAGCCTCCTCCAGGTAGCGCTGCTCCCACTTGGCGCACTCGCCCTCCAGCGCCAGCAGCCTCTCATCGCGCTCTCTCAGCTGTCGCCGTAGCTCGGCCTCGCCGCCTGCGCTGTTGCCAGTTCCACCCGAACTGTTAGTGGGACTTGCACCCCCACAGTTGCATTCTCGTTTCCTGGACAAAATTTCAAAGTCAAAAATTTTATTCAATTTTTTTTTCATTTAAATGCAATGTCAAAATCGACACCGGTTCGAAAAAAACGAAATTCTCAAAGAACCTGTAAGATACTTTAGCGCCTTTTCTTTTAAATCCCATATCGATTTAATTCAAATTAGTAATTATTCAAATAGATAAGTATTTCAGACACTTAAGAATAGTAAGTCTGATAATAAAATTATAGTGCATATAATTTTATTATGAGACGTCAAAACATCCAACTTTAAACCAGTACTTGCTACGCTTTGATTCCAGAAAAAACTGATCATACCGAAGAGTCTGTAGTTCTTTTTCCAGTTGCGCTCGAAGTTTCCTCTCAGTGTGTTCGCGCCTATCGGACGCTTGTTGTAGGGACGCCAACGCCCTCTGCAAACCCATAACTCTCTCCACATACCCACTTGCGTGACGACACTGTACAAAACATCAAAAATAATCACAAATAAGAAACGAAAAGTTATGAGCGGCGATATAAAATGTATAAAAACTATGTGCATGCATACCTCTTCTTCCAACCTCACGACGTTGGCCTGAGCGTTAGTGAGGGCCGTGTCTAGGATATCGATATGTGTGCGTTGTTCCTGCAAGGTGGCGCGCTGCGCCGCCATCTCGATCTCCTGACGCTCTTTGGCACACGCCAACTCCTTGTCTATGGGCCAAACCAAAATATTATATTATTTTGTAAACATCAAAAATTATAATAAGTAATAGTACTACGTACAGAAGTTACACTCCTTTGATGTTAACTGCTTGCCGACGTTTAATAGCGTACATAATTATTATTAATTAGATAAATCGCACACGCAAGCTAAATAAAACATCATCGCTGCGCGCGTGTGTCCATATTACTTTGCATCTTTTCCCCTTCCTACGTCACGGCGGACTTTCCGTGGTTACTAAGGGCTGTCAATAAGGAGTAAAAAAAATACATTTCGAAATGACCATTCGTCGGGAATCGCGATGCTTGGTTCGGAAAAATGGATAAATAGCGTAAACAACAAATAAACCTGAAATAAGATTCCTAACAGAAATGTGATCTTACCTATTTTACTTTGTTAAAATCTTGTAAGTAAACAAAGTTTTAATTTCAGTGTCTTGTGTATTATAACTTAATATATTTTAATTACAAAAGACAAGAATAGGTATTGCTGGGCGCCATAATTAATTCCTGGTACATGGCGAGTTACCACTATCGCCATCTAGTATCGAGTAGCAGAACTAGGAGAGCTTTCTAGAAAACTCCATACCAGAACTTTCTACTTTTAGTTGGGATCGGTATGTACTCGAATATTCTAGATGTTTCAATAGAAGAGGCCCTATTCTATATAAGGCCGGTAAGGACCGCGACCGAGTCAGTATTGAATTGACATCCAAGAGAATACTTCGAAGCGATATAACTGCGAACTAAAGTGATCAGTAGTGCAATTATGTTTATTACTAGTGTGTTTTAAGTTGCTGGTGTTCGGTAATTGAAGTGTCAATTTTGGTAATTCAATTGGCAGTTTTACTGTCACGAATCTCAAGCTCGTAACAGTATGTAAGTAGATACTTGGATAGTGATGAAAATTGAAACTCAGTTTTGTAATAAAGTACGTAGTTATTATATAAATTACAACTTAATTCTTTTTTGCTATAAGTACCTATCTAACAGAAATAAATAAATAAATTCACCTTTCATAACTTACTACCAAAATCCTTCGGTAACTTAAAGAATGATATACAGTGAAATCTGGTTAAATGGGACCTGGATAAGTGAGAAACCTCTATTATTGAGAGCTACAATAAGGTCCCGGCACTTTATCATCGATTTACCTCTGTTAATGGGACTTTTCGAACCTGGTTAAATGAGATTTCATTTCTAGGATTTTTTCGTATTTACGTCTATAATTGGGACTCTGGAGCTCAATTACCTCCATTAGTGAGACAATTTATAAGGTAGGGACAGGTTTCGACACGATTGTTTACAAACATTTGAATTTGTTTCACGTCATGTTGCGCACATGCATCGTTTGATAGTACTATCTCAAATTTTGAGCTACAAACAAGATAATAAAAGTTCATAAAATGTCCAAACGTAACACATCAATATCTAAAAAATTATAGCTTCTATCAGATTATGATTGTGGAAAGTCGCGAGATCAACTGTGTTCGGAGTATAGGATACCAAAGTCAACTCAGTGTAGAATTATTCGAAACAACGAAAATTCGGTTTCAGTGTATTGATGGAAAAGGAAAACTAAAACGAATACGATCAGCAGAGTATCCTGAGCTTATAACACTCTAATAAGCGGACCAATGATTAAATAGAAAGCTCAAGAATTTGCAAGTAAGCTATTGATAAATATTGATAATTCTTTCGGCAGTTTTCGGGCCTCTGTGAATGAGACAGCTAAATTTTAAACCTGTCTAACTGGAAAACTGGATAAATGAAAAACTCTTTAAATGGTACAAAATCCTTGGTTCCTTGAGATCCCAATTAATCAGGTTTCGCTGTATATGAAACCTTTTGTTGGTCATTTAGCATCTATCCACGCAACAATCACAGTAGAAACGACGATTTGCTATTATAATTTATCAAATAGGTTATACGTAATATGTATACATATAATTTTAAAATTACATTAAAACTTTTTCAACTACTTTATCCTACGATAAATAAACTAAACACTGAACAAAAACTATTTCAACAAGTATTTACAAAAAAATATATACGTAAATACCGTTAAAATCGCCTACAACTCGCTAGCCCCGACTGCGTATGTTACCCTGGGTGCGTCGTGATTTTAGGTAATCATTTCACGCAGGTAGCAAGAGTGACAGAGGCCTGCCTATGAGCCAAACTAAATCAAAATAATAATACGTGAACACGGAAAATTGAAGTACCTTTTTAATATTTATTATAAAAAGAGTAGAATGGAACTTCCCAAAATTCGAAAGGTATAATGTCTTCCAGACTAAATTTCGGTCACAACGGCCAGTCTCAACGGAGACTAGCCATTTGCGTAGGACAGAATTATAGTGCCCAAGTGTATGCGCAAGCACAGATTCACATTATATTTCCTCACTCTCACAGTCCAATGGGACGGCAATACGAGACGACCGGAGAGGTAGGATGCAGGACCACACCACCAAATTTCAGAATCCGTTGTACTACTGATAATTTCTTGATAAAAAAACTCAAGCTATGAAACAAAATCCTTTCCTACACAGAAAAATATTATGAAAAAAGTTAGAAAAACAAATATTTAGCGCTGCTTCCACGCAATTGGTCAAAATTCAACTACAGATGATACTGGTTCACTTTTCACGTTATTTTCTTTCTGTTTCGCCATAGTGATGTGCGTATTAGGCAGCAAGTGTATATCGATAAATTTTAACGTTGTGATTTTTAACTAGTAGAAAAAAGTTTTGCTAATATCTACAAAAAACCATTAGGCAATATAATTAATTTTATATTAAACATACAAAATAAGCTTTATTTGATTACGATTAAAATAAAACATGTTACCGTTACAGCCTATCAAAAGTCAAATGCTGTGAACATAGGCTTCCTCCAAAGATCGCCTCGTAAGCAAAGATTTAAATAGTTAGATGCGCCTTCGCCTTGGAAAACTGTGGCATTATTTTTGAATGTGTTCGTTTGCAAGACGCTGACGCGTGCACGCTAATGCAATAGTGTCATCTCTTATTATCTTACAGAAATTGTGTATACTACTTTCTCTGTCACACAAATGAGCATTAATTGCGAAAGTGTGAGCTCACTCATTTGAGAATGGACACACTTCGGAGTGGTCATTCTATGGTAAGGGCGCATCTAACTATTAAAATCTTTGCTCGTAAGAGGAATAAATGCCATAGTGTAATAACTTTGGCAAGCGGGTTGGCAAACTGCAGTTTTTTTAATATTTTTATTGTTATTAGAATGACGTTGTTGCCCATCTAACTGTTTGTTTCCTGTTATCACCTCTTACAACATCCAAGTCCGCCACGACACGGTCCAAAAACCACTATGTATATTAAATTATTCATGTTCATCTATGTCATCCGTGTCACTTTCATTTTCCTGGAAATTTATTATTAAAGGTCGAAGATTTTTACAATTTATAGACCGCTCGTAAGCAGGTAGCAAATTATCAATATTTCGCAAGTCGTTTGCACACGGACGCGACGATTCAGATGATGCGAGTATAACGGAAGTTATTATACCACTAATGTAGATAAAAAAGCGATAAGTAAGAAGTTACTCTCTTTTTATAAAATTAATAATAACCATGAAGCACTGAATAAAAATCTATGTGTACGATCATATATTTCATACTTTGTGTAATGAGTTGTGCAATAAGCATCTCCCGGTTCTGCAGCTCTTTCCGTAGTGCGTCTGCATTGCTGTCATTCTCTGTCCGCACACCTTGAGACAGTAGCTCCACCTGTTTTTATTTGAAATTATTTAGTAATTAATATTATATTGACATTATCTATTATGAAATTTATAAAGTTACACACATAACATTCTATAACGTAACTATACTGTAATAAACTTCAGTCCTTATTGAATTATGCATGTGCGCAAACATGCGTGCGTAAGTAATTTCACTTATGCCTAGGCCACACACATCGCGATAGAATTCCGGAGATAAAACTTCGCCTTCGGCCTACGGCTAAGTTGTCTGGCCTCACTGTGCGTTGTAAAGTTTATCGATAGTTTATCACGATAAACACAAAATGGATGCCGCAGTCGCTCTATATTATATGGCATCGAATAATTATTTTTACTACGTTTTTAGCAACAGCGGACTGGCTTTAGACGCCTGCATTATTTATTCAAAATGACTCATCAAATTATATATCTTTTCATTACTTCAAAAAATTGTCACTGTCGAAAATACGCCGCAAATCCTAATTTAATTCTACACGTCCGCCACGCACGATGTCTGTGGGCCGCCAGATGTATGGCCGCTAGACATGCGTCAGATATATCAAAACGAATTTAAAATCTGATTTCAAATACAAATCGATTCGTATCAATTTCTCAAACTAGAAAATCTGATTTCAAAAATCGACCTAACTAAGCTTAACTCTTACGATCTGTATCAGCAAACGAATCCGAATCGACAGAAAATTGACCATACCCAAATCCAATCGCAAACTGTTACATAGCAATCCACTTTCTCAGTTTCTTTCTTTCAAATTAAATATGACATAGGGGAATTAAAAGGATGGCGTGAATTTTGCGATTCAGATTTCGGTTTGTCGGCTATTGAAATCTATTGCACATTGAAATATGCGAAGTCTATATTTGCTTTGCGAGATTATGCGTTGATGAAATTTTGGTTCCGTGTTTGGGTGTTTGCTTGCTAGAATCTTTGAAATATGCAATCAATGTCGTTCTTATTAATAAGATGTTAATGACTATATTTGCAAAATTGTCTGATGATTTATTTTTGTTTTTAGTGTTTGTTTACTAGTAATAATCTTGTTTTCGTTTAGATTCTTTGACCTTGGTGACAAGTGCGCGCGTGCCAGTCAGTTGTATCAATGAATTACAGGATATTTACTGATGTTTATTGCCCGTTTGTTTAGTAGAGCTGAGAGGAAAAAATAGTGACAGTAAATGTAATAATTCGCAATGGTGGAGATCATAAAATAATTTATCTGCATTTGTAGGGAATATATCGCACAAAATGCATTTATCTAAAGTCTTCAAAAGTGGAGCAAATTGCATTTTTAAATCTTACTTCAATTAGATTCGAAAATGAAAAAATAAAACAAAATAAAAAACAAAACAAAAAACATATTAAGAAATCATTGTAAATATGCCAATTTTTAAATGAGACGAAAAAGTTTTAATTCCATACAAAACTTTTCTGGTAGTCCTAAGCCTAGATTAAAGCATGAAGGACAATCGCACAAATCTGTTTCTGTAATATATTTGCGTTTGTAGTTTCGTAAACTTATAAAACGAAATCTAAGTAAGCAAACGAATTGGCGTTGCTAGGCGCTACTAAGTTCGGATTTTTAAAAACGGATTTTGAAATCTGAAATCGGATAAATATCGGTTTGCGATCAAATCCCATTTCTAATGGCCGAACAAAAGAAGTTCATCGCGATAAAACGCTTTGAGTGCGAATTTACCGACAGCGAAGCGATGTGCTTGCGCCTTCGCACGAAGTATTCACGAATATGTGGCCACATACGCGATGCGCGTAACATTTTTTTTTACGTAATCACTGCGCTACGGAGCCGTTAACGTAATCTAGTATTCTACACTCAAAGAGGATATAATCACTATATCTAACTATTCTTGAATACAAAAGAAACCATAGGATGTGTATAGTATAACGTTGTCATCACTTTTATAATAAAATCAAATAGATATTTTTTTTGTTTGGCATATTTTTCTTTGTAAAGTATATTATAATAGTTATTTATTAAACGACTTCATAAAAGGAGGTACTCAATTCGACTGTACTTTTTATGTGTGTTATCCATAGAATACTATAATACACAATAGAATGGCTGTGAAATTTATTTTGTACGAGGATTGGCGTCGCCAAACCCGATTCGCTGTGTTGACAACCAGAATAAATTTACACATTTTAGGCTTTTGATTAATGTTCAAGATCATCATTAAACAAATCGTTTAAATTTTAATACATATTAATTTGTAAATAGGGTGCAATTTGGCATTTTCTAAATAATTTGTGCATGCGAAATTTGGAAACGATTGTAAAGTCAAAAGACATCTTGTGTTGACATTTATACGTGTGAATTGACGTGTTAGTGACATTTTAGTGGCTACGCGGGCTCCGCCCACTCCCCCGTTCTATTATGTATGTATTATAGTATTCTATGGTGTTATCTCAGAACTTTTTTCTAGGTGAACCGATTTTGAAGATTCTTTTTTTATTTGAGAGCTGGTGCCTCTTGTGTGGTCCCATATAAATTTGATCAAGATCTGACTTGTAGTTTTTGAATTATCTTTAACAATGCGTATTTAATTGACTTCGACTACATTGATGATGTTCTTATTATTTAAACTGAAGTTGGTTGTACAAAATTTTTCTTTTTACCACTTGTTAATAACGGTGTCATCCTATTATATCCTCCTCGGATTAGAGTAGTGGGTAGTGTGACGAAGGTGTGGTAGGTTGGTGTCGGGGTAGTGCGGCGGTGGTGTTGCGGTGCGATTGTCCTCATGGTAGATGCATAAGAGAGTCCATTTCGTTTCGTTGTTATCATATATGACGATTATGAGAAATACTAGTTAAATATTATGGCTACCGGTTAGTGAGGTTATTACAGGGTATATTATTGAGTATTATTGAGTTATACGTTTAAGTAAGGCAAAATACTCAGATAGGACGGGAAGAAACGTCAAACTTGCGAGATGTTTGACATTGCGATCGTCAATCCACTTGTCGAGCGCAACGATTAAGGTTGTGTGGTGGTGCGGTAGTGTGGTGACAAGATGGTTTAGTGGCGTATTAGTTTGGTATTATGGCGGTGTGAATGTGTAATGGTGGCGTGGAGGTGGGTTGGTGGGTTGGTGTGCTGGTATATTGGTGCGATGATATGTTGGTGTATTGGTATATTGGTGTGTTGGTATGTTAATGTGTTGGTATTTAGATTTGTTAGTGTATTGGTGTGTTGGTGTGCTGGTGTGTTGGTGAGCGGCGGCATGGCGGTATGACCTGGTGCTTGAGCGCGCGGTTGAGATCGTGCAGGCGGCGGGCGTCGGCCTGCAGGCGCAGGCGCGCTGCGCGTTCGAGGCGCTCGCGGCGCTCGCAAGACCCCACCAGCTCCTCGTGCGCGCTGCGCACCTTCTCCACCTCCTCCTCCAGCTGCACACCCGCACACCTTTTCGCTCACTTCATAATATTTTACAAGGATAAAATGCTTAGAGACGTATTACCATACCATAGTTGAAAGTGCAACACGCATCGGTTTACAATCATATTTTTTATTTCACTGTAATTTTTCATTCAATACAGCTTGCTGCTGCTTGCTCCACTGCTGAACATAGACCTCTCACATAGATTGCATCATAGAGGGTTACAGGGAATACTTGTCATTTTTGCCACGCATGGCAAACGGGTTGGTAACCACAGTTTTTTTTAATTGAGCAGTTTTAAGGACATACACAGCACTAAATTTTGGAACCGTCACCGTGTAGTGGTGGAGTCAGAGAACCCAGGCGACAGACAGACACTAAAACAGGCGATGCACTGCAGCATCTTAACAGCTCAATATCATAAAAAAGTGGTAGCCAACAAGCCTGTTTAGCGTGGAAACTACGGTTAAACCCCCTATAGACTAATGCAATTTTGATACAATGTACTGAATGAATGAATATTTTCGACAGTTTAACTAATTGTAAATAAATACTGTGGCCTATAGACACCTTTATCTTTACTTAATTAAAAATCAAAATATTGAACCATAATTACCTGATGATGTGAAAAATAAATAGAATACCTTAATACAGTGTAACCTTAATATAACGTACCTAAATATTATAACGCCTTCCTAGATTTAACAAATTCTTCGTAATCCCCTTGAATTGTCCATAAGTGTCAATGTAAAATATTGCGAACCTTTACATTGCGAACATTTCTTGCGAACAACCTCTTTATAACGAATTTTAACTATCAAGAAAAAGTGTAAATACCTCTAATTAATGAATTTTGTCAACGTAAGACCTTTATATAAAGTTTAATAGTAGAAGTTATGAATAAAATTGTTATTTTACCTCTCTATAACAAATTTTAGACCAACCTAACCTCAACATAACAATCCTCAGTTAAACGATTTACTTAATATAACGAATATTTATTTGTTTCCTTCCAATTTGTTATATCAAGGTTGCACTGTATCACTAAAAAGGGTCCGATTCTCTACACTCGTCATATGAAACACATCAACATTAAGCTGCTATTTTTCGCAAGTATTCTGCGAGAGCTAAGTCATCCCTGATCGAGTTGACCTATTCCTGCTGCACCCATAACATGCAAGTATGACTACCAGGTATAAATTAGGATTTACGAAAGTGTCATTAAACCTAAGACGAATCCAAATTAGCCAGTCAGGAAGGATTCTGAAATCCTGTCCGGCTAATTATTAAGAAGTAGTGTGGCTAGTTAGTTGTGATAGTCTACTTGGTCTAGCGATCGTAAACATTAACATGACGTCCCGGGTCAGGCTAAGAACTAAGTTCTGTCAAAAAATTTTCAGCAGCAGACTGGAGTCAGGAAGTTGATGATGTTTAACACTTGTGTCTCGGAAAGCGCGTAAAGTGGTCCGGCGTGCAATCTATGTCCGGATGCCGGTTCCATCGGCCATCGAGGAAATAGAGTGTACCTGAGCACATGGTTATTCTCCGTTAAGACTGGCCGCAGTGACCGATATTCGGTATGGTGGACATTATTATTAAATATATACTTAATAGAACATAGGTAAATAAATAGATACAGCTCAACCAGATGGAAGCTTTCGGCAGGGGAGACCAAACGGTCGAATCAGAGTCGGAGGGAAAGGAAAAGAAACTTGAAGACGATGCGGACATTATCTAGGAGCACAGCCTTCTACATATGAGCATAGAGTGGTCTGCCACGGAGTCCCAGTCAGTTAGGGGGAAAGGAAACAATCGGAGGACGATGTGGGCATTATCCAGGAACACCGTTTTTTTCTTCATATGAATCCAGAGTGATCCGTTACGGAGTTTTAATGGCCTCAGTTGACCGAAAAGGCTGACCGGGAAACAACTACAAGAATAATTTCGGTCGGGAGACCACCCGACATGTCGGTCACCTCGTGAGCCAAGACCAGATATTTTGTTCACATATTAGTATGTAATATTTGTCTTAGTGTGGCTAGTAGGTAGAAGCTGTGGCGCACCTTGGTGGTCTTGGCGACGCGCTCGCAGGCGTCGGCCAGCTGGCGCTTGAGCTGCTGGTTCTCCGCGGCGAGCGCGTCGAGCACTGCCGCGAAGGCGTCATCAGGCTCCTCCAGCGAGCCCTCGCCGCCGCTGCACCAGCCGCTCGACTCCGAGCCACCCGGCGCCGCGCGCACGCCCACGCCCGCGGCCACGCCCACGCCCACGCTGCCACCGTCACACCATACAACACTATCAATTTTATTCAATATACCTTATAATAAATTAGTACATAATATATAATTCAAGGTAAACTGAAATCATGAAATACTTATCCACATGTAAAATTATTTAAAATACTTAGACCTGAGTCAAAAATACGCGACTACCAAGAAGGTCTTCTGGTTAGATATCACCATCCTAATAACTTGAGTCTATAATAAGAACCAGCCAAGAACTGGCAACTTAGAAAATATGATCGAAACCATAATTGATTCACCGCAAAAAAGTAAGTCCACAATGCTCTTTTTCAACCGACTTCAAAAAGGGAGGAGGTTCTCAATTCGACTGTACTTTTTATTGTGTGTTACCTCAGATATATTTTCTAGGTGAACCGATTTTAATGATTTTTTTTATCTGAAAGCTGGTGCTTCTCATGTAGTCCCATACAAATGCAATCAAGATCTGACCAGTAGTTTTTGGATTACTTTTGATAATGCATATTTAATTGACTTATTGAAGTTGTTGGTTGTTGGGTTGTACACAATTTTTAATTTTACCACTTGTCCTATATTATTATCAAAAAATGGAGCGAGATTTTATTATAAAAAAACGGGTAAGTGGATGCTGTGGCCCATACACATTACAACTATCATTGATTAAGAAAAAAATACATATTCATTGTCACCCCTGAGGACTATTACAGAGTGCCTCGTTTACAGTAAAAAGGGTTCTCTTATTCGCTACACTCACTATACGACACAGCAGCATTATGCTGCTATTCTGTGAGAGCATGGTGCTTCTCCAGTCGAACCACCCATTTGTGCTACAACCATAATATAGCTGCAACATGGCTCTACCACATATACAATACAGCTTGTTACACTGTTACAAAGTAACACGAACCTGGTCAAATCGGGTTGCGACCTGGACAAACTAAGCTTCTCCTTAGTGAGCTTTTCCTTAGCAGCGTTACGGTCGCGTGGGTGTCGCGGGGAAGCGGGCGGGGTGGGTCCACGGGGCGTTGGAGACTGCGCCACTTCCTTTGCTAGGTGCTTCAGCACGGACGACTGGTTCAGGAAGTCGTCCGGGATCTCCGTGATCTCCTAAATCACATATTATTAATATTTTTACTAGTGCCGTTATGATTTATTGCAACCCTATATGGAAACTCTTGAACAGAGGCTTGCCTAATATCTGCCAGGAACCATGGTTTTGAGATACCTACAGCCATCGACTGACATATCAAGTCTTCACTGCAAATATACATTGTTCATCATAAAAATTCCAGCTGATATATTGATAAAACATACACCTACACATTTTGAAATTCCATAGTAGAAGTCATAAATCAATGGAAACATTAAAATTTAGTTTCTGTAATTAAAATGTTACCTTAAAACGCAACTTTTTAATGTTGGAGTGGGATCGCCCTGTATCACGCTTCCCTGTACAAAGCTGCCCTTTTCACTTTTTTATAGGTTAGGGTGAAAAACGAGCACACAGTCCACCTGATGGTAAGTGGTTCCTGTGGCCCATAGTCATCTACATCTATCCTCGATTACGAATGCAAATGCAGATGCGTTGTCACCCATGAGGACTAAGATAGAATGCCTCGTTTCCAGTAAAAAGGGTATCCGGTTTTCTACACTCACCATACGAAACAGCAGCATTAAGCTATTATTTGACGCTGGTATTCTGTGAGAGCGTGGTTCTTCCCCAGTTGAGCCGTCCCATTAATGCTACAACTATACTACTATTATAACTGTAGCATGACTTTACTACTGGAAACGTCCAGTAAAAAGGTTCTCTCACCATACGAAACACATGCATGCATTAAGCTGCTATTTTACGCTGGTATTCTGTGAAAGCGTGGTCCTTCCCCGGTCGAGCCGACCCATTCGTGTTATAACTATACTACTAATATGACTGCAGCATAGCTCTACCACGTATGATAAATCACTTTCCAACGAATGTCTATTCCATGAGCTATAGCTATGTTATGCTATATATATGAGTAATATAGTATAGCTATAGTATATGGTCAGCCCATCTGAGCTTACTAATTCTCTAAGCAGTTGGTTACACCGCTTATACTGCAGGTATCACTGTAAAAATCAGATTAGATTACGATGGGCTATTTTCCGAAAATACACATCCGGAAAGTGACACTCCATAGTTTGTTAATAAGTTTAAGCTTAGGAAAGCCCTAATGCCATCATACATACATAAATTATGATATTGAAATTATTCATATTCAATTTCTTACAGTATTCTTAAAATATTGCCTTGTAATTAGGGTTGCTAAAGCGAGAAAACAGAACAGTATTTTTTGTAATTTTCCCTAAAACCATCATAATAATTTTAAATTTTGCACAGAGATAGTCATTTCGCTCTCCTATTAGTTGCCAATTTCAATTTTGATATTAAGGGTTAATTTCGAGAACTATCAATTGCTGTCAGTTATCCTCGTTAGAACTCAAAAAAGGCTCAAACGATTTTGATGAAATTTTTTGCGTGCGTTTGAGTGGGTCCATGGATAGTTTATAATCATAATTAGACCCAGTAGGTGGCGCTGTTGTCGAGATTCAGAAATCACCCGCGCGAAGCCGGAGCGGATTGCTAGTACGGAATAAAAAAGAATTATTCTTTTTTTTGTTTTTATAAAATGTTACCTGCCCACTAGGATTTTCTCCTGTATCGTGGCGGCAGTTCACAAACATAAATTTCACAAGGATAAACATCCAGACCCGAAACAATTACTTGTATACCAAACAAATACTTGTTCCGAACGGGATTCGAACCCGCGGCCCATAGCGCTGTAACTCATTGCTAATCCACTGCGCCATGGAGCCATTACAAAGCCATTATGTGTAGATTGCCAAATAAAAACTCAATGAAGAATATGTCACACATTTATCATGTAATAGCCATGTAAGAAAATCACCAACACTCCATTTCATCGCATAGGTGACGTAAGAAGCGACTATGGAAATGCCGAAAAGATCTTATGGCTTCTAACAGAATTGAAATACCTAGACTAACGACGAGGAGCAGCGTTAAGACAATTGTGGTACCGTGATCGTAACCCGCCTGCTAAGGGTAACAAATCCCTAGAACGGAAAAGGTCTGCATTTTTTGAAAGTATTTTTAGGAAAAAAGTTATTAATATTTACTTGTACTCCATGATCAGGCGGGCTTGTGTAGATCCTTTGTCCACCAATATCAATATAGTTGGCATTGGTTGTCACTGCTTGCTCCTTGTGAGCTTTAGGCAATGGTATGCCACTCAGCTTCTTGCCTGCTTCGCTTTTCTTCAATGTATGGTATGGTGATGATTGCGTATTTGAGTGCTTCACCTCGCTGTTTGTTCGTTCGTGTTCACTACGATAAAAAAGAAGAACTAGGTCACCAGTTTTTTTCTTATAAGTTAATCAAAAACTTATAAGAAAAAAACTGGTAAATAAATATATTAATAGTTCTTTGCAACCATCCGCTAAATAAAATCAAATGATGTGTCTTACCTAGTTTGAAGAGCACCTCATTTGATTTTATTTAGCGGATGGTTGCAAAGTAAGTATTAATATCTTTATTATAATGGATTTCCGCAAAGTAACACCTGATTCTATCAATTACACATAATGTGATGATAGAATCAGGTGTTACTTTGCGGAATGGGATCGTGTCGAATTGACGTCGTATTGGATTACGAGAATGAGGAAATATGAGTGTACCAGTGCTTGCGCACACACTCCAAAGCTATGTATCTGTGCTGCGCAGATGTCTAGTCTCTGTTAAGACCGAACGCCGTAACCAAAAAGGAGAACATTAATATTATTATTATATACACATGAGGGGACTGACTCATTTTCTCTCTTGTGTTAATATTAAATGCGCCACTCCTCGACAGTATTAATACCATCATAAACATAACGTGTAAAAAAAAAACAAGTCTCGCAACTCAGTTCTTCTACCGTAAAAAGTTGTGAGATCCATTTAATACCAAGTTGGCCAATTTATTCAGTCCCTACTTGAAGTTTCTTCTGTTTTAAGTTATTCCGTAATTAGCTAACCCAACAACATATTATAGTGACGATATCAATAATAAAAATCTTTTATGTTTTAAATAAATAGATTGACTTAGGCCATCGCGTGAAAACATTGTATCTCACAAGTAATACATACGAGTATTATATTAGATTGTTTAGTACGATTGCCAATTACGATATCCGGTGCTCTGATATGGTGGACCAAGACAAATGAAACCACTACCATTAAGAAGCTTCAGCGTTACCAGAGACTGGCATGTACGACTGCCACAGCCTGCATAAGAACTACACCAACAGCAGCCTTAGAAGCTATGCTGGAGTTAACCCTGCTTCACCAACACATACAACAAAAAGCGAATTTGGCTGCCATTAGAATCAATTATAGGAATTATAGTTGTAGCACGAATGGGTCGGCTCGACCGGGGCAGGACCACGCTCTCGCAGAAAACCAGCGCAAAATAGTAGCTTAATTCTGCTGTGTTTCGTATTGTGAGCGTAGAGAACCGGAGACCCTTTTTACTGGAAACGTGGCATTCCATGTTAGTTCTCAGGGGTGAAAACGCATTTGCATTTTGATTCTTAATTGAGGACAAATGTGGATGTCTATGGGTATAGCACCCACTTACCATCAGGTGGCCTGTGTGCTTGTGCAACCAATGATATAAAAAAAATAATTGACAGAATTTACTCCAAAATGCCCATCTTACAAGCCAAATATGACAAGATCGCTAAACATTTTGTGATTGATAAGAAATACAAGATATAATTAAATGAAACTAACCAGCCAGAGGGCTTAAACCCAAAAGAACTCCGAATTTTTACGGATGGTTCTAAAACAAATGAAAGTACAGGATCTAGGACATTCTTGGAAGACCTCAATATACACATATGTACACCATTTGGTACCCATAATACAGTCTTTTAGGCAGAATGTATGGGAATCATTCACGGCCATAACAATAACTGCTAGAAAGGTAAAAGAATCCTCCATCAGAATACTGATCGACAGCATGGCGGTACTACAAGCTTCTGAGTTGCAATGTGGTAAGCTTGGGAATAATGTATGAATACCATCAACAAATAAACAAGTTATGTAAACACAACGTGACTCTGCAATGGATAAAGGGGCAAAGTGGATCCAGAGGCAACGACAGAGCAGACGAACTGGCCAGAAGAGGATTGAATCTGACCACTACAGAACCAGAACCAAGCATACCAATTTTGTAGCATTAGCAAATTTGGTAGCATTCATTCGCATAGCAAATTTGGTAGCATTCATTCACTGATACTTAGAAACTACACTAATCCTGAAATCCCTGAAATAATCATTTGTTTAAACAAGGTTCTAATGAAATTGAATAAGCCACAAATCAGAATATTAACAAGTGCTATTACAGGACATGGCTTCTTTAATAAACATTTATTTAACATAGGTGTTACAGATAGTCCCCTGTGCAGGACATGTATGGGGGAGGAGGAAACGGCGGCCCACGTGTTGCTGACATGTCTGGAGGTCACTGCATACAGAGCTAAACATCTCGGAACGCTGGGATCACTCCCCGAAGTGGCTTGTAACATCAAAGGACTGGTGAACTTCTTCGGGAGATTTCATGGCTTGAATAGTTGCATTATTCCCGCCCGCCCACACGCAAAATATGCGCTTAGACATCGAGCTGCTGATATAAGATAAGATAAAGATCTTATCTCATATCAGTTCAAAATATAAAAACTGCAGTTGTCTACCTGCCTGACATGGCAGCTATGGCAAAATTTTCCCTATAAGGCATATATTCTGTATTGACTTTATTTTCTGGTTGCCTACAGGACTCTTTGCTGAGATTGAAATTTCCAGAACAGAAAAAAAATCCATAGACTACGCATTGATTTGACGTATGTGGTTTATACCTGTACCATGCAAGTCGTTGATAATGTATGTCGAACCGTATTCTAAAATTACGTCCAAACAATAATTAACAACAATTTTTGAAATACGACGTCATAGGCTTAAAATTAGAATAATTTGAATTTGTAATTCCAGGTCAAATACAAGATATTGATGGTAAAAGGCCAGCCGTTTTATTTTAGGCCAGCCCTAATCTTGCTGATCTAAAACTGAATTTAATTGGTAAGGACCAAATTTACAAACCGTATAGGCGTTGGTCGAGTTGGCCATGAGTCATCCTGATTATGAATTATCAATGTGTTGTATGATGAAGATGATACATCTAATGAACTCCGATTACTGTTGCCACCTCCTACAGAATCCTTTAAAGAGTTACGGTTGCTCCCTGCCACACTTTCCTAAAATAAAAATAAAATATATTACAATTCGTTTATGAACACATTTAATTAATTAGTATAATTACTACATCCATATGTGATGAAATTAAGTAAGTGCAATTTAACACCTATAAGTGCTTGAAAATATAATTCACCCGCTCTAAAACACCTATAGCACAAACTATGTGGTTGACACTTATGAAGAGTTACAGAAGTGTGGGATGTTGGTGTTCAAATGGATGGCGGACTAAACTTTTGTGTTCATGTTATTAATATCTGCAAAAAAGCATATAGGAATCCAGGGTTTGTTCTTCGCCAAATAAATAATTTCACAAATGTTAAAGCAATTACTGTATTATACAATGCCTTGGTCAGAAGTCATTTGGAACACAATGCAATTGTTTGGTCCCCACGTGAAGTTAAGTATATGCTAATGTTAGAGAGGGTACAGAATAAATTTGTGAGATATCTGTATATGAAAATTTACGGCGTTTATATATTTATAAGGTACTCATAGCGAAAATATTTAATTTTGACATACTAAAATAATTAAATATGTATGTACGTGGTAGAGCCACACTGTAGCTATATTATAGTTTTAGCATGAATGGGTCGACTCAACTGGGGCAGAACCACGCTCTCACAGAATACCAGCGTAAAACAGCAGCGTAATCCTGCTGTGTTTCGTATGATGAGTGTAGAGAACCGGAGACCCTTTTTACCGGAATCGTAAATGTGGATGTCTATGGGCCACAGCATCCACTTAACATCAGGTGGATTATGTGCTCGTTTGTCACCCAATGCTATAAAAAAGACGACGACGGGCACAACTGTTTACCGTGCCGAATGGAAGGACAAACCTTATGCGTCAGGTGCCCCTTACACATGCTCTCAGCACACTTAATTTGATAGCGAGAGAAATAGACTAGTTTTGAAGTCACCTGGGTGAGTTCACAAAGCTAGTGTTATACATTATTTATTATGTACATAATTTAACTTTATTATTATATATATAAAGATAATTGCATATAATAATAATAGCACTTACACTATTATATTAGGATAACCTGTAAAGATAGTTGTAAGTGTTGAAATAAATAAATAAACAGAAATAATAATATAAACAAGTGGTAAAATTAAAAAAATTGTAGAACCGACTTCAATACAACCACATTAATGTATTCAAAATCAATTATATACGCATTATTAATGATAACTTAAAAACTACTAGTCAGATCTAGATTAAATTTATATGGGACCATACGAGAAGCACCAGCTTTCAGATAAAAAAGGAATCATCAAAATCGGTTCACCCAGAGAAAAGTTATGAGGTAACACACACAATAAAACATACAGTTAATTTGAATACCTTCTCCTTTTTGGAGTCGGTAAATAGCTGAAGAATAAACAATGTAACAAGTGTGATATAGTGCAAGGGTAAGTATAATTACTCTGCATTCAACAATACGCTTGCCCATTTTTTTAGTATTGGATCACATTTATAATTTCAATTTTTTAATGATTAAACTTAATCATATTTGAAATATTTTGGTAGTTTCTGATAGTAAATATGTGTTATGTGCGTTAATGATGCATTTTAGTTACATTTTTTATTTTATTGAATCAAGCGACTTTAGTTTCACTTGCAGTTAAGTAAAAACTAAAAGTACAGTCATAATTTAGTGATTCTTTTATTCATCCTACACCAATAATCTGTTTTCTGTTACTTATTTACATTCTTGAAAAATCGCTCAAAAAAAATGAAGATTAATGTTACTTGAGGGACTTAAATGAAAAATATTACTCGAATAACACTCAATATGCATTGTAGGAATAGGTCATTTCAATGTGCATTACTTTTCACATTATTATATCAATTTATTATGTTACAGTCAAAAGTTGAGATCTTCAATTTTCAAATTGTTCATCAGAAATCTTAGAAGCAATTTTGCTACATATGCAATTATTTAATTTTCTTTTTTAGAATCACAACAGAGCTTAATATACTAAAAGTGCTTTATTTCGGATAATTAAGAAAATATAGTTTATTACCTTAAGTGAGTTTCTGTTATTTCCATTGTTATTGGTCTGACTTTGATTTTCTTGACCCTGTGGTTCAACTCTAGCTGTATGACGTACAACATACCGCTCCTCTCTGGATAAATTCTCATTAGATGTTGACACATCAGTCTCACTGCCGGACAGGCTTTGTGGAAAGCCACTAGAAACTGCAATTAAGTTCATAAGAACTAAATTGATTGGCAACAAATGTTTTGTATAATATCAAACATGTATAAGGTCAAAAGCAATTTTATGTCCTAGTCTTGGTCATAATTACTTTTAAATAATATATTTTAGTCAAATTCTCACTTTTACCAATATTTTTTTCAGTCAAAACTTTGCCTAAACTTCTTTTGCCATAATACTTTTGTTTGTTTTTGTCGGTCACAATGGGTAATTTTGTCTATCCACCCTAGGGTGGATACTCGGAAAGGCGTGTTCATCTATCTATTGGAATTCGGATATATTATTTTTCTTCCTATTTTCTACCTTGGCTATGTACAGTCATTTATATTTCTATAAATGACTGTACATAGCATGATAAAAACTAGCACAAGATACTTAGTAGACATTACCTATAAAAATATAAACATACTTCTTGGAATCTTGGCATAAAATAATTTAAAATGAAGTTAAAAACAAAATTCCATCCATTCCAGTGATCGCTACCAAGCTATTTCTAATTTGTCTTGTGTTGTTAATTGTAAACATAATTTTAAGCTATTATTTGAAAAAAAAAAATAGTCCCACTGGCTTTCTTGCTGGTTCTTCCCAGGACAGAGGTTTTTTTGCGAACCAGTGGTAAATGAAAAAATTGACTTTCAATTAGTATTGTTTATAATCTACATTGAATAAAAAAGTTTCTGTTTCTGTTTCTGTTTCCAATTGTAGTTTTTGGAATGCTTGCAAAAAGACACCCAGTTCTTCGCTAACACATCTGTGGTAGAAAAGGAATTTACAAAATGATTGCAAATGTACATCAAAAGTGATAAATTAATCCAGGATATCAAATTACATCTACTCAATAATAAAATTAGTGTTGGTAATTACCTGGACATATTGCAGAACTAATAAAATACACAACAATATTATTTAAAATGAGGAATATTAATATGATTTAAATGCAATATGTAATGCATGGACTTTAATTGGCTGTAACAGTAAACACATAATAATTTTTTTATAAAGTTTGTGGTTATTAAAAATTTATTAATAATTAATGTGTACGTGTTTGAACTGTACTAGCGGCAAAGAGGCTGAATAAAAAATATAAAACGAATTCCAATCAACCACCCCATCTGGGGTTGACAAATGAACATGCATTTCCGAGTATCTACCCAAGGGTGGATTTGTTATGATGGATAATGGAATAACCCATCAAAATTAGTTTATTACATATTTACTGTGCCACACTTATAAATTTATTATTTATTATTTTAATTGCAACATACAAAAATGATGATTTTTAAATTTTATCTAACCCCAACAAACCTGATTGAACTAAATGCAACAAGTCAAATGTGTACGCATATGTGTGTATTATGTCAAACAAGCAAGATTATTAAACAAAATTTTGTTCTACTTATTCTGGAAAGCGATGTGTTTTCGAGCACTGAAACTTTGTACATGTTAATAAAAAAGTAGATCTTTCAAACAATCGAGTCGTTTGAAAGTGCTAACTTTGGGTAGTTAATCTAAAGATGAGAGCCATTTTCATTATTACTATCCCAAATGATTTCACTGATTATTATTCTTTGAATACTATCAAAATTTTCAATTCAGAAAGACACATTATATAGTAGTTTCACAAGTACACTTGCATTAAAAAACAGATGTACTATCTGCTTGTATGAAAAACATTAACATCCAAATCGATGAAATATTAGAACATTTTTGTAAAAACTAAAACATTACATAATGATTATTATTTATTTTTATATTTAAGAAAGCATTGATTAAGAAAGTAGAGAATTTACAAATACTTTCTTATTAACACCATAACAGCTTTATAATATTAATAATAACATTTTATTCACTCCTTTATAACATTAGAAACTTAACATATTATACAAAAGTTGTAATTTCAAAAACACTAATATAGTTTTAACTGAATTTTGGATAAGTTTTTCAATTTCTTCAAAATTAATTTAAAGCAACCAATCTCGGATCAGTTTTTTACAGTGTATCAGGAAAAGCAAGTAAATATCTTTAACTTTATTTGCCATGTTGTAAGGGCAAAGAAGGATATTTAGTTTACAAACTACAAATACTACTATTATTGTAGTATTTTTAAGATTAATTACAATAATATAATACTTTTATAATACAGTAAAAAACTCCTTATTCACGCTTCCCTTCATTCGCGTTTTCATTATTCGCGGTTAAAAAAATGCGATCCAATTTCTATATTCGTGGCTAAATATTTCTTTATTTGCGGATCTAATTGGTACATCGGTCGGTTCATCAACTTCAACAAGCACTGGAAACGTGACATTTAATTTGAAAAATCTTAGTGAAGGTTTAAGAATGGTAAATGAGTTTTGTGATTTCTTTATGAAAATGGATCCATCTATGGAACGAAATCTTATTTTTAAGAACAAATTGCTAATGCCACTGCCAAATATCAGTCTGAATTGGAGAATTTTTTATAAAACTGTCAAGCAAGAAAAAAAATTACAAAGTTCTTAAGCCATTGCCTAAGCTTGAAGATAAAAATTAATTAATATGGTCAAAAACTTAAATTTAATTGATTTTTTTATATATTTGTTTTTTATTTTGTCACCTAGGAATGTATCCTCTATAATCCCATATAAACTACCATTCCATATTCGCGGTTTTTGTATTCGCGACATATTTACGGAACATGTACCCCGCGAATAATGAGCTTTTACTGTACATTTTGGTTCACAGCTTATTTTTTTCAAGAAACACATGAATTAAAAAATTGGCTGAAGAGCACAAAAATCTTCTGATAACAAATAATAAATATTAAATAACATTAATTAACAATAAATGTGTGCAGTAAAACTCTTTTATGTACTTTCATTTTTGATTTAATCAAAGTAATAAATAAAAGTTTAATATAAGGAAAAAGTTGTCATTCATAATTATAATAGAAATTACGATTCATTATTAATATTGGTATTGTAATAGTTTCATCACTAATAAAACCCCAGAATTATTAATAAACATATTATTGATACTTAAATTATTGTTGTTAAATTTTATTTATTTACTTAATCAGGTTTATTGTTTTAGTTCATGGATGGACATACCAAGTAACCAAAATTTAAAAAAAAATTGCTCTTTTTGATTGATTATTTACAATAACATATTTTATTTTATATTGTTATTATATATCACAAGTTGCACAAAAGCTTCAGACAAAAAATTTACATTTATGAAACAACAAAATAATGCAACATAATACTAACAACAAAATAAAACAACAAAATAATGCAACAACTACAAATTAAGTTGTTGTCAGGTAATGATAATCCTAAAAAATACAATTTTAATAAACTGGGTTTTTAATTTAAATTTAATGATAAGTGGCAAAATATGCAAGATTTTAGTCTAAATTAAAACCTAAAGAAGTAACAAAATGTTAAAATCAAAAATTATGATTCATGGTATTGGAATGCTGAATCTATGTTCTACTTTGATATCAAAACAGTACTTACCTGGTTGTTTCTGTGTCCTCTGGATATTATTAGTGAATGAAAGAAACCGCCCTGTAGGGCGCATGGATCCCATGTTTCGTCTATAACCAAACGATTTCAACAAGAAACCATTTCATATAACATTCAAACGATTAATCAACTCACCTAATATACTATGTTAGTAACATCTGTAAGTTAAGTCACATCTGATTAGATACAGCTCTAGTGAATTGATATGAAATGTAATAAGAAAACTCGATTTCTTCGTATTGAAATCTAACGGAACAACAAAAACCTTTTTCAACTGATTGTAAGCTTGAATCGTAATAAATGTAAAGAATTCTCTTACAATGACTACAATTTTAATATAACAAGTATTGCTTTAATAAAAAGAAGCTTATATTGTTCATATAAATAAATAGGATTCAGTAAATTAAATTGTTTCAGTTTAATTACTCATAGTTGTGGGATTACTAACTTTAGGTTTAGGCTTTAGGCAAGGTTTGTGTAAAGGTGTAAATTGGTTTATAAATGAAATGAATGTAGAATAGCCAGCTGTCAATGTCAAAAATTCAAGAAAAAACTTTTTCTTTATTTGATGTTGAACTGGTACAAATGTTCTTTTGCCAGAATCAATAAATTATCCTTTATAATAATTTGTTTAAATAACTTCTTCACTATAAGTTAAACCCATCTTATTGTATTTTCCGGAGATTTCAAAGGCAGCTGGAACTAATAAACAGTCTATGACAATATTATCTGAAGGCTTAAGGCGCTTCAGGCAAAGATATTATTTTATATAAACAAAATTGTGGAGTGAAGATCGAAATGAGATGAATGGAGAATACACAATTGATTGTTGCAACCTTTTAGAAATTATTATTTTTATCTACTTCTCAAGGGAAGTCGAAAGCTTTTTTTTGCTTCATCTGAGACCTACTTTTAAAAGGAATTTATTAACCGATATTATTTTGTTGAAATGTATAAAATTATATTACAAAGTAATTTTATTAAATAAAAATTACCTATCCATAAAGTAACATTGTATTATTTATAATTTCTCTTTCAGTTCCCCTAAACCTGATGGAAATCTGGATAATTTAGTAGAATGGACCTTATATACGGAAAAGATCCTTCTTAGGGAAAAGATCCTTCTTACGGAAAAGATCGTCCTTGTTAATAACACAGAATAAATAATAGTACTACGTACAAAAGTTTCACTCTTTTGATGTTGACTGCTTACCGACGTTTAATAGCCTACATAATTATTATTATTAAGATAATTTGCGCACGCAAGCTAAATAAACCTTTATCGCTGTATTTATAAGGATTTGGCGCATTGAGGCGCTGTGGTGGATTCCGGGAACTCCCGTGTTCGATTTCTGACAGCGACAATTTGGTAGTTTATAAAATCTTTAAAACTATTTGTGTTTGTTTTTATTTGAGTATACGGTTTAATAATAAAAACTGCAATGTTAGCCCACTTTCATCTATGACTACTTCATCACCATTTGCCAGGCGCAATCGCAGTGAATACCATACATTTCAAGAACAACTCAATACTCAAGAATAATTTGTATTAGTATATAGGTATGAATAAGAATCATTAACCTCTCCAATTTCACGCTAATCTTCAATGGTGATTTGATTCCACATTTAATTAAGTATAATATGGGAACAGGCAATAATATCCGCACAGAAAAATAATAAAGTGATATTGCACCATATTAAAAACACATGTAAGTAGGTACTTATTAAGCTAATAATATGTATTATTATATGCTCATTTATCTACTATTTATGCACACTTCTATTTACGAATCTCCTTCACCAAAGCATAGAATAAATAATATGTAGACTACCTTACCAAGGTTTAGTGATGAGGCCACCTAATTGTACTTAAGTTTATAAATTAAGGTTGGTGTGTTATTGTAATGTGTTGTGTCCAATAAAGAGTATTAAATAAATTAATTATTACGTTGCGAAATTGTATGTAAAATAGGTAAGGTACCTATTCTGACTGATCGAATGAACACATTTTTGCAACTATGTGAATTCGGTGCCTAACGCATGCAACTTGCAAGGTCACTCGTCGCTAATTGCGATTTAATAAATCGCTCGGAAGAAACAGGTAGGTAATGTAAACAACAACAAATAAACCCGAAATACGATTCCTAAATGTAATGTGATTGTATTCTAATTTGTCAAAAATCTTGTAAACAAAGTTTTAATTTCAGTGCTTTGTGATAACTTAAAATATTTTAATTACAAAAGACATGTAAGTTACCTACTTAGATAGTGAAGTAAATTTCAACTAAGTTTTGAAGTAAAGTACTTAGGTATTACTTCTGTATTGAAATTATTACTTAACTACTTTTACGGATTTTATCGCGTTTATTTTTACTTTTTATTTTTAATTCCCGACGTTTCGGACGCTTTCCAGCACCCATGGTCACGGGGGACTGAGATGACTGACGTCCCGATGTCATTGTTAAACCCGGAGTACCTTCAGCTTTTTTAATTATTGTTTATGGTCCGATCTATGCAAAATGAACTGACTATGTCTTGAGGTCTTGCAGTGGTATGCTTGGGTTTAGTTTTAATTTTATTGATTATAGGATCCCAAGCAGGTGGTAGTACCCAGCCTCCTTCTCTATTGAAATTAGGATGTTTTTTAATTTCAATAGCCTCACGTATCATCCTTGGTAGGAATCGGTGTTCTTTCGCGAGGATTTGTGGTCTATCAAATCTGATGTAATGGTTGGGGCCGTCTAGGATATGATCACAAACTGCAGACTTCTCGGAACCTTGTGATTCGTTAACTTTTTTTTGCTAGTACTTTTCCAAATTTAATATGTACTCATTATCCTTAGGTACTTTTGTTTGCATAAGCATCCATCCACGCAACCATTACATGGTTCAAGTTTTGCCAAATTTAATAGTATAACCACAAAAATTACCCTCTTGATTTTTTTTGTATCTTTTCCTCGCTTTTTTTTTTATTTTTTCAAACAAAAACAAACATAAAAATTGAAATGGTGTGAACTGCCGTACATGACTTAGTGTATATGGACTGGGCATACCGTGACTACCTACAAAAATCTTGCACATAAAATGGCCGCCTTTTATAGAGTTGTAACTCTGCAATATGCGCAGCTGATATCGATATTTTAACTAATATGATTTTTTTCTCATTTTATATAATTGGATTTGTTGCTTAATTTACTTTATTTTGTAGGTATTTACATAGATACAGGGCTGAATTTTCAATCGTCAAATAACTTATCTGGCTAATAAATGTGACCGACAGATTTATGGCTTTTGTGTAGATAGAAATTAAATCCTTCTTTTGTGTTTATAGTATTACTGGGATGGTGATCCCAGATCTCATATTATTAATGTAAAATAATAATGATTAGTTGAGTAAAAATGAAATAAACTGTTTTAAAAATCAATACATATTTATTATTAATTTATCTGCACATAATTCATCACAAATATTATATACTATATTATTATTATTATTTATAACACGTGACGTGATTTAATTATGCTTCACAAAATTATTTTAATTTAAAAATCAATTGCCGTACGGTAGTTTTGCAAAAACTCAGAAATGCCTCTCAATTAAGAGTTACAATCAAATCAAATTTAGTTGGTTATCTAGTAACATAATGAAATATAAATAGAAGATACACCTACTATAAGATAAGATGAAGGCACTGCACTACACAACAAAAAACTTTTAGCATTCAACAGTTTGACAGCAGATCTACCACTAAACTCAGCACATAACATGGCGACGCAGTCACGCATGGAAGAGCTAATGACGTCACACGAAAGTGTTGTCAAAATAAGCAATTGACAAACTGTTGTTGTCTCCCTTTTCTAATGATGCTACTGCTTTGTTAAAAAGAAACAAAAGTATTTTTGACAAGTGTGTGTCGATGTTATAGATATTTGTATAACTATTATTTCTATAGTAGAATACGGCGCCTCCATAGGTATTATATCTCTATGGCCCGTACCCCCAAACGATAACGCATTCCTAAGCAACTTCAGGGCAAAGCACGGATTTGGTTCCATAGTAATTACTATATAAACTCAGAACAATAACTAAAGCATAGACGGATCCTGTCTATCAGCTATATATACATCTCTTTATTTTTTCAAAGTTTTCAGAAAGAGTTAAATATAGGTTTGGCAATAGGTACCAATGTACATTCGACAAACATCGGTTTGGATACCTTGGTTACTTTTATGCTACTACTTCAAAAAGAAAGATTTGAAAAAGTTTTTTGTCTATGGCTATGTTCATCTTAAATTGTTCGTATAATACGCTGGCTTGTCATAGGAGGCCGTGCAGAAAATTTATTCGATAGAGTTTAGGCAAAATCATTGCGGTGCTATCTTTGTGTGCATCGTTTACACGGCTAAAGACCGAGCGCAGTGCTCGCTTAAACAATTTCGGTCCTTTAGTTGATAATTATATTAGGATACATAGTAAGTACGGTTTAGAAATAAAAGACTGGGATGTTTTTGTATAATAGTTTAGTATATTTATTACAATCAACATAAAATGAAAATAAATAAGAAATGTGTTAGACAAATACACTATGCATATATATTTAAGTAATTCAATGTTTTCGTTCTGCGATGTCATTAATGTCTGCTAGAGAGTACAGACAAATTACCATGTCTTATTGGTATTTGACCGAAAATCAAACATCGTGATTTCATTAAAACAAAGTTTTTGTAAATGCAAAACATTTAAATTTAAATATTAGGCCGTATATGAGAAACGGAATGTTAAAGGGATAAATAAAATACAGAGCACGAGTGCGTGACGTACACGTCAAGTAAATACTTTGATTTTAAAATTGATAATACTCGTTTCTTTTATAATATTTACTCAATGTTTTGAATTTATTTTTATCTATGAGGGATGCAAAGAACACATTTTGGCAAAAATTAGCCGAACATGCTAAAGGATACTTGTATTTTCGATAAAACATTCGGCCTATTTAGTTTAAATCTATGTCCAATATCGGTTAAAATAAAAAACAATTAAAATGTTGTCTCTCTCAGTGGCATTGAGCGAGTTTTTCTTCGATCGACTATTTCTGGTAAAAGGCATGTATTGTAGAAATCTACGAGCCTTTTTTCCATCTTAGTCTTCCAAAAACTATCGTACCCTCAACTAAGGCATCTTTACCTTCCCTTGTCATCTTTACCTACCACTGACAAGTAATAAGAAAGATCATTTTTATCAGAAACTACTAA
The DNA here is from genome assembly GCA_907164705.1 of Parnassius apollo. Classification (NCBI taxonomy): domain Eukaryota; kingdom Metazoa; phylum Arthropoda; class Insecta; order Lepidoptera; family Papilionidae; genus Parnassius; species Parnassius apollo. The sequence goes on along the minus strand of CAJQZP010000885.1, from coordinate 322,323 downwards.
TGGTAGATATTTCATAGACACATTAGTTGTTTCGTAATGAGCCAATGGTCACACAATTTTTTTTAATACTGGCAGCACTGTCAAATGACAAGTTATAAACGTTTGTTGATACTCACGGGACACTTGTCGCAGCAGATTCTGGTCGAAATTTTAATTGCGCTTGTGAATTCACTTAGCTGAGGTAAGCAGAATTGATACATATTATATATAACCTTCCTAAGAAGACGTAGAAACTGTTATAATGGTAATTTCTTAACAATTTTAAGAGAAATTTCCATAGGTAATGATAGTCGAGGCTAGGTAAAGTTGCCACAGTTTGTACAGTGGCGTCTTTACCTGTAGCTAGGGTTGTCACTATACTTTACCGGTCTCTATACGTAAATGTTTTACTTTTAGGAGGGCTTACAAGCTAATTAAAACTTACATAACAATATTAATACACTTATTCTAATAATAATAACAATGCAATTGTTTATACTTATCATTTCCATTTATATATTTATACAGCCCAACCAGATGAGAAAACTATTAAAATACTTAAATAATAAACATTTTGAAAAAAGATGTCAAAAGGAAGAGTATAAGAACCAAAAACCTCCAAGATAATTCTTCGGATTCGGACTCTGACTGCTCTGTACAGTATGCAGATTCTTCGGATTACAATTCAATTGAAGACATGCAGGATTACTTATTGAGACAACTGATAGAAGATCAGAAAATTGATGAAATGGAAAAAGGTGAACAAATGGCCTATTTGGAAACGAAAGGACATGAGATAGAAAGATTGAGAACGGAAAGTAATGTATGGATAGAAAACGAGATGTTAAATGACAAGGAGAAAGAAGAATTTGGAAAACAGGAAATACAGGAACAAATGAAAGAATTGGAAAAAAAAAGAGTATGAGATAAAAAAAACTTGAGAATAGAAAGTGATAATAGGCGAGTACAAGAGATGGTATATGAATATGACTTGGAGAAAATCGAATGTGAAATACAGGACACAGAGGAACAAATGAAGGAATTGGAAACAAAAGGACACGAGGAAGAAAACTTAAGGATAGAAACTGATGAGGAACGGACAGAATGTGGAAAAACAGATGGTAAATGAATATGAAATGGAGAGAGTCTTATGGGAAGACCAGGAAACAGTAAAAAAACTGGAAACAAAAGAACACAGAATAGAGAAGCAGGAAAGAAAACAACAGATAGAAAGCCTAATAATAGAAAACGATGAAAAAAAGGACTGAAGATAAAACGACCTAGACTAGAAGAGACTATGTCAGAAGAAGAGACTAAAAATGAACAAAATGAGAAGACAACTAAAGCCGAAAGTTTATATATGGAAGGACAATACATCTTGGTAAAGTTTAAAAGTACCAAAAACACGTATAAGTATTACTACGGCCTGATTACGAAAATATCCGAGTGTGAAGTTATTTTCGCGAAATTCATGAGACATAAAAAAGGTGGGTTTTACTGAAACACAGTACCCGATACAAGTATTGTATTCGAAAATGACATACTTAGTGCAAATTTTACCCAACCCCTATAAAAACCGGCGTGGAATTTTATATTTTGATGTCAAATTTAAATATAATTTGGAATAATACTTTTAGTTTTATTTTCAATACACTTTGGCTGAAACTATGATAGTATAAGTATTATAAATATGTGACAACTAGTACTTTAAACATTAACATTATATACTTTACAATTTTTACAACTTTAGCGCATGGTATTTACAGAACACTCCATGCGACTTACTGACTTCCATTTAATCAATGTTTTTATAGCCGTACATTTTATCTTCATTTTTAAACAAGTGGCAGCCCTGATAATAAATTTCATTTGTATGAGAATTTCAATGGAGTCCATGCCATCTTTACCTATCAGCCTGTATTGCTCGTATATATATATTTTTTATTTAAAGTACCAATATATCTAAACAGAGAGTGTAAAACGGTATCTTTACCAATTTCAGTTATAAAGGCTTCATTTTATCGAGATATACGGTATAGGTAAAGTAGCCATTTTTGCGGCATCTTTATCTGTGTTATGTTTTTGGTGCTGCTGAATATTGGTGATTTGCCATTATTATATAGATAATATGATACATCCCTTCAAGTCAGATATTAGATTAAGAACTAGACTATTATAATAAATATAAAAAAAGTTAAAATTCGTTTTCCTGTTCACACAAACTATGATCAGATTTGTCCGAAATGAGTTGATTTCGCGCACGGGGCCTTAACCCTAGAACCCTACCCATATTTTACAACGACTTTTCCTACCCAGGGTGACCGAGTACCCTGTTATGCAATGAGACATATTTTCAATAATTATAATAAAAAAACAGTTTTTTTGTAAATAAACTTATTTATTGGTTCTTTTAGAAATCAACTTAAAAAGCAAATAGTAAAAGTGAACGGTTTAAACACATTTAAAACAAACTTTTATCTGATGCTCGCCACAGACAGGCGTTTTACACTTATTGCAAATGGTGTTACTTTTTCTGTCTTTTGAATAGGGGCAGAACCTACAACGTCCTTGTTTAACGGCACTAGGAGCTGGTCTATCAGACTCATTTGGCGTTTTGAGTATGCCGTTTATCATTTAGCGGATATTGTGGCTCAAAGTACACCAATTTTTCTTTCTTTTAAATAAAGTGTTATAAGCTGTAAGAATAAAATTTTCAGATATGTCCGTCTATTGGGTATATTTTCCTTATTTATTGAAGAACTAAACTTCAAGAATATCATAGAGTTGATAACGACTGTATTCAATAACCCGTAAAATATGCATAAAGGCCAGCGATGAGTCTTACGTGACACTAAATAGAAATCTCACAGTTGGTCAAATGTATCATCATCTCCTCCTTTTGTTTTGTTATAAAAATCGATAATTTCTGCCAAAGAAACAGTTTTATCTTTATTGGGAAGAATGTGCATTGTTGATAGTAAATTTACAACCTTTTTCTGGCTACCTTTAGGTGTGCAGTAAGCTAGTAATGTAAGAGGTCCACTGTAAGCAAACTTGGCGGAATTTTTCACAAAAGGACGTTGGTTTTCATTTCTGCAGGTATCTCTTTTTTGTCTTAGAGTTCCAACTAATGTTATGTTATTTTCAAGTAATGCAGTAGCTGATGGAATCGAAGTAAACCAATTGTCACAAGTCAGGTTTCTATTGGTGCCGTGTATAGGAGATGTCAAAGACTGGAGATAGTAATCTACGACGGGTTGTGTCCTTGGAGTACTTTCTTTGCCTAAGTATACTTCTACGTTTATCATGTAAAATGTTTTTGAATCACACAATAGTAATATTTTTATACCATACCTATCTGGTTTGTTGGGAATATACATTCGGAAGGGACACCGGCCCCTTAATCCAAGCAGTTGTTCATCCATCGTGCAACAATCAGTGGGAGTGTAATAATCAAAACTTTTTTTTACTATATCATCAAATAATTCCCTTATCGGTGCCAATCGATCTGCTCTCCGGTGGTCTTCTCGTGTATTTTTATCATCGAAACGTAGTTTGTAAGGAACTCAAATCGATACAACAACATAGTAGCTCTAAAATATGGTATTCCAGTGTCTTTATCGAATAGCTCTTTTACTGTGACAGCATTCATTTTCAAAACTACAGACTTATAATATAAACCTATTGTTGGCGACGCGCCTATAAGAATATTTCAATTTATTAAGTTAACCGATTACGAATAGCTTCTAAAAAGCAAATTATCAAGTAACAATATTCCGATAAGAAAATGCTTAGTTGAATCTTAAAGAAATATCGAATTAATGATATGAAGGTCTTGGGTTCGACTCCCAGGCCGGAGTCATTTATCGTTTTCTTAGTAATATCTCTTAATAAATTCATATAGGGAATTTTTAAGATATAAATTATGGTACCGGATTTGGTCCCCGGCTGAAATCATCTTTCCAATGATGTAAATTTGAAGGAATGTTGGAATAAAGTTAGAGATCGGATTTATTCCCCGGTCGAGATGATCACTTTGTGAGTAAATAGAATTAATGGAAATGAATAGCATAAGTGTTGTCTTATATGGGTTTGATATGTTTTGTATGAAAACAAATGCCTATTTGCTATGATTGATTTATGAAAACATTCACTTATATTGTTATCTGATAGGAGATATGATAACTGATAAGAATCTGATTAGAAATAGTTTCCTACAGTTTGAGAATTGTGTAAAAGCATTGATTCATCTTAGTATTGTTGATATTGGTATATATTAGACTTTCCATTTTTTCTGATAGTCGATAGCCGTGCAAAGTTAGTTGTTCAAATAGTGTGAGTTCATAGACGCACGCTAGCCACGTACTTAGGAGGCCAAATATGTAAAAATTTAAATATTTGTAATTTCAGCAATTTATGTAAAAATGACTTGTGAAATATTTCAGATTGATTGTACGTGTAAAAAAGGTGAATTCTGTGTTATTTTTATGTGAAAATTCCTGTGAATAAGTGAAATAATGATAGTTTTGTATAAGAAATTTAAAAGTGTTTTAATAGTGAAATGAATAGGAAAAATGTAAATTAAACTATTGTATTAGTTAAGATATGTATAATTTCAAGTGGAAAACATTGTTTTAACTTTCTATGTTAAATATTTAAGAAATTTCAACTTCGAACGTGTGAGTAAAATAGGCATATTTTGTTAAATAAATAAAAGGTTTTTTGTGATATGAAAATGTAATGTATATCGTAGTATAGATATTTTTTTTGCGCTATCTATACAAGTAAATTGTGTTAATGTATGTCTTATGCAAATAAAGTTATTGAGTAAACCGTGAGAGAGTGATAGTACAAATTGATGTAATTGAGTTGCGCAAGCGCACAAATGGCGCGGCTCACTTTCGCGTATAGCTCTGGGGTAGCTCAGTAAACGGGTTTTCTTGCAATTCGTTAAGGATCTCCTAGGTGTGTGTTGTTTGCAGTTAGCAGTGGCTGTAAATGACCGCCGGTACGACATACTCCGCCGAACGTTGAGTCCCGTGATTCCGTGAGGCGTCGAGGTCACCGGCCCCTAGGTGATTCTTGGGCACTTTATGCGCTCCGAGCATCCTGTGCCTAGTCGCGTCGTAAAGTGCCACCGTTGCACTTCCCCCCAACCCTTTTGGTGTCAAAAGGGGTAGGCAGTGCCCAGTTAGTGATTACGCCAAATACGAATATACTCCGCCTTCCGCGTGCTTCGTGCCGAATCGGTTGGCAGTTATTAGACAGGGCCAATTTAGAATACCTGACTGACTTTAGGTAGGTTTCAATATGTCCGATAAGGACAAAGGGGAGCCTCCACCTAAACCCAAACCCAGAAGACCACCCGACCGTCCTGGTGTATTAGATCGACCAATCGCGTACCGCGACATGTTCAACCCTGAAAGGACTAGAGTAGTGTCCTCCTACTCTCAGATCCCAACAAGGAAGCCCTCCTCCCCGGGAAAGGAGCCCGCACCGAGGACCGCGCTCTCGCCCATCGTACCTGGAGGTACGACTGGGCGGGAACCGTTCCCCCAACCCCAGCGGGCAAAGAAGACCCAGAGGAGGCATACGCCTCCAGAAACAGCAGCATCCCTCCAGGAGAAGAGGCGATGCTACAGCACCAGCTCCTCGTATTCTTCATCCGAGGGAGAACCAGATCACCAGGTGTACCGAAAGAGCCGATTAGAAGATCACCTCCTAAATCGCCATCGCCGACCAAAACCACTCCCCCCAGAACACCGGAACACACCAGCATGGATGCTCGCTGAGCTGGAGCAGGGAGGAGAAGGGTCATACGGATGGAGTGCAACCACCTATGCAACCCTGGCACCTAGTACATCAGCCGGACATTCACCATCCGCCGCCTACCACCAACCCTTCAGGCCGGCCATCGGACGATGGTCAAGAGGCCTTCCACCAGCTATGCCCAACTGGTAGCTGCCCCGGCAGTACCAAGGACAAAGATCGCCGAAACACCCAAACCGCCGGAAGAATCGGCGAAAAGGTACCCGCCAATAGTTGCAGAGTGCTTGCCGGACTGGACGAAGCACTTCGAGGCACTTAATAAGAAAGTTGGGCCACCCACCGAATGCTCGTCCGTTCGGCAAGGGCGTAAGATTTACCCCGCAGAGTCCGGAAGAGTTCCGGACGGTACAAAAGTACCTTATAGAGATGACTGAGAAGGTAACCCACGCTATGTCCTGGTACTGCTACACCCCCGAGGAGGACAGGCCCACGAAAGTGGGCATTCGGGGACTACCAGTGGGCACGGATCCAACCGCGATAGAGGGGGCTATCAGGGCAAAGGGGTTCCCGATCAGGTACGTTAAAGGGATCCCCCCCGTAGAGGCAGACCTGGGTGCCTCTACTTCGCGCAGCTGGACCACCTGAGCCTGGAGCGCCTTAATGAACTATATCAAGTCGACGAGCTCCTCTTCATGAGAGGGGTCGTCATCGAGGCCTGGCAAGGAAGAGCGGGCCCTTCACAATGCCACCGCTGCCAGGCCTTTGGCCACGCCTCCACAAATTGCTTCAGGCCAGTGAAGTGTGTTCGCTGTGCCGGGGACCATATTGCTAGCAACTGCCCAAGGGGTAGAGATGAGGAACCGCGATGCGCTAATTGCGCCAAGAACCACACCGCTAACGATCGCCGCTGCCCAGTCCTGAGGAGGATTGCAAGGAAGCAGGGGATCACTCTACCGGGGCTACTCCCAGAGGAGCCCAAGAGGGTCCCCCAGAGTCGTCCCAGGGCCGTGGTTCAGGAAGACGGGTGGACCACCATCAGAGGAAAAGGAAGGCAACCTGCCCCCCCCTCCACCCGTCACGGCACCTACAGGAAACGGTGGTACCTACCATGAGACAACTAAGGCAACCACCGGGGCGACTCTTCAGCCCCCCGCCTAACGACGCCATAGAGCGCCAAACCTCACAGAGGAGTAAGCGGGGGAGGAAGAAGAAGAAGAAGGTGCAGCCTCCTCCTCAGGCAGCAACCTCTACCCCAACCCCAACGGTAACGGTAGCCCAAGGCGCAGGTTACCATGGAAGGAAAGAAAGCCAGAAGTGGGTAGAGTGCCAGAAAGGGCTCTATCAGAAAGTAGAGCCCGCTCTACACATAGAGCGCGCTCTACCCATGAGCAAAGAATCAGCATACCAACACCCGAGACAACAGCGCCATCATCCGCAACTAGAACACCTCTAGCCGGCTTCGAGACTGCTGATGCCATCCAACGTTTGGTTGGCATAGCAATCGAGGTCGGCAGTCAAGTCCTGGCTGATATTAGAGCCGGGACAGATCCGATTACAGCGGTTATGAAGGCGCTGGCTAATCTACTGGCTCGGCACTACAGTGGAGGAGTCTAACCTGCGCCTCCTCTACTGGAACCCTGGTGGAATCCAGCAGAAGTTACAAGAACTCCGCACCGTCGCCCAGCAACAAGACGTACATGTCATCTTGCTGGGAGAGACGAAATTTAATCCGAGCAGACGCATAAGGCTGCCTAATTACCACTTGTATAGGAGGGACGAGGTCACCTCTCAAGGGGCCGCTTACAGAGGGACGGCGGTTCTAGTGAGAAGGGACATCGTCCATCAAGAGCTTGACCTACCGGAATACCAGACTATGCGCTCTATCGGCATAAAAATGGAGGCGGCGGGCGAGGAACTTAGGATCTTTGCAGCATACCGCCCGCCAGGGACTCCATTTTGCTCCTCAGACGTCCGGACGGTAATGGAAGGCGAAACACCGACCATAATCGCCGGGGACCTAAACGCCAAACACCCGGCGTGGGGGTCTAGAGTGATCAACCCGCCGGGTCATGCGCTATTTGATGATGCCGAAAGATACGGCTATGACGTTTTAGGTCCTGAAGAACCAACTCACGTTCCTACGGATCCACGAAGTCGTCCGGATGTACTGGACATCGTGCTCTCTAGGAACGTCAACTACCCGATAGTGGTAGAGGTGCTGTACGACCTGGAATCACAGCACCTCCCGATCTTAATAACCCTTGGCCTAAAGGCGGTGACTACGCCGCCCAGAACAGTTAAGACACGTGTCGACTGGAGGCTCTACGCACAAACACCTGCAGGAGAGACCTCCAGCACACCAACCCTTAAACACAGCGGACGACGTAGAGGCCGCAGCCACAAACATGACAAAGGCGATCCAGGAGGCCCTCAACGCTGCCTCTACGATCGTCCCGATGTCCTCACAGAAGGGATGATCTGCCGCGGGATAACATCTGCGTGCAGATCAAGAGAAAAAGGGCTCTAAGGAGACTCTGGGCGCGTACTCGCTGCCCGAGAATCAAACACGAGACTTAACACCTTGTCGGAGGAGCTGTCGGTGGCAGTCCAGGCACACAGAGGAGATGCCTGGGAGCGGCGCATATGGAAGGCGGAAGAGCACGATGCGTCGCTCTATAAACTGAACCGGCAGTTAACTAAAGCCAGACCTCCCGTTTGCCCGCTGACCAACAACGCGGGCGAACGTTGTTACGATGCCAAGGGGAGAGCGGATATCCTAGTCGAGCACTTCGAGGAGCAATTTATGCCGAACCCAGCAAGTGCGGAGTACTTGGAGCTTCATGCCCTAAAGGAGAGTCGCGTACAGGAGTTCCTGTCGTCGCCCGCGCCGCCTCTTGCAGGAGAGTGGTTCATCTCCCCCCGCTGAACTGCGGAGGACAGCAACCCGCCTGCAACCGAGGAAGGCGCCGGGGCACGATGGGATTACCAACGCTGCACTCCGACAGCTGCCCCATAGAGTCCTAGTAGAGCTTGGTCGACTCTACAATGGGATCTTGCGGACATCCCACTTCCCGGAGGACTGGAAGAAAGGCAAAGTTATCGTCTTGCCGAAACCCGGGAAGGACAGGCGTAGAGCTGCCAGCTACAGGCCGATTACGCTGCTACCACACATAGCTAAACTGCTTGAAAGATTGCTGCTAAGACGTCTCCGTCCGTGCATCCAACTTCGGGCGGAGCAGCACGGATTCAGGAGGGGTCACTCTACAGCAACACAGCTGACCAGAGTGCTGCACCTGCTTGCGGCCGATTACAACCGTGGCCGCACCACGTTGGGCGTCTTTCTCGATATCGAGAAGGCGTTCGACCGGGTGTGGCACTCTGGATTACTTTTTAAATTGGAAGAACAGACCAGTGTCCCTCCTGCTATGTTGCGGTTAGTGGCGTCTTTCCTGGCAGACAGGAAGTTCTACGTCTGCGTAGAGGGCGCCGAGTCCGCAACCAGAACCATCAGAGCCGGCGTTCCTCAGGGCAGCTGTTTGTCTCCAGTCCTGTACGCGGCTTATACGAACGACATTCCGACCCTGGCAGGCAGGCTGCAAGAATGGGAGGACGACGTGGAGTTGGCGTTATATGCGGACGATAGCGCTTATTTCACCTCGTCCGGAAGAGCCCATATTGCCGCTGCCAGAATGCAACGTCTCCTGGACCTGTTGCCACCATGGCTAGATGAGTGGAGGATGGTCGTCAACGTTGGTAAGACGACCGCTCTGCTCACTCGCCGCCTCAGGAATCTACCACCTCCATTAACCCTCGATGGCCAGCAGATCGCGTACGAGAAGGCCGTGACCTACCTTGGGTGCCGGATCGACCGGGCGCTGCGCATGACTGCGCACGTCGACTTCGTCGTCCGTAGAGCACGATGTGCGCGGGCGATGCTACGTCCGGTCCTGGCATCCAAGTTACCACTTAATACTAAAGTGCGTGTATACAAAACCTACATCAGAGCCATTATCACCTACGCTGCTCCGGCCTGGTACGCGCTTCTGAGTGAGCCTCTGAGGCGGCGACTGCAGGCCCAGCAGAACATGGCGTTAAGAACGATTGTCGGTGCGGGTCGCTACGTCCGGAATGACGTCATAGCGGCCGATCTGAAGATCGAGACCATACAGGAATTTGTGGCCCGGTTGGCGCGCGGACTGTTCGACCGTGCAGACAACGGGCCGCATATACACCTTAACAACTTTGCGCCGCTACACACTCGCCCTCCGGACGGGCGACCCTATCCAAGAGAACTCCTCTCTATATCGATTAGAGAGTCGAGTAACAACCCTCAATGCCGCTGAAAGGCCAACCTTGACTTTACTGGATAACCTTCTTTTTTCGTAGTCTTAACCGGCTACGAAAAATTTTACCGATTACGGACAATCCGTATTTTTGACACCTACAATGCCAATAGAAGGCTCCCAGGACCGGTCCATAGTGGTGGACCGCGAGGACAGCACGGGTAATGGGGGCTTACCCCGAGGCCCGAAACCTCCATGTGCATATGCATATGAAGAAGACATCAACGTTGCAATTTTGCGCCCTCCTTTCTGCTGCGCCCTCCTTTCTGCTTGCGCCCTCCTTTGAAGGAGGGTCGCGTTCGTATACGGCTTAGAGATTCTAGTCAGATCGTTAAGCCAATTCCCAAAAGGTTGAGTTTAGTGGGTAAAGTTATGAGGCTGCGTGGTGGACATTTCAACCTCCCTCCCCCGCTTTCCGGGGGTTATTTTGCTTCGGGCAAAAAAACTTGCAATTCGTTCGGGAAGTTCGGGAATCCTTCGGGAAGTTCGGGAATCCTTCGGGAAAGTTCGGGAATCGTTCGGGGAAGTTTCTGGAAAGTTCCCCGAAACTTCGGGAATCAGACCAGCAGTCAATAAGAAGAAAGAAAAAGTGTAGGGAAATGATAGGGAAAAGTAATTACTCTCTCACGGAACGGTTTGAAGATAATTGCTGTTTTATTCCCAAGAAATTCATCCCTCAAAATTATACAGTCCACATCGAAGAATTAAGGCGTTGGGACCGGGACGACTTCGGAAGCCCCGTACTCCCCGTCTGAACCTATTTGCTGAAAAGGAAGAGGTTATCGCCCTTGTGCGTTACTCCGTTACGGAGATCACATACGTTGTTCCCGAACCCAACGTAGGCGTTATAGGAGGGCGGATCGAGAGAAGCCTCGATTCCTCCCTTCTGTTTCTTAGTTGAACGTTTACACAGCCGTTGGTTCCTTTTCAATTGGTCCTTCGCAGCCGGATCAAGGAACCAGCTGTGGACTGCTGGTTGTGGAGAAAGAAGACCTTCGGAGCCGAGTGAAGATCAGCAACCGAAGGAAGCCGGAGGTTTGAGCTGAAGCAACAGGACCAAAGGCCAGAAGACCAGGTCGTCAGCGCAGAAGGACTGGACCTGGAACTACCGGAAGAAAGAAAACCGGGATTGCGGCTTGGGGCGTGTGCTCGCATGGGGCACGTATCGCTGCCAGGCGCAGGTGCCTTGTGAAGGCGCTCATCGTGGCCAAGCAGGGCTTGGCATTTTTCCTGTCGGGCAAGCGTGCTTGGCATTTTCCTGTCGGACGATCGTGTCCGGCATTTCCTGTCGGACGACCGTGTCCGGCATTTCCTGTCGGGTCATCAGAGGGTGCAAGAAGAAGAAGCATCCACCGCTGCTGCTGCCAGGCGAGGGTGCTCGTGGGCACCTGACTGCATCGCGGCCGGAGGAGGGCGCTTGGACGAGGCGTCACCGGCGACTGGGCGACGAGGCGCAGCATACATCCCGACCACCTAACGGTGCCAAACGGTTGGGCTCTGGCACAACACCTTCGGGTGGAGCAGTTCTCTCGAGCGAGACTGCGCTTGCACTACCGCTCGACTGTTTCGTCATATTCCTTGGCGGAACAGTTCCTAAACCTTTCCTCCATTTCATTCCTGCACGACTCCATCCCTGGACGGCTCACCTCGGTAGGCCCCGTTCAGGATTGATAGGGTTGATAGGGCTGTTAAGGTGGTAGTAAGGTTGTAGGGTTGGGAGATAAAGGGGGGGAGGGGTAGTGGGGTTAGGTTGAGGTGTAGAAGGGTTGTAGGTAAGGGGTTGTAGGGACCGTAGAGACAGTTAGGGACCGTAGGCCAACAATCACCTTCCTGCAAGATGAAGAAGGCACAAGACCAGACAGGAAGAAGCGAAGGAACCAAGACAAGGACAGGGCTCTCAAGAAAGGCTAAAGAGGCGGAACCATCTGGAGCGACCACAGCTACTGCTTCGAGTGGGGCAACTCCTTCAAGAGGAGCCACCACCGTCACGTCCACATGCACGTGGGACTCAGGGACGTCCATGGCAGCGACAAGCAACAGGACGGACACCAGTGGTACGCAGGCCAGCACCGCACAACAATCCGTTATATCCAGGAGTGAAACGGTGGTCGAAATAGTAGGTCAAAGGACCGAAGAAGCGGCAGCGTCAAGGACAGTAATCGGGCACACTAGTGACAAGGGGTCACAGAGTGTAGTAGGTCATCGCGATCGGCGAGGCTGAAAGCCAAATTAGAGGAGCGGATTAAATTCGAACGCTCAGAGCTCGAACGAGCACAGGCAGCTGCTGCCTTAGCCAAGTCTCAATTGGAGTTAGCACGACTCAACCGAGAAGAGGAGATCGACTCGAGTGAGGATGAAGAAGAGCGGAATACTCAGGTGGAACCTTTCGTAAGGAGTTGGCTTTAACAGACCATAATGAGCGCGTCGGTTAGTGTGACGCAACCCGATATTACTGATAAGGAAGCGTGTAAAGGATCACGCCGCAAACTGTACACACTGCAAAGGGGTGTGAACGCAACCGTGCTAAGAGCGAGCGCTATGAGCGCCGAAGTAATACGAGCGAGCGTCTAGAACGCCGAAATAATAAAGGGCACAACCGACAAGTGGTTATGATAACCCAGGACAAGCCTGTAAGTCGGGTAACACATAAGTGTGTTATATGCAACAAGGAACTCACTCTATAGTGAGTTGTTACAAGTTTAAGGACATGAATATTCGCGAGAAATGAGAAGTGTTCTCATTTGACACCGATTAAGGACGAGTTGATGTATGAGAGGTCCAGACCTACCATATTAATTGGCCAGGACAATTGGCATCTCATAGTTACTCGTGAATTAATTTCAGGAGGTAAGAACCTACCTGTAGCATCACTCACCAAACTTGGATGGGTTTTACATGGTCACATATCGGGTGGCATCAAACCAATCAAGATTGTTAACCACATTTCCACCAAGAAGGAGGAGGACATGGAGAAGTTGATCAAAGACCAGACCAGAGATTCGAAACTAAAAATTATTTTAGTTTGGAATCTCTGGGAGTGTCTGCGCGAAAGCCCGCGATCGACCCAGAAGAACAAGCTTTAAATATTTTGAGCAAAACGGTACGTCGTATACCTAATAATAGGTACGAGACTGCTTTATTATGGCGCACAGATAATGAGTGCATGCCGTCGAATAGAGCGCAGGTTGACAGTCGCCTGTTTAATATCGAAAAGAAGCTCGACAAATATAGCGAGTTGAAAAAGGAATATGAGAAGCAAATTGAAAATCTCATCGTTAACGGTTACGCAGAGAAAGCGAACCATATTTCCATTTCCCCGCGCACGTGATATCTTCCACACTTCGCAGTGACTCACCCACAAAAAAGGAAAATAAGAATAGTTTTCGACGCCGCCGCTAGGACGGGCGGACGTTGTCTCAATGATGCATTGTTAACCGGACCGGACTTATTGAACTCGTTATTTGGCGTTCTGCTACGATTCAGAGAAGGAAGCGTGGCAGTGATGGCAGACGACGCCACTAGGAATTTTCCTTCCACCTTCAATGTAAGCCATCGATGGTTTCAAGGACCTGAATTCCTCAGGAAAAGTCCTGATTTATGGCCCAAACAAGTGGACACCATAAATAGCTTAGAAACAGGTGAAGAAAAATCGCCAAAAGGCGTAAATGCGCTGAGAAAGCAAGAACCGTTAAGTCTACCCGACTACGGACGATTTAGCAGCTTTAAGAAATTCCTTGGGGCAACTACACGCACCTTACAAGCGGTAGAAAAATTCAAGAGTTTAAGAAAGTCGGTTAAAGGACCCGAAAACGCAGCCGAAAAGTCGGTTATGTGTTCCAACGAAGTTTTAGCAAAGTCGGTTAAAGGACCCGATGGCGCGTTGGATATAACGCTCTTGAAAAAGGCTGAATTGTTAATTTGGAAGTTCGTTCAAGACGAGTGTTTTCATTTGGAAATAAAATGCTTGAAAGCAGGCAAAAGCGTTGAAAGAAGTTCACGCTTAAGTAAATTATCTATGGAAATAGGAGAAGATAACTTACTCCGTTTAAATGGGCGTTTACCTTTTAAGTCTAATTTGACCGAGGAAAGTAGAAAACCTGTCGTATTAGACGGTAAACACGAAATCGTTAAAATGATGATTAGAGAAGTTCATCATCATTTTGGACATGCCAATCACTAGACGGTGATGAATGAGGTGAACCAGAAATTTTATGTCTTGAACTTGCGTAATGTAGTACGAAGTGTGTCACATCATTGTCAGTGGTGCAGGACATACAGGTCAAAGCCGCAGAACGTGCCACAAGGAAATATTCCTCTGGAGAGGATAGCTCATCATGAACCACCTTTTACATGCTCAGCCGTAGATTATTTCGGACCTATGAGTGTGACTATAGGAAGGCGACACGAAAAACGTTGGGGTGTTTTATTCACGTGTCTGACCATCAGAGCAGTACACCTAGAATTAGCAGCCTCATTGACACCAGCGTCAATGATAATGGCATTGAGGCGATTTATCGCCAGAAGAGGAAAACCAGCCGTTATATACAGCGATAACGGGACGAATTTCAAAGCTGCACATAAAGAATTTTTGAAAGCATGCGAAGAATGCTATGAGGGCATGAAAAACGAGTCATTTAGAAAATATATTAAATGGAAATTTATACCTCCAGGAGCACCGCACATGGGTGGCGCCTGGGAAAGGTTAGTAAGATCAATTAAAATTGTGTTGACCGCTACGCTCTAAGACGGGAGCCCGCGAGAGGAGGTTCTGCATACGTTGCTCTTAGAAGCAGAGCATACTGTAAATTCCAGGCCTCTGGTAACATTCAGTATGGATAGTCCTGAAGAGGGTTTGACACCCAATCATTTTCTTTTGGGACGCTCATGTGGTGATCGACCACCTGGATTATTTTTAGAGCAACATCTGACGGGTCAACTCAATTGGAAATCTGCACAAAGGTTAGCCGACCATTTTTGGACAAGATGGCTAAAAGAATACATGCCTACTTTAATACCTCGAACAGGTAATAACGGAAAGTTCATGGAACCTAAAGAAGGTGATATTGTCTTGATAATAGATCATTCGTTGCCACGAAATACGTGGCCGAAAGGCAAAATTAGTAGGACGCTACCGGGACCAGACGGTCACACCAGAGTGGTTGACGTCATTACTAGCACAGGTATCTTGAGGAGACCTACATCCAGAATAATAGTGTTGGTACCCGCGACGCCTCCCAAATGATGGTGCTGACGCACGGGGGGGGAAATTGTTGGCGACGCGCCTATAAGAATATTTCAATTTATTAAGTTAACCGATTACGAATAGCTTCTAAAAAGCAAATTATCAAGTAACAATATTCCGATAAGAAAATGCTTAGTTGAATCTTAAAGAAATATCGAATTAATGATATGAAGGTCTTGGGTTCGACTCCCAGGCCGGAGTCATTTATCGTTTTCTTAGTAATATCTCTTAATAAATTCATATAGGGAATTTTTAAGATATAAATTATGGTACCGGATTTGTTCCCCGGCTGAAATCATCTTTCCAATGATGTAAATTTGAAGGAGTGTTGGAATAAAGTTAGAGATCGGATTTATTCCCCGGTCGAGATGATCACTTTGTGAGTAAATAGAATTAATGGAAATGAATAGCATAAGTGTTGTCTTATATAGGTTTGATACGTTTTGTATGAAAACAAATGCCTATTTGCTATGATTGATTTATGAAAACATTCACTTATATTGTTATCTGATAAGAAATATGATAACTGATAAGAATCTGATTAGAAATAGTTTCCTACAGTTTGAGAATTGTGTAAAAGCATTGATTCACCTTAGTATTGTTGATATTGGTATATATTAGACTTTCCATTTTTTCTGATAGTCGATAGCCGTGCAAAGTTAGTTGTTCAAATAGTGTGAGTTCATAGACGCACGCTAGCCACGTACTTAGGAGGCCAAATATGTAAAAATTTAAATATTTGTAATTTCAGCAATTTATGTAAAAATGACTTGTGAAAAATTTCAGATTGATTGTACGTGTAAAAAAGGTGAATTCTGTGTTATTTTTATGTGAAAATTCCTGTGAATAAGTGAAATAATGATAGTTTTGTATAAGGAATTTAAAAGTGTTTTAATAGTGAAATGAATAGGAAAAATGTAAATTAAACTATTGTATTAGTTAAGATATGTATAATTTCAAGTGGAAAACATTGTTTTAACTTTCTATGTTAAATATTTAAGAAATTTCAACTTCGAACGTGTGAGTAAAATAGGCATATTTTGTTAAATAAATAAAAGGTTTTTTGTGATATGAAAATGTAATGTATATCGTAGTATAGATATTTTTTTGCGCTATCTATACAAGTAAATTGTGTTAATGTATGTCTTATACAAATAAAGTTATTGAGTAAACCGTGAGAGAGTGATAGTACAAATTGATGTAATTGAGTTGCGCAAGCGCACAAATGGCGCGGCTCACTTTCGCGTATAGCTCTGGGGTAGCTCAGTAAACGAGTTTTCTTGCAATTGCAATTCGTTCGGGAAGTTCGGGAATCCTTCGAGAAAGTTCGGGAACTTAAGTTCGGGAATCGTTCGGGGAAGTTTCTGGAAAGTTCCCCGAAACTTCGGGAATCAGACCAGCAGTCAATAAGAAGAAAGAAAAAGTGTAGGGAAGTGATAGGGAAAAGTAATTACTCTCTCACGGAACGGTTTGAAGATAATTGCTGTTTTATTCCCAAGAAATTCATCCCTCAAAATTATACAGTCCACATCGAAGAATTAAGGCGTTGGGACCGGGACGACTTCGGAAGACCCGTACTCCCCGTCTGAACCTATTTTCTGAAAAGGAAGAGGTTATCGCCCTTGTGTGTTACTCCGTTACGGAGATCACATACGTTGTTCCCGAACCCAACGTAGGCGTTATAGGAGGCCGGATCGAGAGAAGCCTCGATTCCTCCCTTCTGTTTCTTAGTTGAACGTTTACACAGCCGTTGGTTCCTTTTCAAGGTCCTTCGAGCCGGATCAAGGAACCAGCTGTGGACTGCTGGTTGTGGAGAAAGAAGACCTTCGGAGCTCGAGTGAAGATCAGCAACCGAAGGAAGCCGGAGGTTTGAGCTGAAGCAACAGGACCAAAGACCAGAAGACCAGGTCGTCAGCGCAGAAGGACTGGACCTGGAACTACCGGAAGAAAGAAAACCGGGATTGCGGCTTGGGGCGTGTGCTCGCATGGGGCACGTATCGCTGCCGGGCGCAGGTGCCTTGTGAAGGCGCTCATCGTGGCCAAGCAGGGCTTGGCATTTTTCCTGTCGGGCAAGGGTGCTTTTTGGCATTTTCCTGTCGGACGATCGTGTCCGGCATTTCCTGTCGGACGACCGTGTCCGGCATTTCCTGTCGGGTCATCAGGGGTGCAAGAAGAAGAGCTCCAGCTGCTGCTGGGTACGAGGTGACTCGTAGAAGATTACTCGTCCTCGCTTGTAAGCTGGCTAAAGTCTGATTATCTTCTAAATCTGACGAAGGTTCATCGTGGTGAAAGTCTTCAATGATTTCATCAGGTTCGCAGTCTGACTCCGCGCCTCCAACGATCTCATCGTCATCGGAATCATACTCGAGAAACCGCTCAATGCTCTTATTCGTAAACTCTCTTCTAGAACCTGCCATTTTATTTCACAATACTTAAACACTATAAAAGAAATGCACTTCTAAACACAAGACCTACCACAAGACACAAGATATTACAATATTTATAGCTAAAATAAGGGGCTGATTTATTCGAAATATTTGCGTATTTTACTACCCATCTACCCCTGTTATTATTACATACTTAGTTGCAGTCAATTTTCAACTAGTACCATAATTGCATACACAATATGGTAAACATGATTTGACAGGAGTATGTTGTTGCCATTAGTTAAAAAAATATTACCTACCAAAGTTACCAGGTTACAGGTGACACAGCACCCTGGGTAGGGTTCTAGGGTTAAGGTTTTTAGACTGTGTTATAGTTAAATTTTCCCTTAGAAATTATAAATGTTTCGCACTGTAAAAGTGTTAATCGAAAAATTAATAAAACGAACAATGTATAGTAGGACGTAAATCCAAAATTCCTCTAGGAAAGAAAACGACTCGTACGTTTAATTTTAATTACTTTTAACTCCCGACGTTTCGGGTGCGGGAAAGCACCCGAAACATGCGAGATCATGGTCATGGGGAACTGAGATGACTGACGTCCCGACGTCATTGTTAAACGGGGAGTACCTTGAGCTTTTTAAATTATTGTTTATGGTCCGATCTATGCAAAATGAACTGACTGTGTCTTGAAGTCTTGTAGTGGTATGCTTGGGTTTAGTTTTAATTTTATTGATTATAGAGTCCCAACAGGTGGTGGTACCCAGCCTCCTTCTCTATTTAAATTAGGGTGTTTTTTTAATTTCAATAGCCTCACGTATCATCCTTGGTAGGAATCGGTGTTCTTTCGCAAGGATTTGTGGTCTATCAAATCTGATGTAATGGTTGGGGCCGTCTAGGATATGATCATATCACAGACGGCCCCAACCATTACATCAGATTAACAACCTTTTACAACCCTAATCGCTTACCATAAATCCGTTAAGAGCAGAATGTGCCTAAGAAATACACAAACATAATACATACTCTAGAAAACCATGACTTTGCTTCGGCCTCGGCCGCGACAGTCAGGTGAAAATATCCACATTAGGTAAAATTAACGTAATATATTTTTATTTCTTTTTTATTTGTTTTAAAAACCTTACCAACACACTAGGATTTTCTCCTGTATCGTGGAAGCCGTTTACAAATATAAATGGCACAAGGACAATCATCCACACCCGCAACAATTATTTGTAGACCATACAAATACTTGTTCCGTGCGGGATTCGAACCCGCGGTCCCCAGCGCAGCATCTCATCGCTAAGCACTGTGTCACGGAGCCGTCAGAATATAAAAATGTATTAATTTGTAATAATTTAGCCAAATATAGAGTTGGTATTGATGCATGTAATAATTTTCTTCGGCCCTTCGGCAAATTTGTGGAGCATATTGTGCAGTTTGAAGTCGGAAAACAGTTTTTGTCTCTCATAGTTTTTGAAATCCATATCCTTTTTGTATCACCAACAGCTGGGAATCTAAGCAATATTAATTCTGATAAGTAATTAGTTAATTACCTAACTAAATCTTGAAATAGCATACCTAAAGTTAGCGTCTAATTGCTATACTTTGGGAAAACATTATATTTATTCCCTGATGATGAGAAGCAGATTTTCCGCTATTTTTAATTTTTTTTTTATAGAAAAGGAGGAAAATGAGTATGCGTCTCACCTGATGTTAATTGACTACCGCCGCCCATGAACAACCGAAACACCAGGGGAATTGCAGGTGCATTGCCGGCCCTTTAGAAAGGAGTAAGCTCCTTTTTTGAAGATCCCCAGGTCGTATTGGTCCGGAAAAATCGCCGGTGGTAAACTATTACACAGAGAGATCGTACGCGGAAGAAAACTCCTTGTGAAACGTACAGTGGTGGACTGCCAAGCATCCAGATGGTGTGGATGGTATCGGGACGTTTGCCACGTAGTGTGTTCACGATTTTTGGCGACTGGGATTAATCCGAACAATTCCTCAGAGCACTCCCCGTGGTATAAGCGAAAAGCAAAGAGATGCAACATCTCTTCGCAGTGCCAGTGAATCGAGCCGATCGGAAAGCACTTGGTCGTCAACGATTCGAGCCGCTTTGCGCTGGATGCGGTCAAGTGGAAGGAGTTGGTACTGGGGAGCTCCAGCCCAGAAATAGGAACAGTATTCCATGTGCGGCCGAACCTGTGCCTTGTAAATTTGCAGGCGGTGTGCCGGCATGAAATACTGTCCCGCTCTGCTAAGCACGCCAAGATTTTTAGAGGCCAATATGGCCTTCTTTTCCAAGTGATCACGAAACTGCACGTCACTCGATATGTCGACGCCGAGGATTCCGATACAGGATGAGACAACAAGGGGAGTGCCTTGAAACTGAGGAGATACGACAAAGGGGTTATTTTTAGCGGTTAACGCGTCTAACTTGTGTCTTCTGAGGGACTATTTTTAGTCGCCCCAAATCTGAGACTCTGTTCAGCAAAGAATCGACTTCAGACACAAGTTTGTCCCGGTACTCGGAGACGTTTTCCCGAGAAATATTGGCACGGCCGGTGTTTAGAGCATCAACAGTACTGTCATCTATGCAGATGACAGTACTGTTGTTATGCAACAATGAATGTTACGGGTTTGCAACATATCATTGATATGCAGAAGAAACAGCGTTGGCGATAGCACGCAGCCTTGTGGAACACCAGCATTAATAGGCTTGTGATCGGAGCTTGCACCGCCTACAACGACCTTGATGTTCCAATCTGTAAGAAAGCTGGTGATCCAATTGCACAATTTCTCGGGAAGCCCATAGGAAGGGAGCTTCGAAAGAAGC
This sequence comes from Parnassius apollo, assembly GCA_907164705.1. Lineage (NCBI taxonomy): Eukaryota > Metazoa > Arthropoda > Insecta > Lepidoptera > Papilionidae > Parnassius > Parnassius apollo. The sequence continues at coordinate 301,767 of CAJQZP010000885.1, read as the reverse complement.
GCTTTGTGCCAAACCCGATCGAAGCCCTTCGCAATGTCCAAACTAACGGCCAATGCCTCCCCCTTGGACTCTACTGCCTCCGCCCATCTGTGAGTTAGGTAGACCAGAAGATCACCAGCTGATCGACCACGGCGAAAACAGTATTGCCTACTAATGAGCTGGTGATCCTCAAGGTACCTCATGAGCTGGAAATTTACAATGTACTCCATTGTTTTGGAGAACAAGGAGGTGATGGCGATAAGCCTGTAGTTTTACGGGTCTGAGCGGTCGCCTTTTTTAGGTATTGGGTGGACGAAAGCCATCTTCCATGATTTTGGGGCTATTTCTAGGAAGTAGGAGTACCGGATAAGACTCGTTAAAACCGGTGCCAACTCTGGAGCACACTTCCTCAGCACAATTGAGGGGATTCCGTCAGGCCCACTGTCCAGGGAGAGGAGTGTTTTGCGAACCGAGCGCTGTGTGAACTGCACTTCCGGCATGGAGCACTCACACCGCGGGATGGTTGGCGGCTTACTCGCCCCGTCATCGAGAGTCGAGTTGGACGCAAAGAAAGAGCCTAGCAGATCGGCTTTCTCCTTTGCCGTATGGGCCAGTGAGTCGTCCTCCCTGTGCAGAGGTGATAGAGATAGCTGCCAGAAATTCCCCTGGACAGCCTTGGCGAGAGACCAGAATCCACTGGTTCCAGAAGCAAGGCGAACTAGTTTCTCGCCAATTCTGCCTATGTGTTCTGACTTTGCATTGGCAATGACACTTTTGAAGGACCTAGAGGCGGAATTATACTTCTTATTTAGAGCGCTAGTGTTTACATCCCGGGACGTCGATGCATCAGCCTAGGCTTGGTAGCACTCCTGCTTATAGCTTGATGCTATTTTACAGGAGCGACCAAACCATGGGTGAAATTTGCCTCCAATGGGTACCACAGAGAAAGGAATAAAAAGTTCCATACCCTGAAGTACCACATCAGCGACAGAATCCGCAACAACATTGGGATCGTCCGGCGAGAAGCAAACCCGCCCCCAAAGGTAGGATGCAAAGAAAGACCACATCCCATCCCGATCGGCTGACCTATAGTGCCATACACGGCGGCAGCCTGCAGAATGCAACTGCGATTTCAGCGTGAGTTCAGGCACCACACTCCGGACAAGACAATGGTCCAAGGAGCCTAAAGGGGCGTCGACGGATATCTGATATCCGTCCGGGCAAGAAGTCAGCAGAAGGTCCAACAGGGAAGGTGCATGATCCTCCACAGCTGGAATCCGCGTAGGCGAAGTAACCAGTTGTGTCGGGCCATATGCCAAGGCAAAATCATGAACAGATCTCCCCGCATGATCGGTTAAACGTGAACCAAGCCATTTTGCATGATGGGCGTTAAAATCGCCGAGGATCACGATATCTGCGGAGGGGATCTGCTATAGCAACGAATCTGTAGCCATTTGGACGTGGACGAAGAGTCGGTCTGTTTCGGCATTACCGCTATGGGACCTATATCGGCACCCGTAGACGCGCGGATGGTCGTCGCTGTCTACGCGTAGCCATGTGATGGACAGGTCCGAACCTTCAAGACTGCCGAGGCGTCGAGAACAGATGTCCTCCCTGACGTAAACGCAAACTCCAGCCCGAGGCTCAAAGGGGTGTTCCAGTTTGTACCCCGGGTAGGAGAGATACGAGACATCAGCCGGAGAGGACACCTGCGTGTCGGTCAGAAAGCCTCGCCTCGGCGTCTAGAGATGGTAGTAGACGGCGTTTAGGTTAGAGTGAAGTCCCCTGATATTGCAGAAATTCACGGATAGTGTTGGAAGGATTACCTTGGTCTTGTTGCTCCGTTTGCCCCGAGTAGTTGTAGTTTTGAGCGGAATTTTGCTCCCCCCTCCCCCAGAATACGCTGGGCAGCCTGAGCACTCACGCTCAGGAGTGTAGTAACTTAGACGTGGATGCTAAGCGAGGGATTCTCCAGGGATGCTGGTGCCCTCCAGGAGTAATTTGCCATTTAATTCCGCTACCATGTTGATGGGGAGGGGGCCTCCGGCCACCTGCACTCGCCAGAAGAAACGCGGAAGCAGAGCTTCCACTTCACGCCGGTATTCTGTGAGTTCGTGGTAGCACCCCGGTTTGAGCTGGCCCATACGTGCAACAGCAAACTAATTGAATTATTTTTACTATTTGATTTTGTTTTTATTTTATGAAAAACACTTAATGATATAAACTTACCGAAAAAAAGGTATATCTTCCATAATCTTGGTGTTACGGTTTTTATGTGCACAGTTTTTGAACGCGCACTGCGGGCTAGAAGAGAGGTTGAGAACCTCTACTTGGCTTTTAATGTTGATTAAGATTGGACCATGGACCTCGTAGACAGAGAAACCTAAAGACTAATGATTAGCATGGCCTCGAGTGAGAAAGAACGATAACGTAGTTTTAGATTATAAAATAATCTTTATGACTTTTAAACATATTTAGATAAAAATTTTAATTGTTCGAAGAACTGAACTGAACAAGATTCACCAATCTTAAGCTCACAAAACACTTTTTTCTCACTTAAACCAACTTGTAAACTCCTTAGATCGCTACGAACTGTCAAAGTTGTTTAGCAAAGTGTAGTTTGCTAAACAAAAAAAACCGGCATGGAGGAAGGGACAAACAATCACGCCGCTCTGATTTCTGATTTCTATGCAAGACGTATGCATAAATCTATCTTCTTCGTGTGCGAATGCGAAAGAAGGCGTCAATTTGTCTATAGGTTTCTCTGTCTACGATGGACCCACTGTATATATCTCTATGCAAAGACTACAATATTATTTTATAGGGAAATCTCTATGCACGGACCATACTATAAAAAAACTATCTGTTTTTTAGTTATTAACTTTTACAATTTGTTTAAATTGGTAAACAATATTGCTTCTTGCATCTGTTTTTAATAGGTTTGAAGTAAGCTACAAATAAAAATTAATATCTCACGATTTTAAAGATTTACGTCCCAAAACATTATCCATTAAAATAAATAATAACAGACACCCTAGTCTCGTACCAGATGCGGTACGCGGTATATAACATAATAGCTGTAATAACGCGAGCTGTGACGGCTGTATGACATCTGTATTTTTGCGGACACGAATAAAAAAGTAAAGGCTGACTCGGACTCCTGTAGGGAGTAATAAAAGTTGTTCGAAAATTGGAACAAATAAATTTTAAGAGCTATTTTACTCAAAATCACGTTAAGAACTTAAGAATTTAGGTTTAATTTAGAGGTTGTACATACAGTTTCTGTTGTCTTTTTAATTAAATACCGATTTTAATTAGTGATAAATATACATATCTATATAGAAAAAAAAGAATTATAAAATAGCTTTTCATACTTTTTTATTTATTATGGCAAATTTTATTTTTAGGCGAAAATGATGTATCAAACGCTGTCTACAGTATCCAATATATTTTTATACAAGATACAATTTATTTTTATACGTGGTAAAGTCATGCTACAGTTATAATAGTAGTATAGTTGTAGCATTAATGGGTCGGCTCAACCGGGGAAGAACCACGCTCTCACAGAATACCGGCGTCAAATAGTAGCTTAATGCTGCTGTTTCGTATGGTGAGTGTAGAAAACCGGATACCCTTTTTACTGGAAACGAGGCATTCCATCTTATTCCTCACGGGTGATAACGCATCTGCATTTGGATTTGTAATCGAGGATAGATGTAGATGTCTATGGGCCGCAGCAACCACTTACCATCAGGTGGACTGTGTGCTCGTTTGTCACCCTATCCTATAAAAAAAATAACATACATAACATCCTGATAAATTGATTTACAATATGTATACGCCTGGGCATAGGCATATTTTATAATTTGAAATAAGATCACAAAGCGGTGTGACCATCTTTAAAATACAGATCGTGCCTTACTTTGGTTACAAACCTGCCAAAACCTGCTAGTCTGGTCTGTAGCGAAAAACGCCTAAATACTGCCAACTTTATTACCATTGTATTAAACTACGAAGTAAAAATGTACATTTTAATGCCATTTTTTTTAATTAATATTAAACCTTGCAGTAACATCATTTTATTCCTTTTTAATCATTATACATGGATTTGTTCGTTCTATTTAACATATCTTTCGTTAGTTTAAATGAAATGCAATCGCCATGCCCGCGAATGCCTTGTTCCACGTGTAAGATAGACGCTACATGTTTGTTTATAAATCTGTTTCTTGTTTTTGTCTTAATTAAATTTATTGAAATAATATTCTTTCGCATGCAGCGTTGGACATTTGTAATAATAGCAGTCCCTTTGCGAAATTTAAACACATATTTTAAGTGTCTCTTTCATGACTGATTGAAATATTAACCATAAACTCATGTTTATGAATACTTGTTTTAAGATTATCAACTTTACAAACAAAATTTTAAAGTTGTTTATTGAATGTGATACAAACATAATACGAGAAGTACAGGGAAATCCCCCCTATGGTGGCGAAGTATCCTGCCATTTTAGGCATTTTTAGTTGCCATAATGAAATCTATTTTCAATGCCCCAATACTGCAAAATACTGCCAGGTTTTATAAAACGTCAACCTATTATGCCAAAACTAAAATAAGTGGCCAATCTAGCCAAAATGGCAGGGATCTGCCACATATGGTCACACTGCCACAAAGGTATTTGTGGTCCGTAGACAGAGAATAGCATTCTCTGTCTACGTTGTGGTCTTATTTTTCGGACCGCTATCGAAGCCGAAGAAGAAATTTTAATTTAAAATAAGCACAAGGTAAATAAATAAATAATATTGTAAAATAAAAGATTTTTTGTGTATCCAATAACCTTTTGAAATTGATGCGTCCTTACTAATTTGCTTGTTTTTCATTTGATAAAGTTTTACTATGATTTTGTTAAAGAGAAAAAATAAAATCAAGTAAAACTTTATCAACTTAAATACAAGTAAAATAGTAAAGATGTAGGAAACTAAATCATTAGGTACTATTGCCTATATAGTACATATAAGCTGGCTTTCCACTATGGGATATAATATATATTATATCCCGAAATATAAATTATATCCCGCTATTGCCCTTCCCACTGTGAGATATATCTTTTAATCAGTGTGCGTTCGTCATTGGACGATCTGAGGACGTAGCGGAGGCGCGGAAGGGTGTGCGGGGTACAGGAGGTGAAATATAATATGAAAATATCGCTCGGTCGATCGAAAAAATACGAATATTTATAGTTTGGGATGTAATATATATTATATCTCAGTGGAAACGGTTCCATTTAAAAGTACGGTGAGCGATATTAATTTATATCTCGAGACGTAACATAAATTATATCATATCCCATAGTGGTAAGTCGGCTATAGCCAGCTATAGCTATAGATGTCAAGTTTATGGATGGCGATAATAGATGGCACTATGACATGAGCGATTTTCGATAAATTCTCAATGATTTCAAAAGGAAGGATAGGTCCATCTAAATATTTTTCGCATAACTTTTTCATACAAGAAAAATTAGCGCATCTGTCATACAAACATCATATCAAAACAGTACGTAACCAGGGTCGGATTTCGTAGTGTAGTTATCGTAATTGTACCATTATTTCATAGTTTGTAGTGCATAGTATCGTTATATTATAATACTAAGCAAAAATACCATAATTTTACCTAAAGGTCGACTTGTATTATTATTGGGTCCTTTTATATTTTAATATTAACGCTATGTACGATATCGAGAATTTTTATATTGTACATGAGTACCCCGTTTTTTTTAAACGAAATTAGAATTAGCTCCCTTTCTGGTCAATCGACGCTCGATCAATGCATTTATGTTGCATCCTTGATACAACTATAACGAGGGGCTACCACGATAAAAACTCTATGCTCCAGAAACAATCGATTTGAAAACAGAATTTCAAAATATTTTATGAATCAGATTTTCATATTCAATTAAGCAGATATGGTTTCTTTTGTACTCTTTTCGTTTTACCCTTATTGAATATAAAATATATTAGGTACCAATATTCAAAATTTAACTTACACTAAGTTCTTTAGACAAAACTTAAACAGAAATAAAAATTAAACCGTCAAAAAACGAAACGTATAGATAAACTAGACTCGTGACGCCAAAATCCCGGCACATGGGAAAAAAGAATTATGAAACGTCAAACGTGATACAATAATTGTTTTTAAAAAGTATAATTTTATTTTTTATGTACAATATTTTTGAGGGTCTCAATGCAACCCTGGCCTAATTTTGATAACGTAACTAAAGTAACTGTAAAATAAAACTTTAAAATACGTTTATGTAATAATTTAATTGTAACAAAATTAATATAAGGTTATTTACCGATGATACGATATACCATATTTTTTTTTAAATCTTGGTATCGTAATTTTTGCATTCTTTTACCACGCAACTAGATATATTTGTGACAGACAAATCTGTCCTACGCGCGCACCACTGTCGACCGATTCGCGTTCGCCCTAAATTGTAATTTTAGGGCCAGCTTTCAGCGCACTGGTCCGTTTTAGTTATTCGGTCAGCCCGGTCCTTACGCTAGTAATATATAAGTCAATGTAAATTCTACGAGTGAGCTCTCTGGTATATACCATAAATTACTGTGTATATACACCACTGATGTAGAAGTGTATATAGAGATATTATATCTCTATGATATACACAGTGATCTATTGAGTGAGCTCTCTATGTACGTCACTGACCCGTGTATAAAGTATAGAGGTCAGTGATGTACGTTGTCGCAGAAACATCGATGTCAACATCGATTGGTATCGTTAGCTTAACATCGATGTTCGATGTTTATCCTACTTAAGACATCGATGTTGGTCACACAACATACCTGATGTTGTGATGGTGGTACCACCTGATGGTAAGTGGATGCTGTGGCCCATAGACATCTACAATTAACCTCGCTTAAGAATCTACATACGTCTATAATACGTTATCACTCCTGAGGATTAAGATGGAATGCCTCAATTCTAGTAAAATAGGTCTCCGGTTCGCTACACTCACCATACGAAACACAGCAGCATTAAGCTGCTATTTTACGCTGGTATTCTGTGAGAGCGTGGTCCTTCCCCTATCGAGCCAACCCATTCATGCTACAACTATAATAGCTGCAGTGTGTCTCTATCACGTAAAAAAAATAGTTTATTTGGTTTTTTTTTCGTTGATGATGAATTTCGTGCAATTCACAGCAGTACATTCTGTGCATTTATGGTGAACTTATGCTAATATAATATATTTTGATCTTTAAATGTTCCTGTAAACTCATAAATCCGATATGAAAACTGAACTATGGGACCTAATTTACGATTTAGACGTAGATTTTATATCAACTATTCTCTGACTATAGAGAAAAATTAATAAACTTCACAAAAACTAAATAATAGACTTTTCCAACAACTTTGTTCACAGTTTTTAATGAGGTAGCCCAAGCAGTAAGTTTCCACCGCCGCTTATAAAGTGCACAGTTGAATGTACTCTGCTGTGAATTTGTCTATTCTCACGATCACTATGACGTTATTATAAGTGATTTATTTTCATAAACTTCAAGCAAACAAAAAGCTCGTTATGACAAGCTCAAAGAAGCAGCTAAATATAATCGAATTTTTAAATACTTAAAATTATGTGGGTATTGACAGCAAGGGAAAAAACAACTATTTTGAATATTAATTTACGTAGAATATACATTAGGCGACAAACGACAACGACACCACAAAATAACAAAGCGAAAGCAGTGATAACTGTGAAATTACATTTAACACTTGACAGTTAAATTTGACACACCATAATGATACTTTATTATATTGATCGACGCGCTTAGGAATTCGGAATTATTTAAAATTTTAAACCGTTAATAGGTGATTTAAGATTTAGTTGATATTGATTTCGCGGGGTCTCATTGTTCACAAGTTTTTATTTATCAATTATGGGTTCTTGACATCGGTGTTTCGATGTGAATTCGGTGTTGACAAGTGGCAACATCGATGTTAAAACATCGATGTTTTAATTTTTAGCATCGATGATCATCGATCATTCCTAATTAGAAGCGCTTATCGGGAATCGAGTACTATTTTTGATCGAAGTCGAAGTTATTTAAATTTTAAATTGATATTTGTTGTTTATTACTGCTAAGTGATTGTTAATAAATTAAAAATGGGGTAAGGTTTACAATTCGTGTTCGTGTTTGTGTTAGGGGTCTACGCCCCAGACATGTCTAAGCCCACTTATATCCGGGAGCAGTTTTGGGAAATGGTAAGGATGGTGTTAATGAAGTGTAAGGGAAATGAAAATATTATTATGCTAGGAGATTTTAATGGAAAGGTTGGGGTGAGGAGGCTTGGTTATGAAAGGATATTGGGAACGTTTGGTGATGAAAGTATAAATGAGAATGGTGAAAGCCTCCTCACCGTATGTGTGGAAAGGAATCTTTTTGTGACGAACACTTTCTTTCGTCATAAGAAGATTCACATGTATACTTGGGAAAGAGGTGATGATAGAAGCATGATAGATTTCATAACTGTGGATGAAAGAATGAGGAGCGCAGTGGTGGATACAAGGGTTTACCGGGGGTCCAACGTAGGGACGGACCACTACCTGGTCTTATGCCGAATTAGGGGTTTATTCAGACGTTGGCGGCATAGGACATCTGTGTCTACCACTGCGTTACAGCGTATAAGAATTGAGAGGTTACAAGATGAAGATGTGAAAGACAAGTACAAATGCAGACTGAGAGAAAATATAAGTAATTTGGATGAGTTGTTGTGAGTGAGTTAGACTTGGAGAATATGTGGCATAATGTTAAGAAAGGTTTAGTGGATGCAGTTACCGAAGTATGTGGTGTTAGTAAGAGAACGAATGAAAGGAAAGACAATACGTTATGGTGGGATGATGAGGTGCGTGTGGAAGTTGAAGCAAAGAAGAGAGCATGGCTAGATTTACTAGCGACCAAAGCTGGTAATTCTGGCGGTAAGAATGATGAGAATGAAAGAAAAAAGGCAGAGTTTAAACGTTTAAATAAGAGAGTAAAAGAATTAGTTGAAAGGAAAAAGCAAGAAAGAACGGATAGGAATGATAGAAGAATATCGGATAACTTCCAGGCAAATATTAAAATGTTCTGGAAATGGCTGTATCCTGAATGATGAAGTGTTGAGTCTAAAGAGATGGAAGGAATATTTTGAAAGCGAATTTATGAGTGAGGAGAAGTGTGAACTAAATGAAATAGAAATTCCGAAAGAAGATGAAAGAGATAGGGAGATAAGTATAGATGAAATAATGAAAGCAATGAAAAGCATGAAAGTAGGTAAGGCAGCCGGATATGATAGAGTTTCACCCGAAATGCTAAGGGCTGGAGAGGACGTGGTGGCAGGCCTGCTGTACACCTTGTTTAATTTATGTTGGGAACTAAAGCGGGTACCGGGAGACTGGTGCAAAGCCGTGATAGTCCCAATATATAAGGGAAAAGAGTCACAGCAGGACTGTAAAAACTACCGTGGTATCAGCCTTCTTAGCATTGTGGGAAAACTGTATGCTAAGGTACTAATTGAAAGAGTTATGAAAGAAACTGATGAAAAAATTTGGGATGTGCAAGCGGGATTTAGAAAGGGAATGGGGTGTACAGATCAAGTCTTTTCCATGCGCATGATCGCGGAGAAGTTTTTGGCGGAAAACCAAAAAAGTTTTTTTGTGCTTGGAAAAGGCTTATGACAGAGTGGACAGGGATGTGTTATGGCAAACGCTGAACGCATTTAGGTTGAGCGCTGGTTTGATACAGGCATTAAAGTCTCTGTGTAGGGACTCGAGTGCTTGTGTTAGAATCAACGGGGTCTACTCGGACTGGTTTGGCATCCATAAAGGTGTCAGACAGGGCTGTGTAGCTTCCCCGTGGCTGTTCAACCTATTAATGGACAGCTGTTTGGAAAATTTGAAAGTTGAAGAATGCGGGTTAAGAATGGGTGAGTTAACCATCAAATGCCTTTTGTACGCCGATGATCAAGTCATACTTGCGTCGTCGGCGGCCGAGTTGCAAATGATGGTTACATTAATGAACAGGCCATTAAAAGAAAGGGGAATGAAAGTGAACGCAAGTAAGACGAAAGTGATGATTTTTGAAAGAGATGAAAGCAAAACGGTATGTGAAATAAGAATAGAAGGAGAGTTAATTGAGCAAGTGGATGAGTTCGTATATTTGGGATGTGTATTCAGCAGGGATGGGAGATATGATAAGGATATTGAACGACGAGTGAATGCAGGAAATAAAGTAAATGGGGCTCTACACTCTATTGTGAAAAGTCAGAATGTGTCAAAAAAGGCACGTATGGCAATTCACAGTGCTGTATTAGTCCCTACTTTAACGTATGGTAGTGAAAGTTGGGTGTGGCAGAAGAAGCACGAGAGTAGAATAAATGCAGTAGAAATGCGTTCGCTAAGGAGTATGTTAGGGCTGAATCTGAGTGACAGGGTGAGAAACTGTGTGATAAAAGAAGAGTGTGGTTTGCAAGATGATGCGGTGACCAGGATTAAGAAAGGAATGCTTCGGTGGTTTGGTCATGTAGAAAGAATGAATGCGGAAAGACTGACAAAGCAAATATATGTTGCAGAAGTGAATGGAAGAGTCGGAAAGGGACGTCCTAGGCGGAAGTTTGTCGACCAAATTGGCGATATACTAAAAATGGGCCAAATTAAGAGTACCCTTAACCGACGAGCATGTATGCGTAGGTATATGGATGTGGAAGAGGCGAGAAAGGTATGTCAGGATCGTGCTAAATGGAAGTCTGTAGTCTCTGCCTACCCCTCTGGGTGACAGGCGTGAGTGTTTATGTATTTATGTATGTTTACAATTCGGTCGCCTGAATTAGGGTGTGAGGGGTGATGTGGGGGGAGGGGGAGGAGTTGTAGAGTCACCCCCTACTTCCACTTTCTACCGGACGTGCTTAGTTTTTTTTTTATAAATTTTTAAAAAATCTCATTTTGAGGTTATGTTTCGTAATTGTTATGACAATTTTAACCTGATTTATGGGGAGAGAGAGTTGGGGGACGGAAGCCCCACGCCACTTATCGTGGTGTAGTCGAGGGGAGCCCGGTAGACGGAGCCCCGCTTAGCGGGGCTCCTACTTCTGAGTGGTTTACAAAAAAATAACCACGAAGGGGATGACGGGGTCTATTCGCTCGCTCACTCGACCCCGTCATCCCCCTTCTAACCTAACCTGTCCGAGTCGGGGTGCCCCACGTAGACGTGGGTCGTTACGTCATTTTCAAGAAACGTAACGAAACCAGTGACTCGATCGGCGTCACCTGTTTCAAAACTAGTGATTTTTGTAACTGGCTATTTTTATTCGGCTACTGTGATTGTTTGCATAAATATCACCACCAACTATACAGTTACACACGAAACGAAAATAAATTTAATCACAATCTTTGTTTGTAGCTGTACAGTAACTGTATACTGTTAAATGAATAAATTAACTTCCCCTTCATACTTTATTCAGGATTAGGTCTGACTGCATTAAATGTATTTATGATTGATTTGCGTTTACTATGACACTAAGATTTTCATAAAATTATTAATGCAGGCATATTTACAAGTCAATTTGATTGTATATACAATGATTATTGATATTTACAGTTTATTTACACTTTTTCAACGTTTTCACTATCATTTGTGTTTGCACTTTTTTTTTACTGTACAATTAATTTGTTTGTTTGTTTGGCTATTTACACACAGTTTTTAAGTTTTATAATATTATAAACATTTAAATTTTTAAATTTTTATACACATTTTTTAGTTTCATTTTAATTTTATGAATAAACGAGTTCATGACTCCGTCAAAAATGTTTTAAAAATTATTTTAGTTAAATTCAATGTGACTCGCTTCCCGGAATCGCAAACCGTTGAAATTATTTACTACTTACTCTATTTTATTGTCTATGTCTATAGTCTTATGTATGAAATTTAAACATACAATAATACTGTTACTTACGATGTTTTGTTTATTGTTGTATGCCACATGTGCGCTTTGCGCTCGACCGACCGCAGGGGGGGGGGTACACTTCCATACTTTAGGTTGGGGTTCAATAATTTGCAAAGACACTAGTGCCATCTTGTACTATATCCCCATAAACTTTCGAACATTAAATTCTAAAAGGTGCGCTAGATGGCAACTACACCAATTCTGGTTATTCTGGAAATGGCAAGTAGTAACTTTATATGACATAATGGCTACCGGCGCTGAGCAAGTTGTTGTTTTATTATAGTTTATAAGTGATTTTCGGTTGTTGCTACAATAAGTTTGGTTGAGTTGGAATTAGCCCTCTGTTTCTTTGTTGTCTGTTTAGATTTTCATGCTGGAATTACATTGTATGTTTGTGTAGTGTTGTGCGAAATAGACGCTTTCATTTATTATTCCGGTAACCCGGTGGACATATTTAATTTGGTTTGGTGTTGTATTCTGCGGAATAGACGCTTTTACATCGTGTATGTTAAATATATATAACAAAAATAAATGTTAATATTACTGAAATCTATAATACGTCTTTAATTGAACCCTAATCCCTTAAATAATGGGGGATAAGTCGCTCGCGTCCGTAGGCTTCGACCACCTAATCCTAGGCCCACCCTACACGTTTCCCCCGGGTGGTGCTAAAAGAGCGACAAAGCCGAAAGAACAAACTCGGCTACTCGCCGTGTGGTATTGGCGTAAAATATGCCACGCCCTAGTTTTCGCACCATGAGGCAAAAAGTAAAAAAAATGGCCCCGAGTTCCCGGCGCCCCTTTAATGGGGCAGGGGTGCGAAGAATCTCCGGGAGAAAAACCGGCGACGAGGTTCGCCACCCGTCACGTTCTGTCTCCCAGAGAGGCGAAAAGTGGATTGCAGAGGCCCGTCTGGCTACGTTGAATGTATGTGGGGCAATGAATGATAAAATGGATGAAGTATGCGATATGATGTATGATAGAGGAATAGATGTATTATGTGTAAATGAGACGAAAAGGAAGGGGGAAGGATGTCACTGCACATGGCATGTATACCGCATACTGGTCTGGTGTAGACGAGATCGAGCGGGCATGCCAGGGAGTAGGTATCATCCTTTCAGAAAGAATGGGCCAATGTGTGAAAGAGTATGAATGTGTAAGCCCAAGACTGCTTTGGATACGAATGAAAGTGGGCTTAAAGAAGTTGTTTGTGTTAGGGGTCTACGCCCCAGACATGTCTAAGCCCACTTATATCCGGGAGCAGTTTTGGGAAATGGTAAGGATGGTGTTAATGAAGTGTAAGGGAAATGAAAATATTATTATGCTAGGAGATTTTAATGGAAGGGTTGGGGTGAGGAGGCTTGGTTATGTAAGGATATTGGGAACGTTTGGTGATGAAAGTATAAATGAGAATGGTGAAAGCCTCCTCACCGTATGTGTGGAAAGGAATCTTTTTTGTGACGAACACTTTCTTTCGTCATAAGAAGATTCACATGTATACTTGGGAAAGAGGTGATGATAGAAGCATGATAGATTTCATAACTGTGGATGAAAGAATGAGGAGCGCAGTGGTGGATACAAGGGTTTACCGGGGGTCCAACGTAGGGACGGACCACTACCTGGTCTTATGCCGAATTAGGGGTTTATTCAGACGTTGGCGGCATAGGACATCTGTGTCTACCACTGCGTTACAGCGTATAAGAATTGAGAGGTTACAAGATGAAGATGTGAAAGACAAGTACAAATGCAGACTGAGAGAAAATATAAGTAATTTGGATGAGTTGTGTGTGAATGAGTTAGACTTGGAGAATGTGTGGCATAATGTTAAGAAAGGTTTAGTGGATGCAGCTACCGAAGTATGTGGTGTTAGTAAGAGAACGAATGAAAGGAAAGACAATACTTTATGGTGGGATGATGAGGTACGTATGGAAGTTGAAGCAAAGAAGAGAGCATGGCTAGATTTACTAGCGACCAAAGCTGGTAATTCTGGCGGTAAGAATGATGAGAATGAAAGAAAAAAGGCAGAGTTTAAACGTTTAAATAAGAGAGTAAAAGAATTAGTTGAAAGGAAAAAGCAAGAAAGAACGGATAGGAATGATAGAAGAATATCGGATAACTTCCAGGCAAATATTAAAATGTTCTGGAAACTCGTAAGAAATACCAGGGGACTTTCAAAACAGCCTAGATTGAATGCGATACGAGACGAGAATGGCTGTATCCTGAATGATGAAGTGTTGAGTCTAAAGAGATGGAAGGAATATTTTGAAAGCGAATTTATGAGTGAGGAGAAGTGTGAACTAAATGAAATAGAAATTCCGAAAGAAGATGAAAGAGATAGGGAGATAAGTATAGATGAAATAATGAAAGCAATGAAAAGCATGAAAGTAGGTAAGGCAGCCGGATATGATAGAGTTTCACCCGAAATGCTAAGGGCTGGAGAGGACGTGGTGGCAGGCCTGCTGTACACCTTGTTTAATTTATGTTGGGAACTAAAGCGGGTACCGGGAGACTGGTGCAAAGCCGTGATAGTCCCAATATATAAGGGAAAAGGGTCACAGCAGGACTGTAAAAACTACCGTGGTATCAGCCTTCTTAGCATTGTGGGAAAACTGTATGCTAAGGTACTAATTGAAAGAGTTATGAAAGAAACTGATGAAAAAATTTGGGATGTGCAAGCGGGATTTAGAAAGGGAATGGGGTGTACAGATCAAGTCTTTTCCATGCGCATGATCGCGGAGAAGTTTTTGGCGAAAAACCAAAAAGTTTTTTGTGCGTTCATGGACTTGGAAAAGGCTTATGACAGAGTGGACAGGGATGTGTTATGGCAAACGCTGAACGCATTTAGGTTGAGCGCTGGTTTGATACAGGCATTAAAGTCTCTGTATAGGGACTCGAGTGCTTGTGTTAGAATCAACGGGGTCTATTCGGACTGGTTTGGCATCCATAAAGGTGTCAGACAGGGCTGTGTAGCTTCCCCGTGGCTGTTCAACCTATTTATGGACAGCTGTTTGGAAAATTTGAAAGTTGAAGAATGCGGGTTAAGAATGGGTGAGTTAACCATCAAATGCCTTTTGTACGCCGATGATCAAGTCATACTTGCGTCGTCGGCGGCCGAGTTGCAAATGATGGTTACATTAATGAACAGGCCATTAAAAGAAAGGGGAATGAAAGTGAACGCAAGTAAGACGAAAGTGATGGTTTTTGAAAGAGATGAAAGCAAAACGGTATGTGAAATAAGAATAGAAGGAGAGTTAATTGAGCAAGTGGATGAGTTCGTATATTTGGGATGTGTATTCAGCAGGGATGGGAGATATGATAAGGATATTGAACGACGAAATAAAGTAAATGGGGCTCTACACTCTATTGTGAAAAGTCAGAATGTGTCAAAAAAGGCACGTATGGCAATTCACAGTGCTGTATTAGTCCCTACTTTAACGTATGGTAGTGAAAGTTGGGTGTGGCAGAAGAAGCACGAGAGTAGAATAAATGCAGTAGAAATGCGGTCGCTAAGGAGTATGTTAGGGCTGAATCTGAGTGACAGGGTGAGAAACTGTGTGATAAAAGAAGAGTGTGGTTTGCAAGATGATGCGGTGACCAGGATTAAGAAAGGAATGCTTCGGTGGTTTGGTCATGTAGAAAGAATGAATGCGGAAAGACTGACAAAGCAAATATATGTTGCAGAAGTGAATGGAAGAGTCGGAAAGGGACGTCCTAGGCGGAAGTTTGTCGACCAAATTGGCGATATACTAAAAATGGGCCAAATTAAGAGTACCCTTAACCGACGAGCATGTATGCGTAGGTATATGGATGTGGAAGAGGCGAGAAAGGTATGTCAGGATCGTGCTAAATGGAAGTCTGTAGTCTCTGCCTACCCCTCTGGGTGACAGGCGTGAGTGTTTATGTTATGTAATCCCTTATATATAAATATAACCGCCTATAGTATAGATAGCTTTATATACATCACAGAACACTATTACTCCTATCGGAGAAGAACGACAACTTCATACAAAATTTAAGAAATGCTATATATAACCACTAGCTCCATCTATCGTCAGCCTCCTGCACTTCTCGTGTGGCGGGAAATTTGAACGTGGTCTTTTTTGGTTTTTTTATTTGAGGTATTTTTGGGTTGCCTATCCCAGCGCTAAATAAAAGAACAAAAATTACAAAATTTCTATTTATTTATTCAAAATAAAAATAAAAAACATACATAACTTAAGACAAAATTTCTCCAGCAGCTTAGTTCTTTCTATAAAGACATTTAATGGGTTTAAACATGAAAAGAAAATCAATATTGATTACAACATTTCAATTACTTAAGTAAACAATATATATAAGATTTACAATCATGGATGAATTGATAATATGCACAATCACAAATCACAGAATGTCTACAATAACCCAAATATCAATATTTTAATCAAAAACAAGTTAATTAATAAATAAGCTCCTACACACAAGTGCAAAATTCACAAATATAAATTTTGTTTTGATAATATTTGGTTCTCCATTTATTTATTTTTATAGGATAGAGTGACAAACGAGCACACAGTCCACCTGATGGTAAGTGGTTGCTGTGGCCCATAGACATCCACATCTATCCTCGATTACGAATCAAAATGCAGATGCGTTGTCACCCGTGAGGACTAAGAAGGAATGCCTCGTTTTCAGTAAAAAGGGTCTCCGGTTCTCTACACTCACCATACGAAATACAGCAGCATTAAGCTACTATTTCACACTAGTATTCTGTGAGTGTGGTCCTTCCCCGGTCGAGCCGACCCATTCGTGGTACAACTATAAACTGCAGCATGGCTCTACCACATATAAAATTTCCCTGAATTGACACTAAAAATTTTGTCTCTATATTATATGCAATATATTAAATATTGAATGAGCTTATAAATAGAACAATTTTATTTCAAAATTATAAAACATATTAAATATTAGATTACAAAAATATTCCTTATATAATTTTAAAAGTTTTCATATAGAGTACTTTCTTTTTCAGGTTCAATGTTATCTGTTATGCTTTGATGTTTGTGGTTGTTCTTCAGTGTATATAATGTTGTCCTTTTTGAAGATCCTGCTTTTGGTTTTGCAGCAATAATTTGCGAGGAGCCAGCTTACGATTCCACAAAATAAAATGGGAATACATTTTGTTAGTCTGGAAATAAATAAAAACTGAAATAAATTATAGTATCATAAAATTATTATATAAAATTAAATTAATATTATATTCATTGACATTACTTTCACAGTAAACCAGTCCCTGCTCACGGCACTACGTTACCCTTCTACCAATACAAAATAAATGAATGGATCTTGTTCATCCAACTTGCTCTATAATACACCCACTATTACAATTAATATAACAAAATAAGATAGTAAATACAATAACTATGTGAAAAGAAGTCTAGTGTTTATCTATTATTTGAGAACCATTCAATGCATGTATTTCTACTGTGTTCTACAAGTTGTGCCTTTAAATTTGATAGGTTTAGGACGAAATGTAATTATTCATAGATTGTGATGCTTGAACTTTCTTAAGGTTTGTTGTTGTTTTAAAAAAATATTTGATTGTTAAAAATAATATGCAGTGTGTTGCACTTTTAATAATGTAAGGAAGGGCTTGTGTTAACTTTATAGAATTATAGACTTCAATCCTTTGGATGCCTTGTCCGTCCAATTATAAATTAGTTTAAAGCATTTACAGGATTCAAGCTACTGTATGTGGTCTGTCCATCCATGTTAGATCCACATGATGGTCATATGAATAGTCATCATCATCTTCACTACTGTCTATCAAAGTCCACTCCTGAATATAGTAATCCCCATATAAAATATCTGAGTAATCCTTAAAGAAAACTATATACATACCATATTACCATATACATTATACACTTTACTTACATCACATGGGAATGCAGTTCTTAAGAGCTTTTTCTTGGTTGCATCATTAAATTAACCATCATGAAAATATTTTTCACACAGCATTCTGGGCTTATTATGTAGCTTTGTCTGGAAAGCTGAAGTAGTATACTGCTCTTGGGAAGGAATATAATATTTCGCCCACAACTTACAGCTGGAAACAAAAGATATAATTATTAAATACAAATATTATCAAAGTAGGTCCAATGGTTTACAAACCAATAATTTGTTTTTAAATGGTTAAAGAGAAACAATAAGTTAGACAAGAGATTTACTTTAAGGTTAGAACTTATTAAATAGTGTATATGTATATTGTATACGTACCGCAAAATATACTTTACGGCGGGTTTCGGAAACCTAAATAATTTAATGTTGTCAATGGTTGGTAAGCTGTTGCACTTAGAACACTATTTTCTATTTTCTTTATCCGGTTTTAGAGTCTTTCGTATTTCACTACTTTGAGTAGGGTTGCCGTTCTACAAATTTTAAAGTCCCTAGACCTCTCGTTAGAGAGTAGTATGTTCCTTGCCCTAGACTAACAGAAAAAATCCGCCAGAAACAGGATTTTTCTTTTTCTTAAAATCCGCTAGATGTCCCTAGGTACATTTTCGTGGTACCGTTGGTCTAACTAAAAATCTTACCAAATGATTGAATGAAATGAATACCGAAAATCTAAATCTATACATTCAGAAAACCTTAAAAAGGGCGGACTCTATTTCATATAAATTAATTATATATAGTGTAGGTTAATGACACGACAACCAAAACAAAAAGTATTCATGTACAAAATAAAAAATATTGTAAAAAAATAAATCTCTTTAAACATTAGTCATCTTACTAAAAATAAAAAAAATTAGCTCAGTACGTTCTTGTACCTAAATTTCAAAATCACAGTTTGCTTTTAACTACATTCATGGCACCAAATACACGTTCAAATTCTGCATTTGAGTGCGGTAGTGATAATATTACTATTGAAAAATTACATAATTGGTATACACTGATATCGTGATTCTTAGCGTTACTTTGTATGCTAGCTACAGCAAGCATGTGTTGCGCGCGTTTGTGGCCCTGTATGCGGAATCTATTAGGAGGTTATCTGTGCACTCTATATATATATAATAGTCTCCTCCTCCTAATAGATTCCGCATACAGGGCCACAAACGCGCGCAACACATGCTTGCTGTAGCTAGCATACGAAGTAACGCTGAGAATCACGATATCAGTGTATACCAATTATGTGACCCGTAGGCACGTCCGAGTTCTTGAAAATTTAAAATAGTCTTGTATCCAAAATACATTACAAATAGCTTCCTGTGCAGTAAAATCGTGTGGCAAGTTAGCTTAGACATTCAGTTATCAAAAAAATGGCATAACATTTCATCGGTAAGTAAATTCTATTCTTATCACTTTAACCTATTTCAAATGCACTGGAGTTCAACTTATACTGGTAATCTAATGGTGCAAAGTGATAACAATTAAGCACCCGTTGATGTATTTTTAAAATGTACCTTTCACTCATTACGTAAATTACAGTAGTTGTCTTTGTCTAACGACAGCACGTGTATCGATAGTGTTGTGATTTATAAGTAGATATTTGTTTGGTCATCATTTACATTTTTTAAATTCATTATTTTATAAACATTGTGGTGTATCATTGTGATATCTATATGTTATAGGTTTCCTAAATGCCCCGAAAGGAAAAAGATGTGGATCGACGCTACTTGTCGAGGAGACCAAGATTTCCCACCAAAAACAGTGTGCTATGTTCAAGACACTTCACAGAAGACAATCTTCATATATAAAAACTGTAGAAGGCAGTTGGATTCCGCTATAACATCTCTATACATGCCAGTTTTAGTATGGACTTTTACATTTTTTTTAAAGTATAGTACCAATGTAAATTACACAATAAGTGATAGCATTAAGTGGTTGATTGAAACGTGATATTCTAATATTTAGGCGAATGTTACACGTTGAAATTAAACTATTTTTAACGGATTTATAAATCGTAAAACAAGTGAAAGTTATAACGTTATTATTGTTATTCTAGTGTTACATGAACTTCAGTAATATCTTATTATTATTAAGTACATCTAAATTTAAAACACGTAACGTATGGTTTATTAATTAATAATGCTACTTTTAGGTACAGCACTTGGCAAAAATACGGTCACCACCGAGAGGACATACCAGACCACACACAAAGGATTCACACCATTTTGTTAGTGAGTTAAAAGACCCACAACTCGCTGACAATGAAACTATGGTCAGTTTTGGTGTTCAGTCACTATTTACATGCCTACGTACTGAAGAATGCATCTCAATTGTAACTAGGAAACTAGAAAATAACAACATGCCTGCAGAATATGCAGTATTAATCAAACAATGCTTCACACAAAACAAGACTTCAAGATATTGTGAGCTCGTTCTATATAGATCATCTCGACCATGTAGATCCAAAAATCAATATTCAAAAACTGAAGGTAGCCGAGCTAAATATGTCGTTGAGACGTCAAACATCTCAGTTCCCCCCTCCCCCTCATGACCAGAAGTTAATTAAACGCGATAAAATCCGTATATACAGATTTATTCAATGTGTAGTGTTCGCGTAAATTTAAGAAATCATTAGATTACATGTACAAATATATATATATATATATATTGTTTTATGTGTATACATTGTTTTATTTTTTAATTAATTGCAAATTAAAATTGATCAATTTAATTATTTATCAATAATGAATCAATCCCAAATTTATCGATCAACGTCCCAACCCTGTCCCATCACTATGGTTCGGAGCATTCTAAATTCAACCTTGAATTATCCAATCACAGCGCATTTGACACGGCCTTCGCAACTCATGCATGCCGCGGAATTCGGTGAAATCAAAACAGAACGAATATTCCATGATGCGGTATCTATTAGGGGGTAATCTGTGATAGAGTGCTACCAACGGTAGATTACAAAATTGGACATATGATAAATTACTTATTTGAAATGAATTACTTCATTAAAAAAAGTTGCCATCTCAAAAGTCCAAATGTCGCTAGAAGTCGCTAAATAATAATTTCTCTCTAAAACGATTTTTTTTATCCGCTAACCGTGCGTTTGCACTGACGCGATTTTCACGAAAAAACATGTTTTAAACACTGTTTTCTGTCAATGTACCATAAAGCGTTTGCATAGTCACTAAACATATTGTAGTTAAATATGTTTGACAGTTTATTGTACACTACATATTATAACTATATTATATCTATATAACTGCAGAAACAAAATGTTTGAAAACAAATTTGTAGAAATATTGTCATGTTGAAAGATAAGTTTGACGTTAATTTTGTATTTGTAGACACTTTTTAATCGAGACAGAGAATTTTCAACAAAATGGATTCAAGTGATGAGAAGAGGTTTTATTTTTTTAAGTACCTGTACTGTACATTTACAACAAAAAAGAAAGAAATCGAGAGTCTGGACGCGCGTGCAATGTGTTTGACAGTGATTCGCAGTGGGATATGGGATAGAGACTAAAAACTGTGCTGCATGACGAATAAAGAAAATTAAAGAAAGTGATACATGAGAAAATTCTACCAATTGCGTAATCACATTAAAACATTAAAAGCCAAAATTGTATTAAGTGTTTAGCTAATGAAAATACAGTAAGAAAATTATCCAAGAAAATAACATCAACATTTGCGCTGTAATTACAAGTTCAAATAGGAAATTGAAAGAAAAAGCTACATGACATATGAAAATCAAAGCCATGTGGCTTTATAAAAGGTCACCCACCTGTTACAGGCTACTCAGGCTCTATTAAAGGGTTAACTGAGTACTCTTTGCTATTGGAATCAATCAACCAGTTTTTAAGGCCTGGCAGATTTTTTAAATACTATAAAACCATCAGACAATCAATTTATATTGATATTTGATGAAATGTGTTTAAAAAAATGTGATGTATAAACCCAAAGAAGATTTGATTGAAGTGTATTAGGATCATAGTACACAAGGAACATCTTCAGTCATTGCATCATATGCATTAGTATTTATGATTGTTAGTACTAGGAAGACTGAAACAGCCCATTGCCCACTATTTCTCCAATGCATTTTTAGCTGCAAATCATCTTACTGTACTAATAAAAGAGGTAATTATTAGTACTTTGTATGATGTTTCATTTTATTTCAACAGTTGAAATTAAAGTTGATTATAAAAGCTCAACGGTTGTAAAACATATTTAATTTTTGATTTCAGGTCTTGAATCAGTCATAGCTGGCATAACTTCCAGGCTGTCAGGCTGGGATGAATATATCTGCAACAGTGTGTGACATGGACGGAGTAAATTTACAAGTTCTCTCTATCTTGGGTGCAAATGTGCAACAACTATATTTTGCATTCCATAACAAAGAGATAGTGACCCTTTGATACGCCATATTTATTACATAAGGGATCTTGCAATGGGGTTAATGCATTTCACATTGAAATAACTTAGTTTTGCAGAAGAGAGCCATGAGAGCACTTTACAACCTAAGTCCGAAGGAGTCTTTTCAAGAAAGTTTTTTAGAAGTAAATATATTAACTATAGCGTTTTAGTAGTTTTATGAAAATTTAATGTATGTTTTTTATTATTTTTGTTTTTTGTTTTTGTTAATTTAATGTACACAAAAGCAACAATAGTTTTTTATTAAAAATAGTAATGTATATTCTGTAAATACTAGGAACAAGTACAAGCTAGTTTTATCAGTTATTCCACTTCAAAGGATAAGTTTTCCTTCATGGGGCAATAGTATATGTTTTTATAAGTCATAAAATATGCAGTCTATCAAAAACTGAAAATTTTTAACTAAGCGAAGTTGTTCAAAAAAGGTTATTATAATAAAATATACGATTGATAAACCCCTGGGAATGGGGTGATTAATGTTTTTTCTAAATGTTTTAATATTTAATTGTAAAACATTATATTCTAAATAACATTTTGTTCAAATGACCCGCTTGGACTTCTTGCTTGTTTTCTACATAGGACAGAGGCTTTTCCCAAACGAGTAAAAACATTAATTACTTAATGAGTTTTGTAATCAAGTATTCTCTAATAAGTTTTGTAGTTTTGAATAAAATTTATTCTATTTACGTCGTAACTGCAAGCATATAATATAGAGACAAAATTTTAAGGTTAATTTTAAATCAGGGAAATAAATAGACAACCAATTATTGTCAAAATGAAATTATTATTTGCTGGTTTTACTCTGCTCTTGTGTACATGAGCTTATTTATTATTTAACTTGTTTTTGATTCAAATATTGCTATTTTAGGTATTGTAGACATGCTAGGGTTTTTAATTGTGCATGATATTATCAATACATTCATAATTGTAAATCATCTATATTATTTTGTCCTTTTTTACATAGGTAATTGAAATATTGTAATCAGTATTGATTTTTATTTTCTTGTTTTAACTCATCTAATGACTTAATAGACAGAAATAATTTTGCTAAAGAAATTTTGTCTCCTCCCTTCAGTAGTGTTCTAGTATTATGCAAGTTTGAGAAATGTTATTCTGTACCTTAGAATCACCTGCTATTAGGCGGCCAGTATACATATACTAGGCGATGTCGGATGCATGGCTGTTACATTCCGTCTGGACTGTAATACTAAGCCCGCAAGACCAACATTGTAGGCTTAGTATAACAATCTTTTTAACACCCTTTGGGTCCAGACTAATAAAATGATAAATATTGTTGCCATTATATACATATTATATTATATTTTTCAGAGTAATCAAATTCGTAACTTAAGCTTAAATACATAAATAATGATATAATGTTATTGCAGTTTTTTTAAAATATCAGTAAATAAAGCTTCTTCTTTTATTTGCAACTATCCCAAATTGAATCCGATTTATGTGCAACAACGTTTTTGCCTACCGATCGACTAACATGTTTCAAATATAAGCAAGCTCTAACTAATTTTTAATATCTTTATCTTACGAGGAAACTGAAAAATTATTAAATATAGATAGTTAAAAATGCAAACTGTTAAGCAAAATAATAACACACACTCACTACTTTCGCACACACACACACACACACACACACACACATACTACACCCTGGCATCTACGTATTAATTTTACACTTACTTCTAAACTTTTAATATTGGTTTATGATTAACAAATCTCCAATATTAAATGAACATTTTGCATATTATATTTTATTGTTTTAAGAAAATGAAATTTTAACTGAGTCACTACTCGCTAAGTTTCAATTATTTCTATGTGAAATATAGAATAAGTTCTTGTAAATGTTTACTATAACATTTGAATATTAATATAAGTGTGTGACACATTTATAGAATATCTCTCCTGCCTTACTCTTGTACCATACAACTAAACATTTAGTTATAATAGTATTTAGCCATTTGTCGGATTAGAACATAGCACATAGCTAATTATTTTACTTCTTTCCACTTTTATTCATTTCTTGATTGCGGTAAATTGTTTTTATGTTTTTGTTTTTCTATTTGATATGTATTTAATGGGGAGGGCTTAGCAGCTGTAACACAGGTCTGTGACCTAGCACGGTTGCTAAAGATACCTCAATATACTATTGAGTTAGATTTACGTCTTATCAATGTAATTTTGTAAGTATATGTTTTTATGTAGAGTATATTTGGATTCAATAAATAAATAAAATATATATTCAATAAATAATAAATAGGGAAAAATTTCGGTCGGCAGACCACCCCACATGTCGGTCACCTCGTGAGCCTTTCACTAGGTTCTCGTCATATGGAATGGTAATGACGACCAAAAATATCCTTGACTGTGCCCGGTCCATCAGCACAATATCAGGTTTATTCGCAAGAATAGTCCTGTCTATGATGATGGCCCGATCCCAGTAGAGCCTGGCGCGGTCATTTTCGAGCACGGCTTCCGGTAAGTACTTATAATAAGGCAGTTTCCGATCCACGAGACCGTATTTCAGAGCGAGCTCCTGGTATAGAATTCTGGCTACTAGGCTGTGTCTATGTAAGTACTTTGACATTCCTAAGTGACTCACCGGGACGGCGGCAAGCTTATTATTACTCTTACGAATGTTTGCGTGTGCAGTAAAATCACTTACAATGCATTACTGCGCATTTTGAATTCAAGAGATAAAAAGGATACAAAGTTTGAGATTTTTTTAACGGCCTATATTTGTTATCTTGTACCTTCTCTGCAAATTTGACCGGTTATCACAAAATAACCCTGTATAATTTCCAAGGAAGCACAGATTATTGGAATAAGCCTAAACTATGGTAAGCTTTGTAAAATTTTGAGAGAAAGGTGGTACATGCTTTCATATTTCTTTCTCATATATATAATTAGTAGAACATGTGGAAGAAAAATTTCTTGTCACTTAAAACACATTATGAAGATGGCAGTGACAAACTAAATTATTTGATAAACAGTTTTCTACATTTCTTTAAGTTATGTATTTTAAGTGAATAAATAATTAGAAATTTGTATTGTATTTTATTATGTTCTTTTATATAGAGCTCTGGGACAGGTAACCTAAAAAAAATACCCCAAAAAAAAAATGACAAAATTTTTCGCCTCACGAGAGAATTGCAGATAATCTGATTAATTATAAAGATGGAATTTGTGGAGATATATACCACATTTAATAGTTTCACTCAATAGTGCCTCTCAATGGATAGATCATAAGATGAACATGGACAAAACAAATATCATGTTAATGTCCGTGTCACACCTATGTCGGTAGTTGTTGGGAGCACTAAGCTGGAAGTTGTTGACGAGTACGTTTACCTGGGACAAATAGTCTGACTAGGTAAGTCCAACTTCGACCGAGAGGTCAATCGACGGATTTAACTCGGCTGGGCAGCGTTCGGGAAATTACGACGCATCTTCTCGTCAGGTATACCTACCTCAAAACCTGAAAACAAAGTTGTACCACCAGTGCGTGTTGCCAGTGATGACCTACGGAACCGAGACGTGGTCCTTCACTGCTGGCCGTATGAGGACGCTCAAAGTCGCTCAGCGAGCTATGGAGAGGGCTATGTTCGGAGTTTCTCTGCGTGATAGACTCAGAAATGAGGATATCCGCAGTAAAACCAGAGTGACCGACATAGCCCAACGGATTAGTAAGCTGAAATGGCAATAGGCCGGCCATATAGCTCGAAGAACCGAAAACCGTTGGGGAAAAAAGGTTATCGAGTGGCAGACTCGTACCGGTAGGCGAAGTGTAGGACAACCCCTCACTAGATAGAGTCACGACCTGGTAAGACATGTACGTAGTCGATGGATGCAGGTGGCTCAGGACCGTGCTTTGTAGCATACCTTGGGGGAGGCCTATGTTCGGCAGTGGACTTGTGAAGGGTTGTAATGATGATGATGATGATACCACATTTATATTTTGTATTAAGTTATCATTCATCTCCGCTAGGGTTGATAATGTTTTGTGATGTTTACCAACTAAATTGGATAACAGAAAAACACGATTTAAAACAAATCTCGAAATATAAAAAACAACAGTGCGAACGCTAACGTTGACAAATCTATAGATAAACAAGTAAAATGTCTATGTTGTAATCAATGCGAACACAGCTAAAAACAAATCTTGATATCTGTTGAAAATTTTACACAGTTTTTGTGAGTGCGAACGCTACCATCAACAAAACATGTTGTGTGATTTATTTTATGCGATTTGTTTCAAAACATTACATGTTGGATGTTTCTCAGTGCAAACGTACTGTAAACATTATTAAAATCCGCTAGATCTAGCGAGAAAGTCGCTAAAACGGCAACACTGACTTTGAGCATAGAAAACTATGCTCAAAGTTTCACTACGAATCATAGCTATTAATTTTTCGATTCAAATCGAAATTGGATTAATCGATTCACAAAAAATCGAAATCGTAAAGATTGATTTCGCAAAAATCGATCTTTTTTTGATTTGCGATATCAAAAGATACAATAAAGTACAGATAACACTGAATGATTGAATTAAAAACTGTCATTCTTTATGAGTTAGGGTATATTCAACTAATTGTAAATAATTTTACAAATCAATAAAACAGAAAATGTTTCGATCTCGATTCTCTAGGGTGAAATATCGATTCAGTACTATATATCGATATGACATTGACAGTTGAAACGTCAAAAACGTAATTAGTCATTTACCAATATTTTTAAAAAATAATTAAAAATACTTCGACGCTGCTCCGGCAGCAAAAATCGAGTGGGGGTGCTTCAGATAAACCCCCTTGACCCCCCACAGTGACAGAATCTTCAAATTCAGGCGACCGAATTGTAAACCCAACCCTATAATGTTTTACAGACTCAGTAAGAGACTTTTACTTAAACCACTTTATTCATTTCAAACGCTAAAAACGTCGACAGTTTTAGAAAATTCAACGAAGAAGAATGTTACATTTATTAGTAAGCTAAGATGTTCTAAAGTTTATATATAACTTTAATATTTATTTCTGCATTCATTAATTCACTACCTGTTATATTTTGTGTCGCAGATAAAAAGTACGGCAATGTATCATCTAAAAAATATCTTACAAGCAGGGCATACTCCACACAGACTAAACTTGAAGAAATGATAGTTGATTACAATCAGGTTAAAAGAGCAGTTTCAAATCAAAATTCATTGATCATTGATGTTAGAGAACCAGAGGAAATTAAGAAACATGGAAATATTCCTAATAGTA
This sequence comes from Parnassius apollo, assembly GCA_907164705.1. Classification (NCBI taxonomy): domain Eukaryota; kingdom Metazoa; phylum Arthropoda; class Insecta; order Lepidoptera; family Papilionidae; genus Parnassius; species Parnassius apollo. Next base: position 274,159 of record CAJQZP010000885.1, on the reverse strand, counting down.
TAAAAATTCCTTGTAAGCACTAACATTGTAACTTAATATTTTATACATATTTTTATTTGATTTTATTACTAAAGTTCTTTCAATTTTAAGTGGGTAATCTATCAACTGTACTTAACTCTATGTCAGACATAGAATTTGAACAAATTTATGGAAGGAAAAAGCCTAAAGATGATACAGAAATAATTTTTTATTGTATGATTGGAAAAAGATCTGGTATGGCTCAACAAAACACAATAAGCCTGGGATATAAAAAGTAAGTACTAATATGTGAAAATAATTTTACGGATTTTATCATGCTAGTTTTAACTTTTTAATTACCGACGTGTCATAGCATTAATGGTCACAGGGGGACTGAGGTGTTTGATGTCCCAATCTCATAGTTAGCCTGACTACCTTCAAGTTTAGAATATTAATTTTTAGTTCAACCTAAACAAATTGAACTTACAGTATCTTGAATTCTTTCAATGGTAAGCTTTGCTTTGGATTTAATTTTATTAAAAATAAAAGCGGTCTAGTTGCGACCTGAAAGGTCCGCTACGACTAACTTCCCAGTGGAAAGAATAAAAAAATACCATATGTTTTAATATTTTATACTATTTATCATTCGGCACACAAAACAATTTGACAGATTTTGCTCAAAATTTAATGAGGTCTAAGTTACATAATTATGTGTTAAATGAAACTAGTTCCATGTCAATTTCAATCTTTGTTCTCGAGATACACGAGGCAAAAATTGAATCTGAACATACATACATATGTATATGTGCACACAGACATCGTCTTAAAAACTATACTATTTGATTCTAAAGACCTTGAAATGTGGAGATATGTTTAAATTTCCAATTTGCAAAATCGGACCCATTACTTCCCACTAAGGAGTTAATTATAGGACCCAAGCAATCATCTTCTTAATTGAAATTAGGATGTTTCTTAATTTTAATAGCCTCAGAATCAGTGTTTTCTTGTGAGGACTTGTGGTCTATCAAATATGATCAAATGGTTTCACATCGTCTATATGTTTTTTTACATGATAAAGTCCATAAAATTAGTTTCATTTAAGGTGTAGTACTTGCATAAATTTAAGTAATCATTATAAGTTCTAATATGTAAATATTTTACTTGGGTTGACATTAAATTAATAAAAAAAATACTTTTCAGTGTCAAAAATTATGTTGGAAGTTGGACAGATTGGGCAAGCAGAACTCAGTAAGCCTTATTATTCCAAATAATATAGAAATCTACAATTACATAATGTTTAATAAGATATTGTTTTGTTTATTTTAGACTCTAATCAGATATAAGCTGGCCAAAATCACTTAATAATCTTCATCTAAGTCACACATTCTTTCATCAGTTTCCCTTTTTGTGTAGAGTGTGTCCCAATTAAAACTATTCACATGTAATATATCATTGGTGAATTTACTGTAATCACCATAAAGGACGAAGAAATTTCATGATTTGTGAGAAAAAATCTGTGGTCCATTTGTCATAATATACTTGATAGAGTAATGTTTTTCTACTGACCTACAAGTATATATCTGTATGTGTTTTTCTCTTTTTTCTAAAGTGCTCAGCACAAGGCCGGCTACAAACAGTCTGAATTCTGTCTCGAAAAACTGTTTAAGAATATAGATTTGGGTTTTGGAACGCTTCAAATCCATATAAAATCAAGGATCTCTTACACACATAGTAGTTTTCCATTCAAAATGATGCATGATTGCCTGTGCGTATAAATGAAATAAAATTTTAACAGGCACATTTTCTAGAGTTTTAGCTTATAAATCACCAGGCAAAATGTCCTATACCCTGATTGATGGCTAACTCGTGCCCACAGGATTCTCGGCCTGTATGTTCCAAGTTTCAGTGGAAACTGCCTCTGAAAAATCTAATAGTTCTTGCAACATATATTGTCAAACCTCTTTTATGGCTTTCTATAAAAACTCATTCTAGCTGTAAAGATGGATTGCGGCACTTGTTTAAACTCGTCGACTTAATGGGTTGATAATCTAAGACTTCACCAGATATTGACCAACAACTTTAAAAGCTGTTATCGACACAGCTATTTCTCACACCCGGTAAACTTATTGCTTGCAATGTTGACAGATCACACCAAAAAATTGCGTCTGCTGCGTTTTTGTTACCTTTGACCTTCTGAATTGGCAAGAAAATGTCACTATGTGAAATAACAGTGGCTTTTAGTAAAATTAGTAATCGAAGAAAATCTCCGAATCTCGAATCGGAATTCCCAAAGTATGTGGCCGGCCTTATTTGACTTGGCACCTATTTCAAACAGATAAGTAGATACTAAGACCATAATATAGTATTTTATTTAAATTTATAGGTAACATGTTTAGAAAGAATTTTAATTGCGTAAATAAATAGTTTTATTTATAAACTAATAGGTATTGTATATATAAAGGTATTTATAGAATAATATTTTGAATAAGTTATAAGTAGGTAGTTTTAATAAGTCAACTTTTTCGTTCATATACTTATTGTAATAATTTAGTATCATTGTATGTAGGTAAATACATTATTATAATCAAAATTAGACATGCAATAAAAAAGTCTCGTGCGCATTTTTCTTCTTTAAATTAAATATGTAATTAAGTTTATTTTTGCTGTATAGTGCAGTGGGTTGTTTTCTTTGTTTTGAAGTCTGTTTTATTTTTTCTAAGGTTTGTTTATTTTTACATTAAAGTGTAATTTGATAATACTGTTATTCTTAACTTTACAAGAGCACCACGGGCAGGCTAACTAAAGGTGCCGCCCATAGGAGGGAAAATAGAATTAAAGAAACTATTATTGCAAATAAGGAACGTCTATCCAAAAATCGTAAATGGAATTCTATATCTCCTTCCCAAGAATCATCATGGTGTTGTCATGCTAGAATATCTTAGAAGAGAAATTACATGCGTTGTCAATTGTCGCAGATACTACAGACTTAACCAAACTGGGATCTACAGCACAAAGTGAAAAATTTAACGAAGGATCGAACCCAATACCATCGGGTTGAGAGTTAGACACTTTAGCTATTGTACTACGGAGGTGTTAGGCGTTGTACATAATAAATAATTCGATTAACAGTCTAAACGTACCTATAATATTTTAATAACTCCAGCTCAGCACCATGAGATGATGACTATCAGACACAAATATCTGAATTGCTTTAAAAAGTACATGAAAAAAACATTATTAGCGCCCATAAAATTTGAGGGCTCCTGTTGATTTTCCTGGAATTACTGGTAAATCTGGTAATAATCATGAGAAGATGATTACCAATGTCTATGTATGCCTATAAAATTTGGAGAGTTCCCTCGATTTCTCCAGCATCCCATCATCAGATCCTGACCTAAAGACCATGGGACCACATGAGAAGTATACTGTTTCAAACAATGGAGAATGGCCAAATTTCTATAGGAGCTGGACTTTACTTTTTTTTCATGTCCCAAAACAAACTATAGTTATATTGGTTTGTTTTTATGTTGTAAACACAATCACGTTTAAAAATAATATCTAAATAGCCACGATTTTTTATAATAACGTCAACAATCGATTTCTCCAGCATCCCATCATCAGATCCTGACCTAAAGACCATGGGACCACATGAGAAGTATACTGTTATGTAGTTTGTGGAATTGAATTCAAGGGCAAACCAAAAAGAAAAAATCATAATATCTAATGTCCATGTTACACCTATAGCAGTCGTTCTTGGGAACATTACGCTCAAAGTTGTTGATAAGTATGTAGGTAGGTAGGCTACCTTAGACAATATATTCGATTAGGTAAGTCCTAACTTCAACTAAAGGGGTAGGTTAACCAACGTATTCAACTCGGCTGGGCCGTGTTGGGAAACTGCGACAAATCTTCTTGTCTGATATTCACCATAGATGACTTACGGAACCAAAACATGGTCTTTCACTGCTGTCGTATAAGAAACTCATTATTACTTAGTGTGTGATTTTAAGGGCTATGCTAGGAATTACTTTTCGGGGTAAAATCCGTAACGATAAGAACAACAGCAACTAACATAACCAAATTTATTAGTAAACTAAATTGATAAGAGGCTGCCCATATAGCTTGAAAAACCGATAGCCGATGGGAAGGAAAGGTCCTTGAGTGGCAGCCTTGTACTGGCAAGCGCAGCGTTTGGCTACCTCTCAATAGATGGAGTGACGACATGATTAAACACGTGGGTAGTCGATGGATGCTAGTAGTTTAGGACCGTACTTTATGGTAATCCATAGGGGAGAACTATGCTCATCAGTGAACTTGTGCTAGTCGGTAGTGATTATTAATAAGATAAATTTCGCACGCAAGCTAAATAAACCTTTATCGCTGCGCGCGAGTGTCCTTACGAGGGCGGCACTGAAAATTTCGGGAATCAAGGATATACTGTGGTTACTTTAACGCACGAATCGATGCAACCATATTCATAACACGACTAGCGAAAGTGCCGATATTTCTGCCATCTTCCGCCCGTATTGGCATACGCTTTACATTTTCTATTGCGGATATAATGAGCATCTCAACTCTAACGATTCCCCTTTCGAGTGTGTTCATAATTTCGAGTTCACACAAGGTAAACAATAATGATCTTACAGATTCCATAGCGGTGTCTCTCAACACTTTTCTAAGACGTGCTACATTCTGCACACCCGAAGAATGTTCACGTGTGTCCTAAAACACTGTTTTCGAAAACTATCCAATCACCCGCGCCTTCGTCGAAGACCGGTAGTTCATGGAAGAATTGAGGCGGGAATGCCGTATCTCTTCCCGCAATTTTCATTGCACTCACAATCGCGTCGGTCAACACTGAGACTTCACTCGCGTTTTTTTGTGCGTTTCCTTGGTCACGCTCTCAAGGTTGTACCAGTTCTGGCGCACGACGTTCGTCGACTCACAATCCTAAAAAAAAAGAAAAGGTTTTGGCATGCTCTGATCACGAATCTGCTATCGTATCTAATTGATATCCGCTACGAGCCTCAGCCGTCATTAGCACTCCATTGTCCTTATCTACTTATCTATTGTTGATTGACTACCGTCATTATCTATTATTCGTCAGCGTGTGGGTCGGCTTATGCTATTGTATTATACTCCTGTGTTCCTATCTACAACACTAATCTGAATCATCAATAAAACACATTACCTAATTTTGTTAAAATTTTTATTTATAAAATACAAAATCTTATTACTTATTATCTATAAAATAGGAGCGAAACATCTCATCCACTAACATATCGTTGTACAATGTGTTCTCTGTAAATATACTCGTAAAACTACGCATTGAACATCCCTGAAACTTATATAGCAAATACATTAAGCAATATTCGCCACAAACTGAAGTCCTATCAACATTCCAGTTCCATCTTTTACAATTTCGTACAGGTGCCCGTCCATATGAATCAAAATATTCACCGACGTCATTCGTATCGATATATAAAGCTACCCAATGTGACCCTGGTTTATCATCTGTACCCAAATTGCATATTACCTAGTCAGGTCATAAATTCTATCACATGTTTAATGTAAAATAATTGAAACAAGTTTATTCATTATGTAACCATTTATATACCAAAATGAACTTAACAAAACATAGATTCTTATGACACTATAGTTTATTCAAAATGACCTCCGTAATTTTGAATACAGGCCTTCAATCTGCGCGGCTAGTCGTCTATCTCACCACGAACGAGGTCCATGTCATATCGGCGGCTGCCTTAATTAAAGATGTCTTGAGTGACTCGAAATTGGGATGAGGCTTTGAGCACGCCTTTTCCTCCAAGTGTTACCATATCTTGTAATCTAACGGATTCAAATCTGGACTGGTCTTTGTGTCGGATGAAGTCGATTTCACGCGCCGCCAGCCAGTCTTTTTTTTTTTTGTTTTTAAAGAACGTTACCTCCACACTAGGTTTTTCTCCTGTATCGTGGGGGGGGGGGGGGGGCAGTTTACAAACACAAATTTCACAAGGACAAACATCCAAACTCGGAACAATTACTTGTAGGTCCTACAAATACTTGTTCCGTGCGGGATTCGAACCCGCGACCCCCAAGCGCAGCCAGTCATTGCTAAGCCACTACGCCATGGAGCTGTCAAAAGTCTTGTGTGCTCTTCGCTCTATGAGCTGACACCGAATCTTGTTGGAATACCCAGTGCCTGTTATTGAACATGGTATGAGAAACAGGTTACACACGGTTCGTCAGGACTGTATTTTGATACACAACTGCATTCGTTTTTAACCTTTCTCACAAAAATGTACCTCTGTTAAGCCCCAATAAGAAACTCCCAACCATACCATGAGCGAGGATGGAAAATGACCTCGTTGGACACGCGGAATACGGTTGCTCGCTTCTTCACTACTGTGTGCATACACCTTATCATTTTGTTTGTTGTAGCTCTCTTCTACGGTAAAAAAATTTTTATCCGAAAAAAGAATTTCCCGATATTTTTTTCCCGCGTACCGCTTCACCAAAGCGCGGCATCTCTTCAGTCTCAGATCCATTAGACGAGCATTCAAACGATGTCCTGTTTTTCTTCGATATGCCCGAAGCCCTAAGTCTTCATTTAACGCCGTGGTTCTGCTTAACCTCATCTGAAGGGCCAACAGTTTCTGCTTACGTTTGGGATTTCTTTGAATTCGCACCTTTACAGCTTTTATCACTGCTGGAGTCCTAACAAATCGAGGGCGACCACTTCTTGACCTGTCATCTACACTAGAGTCTTCATTGTATCGTTTGATGGTACGATAAACGAATCTTTTGGTTATATTCAAATTTTTCAGTATATCAAAAAATTTAATTGGCGCGTAATCGCAACTGCAACACGGTCTTTTTTAAGCGTCCACTCCATATGTAAAAATGAGTAAAATTCTAAAAAGTATATTTTATTTTCATGAACAATTCGAATTCAATAAACTTTTTTGTGGCCAGCATTCTAAAAGAAAAGTTTTTACTGTGTGACAATACTTATGACCTGACTAGGTATATACGTTGGTACGTGGGTGTACATGGGCAGTCTGTTAGCAGCATAAACATTATTTTCTAGACTGGGGTGAATCTTTTTCAGATGTTGTTGTACATCTAGTGTATCCATGATATTACTGCTATTAGTAGATTACTACAGTACAATCTACTCAATGACTAACATAGGAATGATCAATTATGTGATTTCTAAATATTAAATTGCATTTTTTCTGTTATACAAACGTATTTGAGTCATCAATACACTGAATAAGACGCAACACGAAGAATGTGAGATAAGGTTGTTGACGCATAAAGTTATTATCAATTCTACTGTAGAAATTCTTTAGATTAGAATTATTACTTACTGGTACTATATAAGACCAAGCAACTGCAGTCATGGAGTTAGTGTATGGTCGTTTGACCGCAGTGTATCTATCAATAATACATTTGCGTTACTTCAACGCATCAAAGGCCATAGATGTAAGTGTTTAATCTATTGACAAACTTACTTTTCTTTCTGTTATTTTTTACGTGTGTATGATTTTGAACGACAGGCCTGTTGGTCTAGTGGTTAGTGACCCTGACTGTTATGCCGGAGGTCGTGGGTTCGATTCCCACCCAGGACAAATGTTTGTGTGATGAGCACGATCATTTGTTCTGTGTCTGGGTGTAATTTATCTATAATATTTATGTATTTAGAAATATATAAGTATGTTTATCAGTTGTCTAGTACCCATAACACAAGCTCTGCTTAGCTTGGGACTAGATGGCGTTGAGTGATAGTTGTGGAATATTATTATTATTATTATTATTTAGTGTTAACAAATTATATTTAAATATTTTGTGTGTGTATATGATTAAGCCGTAGTAGCTCAGATGGTTAGCGCAAGCTGTAAATTTTACAGTACGTAACGCGGGTTCGATCCCCGCCGACACCAATTAAATTGTTAATTGCAATTTTAAGTGTTTATTCTATTGACACACTTACTTTTCTTTCTGTTATTTTCTTACGTGTGTATGATTTAGTGTTAACAAATTATATTTAATTATATTTAAATATTTTGTGTGTGTATATGATTAAGCCGTGGTAGCTCAGATGGTTAGCGCAAGCTGTAAATTTTACAGTACGTAACGCGGGTTCGATCCCCGCCGACACCAATTAAATTGTTAATTGCAATTTTAAGTGTTTATTCTATTGACACACTTACTTTTCTTTCTGTTATTTTCTTACGTGTGTATGATTTAGTGTTAACAAATTATATTCAAATATTGTGTGTGTATATGATTAAGCCGTGGTAGCTCAGATGGTTAGCGCAAGCTGTAAATTTTACAGTACGTAACGCGGGTTCGATCCCCGCCGACACCAATTAAATTGTTAATTGCAATTTTAAGTGTTTATTCTATTGACACACTTACTTTTCTTTCTGTTATTTTCTTACGTGTGTATGATTTAGTGTTAACAAATTATATTTAATTATATTTAAATATTTTGTGTGTGTATATGATTAAGCCGTGGTAGCTCAGATGGTTAGCGCAAGCTGTAAATTTTACAGTACGTAACGCGGGTTCGATCCCCGCCGACACCAATTAAATTGTTAATTGCAATTTTAAGTGTTTATTCTATTGACACACTTACTTTTCTTTCTGTTATTTTCTTACGTGTGTATGATTTAGTGTTAACAAATTATATTTAATTATATTTAAATATTTTGTGTGTGTATATGATTAAGCCGTGGTAGCTCAGATGGTTAGCGCAAGCTGTAAATTTTACAGTACATAACGCGGGTTCGATCCCCGCCGACACCACTTAAATTGTTAATTGCAATTTTAAGTGCTGATTTATATCATAACGTTTGTTTAAATTTATGACATTTACCAAATCATTGTATTTTGGACATTTGTATTCTTCAATATTAAAAATTCTATCATTCGTCGTCAACATTTTTAAAAATTGTTTTTCTGTTGAACCACCTTTGTATGCGATCACTTCGTCTTTGCACAAATTTCTAATATACCAATTTAATATGGGAATGATGTTCTCTTGTTTGTAGGCACATTTTAATTCTTCGGTCACATCAAAATATGGAATGCCGTGCACGTGTATTTCACAATAACGAACAGTTTTTTTGTCTTTTGGCGACAAATAATTGAAAGGATAACTTGGCTGAAACAAATAATGATCGATAAACGAATCATTTTTATTAGATAGTTTTACGTCTAGAATAGCCATTTCTCTACATTGAAAATGTTTATGAGGATATGTAATGTAAAATCCGTCCATGTCGATGATGTATCTAATATTTTTTAGATTGTGTGTCATTTTGAACCAAAATGTTAAAAGTATTTACACGTGACTAAAATATGTTTGTTCCAACAAACTTCACATAACAATTCATTCTTCATTACTTCCCATCACCCCATTTCTTCCTTCTGCTCTTTTCTTCCTGTAATTTAAGAAAACAGAATCACATTTACTAATGATCAACTAATGACTGTCATTGTTAAAAAAGTATTTTTTAACTTTTTACTTTCTGCTATTGTCTTTGTATTTATGGTTAGGAAATGTCCGCGGCGCGGTATCAATGCGTGTTGGCGAACTTCACATGCCTTCGAAATTTTCTCAGACATGCAGGTTTCCTCACGATGTTTTCCTTCACCGCCGAGCACGTGGTAAATCAGCACTTAAAATTGCAATTAACAATTTAAGTGGTGTCGGCGGGGATCGAACCCGCGTTACGTACTGTAAAATTTACAGCTTGCGCTAACCATCTGAGCTACCACGGCTTAATCATATACACACACAATATTTGAATATAATTTGTTAACACTAAATCATACACACGTAAGAAAATAACAGAAAGAAAAGTAAGTGTGTCAATAGAATAAACACTTAAAATTGCAATTAACAATTTAATTGGTGTCGGCGGGGATCGAACCCGCGTTACGTACTGTAAAATTTACAGCTTGCGCTAACCATCTGAGCTACCACGGCGTAATCATATACACACACAAAATATTTAAATATAATTAAATATAATTTGTTAACACTAAATCATACACACGTAAGAAAATAACAGAAAGAAAAGTAAGTGTGTCAATAGAATAAACACTTAAAATTGCAATTAACAATTTAATTGGTGTCGGCGGGGATCGAACCCGCGTTACGTACTGTAAAATTTACAGCTTGCGCTAACCATCTGAGCTACCACGGCTTAATCATATACACACACAAAATATTTAAATATAATTAAATATAATTTGTTAACACTAAATCATACACACGTAAGAAAATAACAGAAAGAAAAGTAAGTGTGTCAATAGAATAAACACTTAAAATTGCAATTAACAATTTAATTGGTGTCGGCGGGGATCGAACCCGCGTTACGTACTGTAAAATTTACAGCTTGCGCTAACCATCTGAGCTACCACGGCTTAATCATATACACACACAAAATATTTAAATATAATTAAATATAATTTGTTAACACTAAATCATACACACGTAAGAAAATAACAGAAAAGTAAGTGTGTCAATAGAATAAACACTTAAAATTGCAATTAACAATTTAATTGGTGTCGGCGGGGATCGAACCCGCGTTACGTACTGTAAAATTTACAGCTTGCGCTAACCATCTGAGCTACTACGGCTTAATCATATACACACACAAAATATTTAAATATAATTTGTTAACACTAAATAATAATAATAATAATAATATTCCACAACTATCACACAACGCCATCTAGTCCCAAGCTAAGCAGAGCTTGTGTTATGGGTACTAGACAACTGATAAACATACTTATATATTTCTAAATACATAAATATTATAGATAAATTACACCCAGACACAGAACAAATGATCGTGCTCATCACACAAACATTTGTCCTGGGTGGGAATCGAACCCACGACCTCCGGCATAACAGTCAGGGTCACTAACCACTAGACCAACAGGCCTGTCGTTCAAAATCATACACACGTAAAAAATAACAGAAAGAAAAGTAAGTTTGTCAATAGATTAAACACTTACATCTATGGCCTTTGATGCGTTGAAGTAACGCAAATAATCGTTCGAAAAAACGAGGCTTCACCTCCAATCTCCATATCTTCTTCGGCAGATATTGTAAAAATTATTTAAAATCTACTTACCTGTTTATTCTGTGTACTTTGAAGCGTTTTCGTAAATTACTTGTGAATAGGTATGCACTTGTTACAAATTCTATGCTTTTTTATCAGCTAAAACAACTAGATACACTGTACACTATCAAAACCTCACACACGTATCATACATTATTCTCACATACATTAATAAATATTACCAAAATCACATATACCTGCATTCATCTAACGCTTTACTTATATACGTATACTTATTACATTCTCAAATATCAATACAGATTATCCTTTAAAAGATATAATGTTATTTATTATCGATTAATAATAACATATTTACAAGTAAAATTTACACATTTATTAATCATTTATTACTTATTCTTATTAAAAACTATTATTAACTATATTTATTCATATCTTACGCCTATACCTTGCTACATTTTTAGGTACCTTGATTATGTAATTGTTCACTATAACTATTATAAGTACTGGCATAGTCAACTGTTTTTTCAATGGATACTACACTGAAAGAATTAAAACTGTACTATCAGAACGTACGGGGTTTGAGGACTAAGACTAATGAATTTTATAATAATTTATTATTGCTTGATTATGATGTGGTTATGATAACCGAAACTTGGCTTTATGACGGAATCCTGGATTCAGAATTGTGTAATGATAAATATAATGTGTTTCGTCGTGACCGTGGGTCGTTGGGAGGTGGGGTCATGTTATTGTGTGCACCATACTTGCAGGCCCGTATGAGATCCGAATGGCATTGTGATAACCTTGAGTGCGTTTGGGTGACGGTTCCTTCTAGTGCTGTGAGATTAGAGCACGACCTCCACATAGCAGTGGTTTACATACCCCCTAACTCATCACTCTCAGAGAGAACCAGACTGTTTGTAAATCTTATTTCACAAATACGTAATGATAATCCCAATGATCAGTTTATACTTGTAGGCGATTTTAACCTACCGTGTATAGACTGGACACAAGATGGACCTGTCATACTCAGGAAAGGCTCTGCTGAAGTCCAGAATTCTGCATCACAGCTCATTGACCATACGGCTTTCATAGGTCTTATGCAATATAATACCATCTTAAATAATAGTAATAAAATACTAGACCTAATTTTTTCAGACTCGTCCGTCACTGTTAGTAGATCCAACTTCCACCTTGTTAAAGAAGACTGTCACCACCCTTCACTCATTATCACTGCGTCAGATATACTCATACCTCCCTTGAAGACACAATCGCGATCAAAGTATATTTATGAGCGTGCTGACTTTAATATCATTAATAGAATGTTAAATCAACAGGATTGGTCGTTTATATTAGACACTAACACAAATATTGAGACTATAATAGCTGGTTTTTATGCAATTATAAATAACTGCATAGAAACATATGTTCCTCGGGTTTACCACTCTGGTGTGCACACTTATCCCATCTGGTATAGCAGGCCGTTAATAAATTTAATTAAAGAAAAGTTTAAAGTTCACAAACACTGGAAAAAATACAAAAACCCAAACGACTATGCTCAATTTTCAGACTTAAGAAGTAGACAAAAAGAAATGCAGTCAGACTGTTATAATTCCTATATAAAATCTTCACAACAAAAAATTAAAAATAACCCCAAATACTTCTGGTCCTATGTAAAATCTAAGAGAACGAATATTTGTAATTATCCTCAACAGATGACGTACAATAATTCAGTTATCAGTAACAGTTTTGACATTTGTTCCGCTTTTAATAAGTTTTTTTGAGAGAAATTTTAATAAACCGTCTGATCTATATTTACAAGATACGCATAATAGTCCATTGCAAATTGCCAATATACATGACATTAAAATTAATAAAGAGTATATTTTAAAGCTAATTAATAATCTCGACATATCGAAAGGTGCGGGTAGCGACAATATTCCAACAATATTCTTCACCAAGTGTGCAGATGCTCTATCTCTTCCTATCTCACATATTTTTAATCGATGTTTTCAGGAAGGCTACTTTCCTCGCATTTGGAAAACAGCCCATATTGTACCAATTCATAAAAAAAGGTCTTAAATCAACAATTGAGAACTACCGTCCCATTTCGATCCTGAACGTACTCAGTAAACTTTGTGAAAGAGTAGTCCATGCTCATATATATCCAATAATTGCCACTTCGATTCCCTCTGAACAACATGGATTTATAAAAGGCCGGTCAACTGCTACAAACCTTGGAGTCTTTGTAGACTATGTATCGAATAGTATGGATGGTGGGTCACAAGTAGATGTAATATATACGGATTTCGAGAAGGCATTTGACCGTGTTGACCACAGTATCCTTCTGCGTAAACTATCTGAACTGGGTATCCACGGTAATTTGTTGAGATGGTTCGAGTCATATCTGCGCAATCGTTCTCAAGCTGTAGTGGTAGGTAGTTCACGCTCCGACTTTTTGGAGGTACCATCTGGCGTACCGCAGGGTTCCATCCTGGGACCTTTGTTATATGCCACGTACTTATATGATGTTCGTAGATGCTTTAAGCATGCAAAATTTTTAATGTATGCTGATGATACAAAAATCTTTATGAAAATTAATGGGATTACTGATTGCAGTAACCTTCAAGCCGATCTAGATAGATTAAACTCTTATTATATTGAAAATCGTATTGGTATTAATTTAAAGAAATGTTGTTTTGTATCATTCACTAGAAAAATTAATCCAATTAAATACAATTATAAAATAAATAATTTTACTTTATCGGAGGTTAATAGTGTGCTTGATCTAGGGGTAAAAATGGATTCAAAATTAACATTTTCCGAACATATCGATACAATAGTCGCGAAAGCATACAAAAATTTAGGTTTTGTTTTACGAGTCAGTAAGCCCTTTTCAAACATTGGATGTTTACGAGTACTATACTTTGCATATGTCAGAAGTATTCTGGAGTATAATAGTATAATATGGAATTCTCAATATGTGACGTATATTCAAAAGCTAGAGAATATTCAGTTAAAATTTTTAAAGCACCTACATTTTCGTTTTTCTTGTCACTTTTCAGATGATAGCGAATCTAGTCTCTGCTATAATTTCATGCCTCTTCAAAGTAGACGAACCTTAATGGATATGTCCTTCTTACACGGCATATGTAATAACTACATAGACTGTTGTGAACTAGCGTTACAAATTTTAAGTTTTTGTGTTCCAAATAAACGAACTAGACATACGACACTTTTGCTACTGCCCTTAAAAGAACTAACTATGCTCAAAATTCGATTGTCAATAGGCTTCACAGAATTTATAATAAAACATTTAATACAATTGATATCTTTCACTCTAGTAAACCTTCATTCAAACGTGAAGTTGCCAAGGTGATTTGCAAAAATATGTCAAATTATAAACTAATCTATAAATTTAAATAGCAAATAGCAATAACATTATAAATACAAGAAAGTTTTTGTAGCAGGTATTAATTGGATACATATATATACGCTATAATTTACATACATCATGTCTATATTTATAACGTATATTTATTTATGTTAAAATATCGTTATTTCATTAAAATTTGTATCGATCACACACACACACGCCCACACACAGACACACACACACACACACACACACACACACGCACACTTTTGACTCACTTTCACATACGTGTGCAAACATACACAATATTCTGCATTTAAATAAATTTCGTGCGCTTTGTTTACCTTTAAATATGTTTATTTTTCATACATCTATTTTTAAGTAAGGTGGTGAATACTCTGTGACGTTCTTTTAAGCTAAATACGTATATTGTAAATCCGTAATTGGCTTCAAGACCTATTTTATAAGATTTGTGTGTAAATAGATTGTTACAAGCTGTGGATTTTGTGAATAATAAAAATAAAAAAATAAAATAAAAAAACAAATGTATTATTGATAGATACACTGCGGTCAAACGACCATACACTAACTCCATGACTGCAGTTGCTTGGTCTTATATAGTACCAGTAAGTAATAATTCTAATCTAAAGAATTTCTACAGTAGAATTGATAATAACTTTATGCGTCAACAACCTTATCTCACATTCTTCGTGTTGCGTCTTATTCAGTGTATTGATGACTCAAATACGTTTGTATAACAGAAAAAATGCAATTTAATATTTAGAAATCACATAATTGATCATTCCTATGTTAGTCATTGAGTAGATTGTACTGTAGTAATCTACTAATAGCAGTAATATCATGGATACACTAGATGTACAACAACATCTGAAAAAGATTCACCCCAGTCTAGAAAATAATGTTTATGCTGCTAACAGACTGCCCATGTACACCCACGTACCAACGTATATACCTAGTCAGGTCATAAGTATTGTCACACAGTAAAAACTTTTCTTTTAGAATGCTGGCCACAAAAAAGTTTATTGCATTCGAATTGTTCATGAAAATAAAATATACTTTTTAGAATTTTACTCATTTTTACATATGGAGTGGACGCTTAAAAAAGACCGTGTTGCAGTTGCGATTACGCGCCAATTAAATTTTTTGATATACTGAAAAATTTGAATATAACCAAAAGATTCGTTTATCGTACCATCAAACGATACAATGAAGACTCTAGTGTAGATGACAGGTCAAGAAGTGGTCGCCCTCGATTTGTTAGGACTCCAGCAGTGATAAAAGCTGTAAAGGTGCGAATTCAAAGAAATCCCAAACGTAAGCAGAAACTGTTGGCCCTTCAGATGGGGTTAAGCAGAACCACGGCGTTAAATGAAGACTTAGGGCTTCGGGCATATCGAAGAAAAACAGGACATCGTTTGAATGCTCGTCTAATGGATCTGAGACTGAAGAGATGCCGCGCTTTGGTGAAGCGGTACGCGGGAAAAAAATATCGGGAAATTCTTTTTTCGGATAAAAAAATTTTTACCGTAGAAGAGAGCTACAACAAACAAAATGATAAGGTGTATGCACACAGTAGTGAAGAAGCGAGCAACCGTATTCCGCGTGTCCAACGAGGTCATTTTCCATCCTCGCTCATGGTATGGTTGGGAGTTTCTTATTGGGGCTTAACAGAGGTACATTTTTGTGAGAAAGGTTAAAAACGAATGCAGTTGTGTATCAAAATACAGCCCTGACGAACCTTGTGTAACCTGTTTCTCATACAATGTTCAATAACAGGCACTGGGTATTCCAACAAGATTCGGTGTCAGCTCATAGAGCGAAGAGCACACAAGACTTTTGACAGCTCCGTGGCGTAGTGGCTTAGCAATGAGTGGCTGCGCTTGGGGGTCGCGGGTTCGAATCCCGCACGGAACAAGTATTTGTAGGACCTACAAGTAATTGTTCCGAGTTTGGATGTTTGTCCTTGTGAAATTTGTGTTTGTAAACTGCCCCCCCCACGATACAGGAGAAAAACCTAGTGTGGAGGTAACGTTCTTTAAAAACAAAAAAAAAAAGACTGGCTGGCGGCGCGTGAAATCGACTTCATCCGACACAAAGACCAGTCCAGATTTGAATCCGTTAGATTACAAGATATGGTAACACTTGGAGGAAAAGGCGTGCTCAAAGCCTCATCCCAATTTCGAGTCACTCAAGACATCTTTAATTAAGGCAGCCGCCGATATGACATGGACCTCGTTCGTGGTGAGATAGACGACTGACCGCGCAGATTGAAGGCCTGTATTCAAAATTACGGAGGTCATTTTGAATAAACTATAGTGTCATAAGAATCTATGTTTTGTTAAGTTCATTTTGGTATATAAATGGTTACATAATGAATAAACTTGTTTCAGTTATTTTACATTATTAAACATGTGATAGAATTTATGACCTGACTAGGTAATATGCAATTTGGGTACAGATGATAAACCAGGGTCACATTGGGTAGCTTTATATATCGATACGAATGACGTCGGTGAATATTTTGATTCATGTGGACGGGCACCTGTACGAAATTGTAAAAGATGGAACTGGAATGTTGATAGAACTTCAGTTTGTGGCGAATATTGCTTAAAGTATTTGCTATATAAGTTTCAGGGATGTTCAATGCGTAGTTTTACGAGTATATTTACAGAGAACACATTGTACAACGATATGTTAGTGGATGAGATGTTTCGCTCCTATTTTATAGATAATAAGTAATAAGATTTTGTATTTTATAAATAAAAATTTTAACAAAATTAGGTAATGTGTTTTATTGATGATTCAGATTAGTGTTGTAGATAGGAACAAAGGAGTATAATACAATAGCATAAGCCGACCCACACGCTGACGAATAATAGATAATGACGGTAGTCAATCAACAATAGATAAGTAGATAAGGACAATGGAGTGCTAATGACGGTTGAGGCTCGTAGCGGATATCAATTAGATACGAGTTAATTGATCTGCTCATCTCCGGAACCGTGCATCCTACGCAAAAATGGACCGCAGATTCGTGATCAGAGCATGCCAAAACCTTTTCTGCAGTGTCGGGCTGCGTTAAACTAGCAGGCGCGCTCATTATGGAATGTTGAACCCAACTCCTCACGAGAGGTTCCACGTGAGTATACTGCTCTTTATCAACCTCGCTCGAGTCGATCTCCTCTTCTCGGTTGTTGCTAACTCCAATTGTGACTGTGCGAAGGCAGCAGCTGCCTCTGCTCTTTCAAGCTTATGCCACCGAAGCGAAAACTCGCGCAACAGCCTGTAGTTCACCCAATCGCCAACGAGATCCGAGTAAAAAAAGTCCTTTTCTTCTTCCTCAAAAACCCAGAAAACAGTATTGACGAATAACATCGACGCATAACGAGAGACTAGATAGAACGGTGGGCTGAACATAGAGAAATTTCGTATAGGGCAGCGGAACCCTAGATTAAACAGCTGGTCGATTTTATGTTGAAGGAGAGACTATAGTAAACTCTTTTTTCCAGAAGCGGGCTAACAGGAAGTGGACTTGGTCCAGTCACAGCGGTGCGGCGAAAAATGAGATTAACTTACTGAGAGACTGACTACCTACCAACCATGTAGGTTGGTAGGCAGGCCTGAGCGGTAGCATCCTCTTATCTATCTTGCGCTGCTATGCGGCGACAGTAAAACCGACAGCAGATCCGGGTGGGAATAGTTCTGCATTTGTATCGACTTACGAGGGCGGCACTGAAAATTTCGGGAATCAAGGAAGTGACACAACATTACTATTTAAAAATGTATTTATTGCTTTTCGAAGTATTCTCCGCGAAATTTGACACATTTTTTCATACGATGGAACCAATCATTGAAGCAACCATTCCATTCGGAAGTTGGGGTCTCCAAAATGGCCGTTTTGTAGGCGTCCACAGCTTCTTCAGGTGATGAAAATCTCTGTCCACGCAATTTATTCTTTATTTTAGGGAAATTATAGAAATCATTAGGGCTTAGGCCGGGGCTGTACGGCGGATGGTCTAATAATTCTATGTTTTCTTGCTCTAAAAACTCTTTTTGTTCTGTGTGCGGTGTGAGAACACGCATTGTCGTGATGGAGGATGATGCGGCGGTTGCAGTTCTCTTTACGGAGTTCTGTAACGACCTGTGGCAAACGAATGCAAGCATACCATTCTGCATTAACCGTTCTTTGTCCCTCGAGAGGAATAGTCGTAACATGGCCGGTTTTGGAGACAAACGTGGCCACCATTTTTTTTACAACACTCCGGGAACGAACAATTTTTGTTGGCTTTAACTCATTTTCGAACACCCAAACTCGTGACTGGTTTTTTGTTTCGGGTTCGTACGCGTATATCCAGGATTCGTCGCCTGATACGATGTTGTATACAGCATTTGAGGATCCTGCGTGGAATCTTTCGAGAGTTCTGACGCACCAAGTAACGCGAGCCGCTTTTTGCTCTTCACAGAGCGAATGCGGTATCCATCGGGAAAACAACTTTTTTAACCTAATTGTTCATGCAAGATTATTTGTATTTGACTCATGCCAATGTTAAAGTTGCCTGAATTTCGCGGTATGTCACATGTCGATCTTCCTCAATCAGCTTACGCACACCATCAACGTTTTCTTGGGTGACTGCAGTTTTTGGACGACCTTAACGGGGATCATCACTGAGCTTGACACGTCCACGTTGAAATTCAGCAAACCAGCGATAAATTGTGGTTTTGGATGGGGCTTCATCACCAAATGCAGAAATCATCCGGTCAACACACTGTTTTTGTGTTAAACCACTTCGAGTCATAATAAATCATCGCTCTTGAATTTTCTCGAGTCAATTCCATTTTCTCAACGACTAAACAAGTTTGACAAAACCTTGTGACAAGACCGAGAATCTTTTTTTTAAATAAATAAATGCTATTCGATTTTTAAAACCAAGGAGTTTTCAATTAAAAATATTTTAATGTGACAGGAACGGTGGAAATATTCCATCACCGATACTTTTAGTGCAGCCTAGTATTACAATCAGCATTCGATCTATGAAATATTCTAGTACAACTGACGAACCTACTGTAGCTCTCGCAACTTCCACATCTTGTTGTAAATTTTTCTTTAAGCGAAAATATTCGGTTTTTTTTCTCTACGAACAGTAATCCCCAACAGTGGGATGTTTTCTTAAATTGTGTTGTCACCTTATACCCAACTCAATACGCATAAATAAAGACAAAACTAAATACACACAATATCACCACTGCGAAAATAGGTACTTTTTTTATAAATAGGATAGGGTGACAAACGAGCACACAGTCCACCTGATGGTAAGTGCTACAAGCCCATAGACATCTACATCTATCCTCGATTACGAATCAAAATGCAGATGCGTTGTCACCCGTGAGGACTAAGATGGAATGCTTCATTTCCAGTAAAAACGGTGTCCGGTTCTCTACACTCACCACACGAAACACAGCAGAATTAAGCTACTATTTTACGCTGGTATTCCGTGAGAGCGCGGTCCTTCCCCGGTCGAGCCGATCCATTCCTGCTACAACTATACTTCTAATATAACTGCAGCACGGCTCTACAACGTATCATACTTACCGGCACGGCATTGCGCCTTATCGTACCTTTCGAATTGAGTACGAATTTGTAGTAATTGTCCTATCTTTCGAAAGGTTTTGAACCTTTCTAAAGAAACGCCAATTTTCGTTTACTAAAAAGCTGAAATAATTCTTAGTTTTAGAATATGTAGAGTTTAAAGTAATTCTATCTTAATAGCAATTTAATAGCTTGAGGTAATTCCTGTAAGATGCGACACATTGCCAACTATAGGAGTGGATGTTATCAGGCTAACTAATAATAATTAATAACTAGCAGTAGTAATTCACACAACGTTGCCAAGCACCATTTTATTAACGTCTTAAACTTAAAATATGTTAATGTTGCCTCTTAGACCAGTCATTCCAGCTCCCCAGGTATGTCTTGGAACTGAAACAATAAATGATAATAATGAGAAAAACAAGTCCCAGAGAAAAGAAAATATCTTAACTACTTTAATTAAGTTAATTTATTTTCATTCTATGTATAAGAATTGGTAAAATTGTAGATAATTTTAACATAATATATACTTATGTGTACAACAACACGCACAAAAATTAGCTCGAAAACCTATTTTAAATATACAATTCAAGGTTATTGAACCGTATTTAAAAAAATGTTATCTACCAATATAGATAACAGAAGTCGATGAACGAGAAATTAAAGGAACCTACATATGTAGTTTACATATAATAGACATTAACACAACATCTAATTTAAAGTAAATTTCTTCAACACGTAACAATTTAATTAATGCTGTACTTGAGTATAGAGTACCGTGCAGTGACGGTGTAAAAATATTCCATAGGTATCCCACATCATCCCGTGGGTGTCGCAAGAGGATCCAGTGGGAAACAAACCAGATGGGCAGCAGCGTCTTTCTAATAACGACTATAACATTTAAAAAAATATTGCGGTTGCCAACTCGCTTGCCAAGCGTCATAACTATGGTGGCAAATATCCACCTTATGAGGCAATCTGTGGGTGGGGCCTATGTTCAGCAGTAGGCTTTTGAAAGGCTGCAACGGTAACTTATATAATGTCCTCTAGATCTGAAGGCGACGGCCAGTCTCAACGGAGAACAGTCAGAACAAGATTATGGGTTCACGTGTGACCCTCTATTCTCTTACTCTTGATAGTCCAATGGGACTGCAATCCGACACGACCGGAGAAAGTTCAGGCACAGGGACGACTATACGATACACGTTATAATGTTTTTAATGGTCTACTCGATAGTCAAGTTTCTACTTGAGCTCATACCTTTAACCAACTTCAAAAACTAGACGAGCGTTATCTCTTATGAGGAGTAAGATGAAATACGCCACATAATTTTGTAATCAATGTAATTTTAGATGGTAGGATTTCTCTTCTACCTTGGAATCAGTCTAGATGGGTCTACCACTCTTATCTATTTATACTGTCAAATTGCAGTTCGCGCACTGCTGAACCGGCAGATTTACAGACTATGAGGCTAGTAGAATTACATGCTGTTCCATCTTAGTTCCCCATCTATAGCTATTTCATATTGTTTCTTTATCAGTAGTTGGTTGCAGATGTCCGTGGGCAGTAGTCACCTAACATCAGGTGGACTGATATTGCTTTTGTCACTTCATTTTATTTAAAAAAAAACTAAGCCTTCAACCCAAAACAAGGCACGGTAATTTTTATCTATACAGTATTCCAACTCCATACAAACGGACGAAGCGAGAGCTATACCTACGCGCCTCGATCTCGGCAGCCGTGCGCTCGGCATGCCCGCAGACAGTCGTGACTGTACCGCAGTGATGATTTTGTGGAATAAAAAAAATTGAGGTAATAAATAATAGAATAGAAATAAATAAATAATAAATGCGAACTTCATTTAAAACCAAACATATAAATTGTAATTAAGGTCAGGTGGGGTAAGAGGGACACCGGGGGAAGAGGGACTAGGGACCATAACTAGTAAACCGAAGTGCGTACGACTATGAACTTTTCTTCAATAAAACAGTGAATGCGAAATAGTTTGAACGGTTTTCAATAGATATCGCTACGTGACTCAGAAGTCACAAAAAATTAAGACACATTTGACAGTTGTGAATTCGACTAGTACAAAGTTAGCGCGTATTTTTGCGAACCAATAGTTTAGTGAAAAAAGAGAGCTGGAAATATTTTGAACGTAATGATATAAGGAGAAAACTGTAATTATTTCTTTTTATTAACCATTTTAGTCTAAAAACAACTAATAATATGAGTTTCTTTCGCTTGAAAATCTAAACCTCCAAAAGCAATAGCTGGGGTAAGAGGCTCACTATACACGGTGAAAGAGGAACATATGTTTCTTTTACACTATGTCAGGGGTAACACACATTTTGAATAATTTATAATTATAGGTAGGTTAAATGAAAAGAATTGACTGACTGTTTTGTACCTACTACGCTTTTAAATTACAACTAAACTAGAAATTTCCCACAACTTCGTTCACGCTTAAGTACCTATTTTTGAAATCGGATTTTAGTTTTTGAGTTATCTAAATAATAACAAACAAATAAAAAATAAAATGTTTTCTTTTTTTTAAATTAGTTTAGATAAATAAAGTTTCATGCGTTTTGTATACGTCCCTTTCTTTTTAATTGTAATATTTTGTTATATTATAGCACTGTGAGGCTGTCAATGCGGTATTAAATGGAACAATATCTGCATACTTCGTATCAAAACTTTATAATATACCGAGAATAACATTTGTTAACCGTGTATACGACCGCAAAGGCTTAAAATCCAAAGTGCCATTGTTATTTTAAAGAGTGACTAACTAGGGAAAACTAGTTAGGGAGATATGTTATTACCGTTTGTATGATTAAATAAATATAGAAATATCAACTTCTTTTTAGTTTGCCACCCCTGATCGAACCTGTCCTGAACATGTCCCTCTTACCCCGAATTGATTTTTTCTTCTTTTTCATTTCAAACGATACCTTATTTCATCGATTGTAAGATCTAATTTTGTCCGAAGCAGTTCTACCTACAAATTAACGAACATTTAGCAAAGAATATTTTAATTCAAAGTCCAATCACAAATACAATGACTGTCCCTCTTACCCCATGTGAGGGGGAAGAGGAACGTTTACTTAATCTTGACATTTACGTCAATATCGTAGTAAAAACAGATATTAGCGTAATGACATTTTGCACATGTGAAGCTAATACATAAAGGCAAGTTTTGTTTGGTTCAAAGATCTTAAAAGACTTTAACTGTTCTTCCTAGCAGTCAAAATATTTTACTGAAAATAAAGTATGTCCCTCTTACCCCACCTGACCTTAATTAAAAGATTGTAACCAAGTAAAAGATATTCCTTTTCTCCATCTTGTCCAGAACAAGTTTTAATTAAGCTTTATATTAGAATGCGGATTTTTTACACTTAAAATTTTAATAATAAAGCATTTTGTATGTCTCAGCCGAGGCGCAAATATTTTTCGGTCGCAAATTTATAAGACCGATTTGTTATTCAAACATAAACATGGTTTTTTAATTAAATCTACCAATCAAAAAACGACACGCAACACAATAAAAATTTATTGAACACTTCCTATTCAATTCACAAAGTACCTATTATATTTGTTTATATAAAAAATATTGTATATTTACAATCACAGAACTAAATGGAAACACAAAGCAGGCAAATGTAATTAAAATGCTGGAGGCAGGCAGCCCTATCACATGTTTACGTACGGCGCGGCTGTAGGCATTTATTTCAAAGATACGGCCGAGTTACAATAAATACTGTATAGATATTATTACCGTGGTAGAGGGTGCATTTCTGTAAATAATACGTATGAGAGTACCGCCTTCACAGACTCAAACAGCAAACTATATACAAAAATAAGTATACCTCATTCCACTTTAGGTAAGTATCACCCGTTACTAAGGTATCCCGAAAAACATAGTCGAACTGTAAAATGCAACGGTTCATTCAGATTTCTTCGGTTACGTTTCCTTCATTCATTACAGTCTATAAAAAATTCACTGCCGAACATTGGCCTTTCTCTCCAATGGGAGGCAATGGCCTCATTGTGGGAATATTTGCAATATATTGCCATAGTTGACACATTTGGCAGGCAAGTAGGAATTCGTAGTTTTTTTTACTTTCTAGTTATTGTTAAGAAGCGCTGCTACATCTCCATCTCCTGGTATATTTCCTTCTGTCGCCCCTATTCTAATACTTATTTACTAGACGTTAAATAGGCCTAGGACTCTAGCATTCCATGGTGTCGAACGATGGCACCCATACCTATTGGAAATATGATCAGAACAAAAACTAGTTATTAATTATTACAACTTATATAAATAGTCTTGTCAGTCACCGGCAAAGCTTGGCACACAAATAGTCGATTTTTGTCTTCATAGGATAGGGTAACAAACGAGCACACAGTCCATCTGATAGTAAGTGGTAGCTGTGGCCCATAGATATCTACATCTATCCTCGATTACGTATCAAAATGCAGATGCGTTGTCACCCGTGATGACTGAGATGGAATGCCTCGTTTCCAGTAAAAATAGCCTCCGGTTCTCAACACTCACCATACGAAACACAGCAGCATTAAGCTACTATTTTACGCTGGTATTCCGTGAGAACGTGGTCCTTCCCCGGTCGAGCGGACCCATTCGTGCTACAACTATACTTCTAATATAACTGCAGCATGGCTCTACCACGTATAAAATAATATTACGACTATCATACACAAAGGTACCTACTAGTTTTTTTTTTGTAAGAACCTTAAATATTTATTGCAAATATTCCAAAAAGTAGGTAGGTAGGTACATACTTTGAATACCCAAGTTTCAGCGCTTTATCGAGGGCTTCAGAAGAACGTCGCCCTGATTGGCAATAGAAGATCAACTCATCGGACGTAGATGGTTTGCTGCGTTGAAATTGCTTTTTAAAATCCTCATCAGACATTGACGCCAAGGTGTTTTGTACTTCACCCACTAAAATAAAACTTAATATGAATGCGAACAAACTGACCCCAAAAATTATAAAAATAATTAATTTCCATGGTATCGCCATAGTAATGCCCAGAGCATTTCACTATACGTCGCCATTTTTCATGATTTGGTCGATAAATTATACCCACCTATCTGTTGCTATAGTTAAAAATACGAAAGCACCTATCTAGCGATATCAGCGACTTGCCCACCAGACAAAGTTCATGTGCATCCGTGCATGTTAATAGTTGTTGGGAACACTATGATCGAAGTTGTTGACGAGTATGTTTACTTAAAACGAATTCTCCAACTTAGTTGGAGAATTAGTTCTCAACAAAGTGAGTCAAACTTCGACGTTAATCGACGGATCCAACTCGGCTGGTCAGCGTTCGGTAATTAAATACTCATCTTTTCGTAAACTACAAACCTTAAAAAACAAGTATACAAGCAGTGCGTATTGCCAGTGATGACATATAGATCTGTGACGATCCATTACTGCTGGTCTTATGGAAGTCTCAGGGTCGCTCAGCGTGCTAAGGAGATTGGCTATGTTCGGCATTTCTCACCATGATAAAGTTCGTTATGAGGACATCTGTGGTAGAACCAGAATAACCGACATAATCCAACGGATCATTAAGGTACAGTAGCAATTGGCCGGCCATATAGCTAAAAGAACTGACAAGCGACGGCGATAGGTAAGGCTCTTGAGTAGCAGCCTCATACCGGTAAGCGAAGTGTAGGGCGGCTCCCACTAGATGGAAGTGACAATCTGGTAAGACATGCAGAAAGTCGATGGAAGCAGTTTAGGACTTCAGGACCTCTGGTATTTCTTGGGAGAGCCCATGTCCAACAGTGGGCTTTGGATGGGATGTAATAATAATGATGACGATTATGTGTTGTAAAATTACCGGCTGTACCGATATGTGTGGTCTTTGTCGACACAAGGCTACTATATTAAAAAGCAAAACCATAAAATATGGTAACGAAGAACGAGGAAGTAAAATAAATTCATTCCTCATCACGTCTGTATCGTGAATTCTCAATAACGTCGTAATGTAGTGTTAACATACATGTTCCAAAATCGCATCAGGAGCAAAGGCAACATAATATATCACCGGTTTTTGGTCAGTAAGAGCTCCCACAGACATACAATTGTAAGTTGGCCAATTATCGAACGACTAAATTGCGTACTTTTATAATTTAATCCACCAACTTTTTTTATTGGTTGCTAGCCACAGACTTAATCGACTTAGTCCGTGACAGTGTTGCCAGCGCGGTGCATGTGCGTTATAATGCGGGGGGAAACGCTCTAATTTTTTTTAAAGGATAGGGTTACAAACGAGCACACAGTCCACCTGATGGTAAGTAGTTTTTTAGAAGGGCAACTAATGGGACCCTATTACTAAGCCACCGCTGTCCGTCCGTCTGTCTGTCTGTCAGCGGGCTGTACCTCATGATCCGTAAAAGGTATACAGTTGAAATTTTCACAGTATGTGTATTTCTGTTGCGACTGCATATAACAAATAATAAAAATAAATTAATAATTAAAGGAGGCTCCCCTACTAAAAACTTTAATGTGCGAGTCTTAGACATAATTTCCATGAAGGAACTTATCAAATCTTTTATATTCTATAAAACCTGTACCAAAATAAAGAGTATTTCAATTTTGGTGTGATTAGATAAATAGATATTGAGTGTAGAACCTGCATATCTACATTTAGTTACACAAAGCTGTTTGTGATTGTTTATAGTAATATCAAAAAAAATTAATTATCAGTGTAGGGAAGTAGTAGTAGCCATGGTAGGACAGTCTTTATCTATTGAAATATCTTCTTACCATGTCCACAGAAACGGAAAGCATATGATTTGCAATTGTGGATAAAGGATAGTCAATCAGCTATAGGGTATTTGGTGAATGTATAGGCTTCACCGGCATTGGGACAATACCTACATCCCTGGTGCCTTCCATGCACCATTTTGAAAAACATATGAATCCTTTATAAAGCCTTTTACTTTTTCAATAGCAATTTTCACATACCACAACATGAAAACAGTATCATGGCAAAAAATAAAATGGGTTGCCAATAGTGTTTGTGTATAAATATTTCAAGAATCTTTAAAAGAAATTCAAGAGAGGGTTTAACAGGCTGGTGTGAATGTTAATGACGATAATTTCTCCATTTGTGTAAAAAAAACAAGCAGATAAAATTAAACAATGGGATATTACATGGAATATTTATGCTTGAGGGTATCTTTCCAGTAGCATTTATTTCTTCAACATTTCTTACATCAATAATGACTTTCTCCGGCTGATGAATAACTTTCAGCATATCTTCATAACTGACTACTCTTCTGGAGTCAACCATTATACTAGGTTTATTTTCTTTGCTTGTAAAATATCTTGATGGTAATGCTGCCACAATATTTGATTGTACTACATATTGAAATGCATGAAACAAAATTTAGATTAATAATTTTGAATTTGATTAGATTTTTTTTTATAAAACACTAGCTGATACCTGATGCATTACTGCTGCAGAAGAAATAAGAAAGAAGAGTTACATTAGATTTACATACTTAATTGGGAATGCTAATAAATTCATTAAAATTGCATGTTACATAACTTTAAATTGGTGAGTACCATATGCATGCCACCAGTGCCACCCACTGTAAGTGTGTAAAGGTTCCACAGTAGGGTTGTACCTACTACACCTATAACAAGTGCATGCAAAAGTTGACAATGTATTATTGCAATCTGATGAACAGTATGATGCATTAAATATAAACAAATAAACATTAACTTTTTTATATTAGATGTTTGACAAACTAGCATATAGTCCACCTAATGGTAAGGGGATGCTGTGCCCCATAGACATCTACATCTAACCTTGTTACAGAACACATTTGTGCTACAACCATGATATATCTGCAGCATGGCTCTAAGTACCGCACATAAAAAAATATTTCTATCAGTGAAAATAACCAAATAATTTTATAAGTATTTATTAGTAATACTTATAGTATTACTAGGCTGGTGATGATGACATAAGAGAATCCATCAAATTCAAACTCAACCCCATTACTCATTAAGATTTCATGGAACCCGAGTGATGGCAGTATAACAATCTAATTTACACCAGACAAATGCCCAGACTTGTGATGGAAAGCAGTGCCATAGAAATTAAAATCTGCAATACTGCGATTCCCAATCCGTCCAAGAGTGGGGGACTATGGCAAATGCCATGTGGGATGCGAATGGGTGAAATCGGACACTCTATTCACATGATTCCAATATCAGGGTCCACAGGTGGAACTATGAATATTTTTTCTTCTACTAATTTCTCTTTATAAATTATTTATAATTTTTTCTCCTGTTAACCTACTAATGTTGGGATTCTAAAATAATAATTAATTCCTATACCACTGTACACCAATTTCAAGATCAAAATAAAATAAATTAAGATTGTAAAATTATAATTATGTATACAGAAGTGTTCACTAAGAAGTGAACACTTCTATATACATAATATATATAATAATAATAGAATATAATAATAGAACAAATTCACTAGGTCAATTTAATACATTATTGTAGTACACCGTTTCCCAAAAATTTTATTGCGTTGTGACATAGAAACATTATCTCCCACCACAATTAGTTGTAATTGTGCTCTACTGGGTACCTACTACAATTCTAGAACACCACAAATTAAGAATGACTTAAGGCCCTAAAACAGTACAAGGGCCTTTATTTGGTGATTATGTTACGGCATTCGACCTGGGTTGGATTTGTAAGTGTTTGGCAATAGTTAGAGGTGTGTTGTATTTGGTTGAGGTTTGGTCCCCAATTATAACAATACCATTTGCATTAAGAGAAGTAATGCGATTTGATGACAGAAAAGCCATCAACTGATTTTGACCCAACCCTAGACCTCATGATCAGCCATCGCGACCACTAGATCAGTAAGGCAGTCCCATAAGTGTAATAATTACTAATTACTAAATTGATTATTGATTTATACCCTCTTTGCTAATTACTACCATATGAAAATGGATGTATATTTTCTTATATGTCCACGATTACAAACAATATTACGATATCAATCAATATGTTGTTTTGAAGGTTTATTTTTGTGCAACATTATAATTTATTTTTCACTATTTGCTGCACTTCAATTAACATAGTACCCGGATGACCGAGCTTTGCTCGGTTTTTTTTTTAAATTACATTTAGATACAAATTACATACTGATGAATAATATTTTTTTTTATCTTCTTGACATAATAGAAAAAATTGAACTGGTTATTTGAATAAAAAATCATGAGTGCAATTCGTTTAATTTAAATTTTCGTGTTTTTAAAAAATACTAAAAAAAGGGCTCAAAAAAATAGATTTTCTCAAAAAAGAAAGGAACTTGAAAAAAAATTTAAAAAAGCCGGTCGGTCGGTCTGGGCTCTAACTATGTTTACATTACGGTTTTGTGACCGCCCAATATACCAAATAAGCTATTTGTAATCATCAATAAACTGTCAAAATTTACCTTCTTATTTTAACGATATTGTAGCAGTTTTTTATTGCCTAAAAACACGGACAAAAAGACATTTTATAAAAATAAATCCTAGCTAGATTGATTTATTGCTCCCGAAACTCCATTTTTTTTTTTGCGGATGGAAAATCATCTAATGACGCCTTTCGCTCTGGGAGGAGCGTAAGGGAGTGTCAGACTTTTACTGACTAAAAACCATCCGTGTTCCTTCAGTGCCCTTACGTTCCGGAGCCGCGGTATCTCTTTCGAACAGCCCGCAGCCCCGGCAGGCGTCGGCCCTTGCGGGCCCCTTCACTGCTGCTGACAGCTCTTTGAGGCGCGCGTGGAACAAAACGCGCCGTCGACACGGCCTGTCGTCGTTAGACGGACGGACGGCGAGCTACCCATTGCTCGCCGTCCACAGGCTCCCGAAACTCCCTACACACAAAATTTTATGAAAATCGTTGGTGCCGTTTCCGAGAATCCGATTATATATATATATATATTTATATACAAGAATTGCTCATTTAAAGGTATAGGATTTACACAGAACACATCACTTACTCTTGGCACAGAACATTCGCAACATAGAAATAAAAAAGGTAAATAACTTGCGATCAAAAATCACATTATTATAATAAATATCTAATAATTGAAGGTAAAATATTTTCGAAAATTAAACGAAAGAAATAACAAAAAAAAACAACACATGCACCAAGCACCAACTTAATTACCAATAACTTAAATAAATTAACAAAACAAATACACCAAAAAAGAGTACATTACCAACCCAAACGTAATTTAATCAGTAATAATATTCTTACAACAAAAATCTCAAAAAATCTATACTCTTTCGGCCAGCAAGCCTCTTCTTGCTTGCATCCATAGATTACTGCCCTTGCATCTTATCTATGCTTGCTTTTTGAATAACAGCAGACTATCAACAACTGATCAGCTGATAATGATAAATAAAGAATATAAATAATGGGTGCGTTTGGCAGAAAAAAGCGCTAGCGAGCGCTTGAAAGCAAAATGGCGATCGTAAGCGGTAAGCGCTGTCAAATCGTAAGTAGCTATTTTCCTCTAGGACACGAAGTTAGTTTTAACCGGGGAACCTAACCTAATTTAAATATATGTTTGTAAAGTATTCATATTAAAAACTTACCAATCATGAATTTTTAATAACATGTATGTGTTTATTCATGTCATTATATTACTTAAAACTAATATTGCACAAAACAACTCATAAACTCTACTTCAAAACAAACAAATTAAATGAGTAAAATGGCGGATTGTGTCAGCGCTACTGAAGTTAGCAAACGTGTCCTGGCCGAAAACTGTTTATAATTTTCATATATATATATATATATATATATATATATATATATATATATATATATATATATATATATATATATATATATATATATATATATATATATATATATATATATATATATATATATATATATATATATAGACAGAGAAACCTAATAGGTTTCTCTGTCTACGCTAATAAAGGACTTTTTTTATTAACTGGCTTTACGGCTCTGGGTTCTAGCCCTTCTGAGCCTATCATTTCTTTCGGATTCTTCATTTTTATATACTTTCTCTTCACAATATGCTGATGCGTCACATTGCGAAGCCCTTGGGAGATTTTGACGACAGCTCAACCCAACGGACAGTTGATGACGACAGACACTCAAGTTCAACTTAGGCGCCCAAGCGACAAAAATAACTTGATGTTTTTATCGACATCAAAGCACTTGTTTCGTCGTTTTCTCTAACAGTTCACACGCGCGGACACTTATTTCATAAAATCGCATCACTTTTACGACTCAAAATCCACTTCAAACCATTATTCAAGTGAAGGGGAAATGGGCGCGCGGGGAGGTTTCTCTCGCAGCTCACACTTATACGAGCTTAGAAGCGCGCTATTTTTATATCTATTGTTTTTGAAACCACTATATGAAACAAAACCTAAAAAAGACGAACAAGAAAACACAGACGACGAAATTGTAAACATTGAAGATGGCATTATTGATAATGCTGATAGTAATGATGTTTCAAATATTACTGTTGAAACAACTAGGTCTAGCTCGTCAGGAAAAAGAAATAATGAAGAAAATTTGTTCAAAATCTTAGCAGATAATATTATAAATAAAAATAAAATAAATATGGAAACAGCAGACAATGATAATCCGGACAAACAATTTTTGGTAACATTATTGCCAGATTTTAAAAATATGGATCCGAGTAGTAAATTTGATTTAAAATATGATATAATGAGTGTTATGAAGAGATATAAAGATTATAATAAGTCATATTCAGAATACGGTTATCGAACAGGAGCTACTTCTATGAGTAGTCAGTATTCAAATTCAACATCAATCTTCTACTTCTACTACTTCCAATATTCATAGAAATTGAGAGCACCAGTTCCCGGAGGACGGTGAAGAAATTTTTCAAGATTTGTTCATAAATTATTATGAGTAGTATAATTTCGTAAATAAATTTTGTAAACGTAAACATTTAACTTTTAATACTCACCTTATAGTGATCGCAAGCCTCTTTTCCTTAACACAGTATCTTTATACTCTAACTGTGATTTTAATATATTTAACAATACATAAAAAGTGCTCAAAGACATTCGAAAGTAATTTTTGAATCGTTTAGAATCACTTCGCAGTTCTGGGTAAAGTGTATTAAAGTGACCGGTCATTAGTCTTGATGCAACTATCGGTGACACCCAGCATTTTTTTTGGCGTCTCAGTCGACGGCGAATAAGTAACGCAAATAGTAATGTTTCTTCGACAGAATCCATTTTGATACTGACACGACACGACCGGTGCGAGCGAACACGCCGAAATATGCCCGTTTACGCGAGTATGGTTTTCAGAAGCGCGTAATGTAGCGCGCGTATAAGCGCGTATGCTGAAATGACCGTATACGCGCAAAAAAATATGCTAGTATGTATATATAAACGCTATTAATGTTTTTTTTTTTGTATAAAATAAAGGACTGGATCTCTTTTATGTTAGAAGGCAATTTATTATATAACTCTACTCCTTCGTATAATATATTGTTGCGCGCCTAAGTTGACGTCATGTACCCGGCACTAGCGCCATCTAGTGCCGAGGACGAGAGCGAGGGGAGCTTTCCAGAAAATGACATCACTAATCTTTCAACCGACAGCGCCATCTAGTATCGAAACGAAGAACTAAGCTTCTAGAAGCCCGACACTCGAACTTTCGACGCCTGGTCGATTGGCGCGCGTATTTACTTGAATATTCTGGATGTTTCGGTGATAATGTGTATTTAAAGGCGCTGCAAGATGCGATCGAGGAAGTATTGAATTTGGCGATACAAGCGAAGCTTCGGAGCGGAATAAAGTGAATCAGTGTGATTAATTATTAGTGTTTTAAGTTTAATTAGTGTAAAGTGAATTAAAGTGTTAATTTTGGTAATTCAATCGGCAGTTTTTATTGTCACGAACCCTAAGCTCGTAACAATTGGTGTCAGAAGTGGGATCAAATCATGCCGATTTTACCGAAGGAGGAATCGGAGGGTGTCCGTACCCGAAGTCAACGCCAACAGGAGACGGACAAGAGACGATTTGGTGGTGTAACGCCGCAGACGTCTGAGGGCCAGCCGCCGGCCACGGAGGCCGGCCCATCAGCAGATCCTACGTCTGTAGCACCTGAATTAGGTGCTCTGATGGTGATGCTGCAGCAGCTTCGGGGCGGACAGGAGGAACAGGCCCGTCGACAAGAGGAACAGGCTCGCCGACAGGAGGAACAGGCCCGCCGACAGGAGGAACATGCCCGTCGGTTAGAAGATCAGCAGGCGGAACAGGCTCGTCGGTCGGAAGAGCAGATGCTCCTCATGAAGGAGCTTCACGCTACCTTTGGTAAAGAGATAAGGGAGGTGAAGGATAGGGTTGCTCAACATGACAACCGCCTGTCGGAAGCTGAAACCCGAATCGAAGAACATGAAACCCGAATCAACCATGTGAAAAATCGGGTTGACAACGTGATGGCTGACGTGAAGAAAATGCTGGATGACCTCAAACTTGGGGATGGAACAACAGCTTCCGTAGTAGCTACAACACCTTCGCTACGTGGATTCAAAGTGCCGCCGTTCGAAGGGACTTCTTCCTGGGCGGCCTACAAAATCCAGTTCGAGGCCGTCATGGAGGCGAACGGCTGGAATAAAAGCCAAGCCATGACTGCACTCACCCTAGGCCTGCACGACCAAGCCTTAACTGAGTTGGAAGCTCTCGGTAAGAAAGTGACCTACGAGCAGCTCCTTGAGGCGTTGGAGGCGAGATATGGCGACGCTCACCTGGAACACGTCTTTCGTGCGCAGCTTAAAGATCGCGTGCAGCGCATCAACGAAAACCTGCAGCAGTGGTCTCTAGAGGTGGAGAAGCTGGTGCGAAAAGCATACCGGTCTGTACCTGCACTCGTTGAAGGGAACCTGGTGCAAACATTCATCGACGGCTTCCGCGACCTGGAAATCAGAGCTGCTGTGAGGCTCGGGCACCACGAGACGCTTAAGGACGCCTTGGCCCATGCACTGGAGGTGGAAGCTGTGCGACAGGATCATCCCATCGCGTGAGAGAGGTTGCAGCAGCTACATTTCGCGACCGCAACAAAGGATACAGCCCTAGGTGCTATGGCTGTGGGAAAAGGGGCCATCTTCGATCCAGCTGCCCTAAGCGAACTGTAGAAAGGGAAGGGGTGAACGATCTTAGAAGGGAAGTGCGGCTAACATCACCGCCCAGCAGCAGCCGGGATACGACTTTACTATCAGACATCACAGCGGAAAATCTCATGGCAACGCAGATGCATTGTCAAGAAGAACTTGTCCTGAAGATTGGAAACATTGTACTAGGCAAGAGAGTAAGGAAGTGGTATCCGTGAGGATGCTCAGGACAGACCACCTCAGCAACGAGTGGAAGGACAGCCTACGACATGAACAGCAGGAAGATCCGGACATCAAGCCGATTCTGGAATGGATGAAGGCCAGTGCTCCCAAGCCCAAGTGGAGCGACGTCTCAGCGATGAGTTCGACCACTAAAAGCTATTGGGCCCAGTGGGACAGCTTGCTGCTTCAGGATGGAGTTCTGTGCCGTAAATGGGAAAATGTTCGGGGAGACAGCTGTCATTTGCAAATGGTTGTCCCTAAAGCTAAAGTACCGGATGTTCTACAGCTGTACCATAATGATTATTCAGGAGGCCATCTGGGAGTTAAACGAACTCTACTGAAGATCCGAGAACGGTTTTACTGGGTCTACTGTCGAAACGATGTCGAGGACTGGTGTCGCAAATGTACAAGTTGTGCGGCTGTAAAGGGACCTCAGACTCGTAGTAGAGGTGCATTGAAGTTGTACAATGTTGGTGCACCATGGGAGAGAATAGCCATTGACGTGGCGGGGCCGTTTCCGGAGAGTGAAGGCGGTAACAAGTATTTCATGGTTGTGATGGATTACTTCACTAAGTGGCCAGAAGTCTTCGCCATTCCAAATCAAGAAGCTTCAACAGTTGCAGATAAACTAGTTCATGAAGTATTCTGTCGTTTTGAAGTACCTTTAGAGATTCACAGCGATCAAGGAAGGAATTTTGAGTCTCAAATATTCCAGGAAACTTGCCGAATTTTGGGTACTCATAAAACAAAACGACTTCTTATCACCCGCAATCTGATGGAATGGTAGAACGATTTAATCAGACATTGGAGAGGTACCTAGCAAAAGTTGTAGACAATCGGCAACGAGATTGGGACAAGCACATACAACCGTTTTTGTTGTCGTATCGAAGCGCTGTTCACTAAAGTACAGCAGTGACACCAGCTTTCGCAAACTTTGGAAGAGAATTACGGCTGCCTGCAGACCTGATCACCGGGATACCACCTGATGCCCCACGCAGTATAACCGATTATGCAAATGACTTGCGGAACAAAATTAATGACATTTATGAGCACGTCAGACAATCGGGCCAGCAAATGTCTGAAAAGATGAAAACCCGGTATGACCGCAAAATTAACAACAAAGGGTTCGACGAAGGTTCACCAGTGTGGATGGACAATCCAGTCCGCAGCAAAGGGAAATCTCCTAAGCTTCAAGCTAAATGGGACGGCCCGTACCGGATTGTAACCAGGATCAACGATGTAACCTACCGGATACAGAAAGGCGCAAGAGGGACTCCTAAGATCGTCCATGTGGATCGCTTGGCGCGTTATTATGGGGCCGATAATGCTCGGGACGAGCATGTCTTAGGAGGGGGCAGTGTTGCGCGCCTAAGTTGACGTCATGTACCCGGCACTAGCGCCATCTAGTGTCGGGGACGAGAGTGAGGGGAGCTTTCCAGAAAATGACATCACTAATCTTTCAACCGACAGCACCATCTGGTATCGAAACGAAGAACTAAGCTACTAGAAGCCCGACACTCGAACTTTCGACGCCTGGTCGATTGGCGCGCGTATTTACTTGAATATTCTCGATGTTTCGGTGATAATGTGTATTTAAAGGCGCTGCAAGATGCGATCGAGGAAGTATTGAATTTGGCGAGACAAGCGAAGCTTCGGAGCGGAATAAAGTGAATCAGTGTAATTAATTATTAGTGTTTTAAGTTTAATTAGTGTAAAGTGAATTAAAGTGTTAATTTTGGTAATTCAATCGGCAGTTTTTATTGTCATGAACCCTAAGCTCATAACAATATTTTTTCTTCCGTAGTTAGTTCGAGGTTGTCTTAGGCAAATGTTATTTTGTCGTCTAGTAATACATTTTGTATTAGTCCTTTCTTTGTAAACGTTATTTTAGAGTGTATATCTTTATTTAATAATTTATGTACTTTTTAATTTGAATATGCATGTATTATATTTATACATCTGTGATAGTGTCATTAATTGAGTTTCTTTGTAATTTTTTTCGGTAGGAGTTAGATAGTGATAATGGAATAATAGTATGATTATTTTGTTTTGACATATTTCAATTTGATTTAGATTAGTTTTAGTCGCAGTACCCCACACCTCCATTAGGTAGTCTAGATGAGGTTTTATCATGGAGTTGTATATAGTATCTCACTGATTTTGGCAGACAGCGAATATTACCTCGAAGCGCACCCATGATAGAATATAACTTAGATCTTAATTTATCTAGGTGCGGCTGCCACGTTAAGTGTTTATCTAGGTGGAGTCCAAGATACTTTTCTGTACTAACTTTGGTTAAGGGTTCATTATTTATGCGGAGAGTTAAGCGATTTTCATTTTTTTTTCGTTTTTAGCACTGAAAATAATGTAACTAGTTTTAGATGTGTTAACAGAAAGCAAATTTTCTTGGAACCATCTAAGAAAGAGTGTATCCAAATCCTGCTGAGCTTGTTTAATGATCTGCTCGATGTTCTTGTCAAATAAAAATAAACATGTGTCGTCAGCATATAGTATTGTATCACTTGACAGGTTAAGGTTATGCACATCGTTTACGTATATTATGAAAAGCAAGGGACCGAGAATAAAGCCTTGTGGTACGCCGCAGGCTAAAGATTCGTGATTATTTTCGATATCACCGATCCTAACAATTTGCAGTCTGTTAGAGAGATATGACCGAAACATGTCGTGGGCAGTATCCCGGATGCCGATATCATATGTTTTGGAGAAGCAGGTATGGTAATTGTAAAATGCCTTTTTCAGATCGATAAATATACCGAGTGCTGCGTGTTTTTCATCAATATTGTTTTTCAACTTTGTCACAAGGTCAATTGTTGCAGTTAGTGTATTAGATTTTGAGCGGAAACCATATTGATTATTTGATAAGAAGTTAATAGTTTTAAGATAATTATCTAAGCGTTTATATAATATTTTCTCGTAAATTTTAGAGATAATTGGTAGAACTGAGATAGTGCGATAATTGCCTGGGTCGGTCTTTTTTTCCTGATTTAAAAATTGGACTCACTTTTGCTACTTTAAGAGGATCGGGGAAGAATCCGTTTTGTAAACAATGGTTGATATTCATTGTTAATTTGTGTAATATTAAATTTTTGATGCATTTTAGGGTTTTGCAACTAATTCCATCTAAGTCCGTGCTAGTGTTTGGATTAAGTTTACCTATAATTTTACCTACTTCCTCTTTCGTAGTTGGAGTTAGATAGAGCAGATTTTTTTTTGTTTGTAAGAGGTTTTTTTTTTTTTTGTATTTTTCGTATGTACTAGAATTAGCCGTTTGAGAGCTAGGCTGTCTAAATGGTTTTTCCTTATGCATTTTAATTTTATTTCCTAAAATACAACCTATAGTAGCAAAGAAAGTATTGAGATAATTACATATTTCTTTAACATCTGTAATTCGATCCATTTGTGTATCTAGTTTTATAGAAGCAGAGCACGACTTTGTTTTAATACCAGCTAAGTTACCGATCAGCTTCCACATCTTTAAAGGTTTTCTTTCACAGTTTTTGAAGGCTTTGCAATAGTAGTTATTTTTAGTACTCTGAATTTGCTCAGTCACGGTATTTCGTAGGGCAATAAAGTCTTTTCTTATTGATGCTGTGATTGACCACAGCTGATTTCTTTTGGTTACCATTTTAATTATGTCTTTATTAATCCAGTCTGATTTAAATGCATTTTGAATTTTGAATTTGGGTATTCTATGTTTATTTACTGCTTCTTTTATTATATGTTCAGGCTATTGTAGTCATTATCGGATATATTCATTATTGTACTTTCTACATTAGAGTATATATTTGTGTAATCTAAGGTATGATACTTTACTCTCTTTTTCGTTTTCGGTTTATAATCGCCAATTTCTAAATATATTTGCTTGTGGTCCGACGTTGGCGATTCTACTATAGTCATATGGAATTTATGATTTTTCAAATTGGATGAGACATGGTTAAGAATTGATTTTTTTGTCGGTGTATCACGGATACTAAATTTTGCATCAATTTTGTTTAGGATTGTGTATCCATTTTCTAACAGCATATTTGTATAGTTATTAATTGATTGGTTAGGATTGAGCAGATCGTAGTTAAAATCGCCAAACATTATCCTCTTTAGAAAGATCTTCTATGTAATTGTGTTTTAAGCAGTCGTGGACAGATATGGATACTCCACCTCCTCTGGCATTTACTCTTATGTTATAATAATGGGTGTAGTTTGGTAATTTTAAACTTTTGGCTTCAGATTCTGACTTGATACAGGTTTCTGATAGTATAATTACATGCACAAGACTGTTTATGTTATATTGTATAATGCAGTTAAATTCATCGAGTTTTCCTGGCTTCACTATACTTCGTGCATTAGCGTAGAGAAATTTTAAGGATTTAGTGTTTTTTATTAGGTTAGTGTATGAATCAGTTTCTTCATGAGTAGTGTTTGGCGATGTGTCGTCTGTATTTTGCATTGTTAGTTTTTTGGCTGGATTTTAGTAATTTTAGGTGTACCTTTGACATATTTTATAGTAAGGTTTTTTTCACCTCCATCTAGTCGCCGTTTCAGTTCGTCTCTCAAATTACTTCGATACTTTTGTTGATAGGGTGTCTCATCAGAGTAGATTTTAATTTTGTCAGATATTATGTTGGACCTTTTGCGTAGAATTGATTTTGCTACTTCGTATGACGAGAATATAACCTTTATAGGTCTGGATTTATCGGGATTATATTTACCTAAACAGACAGTTTTCATCGGTTCTATTCAATCTGGAACAGCCATTTTTATTATTTTCTTTACTTCTTCGCTATCGTGGATGTTTCTCTCTTCGGAGTTTGAGGATCGTATCTCTTTTATCCCTCGTATGCTAACGTTTTTTCCCTCTGAGATCGTTCGTAGGCCTCAGATATTAAATCTTCATAGCTAAACGAAGGCGCAGGTATCGCATAAGTCGATCCAGATTTTAGTAATGCTATTTCATTTTCGATAGTCTCCACTTTTTTCTGAATGTTAGCTCTGAAACCTGAGATGCAAGCTAACTCCGATTTTATTTTGACCTGTTCTGAGGACAAAAGATCAGTTGTTATCTTGATCAAGCTGATAGGCAGCATGTTGGGCAGACACAGTAAAATGTCCCTCCGCAACAAGCAAACCCTATCCATACCCTCCGCATCAAGGTTTGTATACGACCTGTTATGACCTACGCGGCCCTTATTTTTGCTCATGCTAAACCTAGATTATTAAATGAACTCCAAATAGTTCAAAACCTCTTCTGCCGTCGGGCTACGAACGCACCCTATTACGTCTGTAACGCCGATCTCCACCGAGACTTCGAG
The DNA here is from genome assembly GCA_907164705.1 of Parnassius apollo. Taxonomy (NCBI): domain Eukaryota; kingdom Metazoa; phylum Arthropoda; class Insecta; order Lepidoptera; family Papilionidae; genus Parnassius; species Parnassius apollo. The sequence goes on along the minus strand of CAJQZP010000885.1, from coordinate 234,367 downwards.
CTCTCGACAATTCAGCAATTCTTAAAATCAATCTCTGTGAACTTCTTCAAAACCTCAGAGTCCCACCCAAATCACCAAATCATTCGCGAGGTAGCTGCCTATGCAGCCCCACTTCCCACTCGCTATAGTATTCGCTGGCCGAGAAACTCTCTTGGACCCGCCCAACATGCTTTCGGCCTATCTGAATTGCCTCCTGGCTGCTCAGGCCAAGCTTTTACACCTCATATCGTAATCTGCTTAGTTAGGCACACTTCTCAGCGGCGGCTTCTCCCAATACGGCTTAGAAGATCTCTCCATATCATTAAGCCAATTTCAAAAGGTGGTGTTTAGTGGGTAAAAGTCGCCACATAACCACGCTGCTGACTGCGGGGTATGCTATTAGCATTCACTGCCTCCCTCCCCCGTTTACCGGAGGGTAGCCTTTATTTGCTTCGGGCGCAAAAAAACGGGAGTTATTCATTCGCGGCAGCTCAACGATCAAGACAAGAACAAGCAAGAAAAACACCCCTCAAGCTTCCTATTGGGTTTCCATTAGTTATGCAATAGTGTTAGAATATTTAACTGCTGCAATATTGTAAATACATACCTACTTTTATATTATAAATGGGAAAGTGTGTTTGTTTGTTTGTTTGTCCTTCTTTCACGTCGCAACAGAGCGTCGGCATGGCATGATTTTTTGTATGGGGATAGTTCGGTGGCTGTAGAGTGACATAGGTTACTTTTTTCCGTGGAAAAACATCTCATTCCCGTCGGAAAACCGAATATGTTGCACAAGTTTGTCCTTCTTTCAGGTCGCAACAGAGAGTGGGCATGGCATGATTTTTTGTATGGGGATAGTTTGGTGGCTGTAGAGTGACAAAGGCTACTTTTTTCAGCGGAAAACATATAATTCCCGTGGGAAAATCGAATATGTTGCAAAATTAAATTCAGCTAGGTGGCGCCACCGTGATTCTACAAGACGGACGACGGTACGATGGACGAATACAGAAGGTCAGAATATCTGGATTATTATGTCTTTTTACCAAAATTAAGATAAAAAATGTATGGATCTGTATTTTTCCACGCAGGACCGGGAAGAGAGCGATAAAAAACATAAAATTCACCAGCTGATTTTCTTCAAACGTTTTGGTGCATTGTAATTCACAGAATAGGCGATAACCTCGCAGACGATATTAAGTAATCCGTTGATGCTCTGCCTACCCCGCAAGGGTTACAGGCGTGATTATAAGTATGGATCAGAAATACTATCACCACCTGTCACGCTTTCACCCTTAACTATTACTTAACTGTGGTAGAAACATTTCTTAGTAAGCCTTAGTAATATTTATTGAACGGAAATGAATACAGTTCTTATATGTGTATTATGATTGAATCGGTATTACAATAAGAAAAATTGTGCAAAATTATAAGAAAAATATTTTTTGAGAGTTCTTATTAACTAACGTATACATAGTTTAAATTGATTCCACTAGATGTCGTTACTAGGTTTTTAAAATGCGGTAACGAAATGTTTCCTGACATGTACTTAACTCCCGCCGTTGAGCCGCGCGTCATCTGATAGTGCATATGGTACCTATACGCTTAAATTGTTTATATTTCGTAGCTTATTCGACTACCTGCTTTTGATTTCGGTTGTTTGTTATTTGCATTGCGATTTGTTAAGGTTGAATGGATTTATTTTCCCCGCTTTCCCTTTCGGATTTCATTTTCGGATTTGTGTATTTTCTTGGATCGGTTTTGTTGGTTTGGTTGGTATTCCTTTATACATATTTAGACTCTGGCTTTGATTTTGGATTTTGTTTATTTAGAATCGTGAATTGGTTTTCGTTGTTTTAGGTTGCTTAACAATATTTGAAAGGAATATTATTAGTATAGATAGTGTATACGGTACCTATACACTTAATTCTTTTTTCGTTCGTTATATTTATATTGACTATACTGCTTTCGATTTCGGTTTTCTGCGATTTGTTGTGATTTGGTTTAAGTTGATTCGATTTTTTTTGGCTATCGTTTTCGGATTCGTGTTGTGTCTTGAATTGGTTTTGTTGTTTTGATTTTAAAAAATATTTAAAAGGAATATTTATTCATTTTAGATATTTTGGATTTGATTTAAGAAAATATTTTAAAGGAAATTTAATTCCTTTTAGGTATTTTAACGTTTTTTTATAAATAGGTTTTTTGTTACTTAAGTCGTAAGTCCAACCTTTCAAGAGTATCTTCTCAAAGACAAGCGAAAAGATTAGCTCGATCGCTAGAATCTTTAGAAGATGCTGAACTGAGAAGGCAAGAACAAGCTGAGCGTCAGGCTGCTTTTAGAGCATCTGAGACACCTTCTCAACGTCAGCAAAGGCGTCTTGAACAGACAGAGCGTCAGGCTGCTTTAAGAGCTTCCGAAACACCTTCTCAAAGTCAGGAAAGGCGCCTTGAACAGGCAGAGCGTCAAGCTACTTTAAGAGCTTCTGAAACACCTTCTCAAAGTCAGCGAATGCGTCTTGAACAGTCAGAGCGTCAAGCTACTTTAAGAGCTACTGAAACACCTGCTCAAAGTCAGCAAAGGCGTCTTGAACAGGCAGAGCGTCAAGCTACTTTAAGAGCTTCTGAAACACCTTCTCAAAGTCAGCGAATGCGTCTTGAACAGACGAGCGTCAAGTCTTTAAGAGCTACTGAAACACCTGCTCAAAGTCAGCAAAGGCTTTAACAGGCAGAGCGTCAAGCTACTTTAAGAGCTTCTGAAACACCTTCTCAAAGTCAGCGAATGCGTCTTGAACAGACAGAGCGTCAAGCTACTTTAGAGCTACTGAAACACCTGCTCAAATCAGCAAAGGCGTCTTGAACAGGTGCTTAAGGCACTGAAACACCTGAACAAAGTCAGCAAAGGCATCTTGAACAGGCAGAGCGTCAATCTACTTTAAGAGCTACTGAAACACCTGCTCAAAGTCAGCAAAGGCTATTCGAATAAGCGGAACGTCAGGCCGCCTTAAGAGCCGCGGAAACACCTGATGAAACTCAAAACAGACTCATTGACCAAGCTGAACGTCAATCTACTATAAGGGCATCTGAAACACCAGAACAGACACAGGCGCGAATAGATGAAAATGCACAGCTCCAAGCTGAACGTCGACAAAATTTTCAAAGAAACAATTGGTCAGTTTTTAATGATGCAGCATTCAATTATGATCCGTTGATTGATTATAAAAATCACAGGTTAGTTGTTATCGGACTGATGGACAAGGCGTGTCGATTTTGCAGCGCTTTAAAATGGAAAGATGAGACCGCAGGCATGTGCTGTTTCAATAACAAAGTGTCTCTTCCGTTACTTGGGGAACCAGAAGAACCTTTGAAAACTCTCTTTTTATATGATGCTAATGAGTCACGGCGCTTTTTAACACTTTCACGGGCGGTACGTGATAGTACGTCTTAATGTATGGTTTTGATATGACACAACGTACCATGACGTTCAAAAATAAAAGAACATGTACGGCGGAACGTTCATTTCCGATGAACTTTTATATAAAAAATTCTATGATTTGGAGCTTGTGTCACAACATATCAAATACTCTGAACTTTACTTTCATATAGAATAGGTTTTTGACTATTTCAAAAATGTGTTCTTGGCAATGTGTGGCAACGCTACACACACACGCACAACGTGATTATACGTCCCGCACGCCTCCAGTGTTCCTACACTTTAGTCCGACTGTGTCACGAGTGGGGCGCACGCGCGTTTTAGCTTCACAGGAGCGATTCGTAGTAAACTTCGTCGACACACAAAAGCATCGTAAATATTATTTATGTAATTGTTTTTTTGTTGTTTTATTGTGAACTGTATTATAAATAATATTGCTCTATGAAAATGGTATCTTACTGGTTATTTTGTTTGTTTTAGACACATCTTATTAGTTGTACTAATTATGATAGAACGTATGTAAACGATGACGTGATAAAACGTTTCTGTCACAAAGTCTTCAAAACATCTAATATTATGGCAGCACTACGTATATAAACGTCAAGTATATTTATATGGAAATTTATTGTGTCATTCTAGAACACAGATTTTACTGGTACCGTCCGTGAATGGGTTAAACAGGATCCGCAAATATAACTCATGCTTTCAAATGACGTCCTTCGGAGTTGACCGGAAAATAATAATGCCGGGATTTTCGCCTACATTTACGGTGCCAGGGCAAATTTATCATAGAATAGGTTCACTTTTTCCAGCTGAAAACGAACAGCATAAATTTTTACAAGTATATTTTATGGGTGACGAAGAAATTGAGGTAGACCGTCGCTGCCAATTTATCCAGGGAGTTGAGAGAGACACATTGTTCAAAATTCAAAGATTCTTGAATGTAACATTTTAGTCAAAACATTTAAAACTGCTTTAGAAAACCTACCTGAAGAGGATTTTAAAGTCATCATTCACGCAGATCGGACCCCTCGAGGAGAGCATGAAAGGCGCTACAATGCATGCAATTGTGTCATGTCAATGCAATGCATGACATGTATGTGAAGGTAGGAAGTGAACATCTCCGTTATGTATCTTTAAATCAAAAAAGCTGCGCGTTGAGAATTATATACATTTACAAGATGCAGTTTCTAGCGACGCCTCATCTGTCTGCTTCAATTCTGCCCTCATCATTCGTTAACAGTCCCCGCTACCTACATGAGTACACACAAGACGCATTCGCCTATGTACGAACTTACGGAAGACCTGATCTTTTTGTTACTTTTACTTGCAATCCCACATGGAAAGAAATAACCGAGGAGCTAATGCCGGGTCAAAAAAGTACTGACAGACACGATTTAGTTGCTAGAGTATTTAGATTAAAAGTACAAAAATTAATGTATGTAATTAACAAAGGGAAAATTTTCGGAGATGCAGTGCTTCATGTATTCAATTGAATGGCAAAAAAAGAGGATTACCGCATGCCCACATTCTAATATGTCTTAAAGAGAAGTTGCGGCCCAGCCAAATAAACGACATAATAAGCGCCGAGATTCCGGATCCTGAGCAAGATAAAGAATTGTATGATACCATCGTCCGAAATATGATTCACGGTCCATGTGGAGCACGAAATTCAATATCGCCATGTATGAATGAAGGAAAATGTACAAAGAAATTCCCTAAACAGCTATTCAAAGAAACAGTGCACAATGACAATGGCTACCCTTTATACAGACGCAGAGCTCCAGAAGATAGTGGCAGGAAAGTTACAATCAAATCTCGATCTGGAGCGTTCGAAACCTTAGACAACAGCTGGATTGTCCCGTATTCGCCCATTCTATGTATAATGTTTAATGCCCACATTAATGTAGAAGCATGTAGCTCTGTCCGCGCAATCAAGTATATCTGTAAGTACATAAATAAAGGAAGCGACCAAGCAATATTTAATTTCTGATGTGAAGGTGAGGAAAATCCCGTTAATGAAGTACAGACCTTTCAAGCAGGGCGTTATGTCAGCAGTAACGAGGCAGCGTGGCGTCTCCTCGGCTTTCCTTTACACGAAAGGCACCCAACAGTTACTCACCTTGCTGTGCACTTAGAAAATGGAGAGCGTGTATATTTCACCGAAAGAAATTTCCAAGAAAGAATTGCATCACCGCCAAAAACACTAACAGCCTACTTTCAACTTTGTCAAACCGACCCCTTTGCAAAAAGGTTGTTATATTCTGAAGTCCCCCCGCTATTATACTTGGAACACATCTAGGAAGGAGCGGAAACGCCGTATTCAAGGCTCGCCTGTTGCAAATTGGCCCGGTGTAAAGTCATCAGATGCCCTTGGTCGTGTGTATACCGTTCATGTAACTAATTTTGAATGTTTCTGTTTACGATTGCTGCTGCACCATGTTCGGGGTCCTACAGGATATAAAGACCTTAAAACTGTCAACAGTCAGGAATGCGCAACTTACAGAGATGCATGTGAAGCTCTGCATCTTTTAGAAAACGATAATCACTGGGATGAAACCATGGAGGAAGCTGTGCAGTGCCAGTCACCAGCCAAAATTAGGGATCTTTATGCAACTCTCATATAATCTTGCGGGCTATCTAATGCACATGAATTGTGGGACAAATATAAAGAGTACATGGCGAAAGATATTTTGCGAAGGTTACAGCAGACACACGCGAACATGACATTTGTATTCAATTTTTCCAAGTGCATTATAAATGTTTCATTGTTGAACACATTTATAATGAAGCACTTGGAAAAATTGAAGATAAAGTAATGGCAATGGTAGGGAAAAAAATTAAGCGACTTTGGAATGATAAGCCCTCAGCGAACAACTGAAAATGAACTAAGTGATGAAATTATACGTGAAACAAACTACGATATACCAGCTTTGCAGCAGCAAGTAGCCGAATTTGTACCCCGCTTGCTTCCCGAACAAAAACGAGTTTTTGACAATCTATTAGGACAAATTGAATATGGAAATGGTGCACTTTACTTTTTAGATGCCCCTGGAGGAACTGGGAAAACATTTTTGTTAAATTTATTTAATGATTTCTTATATTTACACGAACACTATACATGATTAAAACTACTTTTACGGATTTTATCGCGTTTATTTTTACTTTTTATTTACTTTTATTTTTTAATTCCCGACGTTTCGGCCGCTTTCCAGCACCCATGGTCATGTCCCCCGTGACCATGGGTGCTGGAAAGCGCCCGAAACGGCGGGAATTAAAAATAAAAGTAAATAAAAAGTAAAAATAAACGCGATAAAATCCGTAAAAGTAGTTTTAATCATGTTAAATTTATTATTAGCGCAAGTACGGAAAGATAAAAACATTGCTGTGGCCGTAGCTTCCTCCGGTATAGCCGCCACGCTGCTAAGCGGGGGCCGTACTGAACATTCTGTTTTAAAACTCCCTCTAAATCTAGCCCAGGAAGAATCGCCGATCTGTAACTTTAGCAAAAATAGTGCACGAGGTATAATGCTACGACAATGCAAACTTTTAGTGTGGGACGAAAGTACAATGTCGCATAAAAAAACTGTAGAAGCACTAAATCGAACGCTCCAGGATTTGCGCAGCAATATCGATGTAATGGGAGGAATGGTGGTTTTACTGGCTGGTGACTTTCGCCAAACTTTACCTGTCATTCAAAAGGGCACACCTGCAGATAAAATTAAAGCATGCCTGAAGTCATCTATTTTATGGAACAAGGTGACAAAATTCAGTTTAACTACGAATATGAGAGTGCATTTGTATAATGATATCAATGCTGGAAACTATGCTGACACACTATTAAAAATTGGCGATGGGCGGTTGGAAACGGATGCTGAGGGCTGCGTTAAATTGACGAGAGATTTTTGTAATTTAGCCGAATTAATTGCGAGCGTTTATTCAGATTTAACAAACAACATTCATGAAGACAAATGGTTATGTGAAAGAGCGATTCTTGCACCAAAAAATGAGAGCGTTAACAAAATAAATTCAGATATATTAAGCGATAATTAAGTAGCAGGAGAAATAGAGTATTTGCCAGTAGACACAGTTATGGACACAGAACAGAGCACTTCATATCCCGTAGTTTCTAAATTCTCTAGAGTTGTCAGGTGTGCCCTCACATAAGCTTCAATTAAAATTAGATGCTCCTCGGTTATGTAACGGGACAAGGCTGCGTGTGACACATCTAATGGTGGTTAATATAGCGCATAGCGCCATATTATAACGCATAGCGCCATATTATAGCGCGGTATCTCTTCCTAACGCATAGCGCGTGCTATGTAAGTAGTCGCCATGGCGCTATGACGCTAACGCTTTGGCGCTATTCATATCAAGCGGCAATTAGTTCTAGCAGCAGCGCTGTTGGGAGTAGACGTGTGACGCAAATTTAATCTAGTAGCACGCTATTCATCGCGCGCAAACTAATTTAGTGTTAGACGTTATTTAGTTAGTGTATACTGTATATTTATAAGTGATCGAAGGACACAGTTGTCTGCGACAAAAGAAGCCTAACTAATGTTTTTAAATGTGAATAAAATATAGATACAAAAGTGTATATAATAGTGTTTGTAAATAGTTGATTTTTGTATATACGATTAATAAACTTTTAAATACACCTTTGACTTATAATTTATAATAAGGTTAAAATAACGTTTACATCAATTATAATAAATATAGATTAATTTTATTTTGTTTTAAAAAGTACAGTCCTTAAAAATATTTTTAGGATTATAAAAAGTCTAAAAAGTATGAAAGAGCGTTCTTTAATTTTTCTTTGCCACTTTACTTTATTTTAATCTAAATTGCGACTTTTTACGAAACAATTTTCTTATATAGCACGCGGTCTATCCAATGAACGACATGTAATGTAGCGTGCTCCGAGATATAGCGTGCTGCTAAACTTAACGCGCTTGCCGGCCTCCTACACACTTTTTTATAAATAGCGCGCTATAACATAGCGTATTTAATAGCGCGCTAGAAATTTCTAGTTTATAGTCTGTAGCGCGCTATTGATTTATAGTCGTTTTGAACAACTTTACCGTGCGTTTGCACTGACGCGATTTTCACAAAAAAACATGTTTTAAACACTGTTTTCTGTCAATGTATCAAAAAGCGTTTGCATAGCCAAGGAACATGTTTTAGTGAAATGTGTTTGACAGTTTATTGTACATTACATATTATAACTATATTATATCTATATATCTGCAGAAACAAAATAATTACAAGTTCAAATAAGAAATTAAAGAAAAAGGTACATGACACATGAAAATCATAGCCTTGTGGCTTTATAAAAGGTCACCCACCTGTTGCAGGCTACTCAGGCTCTATTAAAGGGTTAACTGAGTACTCTTTACTATTGAAATCAATCAACTAGTTTTTAAGGCCTGGCAGATTTTTTAAGGCCTGGCAGATTTTTTAAATACTATAAAACCATCAGACAATCAATTTATATTGATATTTGATGAAATGTCTTTAAAAAATGTGATGTATAATCCAAAAGAAGATTTGATTGAAGTGTATTAGGATCATAGTACACAAGGAACATCTTCAGTCATTGCATCATATGCATTAGTATTTATGATTGTTAGTATTAGAAAGACTGAAACAGCCCATTGCCCACTATTTCTCCAATGCATTTTTAACTGCAAATCAACTTACTGTACTAATAAAAGAGGTAATTATTAGTACCTACTTTGTATGATTTTTCATTTCATTACAACAGTTGAAATTAAGGTTGATTATAAAAGCTCAACAGTTTAAAACATATTTAATTTTTGATTTCAGGTCTTGAATCAGTTATAGCTGGCATAACTTCCAGGCTCAGGCTGGGATGAATATATCTGCAAGAGAGTCTGTGACATGGACGGAGTAAATTTACAAGTTCTCTCTATCTTGGGTAGAGATAGAGAGAACTTGTAAATTTATATAGACCATAACAAAGAGATAGTGACCCTTTGATACGCCATATTTATTACATAAGGGATCTTGCAATGGGGTTAATGCATTTCACATTGAAATAACTTTGTTTTGCAGAAGAGAGCCATGAGAGCACTTTACAACCTAAGTCCAAAGGAGTCTTCAAGAAAGTTTTTTAGAAGTAAATATATTATCTGTAGCGTTTTAGTAATTTTACGAAAATTTAATGTATGTTTTTTATTAATTTTTGTTTTTGTTAATTTAATGTACACAAAAACAACAATAGTTTTTATTAAAAATAGTAATGTATATTTCTGTAAATACTAGGAACAAGTACAAGCTAGTTATATCAGTTATTGCACTTCAAAGAATAAGTTTTCCTTTGTGGGGCAAAGTATATGCTTTTATAACAAGTCATAAAATATACAGCCTATCAAAAACTGAAAATTTTTAACTAAGCAAAGTTGTTCAAAAAAAGGTTATTACAATAAAATATACGATTGATAAACCCCTGGGAATGGGGTGATTAATGTTGTTTCTAAATGTTTTAATATTTAATTGTAAAACAATATATTCTAAATAACATTTTGTTTAAATGGCCCGCTTGGACTTCTTGCTTGTTTTCTACATAGGACAGAGGCTTTTCCCAAACGAGTAAAAGCATTAATTACTTTATGAGTTTTGTAATCAAGTATTCTTAAATAAGTTTTGTAGTTTTGAATAAAATTTATTCTGTTTACGTCGTAACTGCAAGCATATAATATAGAGACAAAATTTTAAGGTTAATTTTAAATCAGGGAAATAAATAGGCAACCAATTATTATCAAAATAAAATTATTATTTGCTGGTTTTACTCTGGTCTTGTGTACATGAGCTTATTTATTATTTAACTTATTTTTGATTCAAATATTGCTATCTTGGGTATTGTAGACACACTAGGGTTTTTAATTGTGCATGTTATTATCAATACATTCATAATTGTAAATCTTCTATATTATTTTATCCTTTTTTACATAGGTAATTGAAATATTGTAATCAGTATTGATTTTTATTTTCCTTTTTTTAACTCATCTAATGACTTAATAGACAGAACTAATTTTGCTAAAGAAATTTTGTCTCCCTTTAGTAGTGTTCTAGTATTATGCAAGTTTGAGAAATGTAATTCTGTACCTTAGAATCACCTGCTATTAGGCGGCCAGTATACATATACTAGTCGCCGCAGCGATGTCGGATGCATGGCTGTCACATTCCGGACTGTAATACTAAGCCTGCAAGACCCAACATTGTAGGCTTAGTATAACAATCTTTATAACACCCTTTGGGTTCAGACTAATAAAATGATAAATATTGTTGCCATTATATACATATTATATTATATTTTTCAGAGTAATCAAATTCGAAACTTAAGCTTAAATTCATAAATAATGATACAATGTTATTGCAGTTTTTGAAAATATCGGTAAATAAAGCTTCTTCTTTTATTTGTAACTATCCCAAATTGAATTCGATTTATGGGCAACAACGTTTTTGCCTACTGATCGACTAACATGTTTCAAATATAAGCAAGCTCTAAGTTAAGTTAGTTAAGTTTTTAACTAAGTTAAGAAACTGTAAAATTATTAAATATAGATAGTTAAAAATGCAAACTGTTAAGCAAAATAACAACACACACTCACTACTTCTTTCACACACACACACACACTCACACTCGTATACTACACACTGGCATCTACGTATTAATTTTACACTTACTTCTAAACTTGTAATATTGGTTTGTGACTAACAAATCTCCAATATTAAATGAACATTTTGCAAATTATATTTTATTGTTGTAAGAAAATGAAATATTAACTGAGTCACTAAGTTTCAATTATTTTTTATGTGAAATATAGAATAAGTTCTTGTAAACATTTACTATAACATTTCAATATTAATATAAGTGTGTGACACATTTATAGAATATCTCCCCCTGCCTTACTCTTGTACCATACAACTAAACATTTAGCTATAATAGTATTGAGCCATTTGTCGGATTAGAACTTTTATTCATTTCTTGATTGTGGTAAAATTGTTTTTATGTTTTTGTTTTTCTATTTGGTATGTATTTAATGTGGAGGGCTTAGCAGCTGTAACACAGGTCTGTGACCTAGCACGGTTGCTAAAGATACCTTAATATATTTAGCAACCGTAATTTTATAAGTTTATGTTTTTATGTAAAGTATGTTTGGATTCAATAAATATTATTATTATTATTATGTGGGGTATCTACATAGTTTTCTCATCTGGATGGGTTCTATATATATATATATGAAAATGAAAAGATAAATATACATAAATATCAGTAAAATAAAATAAATACAATAATACGGTCATTTTCGAGCACGACTTCCGGTAAGTACTTATAATAAGGCAGTTTCCGATCTACGAGACCGTATTTCAGAGTGAGCTCCTGGTGTAGAATTCTGGCTACTAGGTTGTGCCTGTGTAAGTACTTTGACATGCCTAAGTGACTCACCGGGATGGCGACAAGCTTATTATTAACGAATGTTTGCGTGTGCAGTAAAATCACAATGCATTACTGCGCATTTTGAATTTAAGAGATAAAAAGGATACACAGTTTGAGATTTTTTAAAATTGATTTGTCTTTAACGGCCTATATTAGTTATCTTGAACCTTCTCTGCAAATTTGACCGGTTATCACAAAATAACCCTGTATATCTCCAAGGAAACAGATTATTAGAACCTAAACTATGGTAAGCTTTGTAAAATTTTGAGAGAAAGGTGGTACATGCTTTCATATTTCTTTCTCATATATATAATTAGTAGAACATGTGGAACAAAAATTTCTTGTCACTTAAAACACATTATGAAGATGGCAGTGACAAACTAAATTATTTGATAAACAGTTTTCTACGTTTCTTTTTTATGTATTTTAATTGAATAAATAATTAGAAATTTGTATTGTATTTTATTATGTTCTTTTATATCGAGCTCTGGGACAGGCAACCTAAAAAAATACCCAAAAAAAAAGAATTAATTTTTCCGCCACACGAGAGAATTGCAGATAATCTGATTAATGATAAAGATGGAATTTGTGGAGATATATACCACATTTAATAGTTTCACTCAATAGTGTCTCTCAATGGACAGGTCTTAAGATGAACATGGACAAAACAAATATCATGTTTAATGTCCGTGTCACACCTATGCCGGTAGTTGTTGGGAGCACTAAGCTCGAAGTTGTTGACGAGTACGTTTACCTGGGACAAATAGTCCGACTGGGTAAGTCCAACTTTGACCGAGAGGTCAATCGACGAATTCAACTCGGCTGGGCAGCGTTCGGGAAATTCCGACGCATCTTCTCGTCAGGTATACCTCAATACCTGAAAACTAAATTGTACAACCAGTGCGTGTTGCCAGTGATGACCTACGGAACCGATGATGATGAGGACGCTCAAAGTCGTTCAGCGAGCTATGGAGAGGGCTATGCTCGGAGTTTCTCTGCGTGATAAACTTAGAAATGAGAATATTCTCAGTAGAACCAGAGTGACCGACATAGCCCAACGGATTAGTAAGCTGAAGTGGCAATGGGCCGGTCATGTAGCTCATAGAACCGTCAACCGTTGGGGAAAAAAGGTTCTCGAGTGGCAGACTCGTACCTGTAGGTGAAGTGTAGGGCGACCCCCCCACTAGATGGAGTGACGACCTGGTAAGACATGCAGGTACTCGATGGATGCAGGTGGCTCAGGAGTCCTGAGTCAGGACCGTGCTTTGTGGCATACCTTGGGGGAGGCCTATGTTCAGCAGTGGACTTGTGAAGGGCTGTAATGATGATGATGATGATGATACAACATATATATTTTGAATAAAGTTATCATTCGTCTCCGCTAGGGTAGATAATGTTTTGTGATGTTTTGCAACTAAATTGGATAACAGAAAAACACGATTTAAAACAAATCGCGAAATATAAAAAAACAACAGTGCGAACGCTAACGTTGACAAATCTATAGATAAACAAGTAGAATGTTTATGTTGTATTCAATGCGAACACAGCTAAAAACAAATCTTGATATCTGTTGAAAATTTTACACAGTTTTTGTGAGTGCGAACGCCACCATCAACAAAACATGTTGTGTGATTTATTTCATGCGATTTGTTTCAAAACATTACGTGTTGGATGTTTCTCAGTGCAAACGTACTGTTAGACACATCTTGGACGGAACTAGCGGTGGGTAGTAGCGGCTTTTTTGAGTAACGAAACGAAACTATCTATCGAATATCAATAGCGGCTTTTGAAACACTCTATTTTAATAGAGGGTTTTGAAACACTCTATTTTAATAGCGGCTTCAATAGTGTTTCCCGACGTGTTTAATTGAAAAACGTTGCGAATGAAAAGATGTCCGTTTCACGAGAAAACTTGTTTGTTACCGTTTCGTATAGAATTAGACATGGTGTTAATGGTTAAATTTATTTATTTGTTTAAATCATTTTGCACGGTTTGATAAAAATATCTCTTGAAAAGACTTAACGGCAAACGATTTATTTAATAATTATGATTATGATAAATTCACCCACAAGTTCAGCATAAAATATTGAATATAAGTTTGATTTTATAGCAAATAATTATTACAATGCTTATTTTTGGACATCTCAAGCCTACATTTTTTTGTAATAAATCAAATGAATACATGTATTGATGTTTTTATAGAATATTGGCTTTCATGGTTGTAGTATCTTTTGTAAAAAAGTCCCAAAGTACACTGGCTTCGAGATACTTTTGAATACTATCACATAAAGTTTTAGTATTATTTTTACACTTAGTTACTTACACTAATTACTGTACAAATATTATTATTAACACTAATATATAAAATTGTAATTAGTTCTTATTTTACTAAAAATATTATTATTATTGCACGACCGACAGTTCATGGAGGAAATGAGGCGGGGAAGTCTTGTCTTTGCCCGCAATCTTTTGCACTCACAATCGCGTCGGTCAACACTGACACTTCACTCGCGTGTGTTTTCGCTGCATCTACTAGGTCGCGCTCGACCCCCCCTTCTAAGCGGCGTGACCCTTGGACACAACATGCAAACATTACTTACCAATAAGGTTCGTGAAGGAAGAAAGCATCGTCACGCAATTTTACTTTATTCAGTGTCCTGTTGAAAGATGATTCTTGAAATTGAAGACAACAAAATATGAATAGTTTTTGTTATCGTCTTTAAATTTTCAGCACCAATTGCTACCGGCAAAATTTTCTTTTTTCCTATATAGCAGGCAGCCTTGAAAGTAAAACATAAAACCAATAAAGAAGCATAAAATATCCTTCTTGTTTACTTTCTGTGGGCGAGGCGAACGGGAGTTGAGTGGGGCAGCAAGAGAGAGAAAGAGAGCAGTGCGCGCGCACTTTTTCTTTCTCGATTGTCTCCAAAAATTTAAAATATTTTTTACATTTAGTAGTATGACGTATGTAAATTTGGATAATTTATGAGGACTGGTAGGTACTTAAATTATGAGCCAGATTTCATCAAGTTGTTGGAAGAAATGCAAGGCCATGGCCAACGTTCATACTAATAATTGGTGACTAACTGTAAGGGATGAGAGCAAAGTGGGCTATTACTGTGACACCTATCTGACTAAATATTTACTATGAATTTATTGCTAATTTATTCTGCTAGAGGCTGAGTTAAATTAAAGAAAGTACGAAACTAACACTAATTTATTACAGTATTTACAATATTGCAGCAGTTAAATATTCTAACACTATTGCATAACAAATGGAAACCTAATAACAAGATTGAGGGGTATTTTTTCTTGCTTGTTCTTGTCTTGATCGTTGAGCTGCCGCGAATGAATAAATCCCGTTTTTTTATAAGGGCTACCCTCCGGTAAACAGGGGAGAGAGGTGGTGAATGCTAATAGCATACCCCGCAGCCAGCAGCAGGTTATGTGGAGACATTTACCCACTAAACACCACCTTTGAAATTGGCTTAATGATATGGCGAGATTTTCTAAGCCGTATCGAACGCGACCCCCATTGAGAGAAGCCGCCGCTGAGAAGTGTGCCTTACTAAGCAGATTACGATATGAGATGTGAAGGCTCGGCCTGAGCCGCCAGGAGGCAATTCAGGTCGGTCGAAAGCATGTTGGGCGGGTCCAAGAGTTTCCCGGCCTGCGAGAAACTCTTGGACCCGCCCAGCCCGGCCCGTGGGGCTGCATAGGCGGCTGCCTCGCGAATGAGGTGATTTGGGTGGGACTCTGAGGCTTTGAAGAAGTTCTCGGAGAGTGATTTTAAGAATTGCAGAATTCTCGGTGTAAGTAAAGTAAAAAAGTAAGTCTCGGTGGAGATCGGCGTTACGGACGTAATAGGGTGCGTTCGTAGCCCGACGACAGAAGAGGTTTTGAACTATTTGGAGTTCATTTAATAATCTAGGTTTAGCATGAGCAAAAATAGGGGCCGCGTAGGTCATAAGAGGTCGTATACAAACCTTATATAGGGTTCGCTTGTTGCGGAGGGACATTTTACTGTGTCTGCCCAACATGCTGTTGAGCCTACCCATGTAAAATCGCACAGTACAAGTTACTTCCTTGATATGAGGCTCGAAAGTGAGCCTCGTATTAAGGGTGACTCCTAAGTATTTGGCTGTCGTTTGCCAGGGGACAGGGCTTCCTAACATCCTGAATGGCGGAGTGGCAGTGGGACGGCGTTGTTTATGGTCGAATCAAACAGCAGAGCTCTTCTTCGGGTTTGCGTCAATACGCCATTTTTGGAACTAAGCTCTTAAGTCACTAACTGACTTTTGGATCTTGTTCCGGATCGGTAGCAGTGAGTTTCCTTTAGAGTAATGGTCTGTGTCATCTGCAAAGAGAGCGAGTTTGACACCATTCGACGGGATGGGAATGTCGTTGGTGAACAGTATGTATAAGAGGAGGGCAAGCACAGAGCCTTGAGGGACACCGGCTTTGATATGACGGGGAGAGGATAGCGTGCTTTCGTGTCTGAAACGAAAGGTACGATCCTTCAAATAGGAGGCCACGAGACGGACAAGACGGTCAGGGAGGCCTAAGTTAGAGGAGTAATTTGTAGATAAGGCCTTCATGCCAGACTATCAAATAAACTACTACACTTTGCACAATACCGCGAGGATGTCACGCAGCATTAGTGCGCTTGGCACATCGCCACACGTATAGTGTTCCCTGTCCGCGTTAATCTAAAAGCGAAACCGGAAGCAGGTGCAACTTCAATGTAAAAAGGACTTTTGGTTCAGTTAGAACCAAAGGTTCGCGCAAAACCAGCCAGTTTTGGTCCGCGGCGGTTTCCCGCTACCACCCACAACTGGGTGGCGTTCCCTTATCCGCCGGATGTTACGACTGGTAACTCCACAAGGGACAATATACTGCACCTGTTTGTAGCCAGCTAAATCCAGTTATAACTGCACTTAGTATTTCAGCAGTGACATATATGTAAAAAAAGTGAAATGTATCATTGATTAAGACTAAATAAGGGAAACCAATATGATTTTGCAATATTAATTAAGAGTGAAAGACATTAATCAATACTAAACAACCAGTGATCAATCTAGTTTATAAGGTAAATTATGCAGGTAGCATAATTTTTATTTTTATTATAATAATGCTATTTGAATATTTTGCTTCCCATTCTTTAGATAGAGTGAAAATGTAGGTGGCTCATGGCCGTGCTTTGACATTACTTGGGGTTATAAAAATGATAAAACAAAAGTCGAAAATACAATTTTCTATTTAAATATGCATCGATAGTCAGGTTGCCCTAAACTCTGCTATGATAGTGATAAATGAAACAATGTAATGCACACTTACACACTTCTTTAGAAAAGAAATATCAAAAAAGTAATAATAAAATGAGGAAATCTTTAAAATATATATATAATATATATATATATATATAAATATAAAATTATATATGGCTTAGGTTCCTTCTGATATGTTACAATATCAAAAATTAATTTTTTTTTATTTATGAAAGACCAAAAAAAATTGACATTGATACTGAAAAAATAATAAAGTACCCATCTTCATTAAAAAAAAACAGTAACTATTATAAGTAACATTTTAAACTCCCAAATAATTAAAAAGCAGAATCATTTCATTGTATATCACACTTTATAGAAGCATATCAATTATACAGTGCTACACATAAACATTAATATCATTAATTAAAAAAAACTTTATTACTATCATATTATGTCAGCCTTATATCATATTATCCCTGTATTGAGAAAAGACCTCCCAATTCTCCATCCATTGTTCCAAATAAAAAAAAATTTAGAAATATTCTTTAATATTATATGGAATCCTGATAAGAACAATATCAATTTTGTATCAGTCTTACTAATGAACATAGTGACATTAAAAATGTTAAAAAGTAGGTAAACATTTAATAAAGAGTATAGGTAAATAGTACATTTAAAAACTTCAATTTAAATTATATGATTAGTATTTCCCAATTTATTGTGGAGTTACATAAATTTTTAACAATGTACATATAAAATGATTATCTAAAATTATTAACAGCTCCTTACAGTCTATTATGTTACTTAAGCTAATCTTATGACACTGGTATGTGATTTAGTTATCAAAATCCTTGAAAAATGTGATAAAAAATTTGATTTCAGCCTAAGAAATTGAGCACATTTTTAAATTTTACCTTAATTGGTTTTAATTTTTTGCTACTTTTTCAAAATATTTTTTCTTTTCTGCTGGATTGGGAATTATCTGAAAAAAAAACATCATTGAATAATAAATAATAAAGAATTAAGTCAATTTAATAAAATAAGGGTTAACCTTCTTCAAAAATTGCGCTTTACAATAGCTTTGTCAGATCGATCTTTGAGTATCGAAATGTGATTTGGCATCCACATTATGCCTCTCACATATCTTGTGAAGGACCTACTAAACCTAACCTTCTATTTTAAGATTATAAGATATCATTTGTGTTGTCCTGCATCTCAAAAAATTTAATTCTAAAGTTCCATCATAAATGCCTTGTAAGCCCATTGGAACATTCTCTCTTTTGTTTCATAAAAGAGTTTTGGAAGCCAATTCATTGTTCTCCAGGATTACCCAACTATATAAGTGCAGTGGATTAATAGATGTTTATGTTATTTCTAGCTAAGTTTAAGGCCACAGTTAATGAAATGATACATTATTTAAGTAACTAAGTGTAAGTCAATATTTTATACACATATTATTTTTGTTGTATTCTAAGTTTTTGTATATTATGTATTTAGAATTACTAGGTAACTTTTTAGGAAATTGTATACCTTTAATTGCTTGTACAATTTGTATCTAAGTTATGTATGCATACTATTTCAGCATTGTTGTACTTAAATAAATAAACTTACAGTATCTTGACCTGGTTTCCATCCAGCTGGGCAGACTTCTCCATGGTTGTCTGTATATTGAAATGCTTGAACAAGTCTTAAAGTTTCATCTACTGATCTGCCAACTGGCAAATCATTCATAGTAATTTGTCTTAAAATACCTTTATCATCAATTATAAATAATCCTCTCAGGGTATGACCTAAATCTTCTAAATAAACACCATAATCTTTAGCTATCGAATGTGTTAAATCACTTAAGAGTGGTATATTAATTTTTCCCAGACCACCTTCTTTACGTGGTGTGTTTATCCAAGCTAAATGCGTAAAATGAGAGTCAACAGAACAGGCTACTACTTCTGTATTAATTTTCTTAAACTCTTCTATCCTTTCAGAAAATGCTAATATTTCAGTTGGACAAACGAAGGTGCTGAAATATATAGATAAGTAATGTAAAACAAAATGACAATATTAAAATTTTAACATTTTAAGGAGTTAGTAGGATACTTACAAGTCTAAGGGATAAAAGAAAAAAACCAAGTATTTTCCTTTGAAACTGGACAAAGACAGCTGAGTAAATTCTCCATTTACAACTGCTGTTGCCTCCCACTCTGGTGCCGGTTTTGATACTATGAAAGAAAAAGGAAAAAGATTAATTCTTGAGTGTAAATACACACATAACAGGTTTTACAATACGTACTCATTGCTTTTGTAAATTGTAATTTATGGTCAATTTTTCTAGCGCCACCTGGAAAAACATTACCGCTTCCAAAGGAATAACAGGAGTCGCTTTCAAATAACGATGAATTAGAATTTGTAATAGAACTTATTGCTAAAAATACTACCATATATAGAAAATACATGATTATTAATCGCTTAAATTAAAAAGAATACAAGATATTAAACCGATAAATCGGGTTTCTATAACAAATCATAGATTAATAAATATGTGCAAGTAACAAATACCCAATAATATTTAATCTCATTGACCTCAGAACTCAGAAGCTACCATATTTTTTTTATTTAACTGGCTTTACGGCTCTGGGTACTAGCCCTTCTGAGCCTATCATTTCTTTCAGAATCTTCATTTTATATATTTTTTCTTCACAATATGCTGACGAGTCACATTGCGAAGTTTTTGGGAGATTTTGATGACAGCTCAACCCAGCGAATTGTTGTTGACGACAGCCACTCAAGTTCATAAGGCGCCCAAGCGATCAAATTAACTTGAGGTTCCCTTCACTTGATGAGCTGTCACATTATGACTGCATTTTGCAAGCGGACGTTTGATGACCTGTCATACGCCTGTCATATTATGACCATGAGTAAACGAGAATTTATCCGCACACCGCCGTATTTCTTAAGATTTTTTTGATTACTTTCAAATTTGTTCATATTGTTTTTGTTTTATTAAGTTAATAATTTCATAAGCAAGTAATCTGTATTATGTAGAAGTACATAAATTCATTCGTATTTGAAATATTTAAGGCAAACGAAATGCGTGTTCCGGCCGGTTATGATATGACCGGCTATCAAGCAGAGTTATATTAATATAGATACACTTTTCACTTGCATAATTTTGCTTAGATTTTAATTTTTCTTATCTTTTCCTGTGTTAATATCATCATTACATATTTTTAGAAAAATAAATGCACTGCGCGCTTTTCTATTTTTTCAATCAATCATTCAATCTTGCTTGATGACCGGTCATAATACGACAGGACAATATATTTTTGATAGTTTTGAATCGCTTAACTATTTTATGTTCAAGGATTCTTTGGAGTTATTTTTTTGGTCATAGAAAGCTTATTTTATGTACTTTAAGAATATAAGTTCATTGTTCAATACTTTAGCTTAGTTTTTATAAAAATGGCGTAGTTTTGAAGGTCATCTTTCAGGCTTAATTTTTACCTTCTATTGAAAAATAAAAGAAGATTTGAGCCCAATCTATGAATGTATTTATACAGTCATAAATCAAGCTTTTAAAAATATATATTTTGCTGGGTTTAAATAAACGGAGTGAACAAAACTAACGTGCAAAGTTGAGCTACTTTAGATATGTTTTTTCATGTATAAAAAAATCTCTTTTTGGAAATCGTAATTTTTCTCAACATTTTACTATGAAAGATGCAAGTATTTTTATACGTACTTATTACTGGATAATAAGAGGTAAAATAAAGTGCAGAAATAAAACTATAAATTGTTTGATTATTTTTCTTTTAAATCGGAAATTCAGAAATAACCCTTTTTCTTTTTTCACTTACATATAGTTCGGTCATATTATAATAGTTTAGAATAAAGGTACATTCAAATCATAGGAAATTTATCTATTAATCCATTGATATACAATGTGTTTGGAATTTGTGCACAATGAGACCGTAAAAGTAATAAAAAAGAACATAGATCTCACCGCGTGAAGTTATCTCAAAACGGCCTATCAAATTACGACAACATAGCGCTTACCCGCTCATCAGGTGAGGGGTTAAATAAACATCAAAGCACTTGTTTCGTCGTTCTCTCTAATAGTTCACACGCGCAGACACTTAATTCACAAAATCACATCACTTTTACGAATATAAACTCTCCTTTGTGCCTCGGGCTGGAGTTTGCGTTTACGTCAGAGAGAACATATGTTCTCGACGCCAAAGCAGTCTTGAAGAAGACAGTTCTTCGGACCTTTCCATCATTTGGTTAAGAGTAGACAGCGACAACCATTCGCGCGTCTACGGGTGTCTCTATAGGTCCCATAGCGGTAATGCCGAAACAGACCGACTCTTCGACCACGTCCAAATGGCTACAGATTCGTTGCTACAGCAGATCCCCTCCGCAGAGATCGTGATCCTCGGCGACTTTAACGCCCATCACGCCAAATGGCTTGGTTCACGTTCAACCGATCATGCGGGGGAGATCTGTTCATGATTTTGCCTTGGCATATAGTCTGACACAACTGGTTACTTCGCCTACGTGGCTTTCAGATGTGGAGGATCATGCACCTTCCCTGTTGGACCTTCTGCTGACCTGTCACCCAGACGAATATCAGATTTCTGTTGACACCCCTTTTGGATCCCCGGATCATTGTCTTGTCCGGTGTGTGATGCCACTCACGCTGAAATCGCAGTTGCATTCTCCAGGCTGCCGCCTTGTTTGGCACTATAGGTCAGCCGATTGGGATTTGATGCGGTCTTTCTCTTCATCCTACTCTTGCGGGTTTGCTTTTCATCGGATGATCCGGACGTTGTTGCGGATTCTGTCGCTGATGTGGTACTTCAGGGTATGGACCTTTTTATTCCTTCCTCTGTGGTGCCCATCGGGGGCAAATCTCAGCTATGGGTTGGTCGCTCCTGTAAAATAGCATCATGCTATAAGCAGGAGTGCTACCAAGCCTAGGCTGACGCATCAACGCTCCGGAATGTAAACACCAGCATTCTAAAAAATAAGTATAATTCCGCCTCCAGGTCCTTCAAATGAGTCATTGCCAAGGCAAAGTCAGAGCACATAGGCAGAATTGGCGAGAAACTAGTTCGCCTTCCTTCTGGAACTCGTGCATTCTGGTCCCTCGCCAAGGATGTCCAGGGAATTTCTGTCAGCCATCTCTCACTGACCCATACCGCAAAGGAGAAATCGATCTCCTAGGCTCTTTCTTTGCGTCCAACTCGACTCTCGACGACGGGGAGAGTAAGCCGCGGACCATCCCGCGGTGTGAGAGCTCCATGCCGGAAGTGCAGTTCACACAGCGCTCGGTTCGCAAAACAATCCTCTCCCTGGACATCCACAAGTCGAGTGGGCCTGACGGAAACCCCCAATTGTGCTGAGGATATGTGCTCCAGAGTTGGCACCAGTTTTAACGCGTCTTTTTCGGTATTCCTACTCCCTAGGCGTAATCCCAAAATCATGGAAGACGGCTTTCGTCCATCTGATATATCCCTATAAAAGACGACCGCTCAGACCCGTCATGGGGCCATTATTAATAAAATGTTATGGCTTCCAAAAGATGCCGAAATAACCATCTCGCTTAGGTCAGACCAGCGCGACGTCTGGTACCGCGATCGTCAATCTTTAGATTTTTTAAATATTTATATTTATATAAATCCTCCCTGCAACAGCTCGTACGTGTCTAACTATGAAATTTACGCCTCCATATTAAAAAGTTGAAGAAATATATCCTAAGCAGCTTATACCATTAGACAAACGGTCAGAATCCGACTACCGACTACCAGCCTATCACCTCCTTGTTCTCCAAAAGAATGGAGTATTGTAAACTACCAGCTCATGAGGTACCTTGAGGATCACCAGCTGATTAGTGATCGCCAATACGGTTTTCGTCGTGGCCGATCAGCTGGTGATCTTCTGGTCTACCTAACTCATAAATGAGCGCAGGCGATAGAGTCCAAGGGGGAGGCATTGGCCGTTAGTTTTGTGGCCGTGGAAGGAAAATGGGAGATCTCCCGTCGGGCAAGGTGTTCCGCCCGGGGAGCGGCCAACATTCCGTGTGATAGTTCGGAGATATTCTATATATACTGTTTATGATTCGGACTGTTGATAGCGTGATTTAGGCTTCGGTGTATTTCGTTAGTGGCGCGACGACAGCGCCGCCACATCACCCCCTGCTCAGACCGGAGGTCGATAGTGCAGTCGAGTTGTCGACGAATGTGCAAGTGCCAGGAGATTGCCTTGTAGTCTGCGGTGAGTTGAGAAGAAGGCAAGTAATCTGCGAGAGTGCCGTGAAGCAGAGGCGAGCAGTAAGGCTCAGAGCCGTGCCGCACACTGTATGGCGCAGAGAGTAGCTTGAAGGAACAGAAAGCATTATTATTCCAGTGCTGCGATGAACCTTGTGATGCTAGATGGCTTGCAGGATATGAACACTGCAGACGATATCTGCTCGGGAGCGAATGGGTGGGGTATTCTATGACGATGATGAAGCTTGAAGTTTCCGAAGGTTGTTTGGTTGCGTGTTCAGATCACGTCGGATGGGCACCACTGTGGCCGTGGAAGGAAAATGGGAGATCTCCCGCCTGGCACGGTATTCTGCCCGGGGAGCGGCCACACTCCGTGTGATAGTTCGGAGATGTTCTATATATACTGTTTATGATTCGGAATGTTGATAGCGTGATTTAGGCTTCGGTGTATTTCGCTTGTGGCGTGACGACAGCGCCGCCACAGTTTGGACATCGCGAAGGCCTTCGATCGGGTTTGGCACAAAAGCGCTTCTTTCGAAGCTCCCTTCCTATGGGCTTCCCGAGAAATTATGCTTTGGATAACCAGCTTTCCTGCAGATCGGAGCATCAAGGTTGCACGGTCGTAGACGGTGCAAGCTCCGATTACAAGCCTATTAATACTGGTGTTCCAAGGCTGCGTGCTATCGCCAACGCTGTTTCTTCTGCATATTGTGACGGCCCAATATTATTATTAATAATTAAATTCAATATAAAGTGGCATCAAAAATAGTCTTAAAATATATATAAGCAATAAAATTACATTAATAAGCATAAATTTAATATAAATTTATTTCAGACATTAGACAAATATTACAGAAAATTTAAGGCAAAATATTGTCTTTCAGAACAAATAAATTTATTTAAAACCTTGTAAAAATATTTAAAATATGATAAATAATAGAAATACAAGTCGAACATATTATAAAAATAAAGATAAATAACATTTATAAGATAATTAGAAAATTTGTTAAAAATTGTCTAAGTCATGGAAGGAGTTCATGTATAAAAGAAAATTTTCCTAAGTTGTGGAAGGTGTTCATGTATAGATGTCTTGTATGGAGGAGCTGCCGGAGATACATATCTGCAGTTGTACATAGGGGTGGTCGGGAGCCCGACTGCTTGAAGTATGATAATAAGCTCAATGATACAAAAGCAATACTATAGAAGGTCTCTATGATGAATTTGCATTACAATAGTAGGGTCGTGGGTTCGATTCCTATATATGAATGATTTATGAAAGTAAGGTCTATAATACAAAAGCAATATTATAGAAGGTCTCCTTGATGCATAATAATTATATGGGGTGGTCGAGTGACCGACTGCTCTTAGTACTGTAGTAAAATGACTAGTCCTTATTAGGGACTTGAAAAGGATTGTTATGGTGGCGTGTATGCTGCTTCACGTGCAATTGGTCCGAGGTAATCTTGGACTCGCTAACCGATGTGTCCTAGACATATCATCTTAGTGCCGGTGGTAAACGGGTTTGTTGTAGCAATACGGCTTTCCCGTGGACATGGTACAACCATACCGTTTGTGGGCGGCGTCGTAGCGCATAGCGATGCATCGTCTATCTTTCGGATTGGGATGAGTGTGTTTGGCAGCACTTTTAAGTGTAACAGGCATACTCAACTTCATGTCTTAGTGCATTAGCGCTATGATACGTGGAGTTTTGTTCGCTGGCGTCTTAGTAGCGTGCTACTATGATACGTTGGTGATATTTTTTAGTTAACAACAATACAAACTTTGTTACCAAAGTCGATAGGGATCATGTGGATGTGTTGTGAGGGGGCGCCACCCGTATGATAGTTGCATTGATGCTTGCTGCTTCTTGCGGTATTGCGTTTTGTGATGGATCTGCAGGTGGGCTGCGTCTGACTCCACACACTCTTGTGGTTCTGGCCGATGGAGGTATGCGGGTGGTGATGTCTGCTGGGATGTATGGGGGACCTTGGAATGCTGTAAGCCCGACGATAGTCGTATTGATGCTTCTTGCGTCTCTGCGATGGTTGTTTGGTGGGACGCTATTCTCAATGGCGCTCTCTGCGTCTTGGATTGACTCACGCCTGAGTAGCTTTGCCCAAGTCGGGTCCCTTCATTACGGGGCTGCAGACTGTCTGCCCTCCACGATATTTTATATAACACCATAAAAATATATCTCTATAACTTTCTCACCTTTTAATGATTGAAGGCAACTTGTTGGTGGGTGAGACAAACATGATCGAAAATGCATTTACTCAACGTCAGTGACACAAAACCTTTCTGATGGCGAATTATTACTCTTATCTTATAACTGCCTTTTGGCCATATCTGCCGTTGTATTGGTTAGTCGAGCATATGTGTTGACCTCATGCGGGTGGTAGCTGGCGGGAGGATTTTTTTTCTTTATTGATCATAGAACCAACAGCACGTTATAAATATTAAGAACTTTTCAAATAATCCATAATGACAATAACAGGTTCTTACTTTATATAAATGTACATACTATCGCTTATTATAGTTTACAATTATTAATAATATTACAATCAATAAAATTACAAATTAATAATATTAATTACAAAGTACTTGGATATATTAAAGTTGGTTAAGAAATAAGTTTCACAAAAAAGAAAGAGACAATAAGCAGAAACAAAAAAAAAAAATAAAAAATAAAAAAAATATTACATAACAACTGTCGGACTATACAATAGTAAATAACTTAAATGAAATTTACATCACATAATGTACACAATTGCGTTCGCGCGCGCGCGCGCGCCTGTGTGTGTGTGCGTGAGTGTATGTATGTTTGTTATAATTTATTACTTAATGATGAAATAATATCTTTTTTAAAGACTAATTTGCTTTACAATTCCATCCATCTGAGAAGGTTTCCCCGTATTCCTAGCTCCTGGAGCTTTTTTAAAAGGATGATATGATCAACGCGGTCAAAAGCCTTTTCAAAGTCCGTATATATAGCATCTATTTGGAGGCCAATATCCATCACTCTAAGAAAATCGTTGCTAAAGATGGAAAGATTGGAGGAATGGAAAGATCTGAGGAGACTCTCAAGGCTGCGGCCGAAAGCCGCACAACGTGGGACTCCATTCCCTTGAGGTGAGTGGTAGACTCATGACACGCTCTGCGGCTAGTAGCCGTGCTGATCATGCAATTGGTGGTGATGCCATACACTTACATCACGTCTGCAGGAGCGGCGGTCTGGCAGGTGGTGACGCTCACGGAGGGTTTACGGCCAGTGTGCCTATTTGCCTAAACCGTGTGACGTACATTCACTGTGGCTGGATTCGTTCGTATTCTGTATGGCGTTTACACGCATTGACATGCGCGACTTCGGTCGATGTTTGTGCTTACGCACTAACAAAGGGCCAAGCATCTTTTACTGGTACGCCAGTAGGCCTACGGTCCAGTTCCCGAATTAGCATTCCCTTCGGGGGGAGTGCATCAAAATGGTTGGCACTCACCACGCACGGCGTGTGTGGAGCCGTATGCCTCCCCCTACATTTTTTTTTTAAATAAATGTAGGAGAGCGAAGCCCTTGTATGGGGTATATTGTATAAATATATTTTGAGCCTTTTCCTAGCGGGAAGGGATAATTAATAACAAATTAATAATTTGAACCTGATACAAGTGGAATAGGGACATTTCATGTTCTTAACCTTTCTCGAGCCCTGTCTTCGTGAACGGGGTTCACTTAGCTTATAAGGCACTACCAACAGCTTTCAATTGCTCTAGTGAATATTCATTCTTTGAAAAGACACCTAAAAGAACTAAGTTACTAAACAAACACAACGTAATAAGGGTCCTAACTAAGACGATCACGCCAAAATATTACAAACGGCCTATTATTAAACCTTTAGAAAGATCATTTAGAAAGATCAAAACATATTTTATTTATCCTGGTAACATATATACAATTTTATTGAAAAGTTGTAAATTAATTATATATAATATACTAGCAGACCCGGCCACCCGTTGCTGTGGCTAACGTCTTTGTTATATTACATTTTATTAAACTATTAAGTGGAACGGTAGGAGAACATCAATCATGGGGACCACCATGCTTTTTTTACATAGATGCCATTTGTAAAAAAAATGGCGAACCCCACGGCTGATTTTCTACTACCGTTACCCTTAATACAATGAAATTGTTATTTACGAACGAAGACTGAAACTTTAAAGCTGGTAAAATTCCGCTGGATTGGGATTTGAAGGAGAAGGACTTTGAACACGATTGATCAAAATTTTTGTACAATTGATATCAAGCAAAAATCATTACAATAAAATTAATTTTAAAAATTCCATAATCCATAAACACTCACGCCTGTCACCCAGAGGGGTAGGCAGAGACTACAGATTTCCATTTGGCACGATCCTGACACACCTCTCTCGCTTCGAATTTTAAAATTTATAATTTTTTTAATTCAAGTTTGTAACAAATGAGTATATTACAAACTTTACAGTAAATAACATGTGACACTTAAACTTATAAATGAGGTAGGTACGGCAGATAGTTTTAAATCTTTAACAATAATATTTATTATTTTGAATTACAAATACTTTTAATTTCAATTTAATTTAGCACTAATCGGTGAACAATATTTTTGGTTAGCCTGTTTTTAGCTAACACAAATAGATTCGACGGTTTTCCTACTCGTGAACATGCTACATATAGTTGCCCATGAGAAAAACATGGATTTTCCAAATCCAAACCACAAATAGACAATGTTTGGATTTGAGATTTATTTATAGACATGGCAAAAGCTAAACGAATTGGAAACTGTAGCCTTCTGAAGGGTACCGTAGAATCTGACGGTATCCTTGGAATACGTGGCAACAGAACCACTTCTCCTTTAAAATTTCCAGTTAAAATGGTTGCCTCAAGGATATTTCCAGTGATCCTTTTGATGACCAAACGCATACCGTTGCATAATCGAGGTGGATTCAAATTACGCAGGAGAATAATAGGTGAACCAATCTTTAGTCGAAGATTATGTGGTGGCATTCCAGGTATATCTAGTGAATTTAAAAATTCGATTGGAAAATTTACACTTCCATTTTCATTAACAATAGTATCGATTGATTTAAAAGACATCAGATCGCCAGGTAATAACTGTTGTATCTGGAAGTTAATTTCGTCAACATCAACATTTTGGCTGCCAAAATAGCTCGACCACTGAGCCAGTTATGATTCAAGTAATTACTCTGTATATCTGGAAAGATACTCTGAATCAATTCATTTTTCCCGGAAGAACAGTGCAGGAATTGTCTGGCAGTTTAATGCATTGCGTTCTATTTTACCGTTCCCAATATTTGATTTTATTTTATTTATTTATTTAACACCAACAAGACATACACTAACAAAAGCATAATATTTTTGCAAAAAATCATAAAAACTAAGTGTTGACTTAATTATAGGTGTTACACACATTTCATTAAAAAAATAGACACAAGTTTACTGCAAATTCACTGCATATGTTTAATATGCAGTGAATTAAATTGAATACTTAAATTAAATCATGCATAATCCACTATTATTATTAACATTAGAAATTTTATAAACGTTAAACATAACAAAAATAAAATCATTAATAAATTATAATATACAATCATTACCTAATCACAATTTAGCTTAAGGAAAAATAATATAAATTTACTGTGAATTACAATTATTTGAGGAATATAAATGTAATAAATCACGTTTAAATTTCCAAAGATTATCTGATGATATGTCAATATCAACTTTTCTATCTTTATGTTTATTATCAGTAGTCATTATGGCACTAACACAATTCTTATGTGATAATTTATTTAAAGCATTAAAACTCAACATCAACCTATTAATCGGAGAATAGCGCGCTTGACGAGAACGTGTGCTCTTTTCTACGAATGGTATAAAAGACGACGGCCCCTTTTGACTTCAATGGGGTACGAAAATTTAATTTGGCTAGTAAGTAAGAACTATCAATGACGCCATTCACCAACTTATACAAGAAAATAAGATCAAGGAGCTCTCTTCGATTTGAAAGTGGCTGAAGTTTAAAGTAATTTAGCTTATCTTCGCAAGTTCTTAGAGTTTTAACTAGGTTATGATCGTAAGATAAATGCAAAAGAAATCTCTTTTGTATTCTTTCAATTCTATGTGAGTAAATATTAAAGTGGGGATTCCATACTACGCAGCAGTATTCAAAGATACTTCGTACCAAGGCTGAATAAATAATTATTTTAGTGCGAGTATCCCTGAATTGCTTACAGTTACGGAAGAGGAAGCCAAGAGGCCTAAAACCCTTGTTGACAACATTATCTATGTGGATATTATAACGAAGCTTATTGTCAAGCATAACTCCTAAATCGCGTATGTGAGGAACTTCAGACAGAATACGACCATCAATTTAATATGTTGTTGCAAGAGATATTTTCTTTCTAGAAAATTTTATAACATGACACTTGTCAGCATTTAGTGTCATACCGTTGCTACGACACCATAATTTCAAGTTATTTAAGTCTTCCTGTAAGAATTCTGCATCAGAATTTGAGGAGACAGGTCTAAAGATCTTTAGATCGTCAGTAAACAAATAACATTTAGTATTCTTAAAGCAATTACTGATGTCATTGATGAAAATTTTAAACAACAAAGGCCCAAGATGAGATCCTTGAGGTACGCCAGTATAAGCAAAAAACGGCTCGGAAGCATAACCATCAACAACAACAGTTGACAACCGATTGGCAAGATATGACTTAAACCAGTCCAGAAAGTGTTTGCTATATCTATCCTTTTGAGTTTGACAAGTAAAATAGAGTGATCAACCTTGTCAAAGGCCTTACTGAAATCTGTATAGATTGCATCAACGGATTGGCCAGTATCAAGAGACTCAGTAATGTCTTCCACAAAGGAAACTAGGTTAGTTACTGTTGATCGAGCTTTCACAAACCCATGCTGTTCAGATGTAACAAATTGCTTAAAGTGCCATGAAGCAACGGGACATATAAGTTTCTCAAACACATTCTCAAGCTCCTTTCCTAATGTCAAGTCTTTTAAAACATTGTAAACCTGTACGCTCCACTGTATAAGATATATAATCAAGGTACACATTGCAACAAGGGTTCATAAGATTAGGACTAGTATCGAAGTTTTGGATATTATTATTGCGACTGTATACTGACAAAAAATGACTAGCGAAAACATTACACATGTCTGTTCCATTGGAAACAAATTTATTATCGTCTTTAATTTTAGAAGGATACGAACTTTTACCTTTCTTTTGTTTTAGGAATGACCAAATCAACTTTGGGTTTGACTTTAAAGAGAGTTCAAGGCATTCTATATACTTAGCGTAGGAGTATGCTAGCATCTCCTCACATCTTCTTTTCTGTAAGTCAAAACAGAGTTTATCGCGAGGATTGTTATATTTGCGAACTTTCATCCTATATTTATATTTTTCTTTAATACATTTTATCAGACACGGAGTAAACCAAACTGGGTATTTATGACTACGCGGTTTAGCCTTAGGTACATATTTCCGTATTAACTTACGAATTATGTCATAAAATACTGCAACCATATGTCATCAACACAAAGACATTCACCCAAAATTTCCCTCCAATCAATTTCATTTAGATCCTTCCTTATATTTTCATAATCAGCCTTGTGGAAGCAAAATTTTGTAATCGTGTTTTTTGTAGTGGTGCCAATAAATCTACGAAAAAACTAATGGCGGATGAAGGGGATCAACACATGTCAAAGGATCAGGACATGACAGAATATCAACAATGTTAGTATTAGACAAGACAAGATCGAGCATTTTATTTTTAGAGTTCTTAATTAGATTAAATTGGTTCAATTCATTGCACCAGAGAAAAATTGTCTGTTAAAAGATTCTGTAGATAGCTGTTGGAGTATTTTGCACAAAGATGCCCGTGGGGCTTTAAAGATCATGTTATACTACTTAGATTAAAATCTCCTGCAACAATTATATTTTCATCGAGTAATTCCAATACTCCACTCAAGATATTAATAAAGTGCTCAAAAATGTGTTTTTGGACGGGTGGGGGAATATACACAGCACATATATAAATTCCTTCAGACTTGCCTTGAACGTTTTCTACTTCTACGCAGACCCAAAGATCCTCGCACTTGGACACGAAACTAAAGAGCCGCTCCGAATTTATTTGCTTAGATACAGCTATAAGTACAACCCCGCCATTCTTTGAAGCGTGAAAACCACTACTCTCCCGATCACGTCTATAAACATTATAACGATCATCAAAAATTTCAGAATCGAAAACACTCCCATTTAACCACGTTTCCGTCATAATTACAATATCGTATGAATTACAGACTATGTTATTAAATAGATCAATTGTTTTTGATCTTAGACCTCGAACATTTTGGTAGTAGATAGAAATTTTATTCTGTAAAGTGCCTTTATGTAATAAAAAAAGAGTTTAGCGAATTTAGCGCCACTCTATGACAAATTATTTACAGTATCATGATTTCGTATATGAATGTAGTTTGATCCTTCACATTTTCTGACAAAAATCTTTCCATCACGAACCCAAACAAAACGGAAACTGAGCTCTTTCGCCTTACGGCGAGCTGCAGCATGTAAGATTTTTCCCTCTGGCGTAAGATTTTCAGCAACGTATATTGGAGTATTCTTCGCGCTTGCGATTCCCAAATGGCTAGTGTTAAGCTTATCCGTACATTTTTTTATTATATTTGATGGTAGCTGCTAAAAATTCGTCACGTAGTCTTGCACTACTGAACTTTACTAATATCGATCTCGGTCGAGGGCTTTTAATATTCATTTTCGCTAGTCTTGCACAAAAATGTATATTTTCTGGGGCTATAGGGCTTTTTATGATATTGCTTAGTTGTTGTACTGTGTTAACTAAATTCTCTTGTCTATTCTCTGGAACACATTGGATCTCTATATTTGAAGCTCGTGTCTGCTGTTCAAGTTGCGTAAGACGAGTTATGATACTCCTGTTAGCTGCGCGAGGAGTTTCGTTCTCCTTAGTAATATTTTGCATTTGTGCAGATTGGTTAGCATGATCGGATTTAATTTTATCTATATGTTGGTTTAACGACGACAAAGAAGTTTCAAATGAGGCAAGTGTATTTTTTATTTCGTGAATTTTAAGATGTAAATCGTTACTAATAAAAAAATGTAATGTACTAAAAAATAAAATGTTGCGCAATTCCTCTATAATTATTTCATGTATATTACTAGCCGATAAACAAGAGCAATTAGAACGACTTTTTACACGTTGAGTTACGAATTCCATTTCCACCGGTGAGTTTCGAACTGGAGTGTTGGAATGATCACCTCTTGGTTGTTTACACCAGCAAACGTCACATATCCATAAACTCTTCATTTCCGAGCTCATCACGTTAAAATCTTGCATTGTGATACGCGTGCATGCTACATGATATTTGTCATTGCATCGGTGACATTGCAATGACATGGAATTATCCAGTGCGTTAGGGCACCCAGCACATTCAAAGGTAGCCATGATTTAATGATACAAATTGTCTATAAAAAAAAAATAAACAAAAAAAAAACAAACCAAAAAAAAATATTTAAAAAAAATAGTTTTGGATTTGAACCCACGACGCTCAGCGTATTGCCATTTGCTCTGTTGCTGCGCTACAGTCTATGTTATGTTAGGTGGCGAAATTAGTCACTAATATTTACGCTAGCGACGATCTATAGTAAATGAGGTCAACGAACTAATGTTTTTTATATGTGAAGTACAACAGCACTTGCACGCTCCGATTACTAAACAAGGTTAACAACGACCGTTTAACACATCATTTTTAAAAGTTTTTGCTAAATATCTTCAGACAGAGAACACTGATTGAACTAGAATTTCACACATTGTATAGTACACGATAATTAAACACAGTAAGAAAAAAATTAACGCTTAATAACTAACAATTTTGCTAGAAACGAATTAATTACTTTAAAAACAGAATTATAGGTGTCTATTACTCGACGCTCGGACGAAAACATCTAGTAATTGTTCGGAAAATATTTGTGCAGATGAATCATTTTGCAATCGCACGCGCATGTTTATGGTAAAACGAAGTGTTTCTACACTTCGCCATAAGAATGATTGTTTCAAACATGCATTAATCTCATCCACGAAAGTAGAGCGAGGTATAACCGGTAAGGTCTGTCGGAAATCACCAGACAAAAGTAAGATAGAACCACCGAAAAGTTTATCGTTGCCGTTTAAATCTTGCATAGTTCTATGCGATGCTTCGAGTGAATGTTTGTGAGCTATTGTGCACTCATCCC
This sequence comes from Parnassius apollo, assembly GCA_907164705.1. Taxonomy (NCBI): domain Eukaryota; kingdom Metazoa; phylum Arthropoda; class Insecta; order Lepidoptera; family Papilionidae; genus Parnassius; species Parnassius apollo. The sequence continues at coordinate 200,629 of CAJQZP010000885.1, read as the reverse complement.
AAATTATGATTGAACTCTTCCGCAACACTGCAGCTATTCCACTTTTTTTTTCATATTGCGTTTGGTTTATTATGAATGTCCAATGGCAACTTCAATGTTGAATGTGCCGTTCGCCCACCATCTAGCAAAGTAGCCGCAATGCCTGACGATGCAACTGCCAATGCTATTTTCTTTTGTGATCGTACTTTGGCAAGAATCAGCGATATTAAAAATATCTTACCGGTTCCACCAGGTGCGTCCAAGAAAATAAAAGCCGTCTTGTTCAGCAGCAACAGTCAGCATAATCCGATCATAAATATTTTTTTGTTCTGCTGTCAGTAATGGCTCATTGTTCGCTATAAATGTTGCTAAATTACCGTGGTCATATTGTTTTTCTCGCTGTAAATCGGTGTTTTCTAAGTCGGTGGCTGGGCGATCAGGTGATGGCATACCATAATGATTAAGTGGTAAATTTGAAATTAAAACACATAAATTCTCGACCAATACTAACGCTTCATTATATATCTCTGGCGTATAATCTATGTTTTGGCATTGATCTGTTTGTCTAATTCGGTGCAATATGTCTTCTGTCATAAAATTTTTATATTTTTCCCACAAATTTTATGCTTGCGATGGATAACATGTTGTTAAAATAATAGTAAACAGCTGACGAATGTTATTGGGCGTTGATGTCAACGCAGCATCAGCAAGCGTTAAGTCCCAATGGTTATCGTCTTCTAGCAATTGCAGTTCACGACATGCATCTTGGTATGTATTGAATACTTGACCATTAACTGTTCGCAGAATTTCAAAAGTCGTTGGTCCACGAACATTCACCAATAACAAACGTAAATAGAAGCACTCACGTTGCTTTGGATGTACCGTGTAAAGTCACCCCAATGTCTTAGCTTTGAATATGCCTGTTATGGAAGGATGCGGTTTTCCTTGTTTTCGTGGCTCCCATTTTTTTACCGGATTTGTTCCATGTGAAATAACGTGGAACATCAGTATATATCAATCTTTGCGAATTGGCCAAAAATATAAGATTTTTGACACAATGTAAAAAATTCAGTTAGTGTCGTTTTTGGAGCCTCAAGCGCTCTTTGGATAACATTTTCTTCAGTGAAGTATACACGTTGACCGTTTTCAAGATGTATTGTTAGATGCTGTACAGGAGGGTCTCTTTCGTGTATGGGAAAGCTGAGAATATGCCAAATAGCTTCGTTGCTGCTAATGTATCTACCCATTTGTACCGTGTTATTTCTGTGTTAATTTATGATTAATTTAAAATTTTATTTTCAAGCAATAACCACTTCTAAAAACCCACACTTCGTCACAAGAACAATGTAAAATTTTGTGATTATTTTTTGCAAATATATAATTATTACACACATAACGTTTGTTTAAATTTATGACATTTACCAAATCATTGTATTTTGGACATTTGTATTCTTCAATATTAAAAATTCTATCATTCGTCGTCAACATTTTTAAAAATTGTTTTTTCTGTTGAACCACCTTTGTATGCGAGTACTATAACTAATGTTTTTGGGAAATCAAACAAAATTTATGATTAATTTAAAATTTTATTTTCAAGCAATAACCAATTGTAAAAAACCCACACTTCGTCACAAGAACAATGTAAAATTTTGTGATTATTTTTTGCAATTATATGATTATTACACACATAACGTTTGTTTAAATTTATGACATTTACCAAATCATTGTATTTTGGACATTTGTATTCTTCAATATTAAAAATTCTATCATTGGTCGTCAACATTTTTCAAAATTGTTTTTCTGTTGAACCACCTTTGCATGCGATCACTTCGTCTTTGCACAATTTTCTAATATACCAATTTAATATGGGAATGATGTTCTCTTGTTTGTAGGCACATCTTAAATCTTCGGTCACATCAAAATATGGAATGCCGTGCACGTGTGTTTCACAATAACGAACAGTTTTTTTGTCTTTTGGCGACAAATAATTGAAAGGATAACTTGGCCGAAACAAATAATGATCGATAAACGCATCATTTTTATTGGATAGTTTTACGTCTAGAATAGCCATTTCTCTACATTGAAAATGCTTATGAGGATATGTAATGTAAAATCCGTCCAAGTCGATGATATATCTAATATTTTTTAGATTTTGTGTCATTTTGAACCAAAATGTTAAAAGTATTTACACGTGACTAAAAATATGTTTGTTCCAACGAACTTCACATAACAATTCATTCTTTATTACTTCCCATCATCCCATTTCTTCCTTCTGATCTTGTCTTCCTGTAATTTAAGTAAACAGAATCACATTCACTAATGATCAACTAATGACTGTTATTGTTAAAAAAGTATTTTTTAACTTTTTGTTAAGGCTTGGTCGCGCAGGCCTAAGGTGAGTGCAGTCATGGCCTGGCTTTTATTCCAGCCGTTTGCCTCCATGACGGCCTCGAACTGGATTTTGTAGGCCGACCAGGAAGAAGTCCCGTCGAACGGCGGCACTTTGAATCCAATCCACGTAGCGAAGGTGCTGTAGCTACCACGGGAGCTGTAGTTCCATCCCCAAGTTTGAGTTCGTCCAGTGATTTCTTCATGTCAGCCATTACGTTGTCAACCCGATTGCTCACATGGTTGATTCGGGTTTCATGTTCTTCGATTCGGGTTTCAGCTTCCAACAGGCGGTTGTCATGTTGAACAACCCTATCCTTCACCTCCCTTATCTCTTTCGCAAAGGTAGCGTGAAGGTCATTCATGAGGAGCATCTGTTCCTCCTGTCGGCGGGCCTGTTCCTCTTGTCCGCTCTGCAGCTGCTCTTTCAACTGACGGGCCTGCTCCTCCTGTCGGCGAGCCTGCTCTCTCTGTCGGCGCCTGCTCCCCTGTCGGCGAGCCTGCTCCTCCTTTGTCGGCGAGCCTGCTCCTCGCAGCATAACCATCAGAGCACCTAAGTCAGGTGCTGCAGTGTAGGAGCTACCGACGGGCCTGCAGCCGGTGGCTGGCCCTCCGACGTCTGCGGCGTTGCACCACCAAATCTTCGTTGGTCCGTCTCCTGCTGGCGTTGACTTCGGGTACGGACACCCTCCGTTTCCTCCTTAGGTAAAATCGGCACGATTTTATCCCACTTCTGACACCAATTGTTACGAGCTTGAGGTTCGTGACAATAAAAATTGCCGATAGAATTACCTAAATTAACACTTTAATTCACTTTACACTAATTAAAGTCAAAAACACTAATAATTAATCACACTGATTTACTTTATTCCGCTCCGAAGCTTCGCTTGTCTCGCCAAATCCAATACTGCCTCGATCGCATCTTGCAGCGCCTATTTATATAAATTAGCAAAGAAATATCCAGAATGTTCAAGTAAACACGCGCAAAGTACCGAGAGTTCGAGTTTTAAACTTCAAGAAGTTTAGTTCTTCGGTTCGAGACTAGATGGCGCTAGTGCCGTCGACTTGAGCGCGTAACACTATTTTATAGATAATAAGTAATAAGATTTTGTATTTTGTAAATAAAAATTTTAACAAAATTAGATAATGTGTTTTATTGATGAGTCAGATTAGTGTAGATAGGAACAAAGGAGTATAATACAATAGCACCACGCTGAGGAAGAATAGATAATGACGGTATTCAATGAACAATAGATAAATAGATAAGAACAATGGAGCGCTAATGACGGTGGAGGCCTTCACCGGATATCAATTAGATAAGAGTTAATTGATCTGCACATCTCCGGAACCGTGCATCCTACGCAAAAATGGACCGCAGATTCGTGATCAGAGCATGCCAAAACTTTTTTTTTAGGATCGTGAGTCGACGAACGTCGTACTTGTACCACTTCTGACTCAGTGAGCCAGAACTGGTACAACGTAACTACTGTAATCCGAATTGGACAGAGATACAAACTTTACTATTACCAGGACAACAAGCAATTCATCGTCATGATATAACTGCACGTGTGTTCAAACAAAAATTGAAATCCTTAATTGATTTCATTGTTAAATATTCAGTTTTTGGTATCACACGTTGTTGGCTATATTCGATCGAGTGGCAAAAGCGAGGTTTGCCTCATGCCCACATTTTAATTTGGCTTCAAGATAAAATCCGTCCAGAAGAAATAGATCAAATAATTTCAGCCGAAATTCCAGACCCATCAATTGATCAAGAATTATTTGATATTGTTACCAAACATATGATACACGGGCCACGCGGTGCTTTGAACATGACGACACCATGCATGGAAAATGGAAAATGTAAGAAACATTTTCCAAAGCCGCCTACGAATGAAACTATCACGGATATTGACGGTTATCCAATGTATCGCCGCAGAAATACTGAGAACGGTGGCCACAGATTCACAATGCGACTGCCGAATTCTATAAATCAAGTAGAACTTGATAATCAGTGGGTGGTACCATACTCACCATTACTTTCAAAAACTTATGAAGCTCATATTAATGTCGAGCTTTGCAGTTCTGTAAAATCAATAAAGTACATTTGTAAGTATGTAAATAAAGGCAGTGATTTAGCCTTATTTGAAGTACAAAATATAAATAAAAATGACGAAATATGCCAAAACCTTTTTTTTTAAGATCATGAGTCGACGAACGTCGTACTTGTACCACTTCTGACTCAGTGAGCCAGAACTGGTACAACGTAACTACTGATTACATGTGAATGTAATAAACAAATCTGGTCGGCCGTAATAACGTACGTAAGTCATCGCATCTTGTATGTATTCCTGCATATTCCGTGGACTGCCGATGTAGCTTGAAGGTAAAATGATAGCATTACCGATGTCTTTGGGATTTAAATTTCCGTCGAATAAGTGAATGTATTCTTCCGATCGTAATTTAGCCTGGTTGTATCGAATGAATCACAAGCGTTCGCTTTCAACCTTAGCATACATATCAACAATGTATTGATGGAATAGCTGACGATATCGAAGGATATAGTTGTCCTGATATAGTCTTATCATCAATCGGTGTGCGTAGTAGTTCATTGAGCTAACGTTTTTATCTCTTTTAGCACCTAAAAACAATAAAAAATAAAATAAAATAAGAAATTAAAATAAGTACACACAGTAAGATATTAAATAGTTAATTGTCAAATTTACCGGTATTTGGATCACACTGTTTGATGTTAAGGTGATATTCATCATGTTCTTGCCAAAATATTAATGGATATTGTAGTGCGTCATATGAACGGTGTAGATCCGAAATCGTACTAACAGTGTTGTCTCGCCGTGTAATTTTTATAGCTCTTTTGTCAACTGGATCACCAACCATAATAATAGCGACCTCATCAACAGTTGGAGCGTTGAATCTGCCAGCATGTTCACCTAATGGTACTTTGTCGGCTTTTATGACGACTTGATAGTTGTCATTTTGCAGTCGTGGCGAAACTCTTTTAATCAATCGAATTAGTTAATTATGATCTGCTAAAATTTTTTCCAGCATAATCACAATTGCTCTTTCTTCTGCTTGTTCAATGAAATTATACTGGCACCGAGTTGTCACGCGCTCTTCACAACTGCCCATAAATTAAATTCGAAGAAATTTCGGATCATTACCAGGCATTGGCATCAATGACCCGATTTGATGGTACACCTGGCTTTGTATTTTAAATGTCGTTTCAAAATTACGTCCATCAGATGCGAAATCGCAAATTTTAGTTGCCCCAAATGACGTCATTTGGAAGCAAGAATTAAATTTGCGTATCTTACGCAAAAATAATTTTGAATCATCTGAATCGCCAGCAAGAAGGGATAATAAAGGTTCCGGCGGAGTGGGTAGAGGTGACAGCACAACTTTTCCCGATGCGCAGCACATGCCGGGTGTTTCGTTCTGAAATTTCAATGCCTGACAATATTGGCATACCTTATCCATTGTACCGATAGCGATTTTTGAATGCGCAGAGTAGTTAATATCTGGTGCATATTCGAAAGCAAGACAAACAAATGATGCTCGTGATAATGAGCGGCTGGCCCGCTCCCTCTGTCGTTCTTGTACTCGAGCTGTAGTTATGTTTTGCTCTCGTGCTGCTCTTGTTCTCATAATTGTCTGTCACAGACGTTCGTCACGCTGTTCTTGATGTTCTTGTGCACGACTCTCTGCTGTCCTGATTCTTTGATCTGCATTTCTTGTTTCGAATTGTTCTGCCGACTGATGAGCACTTTCAACACGTTTGCGTCATGCCTCTCTGCCCCTCGCGTTATTGAGATTAGATTTTTTCGGTGGTATTTGACTAAAAATAATAATTTAAACTTTTAAATTAAAAAAAAACTGAAAAACATGCTATTATATCACATTGAAATAAGGATTTAAAATAATTTTAACAAAGTTTGAATTAAAAAAAATATTAATAAATCAATAACATGAGAAGCAAGCGGACAATAAATACCAACCATTTTTGTGACAAATAACCAGATTCATTTAGATCTTGGAGCCTTAGTACCTCATGACCATCAAAATACAGTAATTCTATGCACTGCAAATACAATAATGTAACTATGTGATAATACTTACATGTATAATACGAGTATATTATACATGTAAGTATTATCACAATAGAAGCTCTAATAATTAAAAAGCAGGTATAATTTCACTGTATTATCTTCACTATAATATGAATTTAATTTATACTTCAGTAATCAAAATATTATTCCTGTAACTTTGACAAAACATGTCATCGCTAACGTATTGCAAAAATGTAAATTCCTTTATTGAGACTTTGAAATAATACTAGTTTTTACGGAATTTATCGCTTGTTTTTACGCTTTACAGCACTCATGGTCACGGGCAGGACTGAGATGTTCAACGTCCATATGTCATAGTTAACCGCGGTTACCATAGATTAAAATTTAACTTTTGTTCCGATCTATGCAGTATGAACTTATGGTATCTTGAAGTCTTGCAGTTGTATGCTTGGGTTGGGATTTAATTTTATTTATTATAGGATCCCAAGCAGATGGTAGCACCCAGCCATCTTCTCTATTGAAATTAGGATGTTTTTTGATTTCAATAGCCTCGCGAATCATCCTTGAAAGGAATCGGTGTTCTTTAGCGAGGATCTGAGGTCTATCAAATCTGATGTAGTGACGGGGGCGATCCTGTACGTGTTCACAGACTGCAGACTTCCCGGAGCGTCGATTCTTCACATCAGCTATATGTTCTTTAACGCGGGTTTTTATTGATCTTTTAGTTTGTCCTATGTAGGAGAGACCACATTCACAATCAAGCTTGTACACTCCTGCATCTTGCAGAGGGACATTACACTTGACCGATGGTAAAAACTGACCAATCTTCTTCAGCGGCTTGAAGTATGTTTTGATGGAAGCGCGCTTCAAGATGTAGCCAATCTTGTCAGTGACTCCTCTAACATATGGCAGTACAGCAGGTACACGCTCGACTGTGGCCGGCTTCACTCGTTCTCTGTGACGTAGGCGCGGGACTCGAAGGCTGTTATCAGGATTCCTTGGCTTTTTTTTTGGCTGGCTCAAGGTGTTATCAGGATTCCGAATTACTAACACATCTATACCATACTGTGTATAGAAAAAAGACCCATACAGATAGATATTTAAATGGTGATTCTCACCACCATCCTTCACAGTTAGCTACCGTGGGTAAATCTTTGTTTCAGAGAGCACGAGGGATCTGTGACAGTAAACACCTGGCTGCAGAGCTCCACCATGTCAAGCAAGTTTTGCATGACAACAAGCACGCAGTGATCGTTCTCCTGTTCTCTAACCTCCATGCACTCTACCCACAGACCACAGAGCTTAAAGTTGTTTTTAACGACTATAAATCAATAGCACGCTACAGACTATAAACTATAAATTTATAGCGTTATATGTTATAGCGCGCTATTATACACAATATGATATAGCGCGCTATTTGTAAGAAAGCGTATAGGAGGCCGGGAAGTGCGTTAAATTTACAGTACGCTATATCTCGTAGCACGTTACATTACATGTCGCTCATTGGATAGACCGCGTGCTATATAAGAACATTAAATCGTAATAAGTCGCATTTTAGACGAAAATAAAATAAAGTGGTAAAGAAAAACCAATGAACGCTTTTTCATACTTTTCAGGCTTACGACTTTCTATTTTCCTAAAAATATTGTTAAGGCATGTACTTTTTAAAACGAAATAAAATTAATTATTTTTTATAATAATTGATGTAAACGTTATTTTAACTTTAATATAAATTATAAATCAAATAGAGGTGTATTTAAAAGTTTATTGATTGTATTAATAAAAATCAACTATTTACATACACTATTATATACACTTTTGTATCCAATTTTATTTACATTTAAAAACATTAGTTAGGCTTTTTTTATGGCAGACAACTGTGTCCTTCGATCACTTATAAATATACAGTATACACTAACTAAACAACGTCTAACACTAAATTAGGTCGCGCGCGATGAATAGCGTGCTACTAGATCAAATTTACGTCACACGTCCTCTCCCAACAGCACTGCTGCTATAATTAATTGCCGCTAGATATTAATACTAAATAGCGCCTAAGCACTATAGCGCAATAGCGATATGGCGACTACTTACTTAGCACGCGCTATGTGTTATGGAGAGATAGCGCGCTATAATATGGCGCTATGCGCTATATTAACCACGATTAACAGAGCCGCAGCCACAAACCACAAAGTACACAGACTGCTAAAAGGATACTACGCGTGATAAAGTATTGTATTCACTGACCTCTATATATACAAGTGTATATATAGAGAATAGTGATTGTATTGTATACGTATATATATAGTTAAATATAGGTACTTACTAATTGATAAAAACCATAATACATAAGTATATGATACAAATACTAAATATACCTTTTGATTTCAATCCCACCTACAAAGTTCAGTTTTGATAGATATCACAACCCACCAAAGAGTTAGATAGAAAAACAAAATAATAAAAAGTAATTCGTAACAAATCATTTACTCTGTGTCGTCCCGCTAATTTCAATTGCGTAACTCGAGTTTAGTTCGAGTTGTACGAATTTCAACGCGAGCTAACTCTAGTCGTAGTTTTTCCGAGTAAGCATATCATATATATATATATATATATATATATATAATCGAATCGAAAAAAAAATCGAATAAATAATTATTTTGAATAGAAATGATACAAAGAAGTACCTACCTAAAATAATCGAACATTATGATTTTTGGAAGTTTTACACTATTTATTTTGGCACGTTTAATGTTATCGAATAGTTAATAATTTTTACCAGAAAACATGAATTAATTAAACCTTTTTTTACTTTTACGTTAATTTTTTTAGAATTGAATTTAAAAAAAAAAAACAATTTTAATAACCTGGCGCATATAAAGCGGTTTCTCTCCTGGTGATTGTAGATACAGCATCTAAGAATAAACGCTCACGGGGTACCCAAGTTGCCACGATAGGCAAACAGATATTAGCTAGGCTATGAAGCCCGGGAAATAACCCTTCCTTGTCATCCCACATCGCCAATGCATCTCCCTTTATAGGAGTGACAGGTTATTACATGAATTTATGAAACTATTTCCCGGTTTTAGTTTTATCTTTTGTTTTATTTCTTATGTTGTCGTGCGTTAATTCTTTATGATAGTTCCATATCCCCTCAGGCGACCATGGATAGTCTATTACTCAAATCGAAAGTGGCGTTAAATGGCCATGGGTAATTCAGTACCCAAACGACCTTGCGTTCTAAAAGTTCTTCCTGCCTATGAAGTACAGTTTAAATTAGCGTATCTTGATTTTTAAATAATTCTGTATTTAATGCCCAACCTTTGAATAAAACTATTATTTACGGATTTTATCGCTTTTAATTACTACCTTAATTTATATTTATTATCCCGGAGTTTCGGGTGCTTTGCAGCACCCATGGTTACGGAGACGACTGAGATGTTTGACGTCCCAATGTCATAGTCCAGCTACCTTCAGTTTTTGAATATTCATTTTTTATCCGATTTACGCAAAACGAGCTTATAGTATCATGAAGTATTGCAGTGGTATGCTTGGGTTTGGATTTAATTTTGATAATTGTAGGATCCCAAGCAGATGGCAGCATCCAACCATCTTCTCTATTGAAATTTGGATGTTTTTTAAATTCAATAGCCTCGCGTATCATCCTTGGTAGGAATCGGTGTTCTTTTGCGAGGATTTGTAGTTTATCAAATCTAATGTAATGGTGGGGACGATCTTGAACATGTTAGCAGACTGCAGACTTCCCGGAGCGTCGGTGCTTCACGTCAGCTATATGTTTCTTCATGTGGGTTTTTATAGATCTTTTTGTTTGACCTAGGTAAGAGAGACCACATTCACAATCTAGCTTGTACACACCTGCATCTTGTAGAGGAATTTTACATTTGATGGTTTTTATTTTACATTGGGTGGTAAAAATTGACAAATTTTCTTCGGTGGCTTGTAGTATGTTTTTATAGAAGCTCGTTTCAAGATGTAGCCAATCTTATCTGTGACTCCTCTAACATACGGCGCGCGCTCGACTGTGGCCGGCTTCACTCGCTCACTGTACGTAGGCGCGGGACCCGAAGCTTGTTGCCTTGCAGTACTTGTTTGACGTGTTGAAGCTCGGCGGCCAGATGTTTTCTGTCACAGATCCCTCGTGCTCTCTGAAACAAAGATTTACCCACGATAGCTAACTGTGAAGGATGATGGTGAGATTCACTATTTAGATATCGGTTAGTATGGGTCTTTTTCCTATACACAGTGTGGCCAAACGCGATAAAATCCGTGAATAATAATTTATTCAAAGTGTAGTGTTCGCGTAAATTTAAGAAATCATTTCCCAACCTTTGTTAGTTCTAACAACACTCTTATCAATCCGCCAAATAAAAATTTACTTTATTTGAGCAAACAATTTTCATACTCAACTCTTACAGAACTTTGAAAGTCTCGAAAAAAAGTTTTCTCTAAGACTATGTGTGATTTTATAAATATTGCTGAAGAATATATTCACAATGCATTTAAAAATATAAAATATATCGGTCGTTGCATTAAATTTCGAAATACACGTATTTTAATGAAGCAATGTGTCAAAATTCAAGTCAAAATACTTTAGCGCTGATTATTTTTACAAGAAGCTATAAATTTTAACAGCACTTGTACAGAAATAAAGATTCATTAATTCCCTTTAAAAAAAACAACATTCAAGGGTCATTCCCGTTGATGTAGAGTCATAAGTAACGTTTTTTTTTTCAAACAATTCCCACTGCGCCATATGTGTCGATTGACATGGCCGTTTAGCGCTACCGTGGGGTGCGCGTTTGGCCGCCTGAGCGGATATGTCACCTTCAGTACGTTGTCTTCTGCAAGGGCTTCTTAGGCCCTGCAGGTCTCGGGCCTCGGGGTATGCCCCATTGCCCAGATTGTCCTCACGGCCCACTATATGGGCCGGTCCTGGGCGCCTTTGGTGTTAAAGGCGATGTTACTTTGCTGGTGGCTTTTGCCACAGTCAGGTAATTTATAAGCAAAAGGAGGTTATCAAGCCTTTTGTGTTCCTGGTTTAAATAATAATGTTGGTTATCTTATGGTAGTTTAAGTTGGCCTGTCTATGGCATTGAGGGGTTTACTCGACTCCCTAATCTATATAGGGAGGAGTTCTCTTGGATAGGGTCTCCCGTCCGGGGGCCGTGTATGTAGCGGCGCAATGTTGTTTAGATGTGGGTGTGGCTCGTTGTCTGCGCGGTTGAACAGACCGCGTGACAACTGGACCACAAAATCCTGAATGGTTTCGATGTTAAGGATGGCCGCTATGACGTCATTCCAGACGTAGCGACCCGCACCGACAATGGTCCGTAGTGTCAAATTCTGCTGGGCCTGCAAGTCGCCGCCTCAGAGGATCGCTCAGAAGTGCGTACCAGGCTGGCGCAGCGTAGGTGATAATTGGTCATATGTAAATTTTGTAAATCCTAATCATGGTCTTGACCGGCAGCTTGGATGCCAGGACTGGACGGAGCAGCGCCCGCGCACATCTGGCTTTGCGGATGACGAAATCGACGTGCGCAGTCATGCGTAGCGTCCTGTCAATCCGGCACCCAAGGTACGCAATCTTCTGGCCTCTAAGTGTCATTGGTGGTAGCAAGTTTCTTAGGCGGCGAGTGAGCATAGCGGTCGTCTTACCAACTTTGACGACCATCCTCCATTCATCCAGTCTTGGTGGCAACAGGTCCAGCAGAAGTTCCATTCTGGCAGTGGCGATGTGGGCTCTTCTGGACGAGGTAAAATAGCCGCTATAGTTCGCATATAATGCCAGCTCCACGTCGTCCCCCACTCACGCAGCTGTCCTGCCAGTGTCGGGATGTTATTGGTTTAAGCCACGTACAGGACTGGAGACAAACAGCTGCCCTGTGAAACGCCTTATATAATGGATCTTGTTGCAGACTCGGCGTCCTCTATGCAGACGTAGAACTTCCTGTCTGCCAGGAATGACGCCACTAGCCGTAACATAGCAGGAGGGATACTGGTCTAATCTTCCAATTTATAAAGTAGTCCAGAATGTCACACTGTCGAACGCCTTATCTATGTCGAGAAAGACGCTCAACGATATGCGGCCGCGGTTGTACTCTGCCGCAAGCAGGTGCAGCACTCTGGTCAGCTGTGTAGCTGTAGAGTGATCCCTCCTGAATCCGTGCTGCTCCGCCCGAAGTTGGATGCACGGACGGAGGCGTCTCAGCAACAACCTTTCTAGCAGTTTAGCCATGTGCGGTAGCAGCGTGATCGGCCTGCAGCTGGCAGATTTACGCCTGTCCTTCCCAGGTTTTGGCAAGACGATGACTTTGCGTTTCTTCCAGTCCTCTGTGAAGTGGGATGTCCACTGTATCCTATTATAGAGTCGACCAATCTCTACTAGGACTCTATTGGGCAGCTGTCGGAGTGCAGCGTTTGTAATCCCATCGTGCCTCGGCGCCTTCCTCGGTTGCCTGATAGAGTTGCTTAGCACCACACATGTCGGTTGTCATATTGACGGAGTATGCCTCAATAACATCAGTTACGCAGATGACATGGTGTTGCTGACTGCTTCTGTTTGCGGCTTGGCAAAACTGTTGAGCATATGTGAGAGCTACGCCCGCAGTCATGGATTGATTTACAATGTCAAGAAAAGCGAATGCATGGTCTTTCAGGCTAAAGGTAAAGCCTTGCCCTCATATATACCACCCATTAAGTTATACGGTACCCCGTTAAGAAGGGTGTCTCAGTTTAAGTACCTGGGTCATATATCCTTTGACCTGAAAGATGATGCTGACATAGAGAGAGAGAGCGCAAGGCATTGTCTGTTAGAGCGAACATGATCGCTCGCAGGTTCGCTAGTTGTTCAGTTCCTGTTAAAGTAACGCTCTTTAGAGCTTACTGCACTTCCTTTTACACGAGCTGTCTGTGGGTGGACTAGACGCAGAAACAGTATAATGCCCTGCGTCTTCAATATAATAATGTATTCAGGGTGCTGTTGGGTCTGCCTCCTTTTTGTAGTGCGTCGGGTATGTTCGCGGATGCGCGTGTGGATTGTTTCTACACCACCATGCGTAAACGATGCACATCCCTGGTGCGCAGGGTGCGGGCCAGTTTCAATGGTATCCTGAGGGCATTTTCTGACAGGCTTGATTGTCAGTACCTGAACTATTGTCATATGGTGCACGTACTGACTAATCGGACCTGTCTTAGATATAGTTTTTAAAATTAGGTAAATAGTTTTAAATTTTACTAACATTAGTTTTAAGATTTGTATTATTACTAACATTCTATGATCCTTGTGGTCGAAATAAATGATTTTTATTTTATTTCTTTATTAATAAAGTTCGTGATAATCATTGTTCGCAATTTTCAACATATGGAATTTTATACTTTCGAATAGCTGGTTATTTCGGAAGCTACTGTCACCAGGTTGTCAACATTTTTATATTTAAATTAAAAAATAAAAGTAGAAATATTTAAATTAATACATGCTTTCTGTTAAAAACTAATAATTACCCCATAAAAATTTGGCCCTTACTGACATATTACCCCCTATCAGGTACCACATCATCGAATATTTGTTCTGTTTCGATTTCACCAAATTTTGCGGCATTCATGAAATGCGGGGGACGTGTCAAATGCGCTCAATATGATTGAATATATATATATATATATATATAATCATAATACATACGCTGAATTTCTAGTTAAACATTTTTATGCACTGATTATTTATCAAATTAGTTATACTAATTCCGGAAGAATGTTGTGGTCACAGTACAAATCCAAGAACGCAAAGTCCTATTGAATGACAGAATTAGTAATAATACAAATAAAACTGCACTCTTAAAAGTCTTATTGCCTTAAGTTACGGTCCATTTCAGTTTGTTTTGACTGTACATATTTAGTGCGACTGTAATTATTTTTGGTAATAGGAATCGATTCAGTAAACGATCAGAATCGTTTACGAACGATTCTGAACAAACTACTTCCAGGATGTGCGTTAATTATGTTACAAACATATATATTTGTTCATGTAATTAAATGATTTCTTAAATTTACGCGAACACTACACATTGAAAAAACTATAATATATACGGATTTTATCGTGTTTAATTAACTTATTTTAACTTATTTTTAATTCCCGACGTTTAGTCAAGAAAGGGTTGGGGGACTGAGGTGTTTGACATCCCAATGTCGTAGTCAGCACGGCTACCTTCAGTTTTTGAATATTGATTTTTGGTCCGATCTACATAGAACAGGCTTACAGTATCTTGAAGTCTTGCAGTGTTAATTCTTAATTTTGTTAATAATAGAATCCTAAGCAGATGGCAGCACCTAACCATCGACTGTGACTGGCTTCACTTGGTCGCTGTGACGTAGGCACAAGACCCGAAGCCGACCTAGAAATGTTATGCCATCTTTTTGATAACTGGATGTCTTAGCTGATTTGCCAACACCATTTCACTGCGCAGGAAGCCATTTGTAATGTATTTTGGATACAAAACTATTTTTAAATTCTCAAAAATTCGGACGTGCCTAAGGGTCACAAATTTGGTCGTCACTGATGTCGTGATTCTTGACATTAATTCATATGCTAGCTACAGCAAGCATGTGTTGCGCGCGTTTAGGCCCTGTATGTGGAATTTTTTTAGGGGTAATCTGTGCCCTTACCCTACTACTACGTTAGTACTCTTATTAGTTTGTGCCTACTACATCGTTACGATATAACGGTATTTATTACGCGATATATATTGATACTGTTTAAAAAATATCGATAAGATAAATATCGATATTTTTTACTTGCCTATCCCTATGACTAAGTACGTAAAATCAGCGCAGTGTAATAACTGACGTCTCTAATTATGGCCCACGCTCTCCCTTAATTCATAGCCCTGATTCAGTTTAGTGTAATAGGGGTATATATTGCAATAACGAACTTTCTTCTCCCTTGCACACTACGGCCGTCTATAACTGGACCTATGAGCTTATGCTTGCTTGCTTATGCTTTTTTTATAAGACTTATGGTCTAGACCATTGAATCTGGCAACACTGGTAATAGTGTTCTGAATAAGCATGGGCGTTTTCTGTTTTTATCTGCAACGGTAACATAACCGATATCTAGTTTTCATATCGTTATTGAAAACTGTTTTCAGATATCGATATCAATATATAATGGTTATATAATTATTGGTATCATTATAGTAATAAAAAATATTTGCTACTGAATGTGCAAACGACAACCGAACCATAAGCGCAAACTCTTTGAGTATTAAACCAAATTGGTTTAATACTCAAAACCGCTAACTGTACTACCAGTGCAATATGTATTTTATGAATTACATAGATTATTCTAGATTAGAAGTCAGAGGTTCTAATGTTATTGTTATCTTAGATGTAATATTTAAACATATGTATGTTAATATATAATTTTTGTATATTCAATGTTACGCAGTAATAAATTATACCGTCACTGTTACAGCTTATTAAAGTACACTGCTGAGCACATAGGCCTCCTCATAGATTGTATCATAGGTGGGATATTTGCCATAGTTGCCACGCTTGGCAAGCGGGTTGACAACCATAATTTTTTTGAAGTGAAACTTTTTACGGGAGGGCTTTGATTGAAATGCAGATCCGCAACCTTTTTGTTCTCTAGCCAATTTCACTAGCCTTACGTGACATTCTGGATGTCAATATTCAAAAATGTTTAAAAGTCCAAATCTTTACACATAATTGTCTGAATTATAACTACCTAATGCACAAAATGCCAATAATACACAAATATTGCAAAAAAATGCATAAACGCAACGTCAAAAATTAATAACTTCATGGATATTATTAGGTATCTTAGGCACCTCACCTTAAAGGTGGGCTTACACGGGCAACTAAAATTGCTCAATTCCAGTCAATACTCGTCAACTATGACGTCACGACTACTTCAAGCAATTCACGGCAACGGCAACAAGCATCAATACTGCGCAATAC
This sequence comes from Parnassius apollo, assembly GCA_907164705.1. Lineage (NCBI taxonomy): Eukaryota > Metazoa > Arthropoda > Insecta > Lepidoptera > Papilionidae > Parnassius > Parnassius apollo. Next base: position 184,181 of record CAJQZP010000885.1, on the reverse strand, counting down.
AATATTGAGCGATATGGCGCAACTTCATCAACTAGGCAATACTGTCCTACACGAGCATTTCAGTATTCGCTCGCTATGGACGACATTGTTCTTGCTGCGGCGGCTTGTAGCGCTTTTTTTATTATTAATCAAAAACAAAAAAGAAAGAAAAGGAATAGGCGTATCTGGGTACGATCGTTTTTGGCAAAGAGGCGGCAATTTTCATTGTGTAAAGATTTAGATGATATATTATTCAAAATCTTTACTAGAATGTCACGAACAGACTTTGAATTACTTTCGAATAAATAAAATTTGAAATAATTTTGCTTGGTTTGCCCCCGAGGAAGCAAGATGGAAGCCGCAAAATAAACAAGTGTAAATGAGATGTATACAAAAATTGCTAGGAATTTCCAAGCCCATTGGATATTCGTCAATTCGTATCTGCGATATTGAGCGATATGAAATATCTGGAGCAATTAGAAGCAATATCGCGGAAATAATTGCCGCAATTTGCGCCATTGCTTTGAAATTGCTCCATTAATTGCTCCAGATCGGTCTATTCGTGTCGCCGAGCAATTATTGCCCTCGTGTAAGCGCACTTTTAGCGAATGGGACAAGCACGAGCACGGTAATTTTATATAGATAAAATTACTGTGGCACGAGCCACCAAGACCAAGTGCGTAATTGTTGCGTTCTAGAAAAAAGCAAATTCTAAACTTTCCATCCAAAATATAAAAAACATAAACATAAAGTTGCCTAAACCAAATATAATATGATCATACAAATGCAAGTCTTGTGTCTATTGTCCTAATAATCATTTAAATTTGACAACTCTCACAACTACTCAAACTCAAAAATTAGGCAATTTTAACCATTTGAAATTCGACCTTTTTGCTTTAGGTAATTTATATCCAGATATAAATTATATCTGGATGTGCATTGTGTAACGTGTGAAACTAAAATTACCAAAACAGAAAACCTCTCTTTCTATACAAATTTATGATACCGTCGCAAGAACAAGAAACAATGAATATCAATGAAGGACATCGCATCGGTTTAGTTCGTGGGTCGTGTTGGCATATCGTTCCGGTGTTTGCGTTTTACGTTTTACAAATCATTGCAGTTAAGCATTGTGCCTAATGAGCTAAAGATCATTTGAAATTTGATAACTCTCACAACTACACAAACTTAAAATTTAAGCAATTTTAACTATTTAAAATTCGACCCTATTGCTTTAGCTATATATTATATTTCGCAATGTGCACCGTTGTGTGATAACTACCAAAACGTCGCAACGATATCCATATTCGCTTCATCTCTTTCTATACTTATTTAAACTATCGTTGCAAGAACGAGAAGCAATGAATAACAACGAAGGTCATCGGTTAGTGAGCCGTTTTCAGTTTGGGGATATCGTTCCACAGTTTGCGTTATGTTATGCGCTTCGGTTTCGTTTTCGTACGTTGGTTAGGTATATGGTTTTGGTTGGATATGTGATAACGGTTTTGTACTTAGGTTTATCGATATGATATGATATTTGATAACATAACGTTATTAGTTACGTTTTGATATATCGGTCTTATGCCTAGTTCTGAAACTCGTAGTCTAATATTTATTTATCTATGTCGTAGTCTATGGTTTCCTTCGCGAAGGGAATGTGTTGCTTGTTTGATAGGGTTTTTGACTTTGTAATGAATAACATTTTAGAAAATTGTCTACAAAATGAGTTCTTTACTAATTTTTAATCATTGTCATTAAATTGAAACTATAACTAGTCCATCGCAACTTTTTGCGGTAAGAATAAAAAACTTTTGGTTGGATCCACTTGTCGTTCATTATGGCGGTCTGATTACATTACTTTTTTTATGTTTGATGACATGTTGCTTGTTATTTATATCTGAAAACGAAGTTAAAGCTGTCGCTGGTGTTTAAGTGTTTGTTTATGTTCATAACAATATGTGTTGTAGATGGACGTTCCCGACGAAGGTGTTTTAGATGTGGATTTACTCCCTGACGATGGATCAGACGATGAAGGTGAAGCGCCGCCGTCGTCTGGTATGAATTAATTATTTATGATTCAATTACTTTAATTATTTACATTTTAGTGTGTTTTTGTATCTACAGGGAATAAAATTGCTACAGTGACTTTTTATGTGTTGCTTTTTAGTAATGACTTCTCATAATTGTAACAAGAAAGAAGTAATAGTGTAACTGTATCAGGAATTATTTCATTTAGGGGTTTTTCATAATTTACCTTAGTAAGATACAAAGTTCTCAGCCATGTTCCTAATATTAAGTTATTTTTTTGTCTTATTTCTGTGCTAACTTTTAATTGAATAAGATATTAATGTTTTCTGTCTTTAAATAGCAGCATGAAGTAAAACTATTATCCTATCTCTTGCTATGGTTTTGTAAAAGGTAACTTGGGGATCAGTTAGATAATGTTTTATACAAGAAAAGGTGATAAATGAGTACAAAGTCTACTTGGCTCATAGATCCACAACTAAGAAGTTAATATAAAAAAAAATCAAATTCAATGCTGTAAATGGTGTATCTGTACTTTGTAATTGGGCAGGGCTGATATTTTCAACTTTAATAATGTTCTATGATGCTGGTGGAAATCAATTTTGAATTGCTTGACTAATGTGAAATGTAAATTAAGTGCTACTAAGCTATAATGGTTCTCTTTTCATTATTTGTCTTATATATAAATAGTTAATTTATATAAATCAACAGTATATAAAAAAAAGTTATGGCTAATAGCAAAAATAAAAGAATGATTCCAACTACATTGTTGGAGTTACCAATTGATAAATATAAATAACATAACATATAAATATATTGTAAAAATAATAATTCATAATAATATGAAACAGTGTTTAAAGAAATAAGATAAAAGTTCAGGTGTATATTGAAAATATTTTATTCTTTACAGATTTTTATGCTGGACCGGGGTCAACCCCGACATCATGTGCATCATCTCCACGTGGAGAAGAGCCTGCTTCTCCACATGGTGCTGTGGCACAACCAGCCTTTTTTCATCATCAACCTTATAGTAGGCCATTCTTTTCCTCTGGGCGTAGAGGTCCAGGCAGGCCAAGGAAAGAGGGTGCTAAGTTAGCCCGTGAAGGCAAGATTGTAAGAAGGTAAAAAGTATTTTAGTTTGTTACACTTATCTTTTTTATTTATTTTGTGACAATTTATTACATGTCTTTTTAATTTAAACCTAATTACATAATATTGTTTCCAGCGCAAGTATACTTTTTGTTGTTGGGACACAATTTATTATTCTTCAGCAGGAATTGACGAATGCATCATCACCACTCATCGTAATCATTACAGCCTATTCAAAGTCCATTTTACAGTTAAAGTACAAGTTACTTCTGATACCCCTAGTCTAACTATGTTACATCAATTTCGCTACTACTTTAATTAGGTTAGCGCTATTTTCATTTCAAATGAAATCCAATTAAATAGTTTATTTGTGATTCACAGGTTACAAAAAGGTATAAAGTTCAGGCTGTGATCAGCCTCATGAGCATACAAATGTCAAATATCATTTGTAGTTCTTACTTAGATCACATATTCATTTGTTGATTAAATTATATGTATTGTAATTATTGAACGATTCTGCTATTTGTTGAGGGTCTGTAATTTTATGATCATCTATTCTTAATTCTTTAATATTTTCAGGGGGTGATTTTAGTTTATTGTCATGAATAACATTCCAAGAGGCTTTAGATTTATTTCTAGCATTTAGGATAGAGTGACTATTTTGAGATTAATTGAGTTGATTTGATAATTTTATTATACTTCTTAGAGTATGTTTAGAAATGTAATTTATCTTAAGTTCTTAGATAATCTGTATTTCCATAGAAGTGAACATTTACTACATTTCTTGATTCCAAGAGAGAGCCATTTTGGTTGAATTTTTCTCTTAAAGTTTAATTTTCAATATATAGGATTGGAAAGCATAAGTTATGAAATAATTTAAATAAATCATAAAACAATGTGAAAGTTGTATTTGTGTCATTTGTTTCATAAACTTCACTGAATTTGAGCTCATTAATACATTCTATAAACTTTCTCAAATTACACTCAGAATAATCACATTTATATGAGAACCTTACTACTTACCTTACTACCGCATTTAATAATATATATATAAATGGTCCATACAAGTAACAAGGGATACAAAAAATTTTAACTAAAACTTATGGTTTGCAATTTTTTTACAATAAAAATGTTCTTATACTATACGCGGGTTTGGCGGGGGCGTGTTTTTTTGTGGTGAAAGAGCCTCGGACTCGCTTTTTGGCGCCTCTTTTTCTTGCTTTGCTTATATTTTTCTCATAAAGATTTGATGCAAAATTAATTTTGAAAGTTTTATTTTTAATTTCAATGCCATTTCTCTCATAAAATAAATAGATTTTAAATTTATATTTTAAACATTTTTTCACATTGCAACATATATATTGCACCTATTATACTTATATTTCTATACTTGGAAGGAAGATCTGCTGAGAGAGGAAGTGCTTTGTTTTCTCAAGATAGCTTGTAAATTATCAGTGTGATTTAATTAATTAGAAAATAATTAAAAAATATTACTATCCATGTGCATAAAGAATGGAATTAGATATTGCAACTCATTAAGTCTTAACTGTGCATACACGGCACCTATGGCAGAAACACTCTAGTAATGTTATATTTTTATATTAGAAAGGATACTATGTATATTAAATTGTTCCAATGCTTTATATTTACCATTACCGTTACCATTACAGCTTATTAAAGTCCATTGCTAAACATAGGCCTCCCCCATAGATTGCAACATAGAAGGGATATTTATATTTATTCATAATTATAGATAGAGATAGAGGCTACTACTACTAAAACTATTTAGGTACTTGAAATAAAACTATATTGACCAAGTTATATTTTGTTACTCTTAGCAAGAGATATAAATAATTATTATTTACTTTACATAGGTATAGAGGAAATCCAGGCTCTTTAAGAGGTGCAAAAAGGCACCGAAGTAGTCGGGATGATGCTCTCGATGAAATTATGGATGAAGATGACTTTACAATGCCAGCACCAGAAGAGCCACCTTATATGCCTGAAAAATGGTAAGTCATTAATTTATAAATACCTAAGACAAAAAAAAAAACAAATGTGACTGTATAATCCAGTAGGGGGTGTTATTTAATATTTATAGATATTTCTATTTGTCCAAACTTTTTATAAATACAACAGAACAGCTATAAAATAATCGCATAAAAATAAACAAAGTTCAGTGTGTCAGTTAACTTACCACCCCACCCCACCTTCTCTCATCCATTTGTCAAATAATTTATGATAGTTAGAAATAACTCTTTATTAGAGTGTGTACGAGGGGTGATCCAAAAGTAATGATAATGAAAATAAAACACGGTAATTAAAGTTAGAATAATAATTTATTTTTCTACATAGTCTCCTAAGAAATCAATACATTAGTCCATCTTTTTTCTAAACCCAGGATTCCCTTTGAAAAAATTCTTTGTCTTGACGCTCCCAAAATGCTTCAGCGGCCATTACTTCGCTATCGTCTTCGAATTTCTTGCCTCGGAGGCGTTCCTTGAGCCGAGGAAAGAGGTAGAAGTCACTAGGAGCTAGATCTGGTGAATAGGGAGGGTGTTCGAGCAGTTCGAATCCCGTTTCTTGAATGGCAGCCATCGCAACTGCGGCTTTGTGAGCCGGTGCGTTGTCTTGGTGAAACAGCACTCCAGCTCGCAGTTTGCCGCGTCTTTTTTCCTTAATGGCCTCCCGTAATCTTCTTATTTGGTCTGCGTAGTAAGAGCCCGTAATAGTGGCTCCCTTTTCCAAATATTCCACCATAATTATGCCTTGAGCATCCCAGAAAACAGATGCCCATAACCTTTCCCGTCGAACTTGAAACTTTGAATTTCTTTGGCGTCGGTGAGGAAGCTCGCTTCCAAGTCATCGATTGATAATTGACCCTCGAAATGTCAACTCGATTTTTCTTTTGCTCGTCGGTTAACATTCTGGGTACCCAACGCGCAGAGACCTTTTTCATATGCAACTTGTTCGCAAGGATTCTTTGAACGCTGCCATATGAGATCCCTGTGACCTCAGCTACATGCCTGATGGTCACTCTTCGATCTGCCAACACAACATCTTCGACTTTTTTCACGTTGTCTTCAGTGAGGGACGTGGATGTTCATCTTCAGTGGATGTTCTGCCCAGTTTGAACTCCTTGGCCCAGCGTGCAACTGTAGAATATGGAGGAGCAGAGTCCCCTAATATTTCCACTGTCACTGTGTATGTCTTTTGAAGACATTTTTTTCAAACAGAGGTACTTGATGACAGCTCTAATTTCGTTTTTCTCCATGTTGATGTTATCTCTTTGACAGTTCGTATTCAAATGAATGTATCTCCCGGAAATCGTGATCTATTTATATGATTTTTTTTAGGCTGACGTAGTGAGTATATAAGCAAGCAAAAAATATTTTTTTTGGATTTTTATGCAGACCTGAAGTAACCAATTATCATTACTTTTGGATCATCCCTTGTATGTCTTGATCACTTTCACCGAGACATACACACTCTAAATAAAGACATACAGATACTCTAATAAAGGATATTTCAACAAGTAGATGAGGCATAAATTTAACTGATGTAGTGTTAATTGATAAAACTAAAATTTTAGGCCTGGCAAAGTTTGTGCACTTTGTAATCTAAGTGAGAAAAGCCAACTAGGGCAGGGAGAAATGAGGCAAATAACTTGTAACATTGAAGAGGGTGATGGAAGTTCAACACCAACTGTAACTAATTCTGGAGGCACAACTCCCACAAGTGTCTCAACACCAAGCACACCAGCATTACCCATGCTTCATGGCCTATCATCTCCACCTCCAGAGCCTGTGGACCCTATGCAACAACATTTAGTTCTACCACTGAGTAGGAGACAGAAGGCTTTTAATAAATGCAAGTGAGTATTAAATCTTTATACACTTGTTTGCTGTAGCATATCTAATAGTAATAGTCTATAAATTGATTAATTCTTTGGTTGGTTGGCTTGGTGTATTGATCATTTTCCAAGTTGCTATATTTTTGTAAGTAACCCTCTTAGAAATGAGAGGAGGTAGCTGTAAATTTAACTTTATGTATTTGTTATAAGATTACCCAAATCTTCATTCTGATTTAATGGGTATAGATGTAGTATAATTAATTAATGTCTTATTTGTCTGAAGTTGCATGCAGGATCAGAGGCTGCGCTAACTCCTTACCATATAACAGATGAAGTGTTAATTTGTTATACTTCCATCATGAAAAATTAACAATGTATACTTAATTCTAGGACACCGCTATATAATATGGAGCACACTGATGAACTCTCTATTATTGGATACTCAGAAATTCTTGAACTTACAGCAGTTGTTTTTTCTGGATGTATGTATGTCCATCGTTGCTGTCTAGAATTTAGCCCACCATTTCAGGAACAGGTAAAGTATCTTCTTGTTTTTAAACTTTTGATCTTTTTCTTAAAGCACATTTATAATATATTTACAAATTAAGGAAAGTTTTTAATTCTGATTAGAAATTTGATTCTCGTAAAGAATGAGGGTATACAACTTTGGGTTGTATACCCTCATTCTTTGGGCTTATCCATAAGTTATGTATAAATGTATGCTACAGAAGAAAATATAAGTAAGACTAAAAATCTAAAAAGCAAAAAGGCGTTCTGAACTCTCATGTGGCTCACCAATTTATATACTTTCCTGAATATTTGTTTCCAATAGCTTAAAAATATCAAATAATTTAAACAGGTTGCGGCAGCTTCTAATTCTGATGAAGATAAAAGTCAATTGGAGGAAGCCAGAGTTAAAGGCATTGTAACCAATGCCTTGTCAAGAAAATGTGCATTTTGTCAAAAACACGGTGCCAGCATTCCATGTAAGGTAGGTTGTTATAAAGGAAGGTATAGTCATTTCTATGATTATTGAACATAGAATCTTACATCTCTTATGTCTTTCCACCACCTCATACCATAGATTTTATATTTCCAAAGAGGCATCTATGGGGGCGTTGAAGTATTACGTAACGCAATTTTGGGGGGAGAGGGGGTCTTGTTAAACGTTACGATGCATTACAGGGGCGGGAGGGGTTTTCGAACAAAGGGTTACATAACATTGCTTTTTTATTTAACGCTCCATTACTCGCGCCCCTCGCGAGTGCTCGCGCGCTCTACATATGTAGAACTATTTTGTGTAAAGATTTTAGAGGAAAGGTTTTGAAACAGGAAACAAATATAAAAATACTTCAATATCATATGAAAACAAACTTTAATAAGAAACTAAAATAGACGAAACATAACTGTTACCATTTATTAGACACTTAATATCAGACTTCTTGTGAATTTTGAGAAAAATCAATGATTTTTTGGCATCAAACCTTCTCAGTCTCCTTTTTTTACTCGCTCATATCTTCACACAGTCTTTATCATTTTTACAACAGTCAAGGCATTGAAGAACTTGATGTTTAGGACGAATCCACTTTTTACAGGTGTCACATTGTTTTCTAGTGGACTTATTGCGCGCTCTGCCACAAAAGGTCTGCCAAAAAAAAACATTTCCCGACTTGACCAGTATTGGGGAGTTGTGCTGGGCATGGTTGTAATTCCGATGGCTCTTTCATGCCCAAAAGCATTTTCCCTTTCATTTTCAATGGTTTTGGAATACTTTCAATATTTATTCTGCGTTGTATGCATGGCGCGACTAGGTGAAAACCAAGTTCATATAAAAAATTCTTCCTGCCCTCATTTCTGTAGGCCTTGTTTATTGTATGTACAATATAACCGTTTATAGCACTTATATTCATTAAATTAAAAAAAATGGTAAGTGGCCAGTTTTTAGAGGTGTCATAAATACTACAAATTTTGTCTACAATGTCCACGCCATATTTGGTATTGTTGTAAAAAGTTATTATTTCCGGCTTACGTTTCTCTGCTGTTTGTAAATCGATATGATCATCATAGTGCACAGTTGAGTATATAAGCACCACTTTCTTTGATTTTGGCATGTAAAATACTAAAGTACCTTGTTTTTGAAAGCCAAAAATTGACCTCGTTTCGCTTCCGTTTCTTGTGATTTTGAAATCTTTGGGAATTTGTGGCTTATTTTTCTCCACAGTGCCTACGACAGTAATTTTGCTATCTAAGATTTCTAAGCATTGAGGTATATTCGTGAATCAATTTTGCATTGTGATGTTACAACCTAAACCATCCAATGGGGTAAGCATTCGTTGCACAATGTCCACAACTTTATTTGGTTGTGCATAAGGACCATCTGGCTGAGCACCTGCGTATATTTCCATATGGTAGGCATAAGGTACCTTTGTATGTGTTAGTAAAAATATGTTTATCCCATACTTTGCTGGTTGCTTCATTAGTAATAACTTCTTTCAACCATTTCAAAATGTATGCCATTATTGTGCGAAATATAGTTACTTCGGTTAAAAATAATATTATCAAACAAAAAAATTAATAATAACAATATTTATACATAATATACACACTTACATAAAATAAAAACGTTAGGTAAACTTCCGACAAAAATAACACGCGAGTGCTCGCGCGCTCTACTATTGTAGAATTTTAGTTTTGGTGCGAAATTTCTAATTAGGACGATCGCTCAGTTTTCCGAATTGTGATCACCAGCTAGTAATAGAGGAATGAAAAACTATGAGTGTGTGCGTTAGACACCCACAATTAACGTTAAAATCCCACGAAATGCATGCCTGTTCTACATTAGTAGAACGCGCTACTAATGGAGTGTTAAATAAAAAATTAGGAAATTTTAAGAAAAAAAAATTTAAGAATACGATTTCATTTTGACTAAATTGTTTTATTTCAATTAAGTTTCCGTTTTTAATTGCATTGCCAAAAGTTATAAATATTTTTTATATTTTGTTTTAGGGATGTAACGATACATGATTGTGCCGATATGATACCAATACTGATTATTGTAGTAATTAATCTGCGATAGCAATACATACATAGCATATTTTAACACATCGTTTTTAGTAGAATCAACATTACTTTATACCTTATTTATATAATAAATAAAAGTTCGCGGCTTTCTAGTCGCACCTCTACCTTCTATCGCTGATATTACTAGATAGCATAGTTTTGGCTTTCATTATTTCATCTAATAATAGCGCCATCTATGCACTGCTAAATAAACTAATGATAAGTCACAGATAAAATGAAATAATAGAGGCTACATAACACTTATTTGTTACAAATCAAAACTTTGAAATTCTCAGACAGGTGGCCATCATCATGATGATTAATTGCAATTACCACGTTTGGCAAAACGACTAACGATACTGTTATATTTAATACCGTGTACAGAAAAATTGATTATGAGGTAAGCTCTTTAGTTGACTCGGACTGGTTTGGCATCCATAAAGGTGTCAGATAGGGCTGTGTAGCTTCCCCGTGGCTGCTCAACCTATATATGAACAGTTGTTTGGAAAATTTGAAAGTTGAGGAATATGGATTAAGAATGGGTGAGTTAACCGTCAAATGCCTTTTGTACGCTGATGATCAAGTTATTTTTGAGTCCTCAACGGCCGAGTTGCAAATGATGGTTACATTAATGAACAGATTATTAAAAGAAATGGGTATGAAAGTGAACGCAAGTAAGACGAAAGTTATGGTTTTTAATAGAGAAGAAAGTAAAACGATATGTGAAATAAGAATAGAAGAGGAATTGATAGAGCATGTTGATGAATTTGTATATCCTATATCATTATTATCCTATCTCCCATCCTTGCTGAATACGCATCACAATGCGTATTCAGCAAGGATGGGAATGGATAAGGATATAGAACGACGAGTGATCGCAGGAAATAGAGTAAATGGGTCCCTACACTCTATTGTGAAAAGCCAGAATGTGTCAAAAAAGGTATGTATGATAATTCACAATGCTGTGTTGTTCCCTACTTTAACGTATGGTAGTGAAAATTGGGTGTGGCAGAAGAAGCACAAGAGTAAAATAAATGCAGTCGTTAAGAAGTATGTTCGGGCTGAATCTGAGTGACAGGGTGAGAAATTGTGTGATAAGAGAAGAGTGTGGTTTGCAAGATGTTGTTGTTGAATTTATAAAACTGTTTTTTTAATTTTAATTAGATAATATTACATGATATTTTTATCAAGATGGAACATATTCATCATCACTAGCCGAAATCGATATTTCATGGTCGGCATAGTCGTCATCACCCTCATCATCGTCTGTAGAATCCCCTTTATTTATTATGATGTCTATGACGGCATCGATATGTATGTCTCTGTCCCAATCAGCAAAAATCAATTTTTTTTGTTCGTAAAACCACCATTTCCCAATTCGCGGCAGTAACACTATCACAAGCTTCTTGCAACAATGACAGCATTTTGTTTGCAGTAAACGGTAGGCTGGTATTTTTACAAGCCGTATAACCTAAAATAAAGGTTTGCGTGTTAATACAGCAACAGATAAAATGTTAAAATAGGTAAAAATAAATTATAAAAAAGATTTGTTTAAATTCTTGCCTTTAATTTGCGCCCAAATCAATTCTATGGCATTGTATTGACAATGGTAGGGTGGAAGGCGCATTACATTGCGTCCGGCTTCCTTAGCCATTTCGTCCAATACGTATTTTGGTCTAGCTGGCTTGTTTATAGCAACATATCACACATATCAGGACATATCAGCAACAATATTATTGTCATTCAGCCATTTCACAATATCGGCTTTTTTGCTGCTAGAAGTTAGAGGCTTACTTATTTGTACTAAATGATACGGTGCATTATCCATAATGATCGTCGATGGCTCATTAAAGTTGGTCAATAAGGTACAAAACCATTCCTTAAATTTAACAAAATTCATCTCTTCGTGGTATTCCAGTTTTCTTAGATTGAAACGCCAATAGGCAGTTCGGAACAAATCCCTTCATGGAACCCGCATGACAAATAATTAAGCGTTCGCCTTTGCCACTAGGTTCTTTTGTGGAGGAGTGAGGAGTGTCGTCTGTCCATATTTTGTCAACTGTATGATTAGCGTTTAGCCACGTCTCATCTAGAAATATAACATTATTCTAAACGGCATTAATTAAATCTGGCTAAAGCTATAACTCTACGTTCCATCAAAATCCGCCTTTTATCACATTTTTTATAAGAAAAGCCAACATTTTTTAAAACCCTCCAAAAAGAAGTTCTACTGCCGTGAAACAGTCCAGATTCTCGTAAATTATTTGACAATTTATCGAGAGTCGGCAATTCCTACTATAGTAGCCATAGATATGGTTTCTAATGGCGTCGTTATCAAAATTGTCGATATGTGTAACTATCGATCTTCGAGCTTTTTTCATAAGTAGCGATATTAATTTGTTATCTTCCATTAAATCTTTACCATGTTTTTCCTTACTTATTCGGGAAAGTTTTTCGAATAACACCAAGAGCTGCACTTACTCGGTTAGTCACTTGTGAAAGAGCCAACAAATGGACCACCATTCTGATACTCTCTTTCAAAGTAATCTTGTAGGCGTACTACAAACTCTCGCGCTTGACTGCGCATCACTGTTCTTTTAGTGGTCTCAGTTTCGGCCATAGTGTTTATAAATACAAAAAAAAAAAACAAATCAAATAACAGTCAAAACTTAATAACAACGAAAGAATTATCAAACAGTTATAACTACAATAACAAGAACGAAATAAAAACACAACACAAAATCAACAAAACTGAACACGCGTATCGTATACAAGGCTTCTGCACTCGTACTGAAGAGACAAACAAAATGGCGGTCGTGATCACGAGGTGGACGCAGTGTTGACAGATTTTCACTCGCGAAAAGAATCTGTCTATAATCGATTTTATACGATTCTTTTAGTCACGTCACTATGTAAAAAAGTAAAAATAAAACTATAGAACGTAAACGCAAAACCTTCGGAAACTTCAAGCTTCATCATCGTCATAAAATACCCCACCCATTCGCTCCCGAGCAGATATCGTCTGCAGTCTTCATATCCTGCAAGCCATCTAGCTTCACAAGGTTCATCGCAGCACTGGAATAATAATGCTTCCTGTTCCTTCAAGCTACTCTCTGCGCCACACAGTGTTCGGCACGGCTCTGAGCCTTACTGCTCGCCTCTGCTTCACGGCACTCTCGCAGGTTACTTGCCTTCTTCTCGACTCACCGCAGACTACAAGGCAATCTCCTGGCAGTTGCACATTCGTCGGCAACGAGGCTGCACTATCGACCTCCGGTCTGAGCAGGGGGGTGATGTAGCGGCGCTGTCGTCGCGCCACTAGCACACCGAAACACACCGAAGCCTAAATCACGCTATCAACATTCCGAATCATGAACAGTATATATAGAACATCTCCGAATTATCACACGGAGTGTTGGCCGCTCCCCGGGCAGAACACCTTACCCGGCGGGAGATCTCCCCTTTTCCTTCACGGCCACAATTCCAAGACAATTGACCTTTCTTATACAATATGTAACGTAATTAACGCACACCCCAATTAGTATATTATGTTATAATCATAATATATACACTGAATTTTTAGTTAAACATTTTTATGCACTGATTATTTATCAAATTAGTTATACTAATTCCGGAAGAATGTTGTGGTCGCAGTACAAATCCACGCACGCAAAGACTTTAACGTGCTTGAAATAAAGTTCATTTTTCTTTATTTTTATTGAATGACAGAATTAGTAATAATAGAAATAAAACTGCACTCTTAAAAGTCTTATTGCCTTAAGTTACGGTCCATTTCAGTTTTTTTTGACTGTACGGATTTTGTGTGACTGTAATTTACGTAGTTTTAATTATTTTTGGGATAAAAAATTACCTATGTTAAAAATAATAGGAATCGATTCAGTAAACAATTCTGAACAAACTACTTTCTCAAAGTGCGTTAATTATGTTACGTGTTGTATATAAGTACATTGAAAGACACACCTGATATAAAAAATAGTAGGTGTATATGGACATAAGATATTAATGGAATTATGAAAAACTTATTCACATGTTCTTCCAACACATTATATCTATGCCAAATATCAATCATCTACGTCCAATGGTTTTTGAGAATTCAAAAAAATTCTTTAACAAACAGACACAGACACGGAAGCGACTCTGATAGTGATCGAATTTTGCTAAATATGGCACGAAACAATTTTTTTTAATGTTGCTAAATTGACGCCCACGCGAGCGAAGCCGCGGGTAAAAAGCTAGTAAACAATATATGCGTATATTGCGAGTTAGAAATCTCTTGTTTTATTTATTATTACCGCAAACGCGATTAAACAATAACAAAGGTATTTTAGCGACTTAATGGTACTTTGCGCAACATAATTGTGACTTTTAGGTAAAAAAGGTCACTTGGGTGTTACGTAACGTTAAAGGAGGGGGGGGGTCAGAAAAACGTTACGGCGCGTTACCTGAAGGGGAGGGGTAGAGTCAAAAATCTATAAAAACTGCGTTACGTAATACTTGAATGTCTCCTATAGTAAATGCCAGAGAGGTTTCATAGGCTTTTAATAGATAGCAATAATCACCTTTTATCACACATTCGTCCTGTGAGTGTCTGAGGAAGCCACATATAAGATCTATCTTTACATTAAAGAATGTACCAAATATGTTTCTTGCCTAGTATGTCATAAAAGCCTACTAACAGGATATTGGGCATTTGATTATGTAGGCGATGTAGCTCATACAAGGCTAAACTAATACTGCTTGATGACCCAGGTTGTAACAAGCTGCTATCTGAAGATTGGTTTTTAACTAATTCAAGGTTTCCAATAAGCCTCTTAGCAAGTTTTTCCATTGAGTCCAACGCTGCTAGGTGCAATTTTTAAGCACCACAATTTCACAATTTTCTGTCTTCACCCATAGTTTTTGGCTAAATATGGTCTGAGTGAATTGCTGATCCTTGGACTTGCCTACCCCCTCGGAGATTACAGGTGCGACGGTATGTATGTATCTAATGGCATCCAATAGATAGTGATGAAACAGACATATACTACCCAGAATGATGATGAGAAGCACTGTCAAAGGTAGGAGATGTCTAATATGATTAGCAAAATCTGCCCCCCAAGCATGATGATTAAACTAAATCCTCGCCACAACGGGAGAGTTCTTGTCCAGCTGCGCACTTTTACACGCAATGTCCAATATCCAGTCTGAAACAAAAACTACTGTATAGTAAGTCCCTAAAAATGTCTCGATATGTTTTCGATGATTTCGTCCGATGAATTCTTTAAGGTTTTCTGTACATTTGATGCACATTGTCTATGTTGTTTCCAGATGAGCTGCAGCAAATACTTTCATTTGCCGTGTGTCCTTGCATCGGGAGGGTTTATGGATTTTCATACGAAGTCTTCTTTCTGTAAAGATCATTTATATCAAGTGCCACTTGTGTGTGAGTATTGTCTTTTTGATTGTTGCCACTGTAAAAATTAGTTGGTTTACTGGAAGTTGCTTATGTATTTCACATTGCTTGAATTTGTAAATAAATTAACATGAATGGACTGTACAGGTACTGCGGACATTGACTGCCGAACTTGCAGAACTATTGGCGATATTTCCAACCTTATGACATGCGTAACTTGCGGCGGTCATTTCCACGGCACGTGTGTTGGCCTGGCACAGTTGCCTGGTAAGTTCATTTTGAATTTCTAATAATAATATATCTAATAAATCAATAGGGATTAAAGAGATTTGAAGTAAATAATAAAATCGTTATATAAAAAAGTTGCTTAACTGTATCTGTGGTAAATAAATGTTTGTTAAATTGTGCAGTCTTATTAAAGCCCTGGTTAAACAACTGCTTATTGCTGGCAGGTACTTCTTAGCTTGCCTACAGTTTTCTAGATTTTTCCAAGGTATGTTGATTAGTACAGTGCTTAGTACAAGTGAACGTACATTCCCAAAGGAAATTGGTATGATCGGTTCCGGTCCTATGGCGACCGGAGCCGATCTTCTCCTATCTAGTTTGTCTGCTGCGTCATTACTCCTGGATCTATTGTCTCGTGATCCATTGTTGAGTCAGTATTTACATACCTCATTTAGTTGTTGATAGCATTTCATATATCAGTTTCGAGTTTATTATATTGTAAACTCACGAGTCTGTAAAACTGTTATGCTGTTGGTCAGTATTCTGATAGAGACTTTCTTTGCCTTCCTTCGTAGGTGTTATCAAGAAGATGTAGGTAATTGTTATGGTTTGGTTTGTTCAGTCGCTTTTTACGATATTCATGGAAAAATATGGCTTGAGAGATATTATTACACTGACACTACATGGTTATTATTATTTTTTATATAATAAAAATTAGGTACTAAATTTTGAAGTATTAGATAGATATAATTATTTCATTGCAGCCTTGCTATAGTTACATATTTGTAAGGTTGGTTGCCAGTTACAGTTTTTTTATTTAGATGCTACTACCCATTTCCTGCTTTCCCTTTATCGCCTCTTTCGACATCTGTTAAATATTATATTTTGTGTGAATTAACTATATAATAAGGTTTATAAGAAACACTGTTTTCATTCTCAGAAAATTGGTTTGGAACAGATTATTCAGTAGTTTTGATTACATATTACATGTATAAAAGTGTTGTTGTACAAATTGTAAAGTATTTGTTTTGTCAGGTAGACTGGCGGAGAATGCGTTGTTGCATTAAGTCCGCCTTTTTGTACTCGGTGTGCAAATAAAGCATAAATAAATAAATGTAACCTGTATGCAATGTGTGTGGCGGCAGGCGTGCGCGCGGGGTGGGCGTGTCGCGCGTGCCGCGTGTGCCAAGTGTGCCGCGGGCGCACGCCGGCCGGCGACGCGGCCGCGCAGCCCGATGCGCGGGCCGTCGCCTGCGAGCACTGCGACAAGCTCTACCACGCCGCGTGCCTGCGCCCCGTCATGGCCACCGTGCCCAAGTACGGCTGGAAGTGCAAGGTGCGCTGCACACATACGCACACATCGTACACCCACACACTCGCACGCACGCACGTACACACAAATACAATAGACAAACTCATACACTAGTTTTGGCGGGAACTTGACCGCCGGTGATTACTGCTTCTTTTATAGTTTGAAAATTGTTTTAATACGCTAAACGGTGCGGTTTTGTGCATTAAAGGTCAACACATTTAAACTATTAGTGGGTTATTCCGTTTATTCATTCTAAGAAATCATCGGAATCGCGTGGTTTACCACCTGTAGAAATACTCCCTAAATTAACCTAGCCTTATTTATTGCACCTTATTTTGAATATTTTAAAGAACAACATTGTTGCAAATTTTGAATATCATTTCACGAATAAAACTCTTCAGTTTTTTGATGAAGAAAACATTCTCATTTTCAAATTATAATAACACTTGGGCTCATAGGAATAGTAAATTTATAACGAAGTAAAATATTATACCATTATTCCGATATACAGAATGAAAAACATTTTCATTTTGCACAACCGCCAAATTTCGCGAACGCACTACGCGGCAAACGTCCCGATACCATCCACACCATCTGGATGCTTGGCGGTCCACCACTGTACGTTTTCAAGAGGAGTTTTCTTCCGCGTACAACCTCCCTGTGGAATAGTTTACCACCAGCGATTTTTCCGGACCGATACGACCTGGGAACCTTCAAGAAAAGAGCTTACTCCTTTCTAAAAGGCCGGCAACGCACCTGCAATTCCCCTGGTGTTGCCAAGGTTGATCATGGGCGGCGGCAGTCACTTAACATCAGGTGAGCCGCATGCTCGTTTGCCCCCTCTTCTATAAAAAAAAACACTTTTCTAGCTCTCTTGACCCTATCCTCTGTGATAAATCTTAAAAAAAATTAAATTGGGTAGGTATAGAAAACAGGGTTACCTGAAGTACCTCGATTTCACCCCAAATTATCCAAATCCTGTCAACTTGAAGAAACGCCTGAACCCCTATATTAGAAGATTTACCTTAAAATTGTGCAAAATATCTAAAAGGGAATAGAGTGAATAGGGCACTAAACTCCTGCCCTGCCTTTTTTGACCCATTATGATGAATCAGAATGTGTCAAAAAAGGCACGTATGGTAATTCATAATGCTGTGTTAGTCCCTATTTTATTGTATGGCAGTGAAAGTTGGGTGTGGCAGAAGAAGCGCGAAAGTAGAATAAATGCTGTAGAAATGCGGTCTTCAAGGAGTATGTTAGGGTTGAATCTAAATGACAGGGTTAGAAATTGCGTGATAAGAGATAAATGTGGTATGCAAGATGATGTTGTGACCAGGATTAAGAAAGGAATGCTTCAGTGGTTTGCTCATGTAGAAAGAATGAATGAGGAAAGAGTGACAAAGCAAATTTATATGGCAGATGTGAACAGCAAAGTCGGCAAAGGGAAGGGACATCCTAGAAGAAAGTTTATCGACTATGTTTTGAAAATGGGTCATATTAGTAGTACACATAACCGTCGAGCATGTATGCGTAGATATATCGACGTAAAGGAGGCGAAGGAGGTATGTCAGGATCGTGCCAAATGGAAGTCCGTAGTCTACCTACCCCTCTGGGTGACGGGCGTGAGTGTTTATGTTAATGTTATGTTATCTAAAAGTGGAAATACTGCACGGACGCACGGCACGCATATATGAGCTCGCGTTGGTGCTCCATAAATATTTTCGCACCAATCAAAAATCAATGCCCCGGTCCATATGCAGTTGTATAATAAGTGCATGAGGATATACAATTACGTCTTCTCAATAATGTAATTAGTGTCGGTTTTTCCTTTTTTTTCCTAGACATTTTGCTGAATTTATAAATTACTTATTATTATTTAAAAAAAGAAGTTTAATTTGGTTTAAATGCAATACGTAATATGATTTTTCTTTAAGTTAGTGGTTATTAAAAATTAATCGATAACATGTTAAAGTATGAGTATATTTTCTGTTGAACTGTACTTATGATGGAAAGGTGGAACAACAATCAAAAAGAGAATTCCGACTATCCACCCTGTCTATGGTGGATAAACGAACACGCGTTTACGATTATCCACCCTGTCTATGGTGGATAAACGAACACGCGTTTCCGATTATCCACCCTGTCTATGGTGGATAAACGAACACGCGTTTCCGATTATCCACCCTGTCTATGGTGGATAAACGAACACGCGTTTCCGATTATCCACCCTGTCTATGGTGGACAATCGAACACGCGTTTCCGATTATCCACCCTAGGCTGGATAAACGGAATAATCCCTATTAGTGGGGAAGGAAAAGTACAACAATACGAGCCATTACCAAACGAAAAGAAAATGCATAAACATATCACACAATTTTTATCATACAATTTCATTGTTTGACGAGAAATTAGATGGTGACTTGCCATGCTATGGTAACACCAGTACCTGTACACAGGTTTTAAATTTTTGACAATTTGGACATAAAGTTAGTAGAGCTAGCTTATTTTACTGATTATACAACAAAATGTTGCTGTTTGTGTGTGAGTGTAGAGGGTAATAGAGATTTTTTTATTTGTAAACAGGCATTCCATCTTAGTTCTCAGGGTTGACAACATATCTACATTTTGATTCTTTATTGATAGTAGATATTTGTTTATAACCTGCATTAGTTTTCACTTTCAGATGAACTTAATTTTGATTCTTAAACCTAAACTAAGATAACGCAAAGAGAAATAAAATAATGATTTCTTATATTTACGCGAACACTACACATTTAAATAATACTAGTTTTTACGGATTTTATCGCATATGTTTAACTTTTTAAATACCCGACGTTTCGAGCACTTTACAGCACCCATGGTCACGGGGAGACTGAGATGTTCAACGTCTAGACGTCATAGTTAACTGCGGTTACCATAGATTAAAATTATTAATTTTTGTTCCGATCCATGCAGTACGAACTTATAGTATCTTGGAATCTTGCAGTTGTATGCTTAGGTTGGGAGTGGCAACTGCCACAAAAAAAACTAGTATTATTTAAAAAAATAAAATAGGTTGTAGTAGTGGAAGTGGACTGTAGTGGTGATTGCGCGTGCGTGTGTTGTGACAGTGCTGCCGCGTGTGCTCGGACTGCGGCGCAAGGTCGCCGGGCGCGGGCCCGTCGTCGCGCTGGCACGCGCACTACACTGTGTGCGACTCGTGCTACCAGCAGCGCAACAAGGGCTCCTTCTGCCCGCTGTGCCGCCGCGCCTACCGCGCCGCCGCCTACCGCGACATGATCCGCTGCACCGCCTGCCGGAGGTACTGCTCTATACATGTGTACCCACACTTGTACTACCCGACTGACTACACGGTGTGCGGCTCGTGCTACCAGCAGCGCAACGAGGGCTCCTTCTGCCCGCTGTGCCGCCGCGCCTACCGCGCCGCCGCCTACCGCGACATGATCCGCTGCACCGCCTGCCGGAGGTACTGCTCTATACATGTGTACCCACACTTGTACTACCCGACTGACTACACGGTGTGCGGCTCGTGCTACCTGCAGCGCAACGAGGGCTCCTTCTGCCCGCTGTGCCGCCGCGCCTACCGCGCCGCCGCCTACCGCGACATGATCCGCTGCACCGCCTGCCGGAGGTACTGCTCTTACATGTGTACCCACACTTGTTCTACCCGACTGACTACACGGTGTGCGGCTCGTGCTACCAGCAGCGCAACGAGGGCTCCTTCTGCCCGCTGTGCCGCCGCGCCTACCGCGCCGCCGCCTACCGCGACATGATCTGCTGCACCGCCTGCCGGAGGTACTGCTCTATACATGTGTACCCACACTTGTACTACCCGACTGACTACACGGTGTGCGGCTCGTGCTACCAGCAGCGCAACAAGGGCTCCTTCTGCCCGCTGTGCCGCCGCGCCTACCGCGCCGCCGCCTACCGCGACATGATCCGCTGCACCGCCTGCCGGAGGTACTGCTCTATACATGTGTACCCACACTTGTACTATCTGACTGACTACACGGTGTGCGGCTCGTGCTACCAGCAGCGCAACAAGGGCTCCTTCTGCCCGCTGTGCCGCCGCGCCTACCGCGACATGATCTGCTGCACCGCCTGCCGGAGGTACTGCTCTATACATGTGTACCCACTTTTGTACTACCCGACTGACTACACGGTGTGCGGCTCGTGCTACCAGCAGCGCAACGAGGGCTCCTTCTGCCCGCTGTGCCGCCGCGCCTACCGCGCCGCCGCCTACCGCGACATGATCCGCTGCACCGCCTGCCGGAGGTACTGCTCTATACGTGTGTACCCACACTTGTTCTACCCGACTGACTACACGGTGTGCGGGTCGTGCTACCAGCAGCGCAACGAGGGCTCCTTCTGCCCGCTGTGCCGCCGCGCCTACCGCGCCGCCGCCTACCGCGACATGATCTGCTGCACCGCCTGCCGGAGGTACTGCTCTATACATGTGTACCCACACTTGTACTACCCGACTGACTACACGGTGTGCGGCTCGTGCTACCAGCAGCGCAACAAGGGCTCCTTCTGCCCGCTGTGCCGCCGCGCCTACCGCGCCGCCGCCTACCGCGACATGATCCGCTGCACCGCCTGCCGGAGGTACTGCTCTATACATGTGTACCCACACTTGTACTACCCGACTGACTACACGGTGTGCGGCTCGTGCTACCAGCCGCGCAACGAGGGCGCCGTCTGCCCGCTGTGCCGCCGCGCCTACCGCGCCGCCGCCTACCGCGACATGATCCGCTGCACCGCCTGCCGGAGGTACTGCTCTATACATGTGTACCCACACTTGTACTACCCGACTGACTACACGGTGTGCGGCTCGTGCTACCAGCAGCGCAACAAGGGCTCCTTCTGCCCGCTGTGCCGCCGCGCCTACCGCGACATGATCCGCTGCACCGCCTGCCGGAGGTACTGCTCTATACATGTGTACCCACACTTGTACTACCCGACTGACTACACGGTGTGCGGCTCGACCTACCAGCAGCGCAACGAGGGCTCCTTCTGCCCGCTGTGCCGCCGCGCCTACCGCGCCGCCGCCTACCGCGACATGATCCGCTGCACCGCCTGCCGGAGGTACTGCTCTATACATGTGTACCCACACTTGTACTACCCGACTGACTACACGGTGTGCGGCTCGTGCTACCAGCAGCGCAACAAGGGCTCCTTCTGCCCGCTGTGCCGCCGCGCCTACCGCGACACATGATCTGCTGCACCGCCTGCCGGAGGTACTGCTCTATACATGTGTACCCACACTTGTGCTACCCGACTGACTACACGGTGTGCGGCTCGTGCTACCAGCAACGCTGGCTGATAGGAATTTCTCAATAAGCGTAACCAACCATTGTGCTGTAGAATTTACTATTGTAAAGTCAGTCTGGTTCCTATATCCATTCCGCGCGGACGTGGCTGCCTAACGACTCATTTTAATTGTAATCTAAATAAATATTTTTATTTCTAGTTCATTAAATAAATATTTTTTTTAAATACTAAGTCCTTAATCCATATAATAGTATGTCGTCGGCACAGCCGCGAGTCGCTACCGTTGGCAGCTAATAGCCGATACAACATAGTTATAATAATAATGTCCTCCATGTTGAATTTCACTCACGGCGGTCAATCCCAATGGAGACTGGTCTTCTGTGTAGATCATATTGCATAAGTGTGTATGCAAGCTCAGGTTCAGCACAATCTATTTCCTTACTCTTATAGCCCATTAGGGTAATCTGACATGACCATTGAGCATTGAGATCATCAGTCGCGTTTATGACCACTAATAGATTAATTGGACAATCATAGTAATAATAATTGTAGTATGTATCCTGCCACTATCACACACTATCTAACGATATATAGCTCCAGGTGCATAGTTAAAAAAAGTATTAAAATATTTCGTTTATTAAAAGAGTGTGAGTTCAGTAATTCAGTAAGAGAATGGGTGTGACGAGAAGAGGTAGTCCCTCCTAATTCACTACTCTGCTCGCTTGTTGCCAACTGCTGCTACAAAAATTTACGAGGTAAAATAGCATTATACTACTGAGCACAAGCCTCCTAAGCACCCCACTCAACCAGATCATCACTCATCCAGTCACCGCTAACCTATAATTATACTTATGCTTGTTTCGTATAAACCAGAAATCTGAGTACACTGCTGTTCAATGCTTAAGCAGTTTTGAGAGTGACAATATACATAGGCTTCCAGATAAAAAAGAAATGCTACCAACTATTTTATAAGGCTGTGCTTTGGAGTATTGTTAGGTCTATATGATCTATTAATTGTGTATTTGTAGGTACGTACACGGAGCTTGCGATCCTGAAGCCGAACCGCAGCAGTACAGGCAAAAAAAAGATCAAAATCCTGCCTATGAATACAACTGCCCTATTTGTAAAGCACACATGCAATTGACTGGCTCCAAGTCTGGCTGTAAGTTGTTTACACACTTCTTTTGATTGTCCCTCAAATTAAAATCAAAACTTTATTAATACGACTAATTAACCCTAGTTTTATAAAAATGTATGACATGCAATGTCTAAAAATTTATGTAATAAGAATTATGTAGAAATTGATTGCTATTTTTGAGACATTGATTAATATTCTTGCACAAATAACAGCCTTTGAAGAAGACAGCTTGACGCAGAGTGGACAGGATTCATCATACGGCGATGAAAATTCACAAGAGCAAGATCCTCTTGCTATAGAACCAAAAGTAAGAATTATCTTTTATGATTTCATATATTACCTTTTAGTTTTTAATTAAAAATAAATTGTTTATTTATGTTAATTTTGTACATTTTCACAACAGGGTGATGTAGGTCTGGGAAAAGGAAAACCATTTTCGGTGTCATCAAAAGTGGCGAAGAAAAAGATTGGCGGTTATAAACTCAAGGGCGGGTACCCTCCCGCTGGTAAGCTGGGCTTCCAAAAGCGGCAAAGATCTGTTCTAGAATTTGGACGGAAAAGAGGCTCCAAGCCTAAAATGAGGGGCGTGTTTGGAGTACCAGGGCTGGGCTTGCAAAGGCCTCAAGCGCCAGATAACAAGACTCAAGAAGATGATCCAGGTAAGATATCAAACTTTTGCTAGTACATAAAAAAATCACCATAGAATTAATGGTTTTTTAATTGTTCAATTGTATATATGTATACGCTTTTACAATAAAATCCCAGAAAATATACAAAATTTGTCATACACAAAGTTCAAAAATGTTATTAAACTTAGTTTGTATAAAAAGGGTTATTATAATATAAGGAATTTATGGATGATAATAACCCCTGGGAAGGGTGATCGCTACCAAGCTATTTCTAATTTGTTTTGTGTTGCTAATTTAAACATGATTGTAAGCTATTATTGGAAAAAAATAGTCCCGCTGGGTTTCTTGCTGGTTCTTCCCAGGACAGAGGTTTTTTTTTGCGAACCAGTGGTAAATGAAAAAAGTGACTTTCAATAAGTATTGTTATAATCTACATTGAATAAAAAAATTTCTGTTCTGTTTCTGTTTCTATACAGAACCATGGAGCTCAGCAGCAAATAGTTATTATCAAATTATTGAATTGCTATTTCACTTTCATTATCACATCTTCAATAAAAATATATTATAAAGAAAATATGGTAAAGATAACACAAATGTACAAATTACAGATTTTGAAACAACCGATGTCAGATATTATTTATTTGAATAAACCACTACTATACTAATAACGTGTTATTCAAATTGTTCCTCCTTCATGTGGCATAGAGCCTACTATATTTATTTATTTTTAATTTACTTAAAATGGTAAAACAATTATATTAACTACATATTCATTCTTCTCACTCTCAAAATTTCAGACAATCCTACAATGTTACTGTCAATTCATCTACAAACTGGTTGCACTCATTTTAATAACATTTTATTAGACATACTATATTTATTTTTAATTTAATTAAAATGGTAAAACAATTATATTAACTACATATTCATTCTTCTCACTCCCAAAATTTCAGACAATCCTACAATGCTACTGTCAATTCATCTACAAACTGGTTGCACTCATTTTAATAACATTTTATTAGATTTAAAATGTTTTTGTATAAAATATTTATTTATACACAATATAATATATATAAAACATTTAAAGAAATAACTAGTGATTTTGTGCGAATATCAAGATTAAGAGCATACTTGAATATTTTCTGACAATAATCTTTCAATCGCTCATATAATAATTTCAATAATGACTAATGATGTTACTTCGGGAACAGCTTGCTAATGAATGAGATTTCTCATTGCATAAAAGTTCATAATTGGATACAAAAAAAGTAATTTTTTGCCTGTCCTTTTAAGTATTTGTAATATTTGCAGCGATTTTTATTTTTCACAGGCGTAGAAAATAAATTAGTGTTGTGTTCGAGTAAAGACAAGTTTGTGCTGACGCAAGACTTGTGCGTAATGTGCGGCGCTATTGGGACGGATTCCGAAGGCTGCCTTATTGCTTGTGCGCAATGTGGGCAAACATATCATCCTTACTGTGTTAATATTAAGGTAATGTATTATAATTCCAATAATAACTAATATATCATTTTATATTATTAGTATCTGGATGACCGAGCTTTGCTCGGTATTTTTTTTTTTTTTTGGAAATCGTGTGTTTTGGAAATTATATTTAGATACAAAATACCGACTGATGAAGTGATGAAATATGAATAATATTTTTTGATCTTATTGACATAATAGAAAAAACTGAACTATATAATATATAAAAAATCAAGAGTGCAATTAGTTTAATTTAAATTTTCGTATTTTTAAAAAAATACAAAAAGAAGGGCTCGAAATAATAGATTTTCTCACAAAAGAAGGGAACTTGAAAAAAAAGGCAAAAAAAGTCAGATCGAAGATAGGACGCGAACCAGGGCACTACGATTTCACGACGGCCCGATATCCACTTGAGCTATTACGATCATTAAAAAGTGTCAAAATTTACCTTCTCATATTGTAGCAGTTTTTCATTGACTGAAAACACTGACAAAACGACATTTTCTAAAAAAAAATACTAGCTAGTTCGATTTATTGCCCTTGAAAACCTCTGGACACAACATTTTATGAAAATCGTTGGAGCCGTTTCCGAGATTACGATTATATATACACAACAATTGCTCATTTAAAGGTGTAGGATAATGTTTTGGAGTTACTTTAAGTTTCAAGTTTGAATTTTGAAATTAACTCAGAATAATGATTGCAATTAAATATTATTCCTCACTATTGATATTCTAGATTTAAGGATTATAAAATTAATATAAAATAGTATGTTTCAAATTCCATATAAATTGTAAAAAAATACAGTGTTTGATAAAAACTATTTTAAAATTAATATTTCGTATTACAGTAGATTAGGTTAGCAATAGTTGATGATATGTCTTCCCCTACCATTTTAATATCGGCTTGTTAATATTGTCTAGCCCTGGGCCTTATTCAGGTTTAATTTACTCATGATTTTATTTATTTTACAACCTGAAGCTTTCTGAAATATTGTTCAAGTTGAGTAAATTTTTATGTTGTATGTATTAGAATCCAGTATTTTTATACTACACTTAGGAATTACCTTCACTGCCCTGTCAAAACTGGTTGCAAACTTATCGGCAATGGTTTTAGTAATAAGCTTTTGTGCCACTGCATCAATCAATGTATAATATAATATATAAAAATATAATATAATATAAAAATATAATCAATGTATAATATTATAATATAAAAAATATATAATATAAAAATATAAGCAATGTATAATATAATATAATCAAATACATAGGAGTTTGCTTCTATCAAATTACCAATCCATTTGATTCTATGCGTACACCAATACTAGTTACAGCTACTCTGCTTACTATACTAAATCTAATTGCGCGGCTGAATTGACGTCCTACAAAAACCCACCCAGCAACAAAAAGCAAAAACTTTGATGCAAGCCGCATGTCTAAAAAAAAAAGAAAAATTAGTTCGAAAACATGTGAAGTTCGCCAACACGCATTGGGGCAGCACAGCACAGCAGACATTTCCTTTCCCTAAAACCCTCTCAGAAATGAAGGGAGGCATGTGCCAAGCTGTGGGACATATATAGGCTGTAACTTCAACTTTTAACTTTTATATAATTAATTTACTAACACAGACAGATCGCCATCATACAATACACGGATCGGTTGAGCAACTAATCCGAGTTTTCGCTGTTGTGAGCGATAATGTTATAATGTATGTATGTATGTTGTATGTTTGGGTAAAATTGTTAGTATATTGTTTTAATTGTTGTGTGAGTTTCGTAACGACATATGATTGTTTTTGTGTGCGCACATATCATACCTCACCTCAAAATGACAGACAATTCTGTATCGGGAAAAAACGCTATGGCTACTCTAGTCCGGTCCGCCAGTGGCCCATGTTGGTGTATGTAGGTCGCTCGGTAGTTGGCCGTATGTAATGTGTTGATGTGGGTGCGCAGGTGTCGCAGGTGATCGTGCGACAGGGCTGGCGCTGTCTGGACTGCACGGTGTGCGAGGGCTGCGGCACGCGCGGCGACGAGGCGCTGCTGGTGCTGTGCGACGACTGTGACACGGCGTGGCACACGTACTGCGCGCGGCCGCAGCTGGGCGACGTGCCGCGCGGCGCCTGGCGCTGCGAGCGCTGCCGCCGCTGCCTCGTGTGCGGCACGCGCGACACGCGCGCCTGGCGCGACAACTACACAGGTACAAGCACACACACAGCACAGCTCCTCACTCCACCAGCTGTACTCGCGAGCACACGTACTGCGCGCGGCACACGTACTGCGCGCGGCCGCAGCTGGGCGACGTGCTGAGGCTCGCACCTCAGTTAAACTTCAAAATTGCTTTTGAAAATTGAAAAGATATTTTCTCGTTTCTGTCAAATGTTACTTAAAGCAACTGATAATAGTTGCAAAAACACGATTTACTATAAAGATATAATACATAACACCCGAATTCATATGGGTTCGATTTACCTAAGTACGTTAGTCTCTAATTTCTGTATCTTATAACCATAGAATAATACTATATTACATACATAATAGAATGAGGGAGTGGGCGGAGCCCGTGTAGCCACTAACATGTCAATTCACACGTATGAATGTCAACACAATCAATCGTTTCCAATTTTCGTGTCAAGCGTCGCTGCATGCAAATTATTTAAAAAATTGCAAATTGTGTAATAATTACGTGTCGAAAGAACAGCGGGAGATGGAATTTAATAAAGGAGACATATCCTACAACCAGTAAGTCGAAACTATTTATCTATATTTCGGGAATATTAGAAACAAGAATAAAGAAATATTGATGTGTCAAAAACATTAATCAAAAGTCTAAAATGTGTTTGTAGTAGTGATAACTGATGATACGACGTAATTGCTTGTATGTGTGCTCCCGGCGTCGCCGAATCTCGTACAAAATAAGGTTGACAGTCGTTCTGTTATGTATTATAGTATTCTATGCTTATAACAGTAGTATAACAAATGAACTTGCAATCCACCTAATAATAAACCCTTTCAATAACCTATTATCACTTATAAAATAAAAAAGTACAATGTTACCTATACAAACTAAGTTGAATATCCTAATCTGTAATTACAATAGTTCTTGATATTTCAATTGGTTACAGCAGAAATTAGTAGGTGGATTATACCTAATGCACCTTCACAGAGGCTTCCTACCAAAAAAAGATTTACAAAAAAAATAAAAAAGCACAATGTTACCTATACAAACTAAGTTGAATATCCTAATCTAATCTAGTCTTTGGAAAATAGGTGGATTATACCAAATGCACCTTCACAGAGGCTTCCTACCAAAAAAAGATTTACAAAAAAAATTGTGCATGATACAATTATTTTACTAATAATAACATTTTTTTAATTGCAGAATGCGCTCCTTGTGCTTCTTTAGTGATGTGTTGTGTGTGCTCGGAACCTTACTCGGATGGCGAGCTGATAATTCAATGCGAGACGTGTCGCCGATGGCTACATGCTTCCTGCGACTCAATACGTAATGAAAATGATGCTGAGATATGCTGTCGTGCGGGGTAGGTTTCCTTTTTAAATGTTAATATGTTTAATTGAAATTATACTTTTATATCAGGGCTTACATGTCCTAAAAATTATGGATTATAACGGTATGAAGTCATATATTTAAATTGCGTATCTTAAAAACATACACAAAATTTTCAGTACCGAAAAATAACAGTGGTGTTATTTTATTTGCTACCGAATTATTAACTTATAGGTTTTCTTTTTCTTGCTGTTCAAATTTACCTTAGTTTTCAGTTAGTTTCTTAGAATTTCTTAATTGTCGTTGTTAAAACATCAAATGCTTTTGGTTACACAAACAGATATTTTTTTGTTACCAATAAAATTTCGGTTATGTAAAGATTATACAAAGGTATAACGATACTTTGAAAAATGTATATCGGTGGCGAATCGGTGAATTTTAACCGCTTTAAACAGGTCTTACTTTAAAAAGTTGCGATACAAATATTTTAAATCGGAAGCGTAACCTCATATCTTAACTTCAATCAAGACCTGCTTTATATACATAATTCTTATGTACGTGTGTTTGTGTTTAAACTCTTAAATGGCTGAACTGATTTTCATTAACTTCTTTATGTGTTTGAGCGGGTCTCTGAATGGTTTAGATTTACAATTGAACTCGGTAGGTGGTGCTGTTGTCAAAATCATCCGATCGAAAATGGGTCGGAACGTTAGTTTACTATCAAAAGAATAAATGACTAAATGATGTTGCTGTTTCATGTGTCACTGTAGAGAACTGTGGCCCTACTGGAAATGAGGCATTTCATCTTAGTCCTCAGGAGTGAAAAGACGCATACATTTCTATTTTTTTAGGATGATGTATTTTTTTCATTTATTTATTAGGTTCTCCAACAGTTTAACACAAAACATTTCAATAAAATAATACAAGTTCCAACATGTCTTACGATAAGTGCATAACTACTTATAGGGGAACACATCGCTCGTTTAATAATAATAAGTTACCTCTATGTGAAAGAAAAATCATTAAACCTATTTTAAGTTATATTTTAACAAATTACAGAAGATTTTTTTTTTGTGACAAAGTCCCTGATTTGCTTACGAAAATGTTCAGAAGAATCAAAATTAAGATCTACCAATGTGCTGCATTCATTGTAAAGTCTACTCAATCTAAGAACAGGAGAGAAATGACCAAGTTTAGTCCTACGCATTGGTGGGTTCATAGGCTGAATAGGCTTTCTCGGAAGCCGAGAAGGTATTCTGAAGGAAAAGGAATTTAGCAAAGGAGGACATTCTATCTTATGGAAAAGCTTGTTTAGAAACATCAAATCCGAAATGTCACTTCTTGCTTCCAGTGGCAGTAACTTAAAAGTAAGAAGCCTACTTTTGTACGATTTAAGCGATCAAGCTTTATCTACAGAGAACGCTACGTGCCATAGAAACCTTTTATGAACCCTTTCCAAGCGTAACGTATGTGTTGCGAAATGGGTCCTCCAAACAACACTGCAGTATTCCATAAGCACAAAACTGTTATAAAGAATCATCTTGGTCTTAACGGTCGTGAAAATCTTTGTATTGCGTATAATGAAACCGAGAATCCCGGAAGCTTTTTTTTATAATATGGTCGAAATGTGTTATAAATGTAAGCTTGTTATCTAGCAGCACGCCCACATCACGAACACTGTCAACTTCTCGTAATTTGATGCCATTGACTTGGTATGACGAATTTGTAATATTTTGTTTGCGCGTAAATTTTATATGTGTACACTTTTTCGCGTTGAGTACCATATTGTTTTCGTGACACCACCTTGTCAACTTATCCAAGTCTGCTTGCAGGAGAAAGTTTAAGGTCGTCAGCATATAAAAAAGATTTAACATTATTAAGATTAAGAGAGCCATCATTGAAGAAGATGTTATACAAAACAGGGCCGAGGTGCGAGCCTTGTGGCACTCCTGATGATATTTTATGGGTTTTAGATGAATAACCATTAACTACAACGAAAAAAGATCTGTGAGTTAGGTAAGAACTGAACCATTTCAATAAGGAATCATGCACACCAAAGGCTGAAAGCTTACGAAGAAAGAGGCAATGAGATACTTTATCAAACGCCTTGCTAAAATCCGTGTAAATAACATCAATCTGTTTATTCTTGTCCATAGACTTAATCAGTTTATCGGTGAAGCACACTAAGTTTGTCGAAATCGATCTACCGCGCGTAAATCCGTGTTGTTGGTCTGTTAAAAATTTTTTGAAATAATTTTGAATTAGGGGTGTAATCAATGACTCCATGACTTTACCCATTTGAGGAAGGATTGAAATTGGTCGGTAGTTTCCTATTATATTTTCACCGCCAGATTTGTAAACTGGCACAACTTTAGACATCTTCCAGATTTCGGGGAAAACTCCAGACTTGAGAGAAAAATTAAATATGTAATGTAGTGGAGTGACTAAATTTGATGCACAATTAACCAAAAAAATGGCTGGAATCTCGTCATATCCTGCTCCCTTTGGCTCATCCGGCTTGCTCAAGCTTTGGTAAATCATTTCTTCTGTCAGGTTAATGGAACTGAAAAAATCATTGCAATATGTGATCGGTTGTGACTGTTGACCAGATTGATAAGACTGTTCACTGTAGACAGAGGAGAAGTGCGATGCAAAAAGATCACAAATATGTTGATCATCAGAAGTTGTTACAGACTGCCACGTTTCGATTTGATAAAGGACCAAAAGAATTTGGAATTATTAGCTATAATTTCTTCGGTGTGTTTTATATAGGAATTGTAGGCATTCAACGATCGTTTTTCACATCTTTTTCTACAAATATTGAATTCTATTTTATCTAACGGATTGTTATGTTTTTTGTACCTGAGTCTTATTTTATTTTTTTTCATGCAATACCTTGATCAAACAAGAGCTAAACCATTTCGGAAATTTTTTGTTTCGTTTTTTTACCATTGGAACATACTCTTTAATGATTTTATTAAGTTTATCGTAGAATATTGTTACTATGTCTACCTTTTCTATTCCGAAAAAAACTTGGGACCAGTCGATTTCCACCAGTTTTCGGTTAATCATTTCATAGTCAGCCCTAAAAAAATTTCGACTAGTGAAGTTATAGTTTTGTGCTAAGTTGTAATATTTTTTTGATTTTAAAAGTATTTCTAATGGAGGATGCAGCACATCGATTGCAGACAAAACATCAGTTGCGCGGTCTACTTGAACTAATAAATGTGATTGCTCCAAAAACACTAGATCCAGGACTTTACCCTTACAATTCGGAATTTCATTGTACTGTTTAAAGTTATTCATACAAGCAAAATCAATTAGTGTCTGACATAGTGTTGATTGAGTGGCAGAGGATGTATTATTTATTTCACTCCATTCTATTTGGCTTAAATTGAAATCACCTACAATCATTGGATATACATTATTTTCTACGTACTCTAATATTTTATTATAATTTTCAGTAAATCTGTTTAGAATAACATGGTTAACAGGGGGTGATGTTTAATTGTTTGATGTAGATGGTCATAGCATCCAATTAACATAGGCGGAGTGTGTTTGTTTATGAGTGTTGTATAATAGGAAGGTGTGGTGCAGGTACAAGTGCGTGATGTGCCGCGGGCGCGAGGTGCCGCCGCCGCACGTAGCGCAGGCGGCGGCGGCGCAAGCGGTGGCGGCGTGTGCGGGTGGCGCGGCGGGGTTAGGCGGCACAGGGGCCGGGGCGCGCGCAGGTGCCGCGCCGCGCCTCACCGCGCAGGAGCTGGGGCTGGCGGGCGAGTACTACGTGGACGACGTGTGCCTGTCGCAGCGCGGCGCGCACCACATGAAGCAGCTTGAGGCCGACATGGGCATCACGCACACGCGCCGCAAGCGACGCTTCAAGAACGACAACACCGACAAGGATGCCGGTGAGACGCCACCTTACCGTTTTTACTTATCGTGGGGACAATTGCACTATTGAACAATATGACACCTCGGACAGTAGTCTGTAAACAGTAGTTTTTAATTGATTAACTACAGCTTATCAAATCATTATATAAATGTTAAGTTTAACAATATGCATGTAACCTGGTACCAAATCCGGGTGGGAATTGGGACCTAAAATTACAAATTTTAAGTGCTGAGGTACGACTAGAGATGAAACGGATAGCTGTTTGCGGTGATAAGACTGGCCGAATATCCCGTATCCGGTATACGGCCAGTCTTATCACCGGATAGCCGGATATTCTGCCGAACATTGCCGCTTGGTGCGAGGCGAACAGTTGACTTTCCTATCATGAAAAGCGTAACTGAGCGGCTTATGGTCAGTATATGCTACAAAGTGCCTGGCCTCTAGCATGTGCCGAAAGTATTTTATGCTTTCATATATCGCCAAAAGCTCGCGGTCATATGGTGAGTACTTCATTTGGGAAGGACTTGCTTGCGCGAAAAGAAAGCAAGAGGTTGCCAAAAGCCATCCTTAAACTGCTGCAAAACTGCACCCATAGCCAAATCTGATGCATCTGTTACCAGAGCAAGTTTGGCGTTGCAGTCAGGGTGTGCGAGTCGTGCAGCTTGGGTTGGGAAAGGCTGTTCTTGCACTCATTGAAGGAAGCTAATGCTTCCCCGGTGAGATCGATTGGTTGAGACGGCTTGACCGAACCGGAAAATAAAGCATTCAGCGGCAGCTGAATCCTAGCTGCATTTGGTAGAAAGCGCCTGTAAAAATTAACCATGCCCAGGATTCTCCTTAGCTGGCGTATGGTTTTCGGAGGTGGAAAATTTTGTATGGCCTCGACTTTTGTGTTCAAAGGCTTAGAACTGGCTTCTGAGATATGGTGTCCTAAGAAAGACACCTCGCTAGCTCCGAAGACACATTTTGAAGAGTTTACACAAGAAGCGAAAAGTAAAGTCAGTGCAAACTGTTCGCGATCGTGACCCTTAACCTCTCGAGCGCCCAAACGTCAAACGTCATAAAGTCGACAAGCGCCCCGGCCAAATTTAGCGTATGAATTTAAGTTGGCGGTCAGCGTTTAAATGCTGATTTCGACGTAAATTCATTTATGAACACTAATCAATATATATATATTCAGAAACTGCATGAAATTTGCTTTATCATGTATATAAAATTAACTAATTCTGATATAATTCTGAAATATTTCAAGCGGTCTAATCACACAAATGTGTAAATGTGTACACGTATTTGTAGAAAAATGCATTTAAAAATCAATATGAATCATTAATACCATTATAAAAGGTCTTATAATGTTATTTATTAGTGGTTTTATTAATATAAATAGGTAAAATCATCCTCTTCTCACAAAATTAGTCAAAGAAATAGATTTGAAAGCGAAGTTGCGAAAGCAAAATAATATCCTTGCAACAGATGTGAGTTCAAAGCCATTTTTGGCCTTGATTAGCCACTTAAAATATTTTTTGTGGTCCCCTATTATGCTCAACTTGTTAACGAGTTTCTTTTATAATACATCGCGTATTTTAAGTAGTGAGATTTTCTATAATCTCACGAAACAAAAAAAAATCCACAAAAAATACCACTGCTAAAGATTAGGCTGTAAAAAATAAACTGTTTGATAATTTTATAAATGAATTGTTTTGTCAATAACTATACTGAATATGAAATGAATAAACATAAACACATATTTCTAATGATTTGCCAGAGTTATTAAAATCAACTAAAAACATTGACGAAATTTCGAACCAAACTGAGAATTAAGGACATAAAATGTATAGAGTCGTCTTTCGTCGAATATTTTATATTTATTTGTAAAGGCATATATTAATGTATTAAATTCATGGGTGTTTTTATTTTTACATTTTTATGTTTAGTTTAATTTGTTAATGGTGAAAAATATTTTTAAATTTTTTTTAAATGGTTTTTATGGGTCAACTTGACGAAAATGAAACAATGGCAAAGTTGGATAAATTGTATAATAATAATAAAACAAAAATTAGAAAAAAATTATAAAAAAAGACAAAAACATGCGGGTCGAATTGAGAACGTCCTACTTATAAGAAGTCGGTTAAAAAGCTGAAAATTATTACTTAGTGGCGTGATGTTGTGCAAAGCAAGTAAACGGGCACAAAGTCACGTTGCAATTAGGGCAATAAACGCGGGTGCGTTTACGGCATTCAATGCAAACCCTGCGCAATTTCTCCCCACCTCGGCCGTTTCCACAAACCCTTATTTCTGCATTGTTAAATCCTGAGAAACATAGTAAAATTTTAATTACAAATATATTTACTTTATAAACGCAAGTACAACTTGTTAAAATATCACAGTGAAGTACTTACGACATATTGAAATACTGTCACACTATATGTCTTATCCTGCTATATAGCTAAATCTGAAAACAATTTAAAACACTAAGTAGATATATATATATATATATATATATATATATATAATATAATAATAAATATATATATATAATTTCCATACCTCAATTAATAAACAATTAGCTTTATAAAAAATTCGATTGAGATACATATTTTATATATATATATATATATATATATATATATATATATATATATATATATATATAGAGTCTCCACGACTTCTATGTTCATTTGTAAATTTATATTTCGCCGCCATTATGAAATCAGAATTCGGGGCGTCCCGCCACCGTATCACGGTTATTCGAGACATCCTCTTATAATTTTGTTTTAGATTTATTTTAAGCACTGTGTATATCTTTTTATAAGGTATAACAATAGTTCATGATAATTTCTCCCATTAGGAGAAACATTTTAGCAGAAATATTTCTTATACGATTCTCTAAAACGATTTTTGCAACTGTTTTGTTTGGCTAGGCACATGGTCTAATTTAAATACTGTAAAACAAGTTCGTGGTAGCAAAACTATAATGAAAATAATATTACGATATATTATGAATAACATTAGCTATTTATCAAAAACTTTCTTCTTGTGATACTCAAATTACAACACAATAAATTTACAGCTCGAAGTTAACTAAGCGTCCAAAGCGATATGACATCACCTAATGATTTCTTATATTTACGCGAACACTACACATTGAAATAATACTAGTTTTTACGGAATTTATCGCGTATATTTTAACTTTTTAAATACCCGACGTTTCGAACGCTTTACAGCACTCATGGTCACAGGCAGGACTGAGATGTTCAACGTCCATCTGTCATAGTTAACCGCGGTTACCATAGATTAAAATTTAACTTTTGTTCCGATCTATGCAGTATGAACTTATGGTATCTTGAAGTCTTGCAGTTGTATGCTTGGGTTGGGATTTAATTTTATTTATTATAGGATCCCAAGCAGATGGTAGCACCCAGCCATCTTCTCTATTGAAATTAGGATGTTTTTTGATTTCAATAGCCTCGCGAATCATCCTTGGAAGGAATCGGTGTTCTTTAGCGAGGATCTGCGGTCTATCAAATCTGATGTAGTGACGGGGGCGATCCTGTACGTGTTCACAGACTGCAGACTTCCCGGAGCGTCGATTCTTCACATCAGCTATATGTTCTTTAACGCGGGTCAGGTCGCTAAGTCAAAAGATCAATAAAAACCCTATCTGGCCGGATGGTAATTTTAGGCCGAATACCGGATAGTTACCGGATATCCGTTTTATCTCTAGTTAAGACATACTAAGCGGTGTACGAAAACATTATAGCGGAAATCTGCACTACTGAGAAATAAAAAAAAGAATAAAAAACTTGCAAAGTTTGCAAACTCAGAAATGAAGGAGGCCTGTACTCAGTCGTCAAACGTATATAAGCTTTAATTTTACTTAATTCTTTAGAAAGTATTGTCACTGTTATTTATAGTATATAACAACATTCAAACTTAATGGCGGCTATGAAATTCGCTGCAAATGCGGCATTATAAAGTAAAGAATAAAAGAAAAAAATATATCATGTATAATATATGGGAAACTGAAATTATATTAAATCTGGTTTGTAGCAATAAATATGAACGCGACTATACTTAAGCAAAAACACGTGAACGTGGGCACCAAAATTTGCTATTGCAGAGCGCCTTGCACTTGCGCAACTTCACAGCCGCCATTATGTTTGGATCGCATTGTAACATTTATTGCTAACTTGTCAGTTTTCAAGCCTATTTCCATTTGATCACACCCTTATCAAAGTATAAATAGAGTTTTTTAAAAATATATTTTTTATTTACGTCGCCTGTTGCGAAATCCTCAGAACGAAATCAGATTTAGATAATCTTACGTCGACCACCACACAGTAACAGTAACGGCCTGCTTATTCATAAATTAGCTTATCAAAATCACAGTACCACACAAACTGCTCACGGATTTAAGTTTAAATATTATATAATATTTAAAAAAAAGTACGTAAAAATTATCACAATTTATATATGCTTTAAAAGAACTAAAAAAATCTATAAATTTAAAAACGGCAGTGACAGCCTACCACGCTTACGGCGCAAGTGTGGCTAAACCGTAGTTTAACCGTAGCGTCATACTGGGGGGTAACAGTGTAGAATCAAACAAAGAGAAAGGTGCAAGCCTCACTTTCAAAACCTGAATATTCTATCATTACCGTGCTTATAAATAATATTAGAAATGTGTGTAAATTTGTAAGAAAGCACCCATATTATTACACCAAAATCATAGACGCGCTCCGGCGTTAAATACTTGGGTATAATGATAACCTTTTGCTAACAAAATCTGAATCTGGTCCTCTCTATGTCAATAAAAATGTATAATAAATTGTCACAATACTTAAAAGCCGAAACAAATATAAGTAAATTCATAAGCTCTTTAAAAAATATACTTATTAAAAAAAGTTACTCTTCAATTAATTGAATACATTAAGGAAAATAATTTTTGAGTGCCTGCCCCTCTCCTGTTCATTGTTATGCCTTTCGAGATGCATGTGATTGACCCTAAATGCTCTTCGTTTATAAAAATAATATAAGCTAAATTTATAAAAATAATTAAACATTTAGAAGCCTTCTCAATTATGTATGCAACGACTTACTTATTTATAACTATTTACTCCCATATATTTCCTAATAAATACTGAAACTAAAAAATAAATATTTCATCATATTCATATTCATAATAACATATTTCCGATCATATCATCTCATAACTTAAACAATACAGTTAAAACATAAGCTGAGTCTAACTTAAATTTTTCTGTGTTGGTCGCTGGCTTTATGGACTAGAAATAATGGCATCTATTGAAACAGTGGTTCAGAATGCTGACAACGAGCTGGCTGAGGATTCCAAGCCAGACAGCACCGCTGAAGTGAAAGATGAACCTGGTATGTATGTGTGCGTTTATATTTTTATTTAAATATAATCTCTTGGACATACTTAGCGAAACCCAAAAACAAGAGTTGATAATTTGATATATTTACAATATTCTCATTATCCTTTCTCTACCTAAATGTTAATTTATATCTGGTCTTAAATGTATTGAATATATAAGATATTATTTACGTTAGTGTCTCTAATTTATTTTCTTTCTTTTATTATTCTAAACTTAGTCATGTGCCAAAATATTGTTAATTTGATTAGTATCTTTTTATTTAAAATATGTCTAGGAGTGTTTTTTCATGAATACCGTATTCGGAGATATTTTATTATAAATGTTATAATTATACTTTATACATAAATAATAATAATAAATATTCCATTAACATAAATATTTAAATATAATAAATTAATCTTTTATTTTGTAACAATAGTTTTAAATAATATTTCTTAGATCCTCTATGGCACTTCATAGGGAGGCCTATATTAAGCAGTGGACTTATGATGTGCTGTTGACGTAATAGTAGTAGTAAAAGATCCTTTATTACATAGTTATAAATTTATGCAAAATCCGAACCAACCCTAAATAAAGGGTCAAGGCCAGGAAGAAGTAGAAGAAACTTATGCATAATTTCCTTTGCTGTCGTTTATTTGCTGACAACATCTAGAAGCTTACTTAGTCTCAAAACATAGATTTGATTACAGTTAATGAGACTTCAATAATGTTCTTCTGTACACAAACTAGTTGTATTCACATATGAAGTGTTTCCTCACAACAATCTCTTCAATTACCCAAAACAGTCATAGTCCAGAGAATTGACTGTTTTAAAAACCTTTAGCTATTTTATCTTTGTCCAATCATTTAATCCATTTTTTAATTTCTCATGCAGTAAAGAACACACTGAGGCGATTATCATCTGACCTTCGTCAAGAAGCTGATAAAACCCGATACTGTTGTAATTTCTAATGACATCAGCAGCTTCCACCTCCTCTCGTAAACATGTAACGCCATGACATGTGGCGTTGCTTCTATACTTTGCCAGCCAGAATATTCCCTGATTACAGTCCACATGTGTTTACAAGGACGCCCAAGGCTCATTTATGCCAAGTGTTAAGAGGGCTTTTGAGCACGCCTTGTGGCATGTTATGCTCAGCTAAGTTACATTTGACAGATAATAAGCAATGTTCTTTTTGTTCTTTTATTTGGTGTGTGGCACACTTAGTTTTTTGGTTTGTTTAAAAATCTCTGTAGATATAATCAAAACTGAACTAATTGGTAAAGCCAACCGCTGTAGTTTGTTGTTAATATACTACTCTAGGCATATAACATTACTTTCTTCACTTCTAAATAATAAAATCTATAAAACAAAATTAGGAATTTATCATTTGTCAGGCGTCAATTGATATGAGTTTAAAATATTTTTACAAACAATTATAAATGTAGCTAAGTTTAGGTAAATATTGATATATTTTATCCCAGGTGTGTCATCAAACACAAATCACAAAGAGGGCACGCTTTGGAATGTGGCAAACGACGGTCCGCCACCCGAAGGTTTCACGGTATATACTATAGAATCCGGACTCACGGTTTTACGCAGAAAACGGCAGAGAAACCTTAACAAACTTGGTATAGGCGGCTTTGTAGTTCGTCAGAGACAGACAACCATAAAAGCACAAGCCGACGAGGAGAAGGATGGAGACGGGACTCAGGCGTCTGGAGGTAAGCTAAGCTAACCTTTCCTCCCTTTTTTTCAAGATATTAGAATAATAACTTGATGGAATATGCTCAAAATTTCTTTATTATTATCTAGAATCACCGAGTAATAAGAGAAAGCCACGTCGCAAACCTCGTTCGAAGTTGATGGAACAGTTTCCATCTTACATGCAAGAAGCGTTTTTCGGAAAAGAATTACTAGAGCCCGTCAAGCCGGCTGTTAGTTCTACTGGTAAGTTCCTTTATAATTAGTTTTTAATAATAAGTCTATTTTTTCTTCACATTGCCTTATCTCAAAAAAGTATTCGAAATTTTAGATTCATATATAAGCGACAGTAGCCTTGGCAAAAGGTCTGTTAAAGAAAGCTTAAGAGTGGTTAGGGTTTAGTAATTTATAGCATTATTAATATTCTTTTTTATAAAAAAAAAAATAAAAAAAAAAAAAAAAAATATTGTTTCAATTAGTATAATTTGTGATAGCGATAAAAAATTAAATGTAATATTATATAGTTTAGTATTTATTTAGGTATCAATTTGAAATGATTGTTTATTATAGGCAATAATCCTTCGGAAAGTCCCGGTGGATCAGTGCGTGCTACTACACCAGAGGGCTACCGAGAGCTGCGTGACTTCAAGCTTGATTTTGAGAATTCGGACAGTGAAGGCGAGGATGTACTCGGTGCTTTGACTACTTTCAATGACCACGACACATCCTTTGTTATTTCTCTGAATACGGTTGGTGACACGAAATTCGGATAAGTTATTATAAGTATTGTAACTTAATTTAATTTAAAGTCCCGCTGAGTTTCTTGCTAGTTTTTCCTACGGCAAAGGTTTTTTTTTTTCTATATGATGACTTTCTATTCTTGTATTGAAGAAAATGATTCTATTCTAGTCTAAAAATATTTTCATTGGTTAAGGCGTTAAAACTCGTCAAGGATTTTAGGTGATTGGGCTTTTCAAACACGTTACACATCCGAAGAAGATAGTGTAGAGAATAGCGTTCATGCTGTTGATATAGCATGCCGTAATAAAACTACAACTATACCGCCTAGTTGTCTGCTATAAAAGTATTTATTTTACATTTAATAGGTAACTAGGGATGTAAGCGCACAATTGTACGATTGTATGTAAATAGATTTTGAAAAAATACTACTAAGCGAGTGCCACACAGTGAATATACGTGATTATTCTCAAAACCAAAGATACTCAATATGGATTTACTTGGAACCTATTTTGGTATTTTTGTTTTGTTTTCCACCGGCGCATGAAAGACTCCGGTAATTAAAAAGAGAAACTTAAAAAATTATGTTACTATCTATAGATATTTTTTATGTTTTTATCGTAAACCGTAACAACTAACAAACCGTAAACAATTGTTGTAAATATTAACACAGGAATGGTTTGGATGAGAGAAAGATTAAATTTAGGTGTCTAAAATACTTTTCATTTTATGAGCGCTTTTAGCTGCATATTTTCTTGATTTAAGTTGTCGAGACATTTTCACGCTTACAAAAATAAGTAGTTGCACAGCAGTGTAAATATTAATTGATCAAATATTACCATAAAGTATCTTGTCGTTCTATAAAAATCTTAAAAACCACTGAGCTTCTGTCTGGCAATGCACTGCAGTGACTAAAATAATTGTGTAGGTCTATGTTACCATTACAACAAGTTTATATTAAAAAAAGGTTCTGCCCATCTCCTGATTTGTACCCACTGTCGTCTCTTATGACACCCACGAGACGTATATTTTATAGGTTAGTTAGACTATACGCCCCATAGAATACTATAATACACAATAGAATGGCTGTCAACCTCATTTTGTACGAGGATAGGTGTCGCCGGGAGCACACATACAAAAAATTACGTCGTATTATCAGTTAATAACTACTACAAACCCGATTCGCTGTGTTGACAGACGGATTTTAATACATATTTATCTGTAAGTAGCGTGCAATTTGCATGCGAAATTTGGAAACGATTGTAACATCAAAACACATCTCGTGTTGACATTTATTCGTGTGAATTGACGTGTTAGTGACATTTTAGTGGCTACACGGGCTGCGCCCACTCCCCCGTTCTATTATGTATGTAATTATAGTATTCTATGATACGCCCTAAAAGTATGTCGTTCGTCACATGAGTTTTGGCTCGGTTTGTAGGATCGTAAGAAATAGTCGGCACAGCACAGCCTAGGAACACAGCCTGCCTGTCGGACGCCGGACCATGTCAGTTGATACTCGGCAGTCACGTTCCACCACGTTTACCGCGTTCTGGGCGGTGAAGGAAAGCGTCGTAAATAAACCGTCACGAATGAGAAATAAAAATACGATTTCGAAGACACGTGAAGCCTCTAACACGCATTAGGCAGCACGGTGAATACGTCTTTAAAAGAAATCTGTAAATATAAATATTGCTAGCAATGGGATACATACAAAGGCTAACTTACTTTAGTAAGTTTTTTATTTTGGTGAAACTGAGTACTTATTTACACTGTTATACTAACATATTTTCCATAAATGAA
This sequence comes from Parnassius apollo, assembly GCA_907164705.1. Classification (NCBI taxonomy): domain Eukaryota; kingdom Metazoa; phylum Arthropoda; class Insecta; order Lepidoptera; family Papilionidae; genus Parnassius; species Parnassius apollo. Next base: position 141,683 of record CAJQZP010000885.1, on the reverse strand, counting down.
TAGTACCGATACAGAAAAATATCCCTAAATTATGGGTATTCTTATATATCGGTTTCATAATCACGTAAAAATCTTCGTGACTTGGTTCCCTGAATGGAGAAACAAAACAAAGTGGTTTATACACCCCTTTCTGTGTTGTACTTCATATATTTCTATATTACAGGAAGAAATAGAGCTCCTGAATTCCTTAAAACCAAAAGAAGAAAAGGATGATTCATCTACTAGCTTGAACCCTGATGGTACTGTAAAAATTAAACTTGAAAATCCTGAAGATGGGCATTTAAAACACACTGAAGATTCTACAGCACTGAAAAATGCAATTCTTGGTCCACAAACAAACGAATCTGAACAATCTTCGACTGCTACACCAGAAAATATACCTACAGTACACAGCACGAAAACTGAAACTGTTAGCAGCGGTAAGTTAGTAAAATGTCACTGCATTGAAATAGAAACTCTAAAGGTTCCAATAAACAATCAATAACTACGCAATACCAGCACAATACTGATATGCTGTAGCAAGGGATGCTTATAATTAATCCTATATATAGGTACGTTTTAGCAATAAGTAAGATGTATTTTTAACATAGGGCGTACAAGTATTACGTAACGCAATTTTTGAAGATTTTTTGATCTTTTCGGTTTTATTTTGATTTGATTTTTTTCGGTATTAGAACCAATTCGACCAATCTTATCTATAAAGTCTGGTGGCCCTAAACTCTGCTATGATGGTGGTAAATGAAATAATGTAATGTGAATTGTTATAATTTTGTTTTCTGAAAAACCTCTTGACTGCTCTCCACTGCGACTCAATTTGTTGTATATAAGCCACAGTCTCGAGCCACAATTGGATTGTCTGGGTCCGAGTGATTAACTTTTTTATGAGTGTATCTGTGTTAAAAAAACAAATTGACTTGTTTGCATTTCGTTATATGCAATTTTTAGTGAAATTGATTTTTATCGTAATTAATTCAAAAGGCATTTTCGAAATCCAAAAACAGTGTAGCTTCGAGCTTAACCCTGACAATCCTCCTAAATTGAAAACAAAATTAAAAAATCAAGCACCGGACATCTACTTCATAATACGAGAACAAATTGAAATATTTGCGTTTCATTATTACACAATTTTTTGTGAAATTTATTTTTATCGTAATTAATTCAAAACGCATTTCCGACATCTAAAAAAAGGTGTAATAGGTTCAAGCTTAACCCTAACAAGCCTTCTAGACTAAAAACATTATCAAAATCAAGTACCGGATGTCTATAGCCAACCCAATATTTTAAAGCGGTGCACAATGCAGCTCATTTGCCGTACGGGCAGCAAGACTCTGTGGGCGTACTCTAATTTTACGACGTTCTTAGGCAGTCTTGCCATGCACTTACCGACTGTGCATTTGTACACTGTTATGCGATATGAAATTGTAGATCCCCCACGGGTTGGATATATTCTGTTCTAGATGTGGGATTATACTGATGGGCAAAATAACTCGTAAGGCATCTGCTTAAAACTTTCTAGAGGAGGCGACAGATCAACGGCAAACCTCACAACAAGTGGTGAGAACTTGCATGATACTTTGTCTAGCTGACTAGATACCATGATTTTGCTTGGGGTTTGAATAACTGCGTAGGGTGGCGGCTAGAAAATATCCGGAATTACAGATTTCAATGCACTCCTCGAACGGAAACAACAGAATTCGTCTGCACATTTCATCACTTACAAGAAATATTGCAATTCACGAACGTGAGCGCTGTACCACGCCAGATTAGGTTCTGCTGGATCCTGCAAGCTATCATCGGACTTTCTATATTTTGCAATGTATTTATACATAAACACTAACGAATACTGACAAGGACAACAAAATAAAAATGACTTACAGTACAGTCGAGGCATTCCCCGTAAAACATAAACGAAAAGGGTTGCTAACTTAAGAGAACAAAATAAAAATGACTTACAATACAATCGAGAGAGATTCCCCACGAAACATAAACGAAAAGGGTTGCCAACTTGGGACACTTGAATTACCTAGTTTTTTTATTTGAATGAAAAAAACAGTGTTACGTAACGCGTTGTTCGAACCACCTCCCGCCCCTGTAACGCATCGTAACGTTTTACAAGACCTCCCCCTCCCCCAAATTGCGTTACGTAGTACTTTAACGCCCCCATACATGAAATGCATAATGTATAAGTCAGCGATACATTCGGCTGTTGCTGCACTCAATGTACTCATAGTTATTTTTAAATAAATAAAATTTTTACGTATTCAATGACAATGCTTGACTTATTGCAAAAGTACCTCATACACAAAGTCACACATACGACACCTTATTCAATATATAATATATATACAACACCGTATTTCATGGTCCTGATCTTATAGACTAACGCTAATAAGAAGAAAATTTTAAAGTGGCTTAAATGGATTCTAAGGTCCTTGTGAACCAAAGCATAATACGTTATTAATAAATGAAAACTATAATTCAAGTTTTATCTGGTAATTTAATTCTTAACTTTTTTTACTATATTTTCAGAAACAGGTGGATCATCTCAAGGATCAACAATTTCACCCAAAGACGACTTATCACTACTGGGAGTAAACCTGGATGCGATGGTAAGGGATACGCTGCCTGATATGGATGGCAATGATGTTGATGAGATATTTAAAGGCGTGCTCACTGATGATTCTCAGGTAAGGCTGTTTTTATTACTTTTCTTGTGCTTTAAAACAACCTACTAGAAATAAATATTCAAACATAGGTATGCATTAAATTACCTAAGTGCAGTTTGCTTTTATTCATTGGTGGTAAGCTTATTATTATTGATATTATTAAGATTACAAAATGTACATTGTCGTAGGAGTCTCAAGAATCATCTGTATCCTATGTGAACTCTATGGCAAGCACGCCGTACTCCCAGCAAAGGCAACAGTTGCAGAGCCCTATGGATTATGCATCACCATACCACACCGAATTTGGTAGCAGGTAAAGTATTTTATCATACTTGAAGGCTTATAGAAAAGTTTAAGGGAAGAATATTTTGATTAAGGGTAGTTGAGAAATGTTTGTTTTGTAATCATGTTGTAAAAAGATAATACCACTCTGGTGCATTGCGACAGTGTGAGGTGTGTTTTAAAAAGCGGTGGGTGGGCGTGTGTGATTTGGTTTGTCCTTTCTATCAACTTCCCATTATGATTTCGTTCGTTTTTCTTTTGTTAAAAAGTTCAAAGTGTACAGTAACTACGATGGCTATTTGAGTTGGTACAGAACAGAACCATAGTACGAAACCTATCCTATTCCAAAGAGACGTAAAACAGAGTAACATTATGTACTCGAAATTATTTACTGCTGCATTGGAAGATGTTTCTATCTGACTGGTTTTAATATCAATAAATATAGGATATAGGACATTAAGAAAAAGAAAAGTGAAATGTAAAATACGCCTTCCCGCCATTTTTCAATTGTATTACTGTCCATAATGAGTGAATCTAACGAAGAAATTCTATACATTCTGAAGTTTTATTATATAAAAAGGGAATAATGCAACTCCAGTCCAGTAATGCAATGTCAGTAAGAGTGGCACAAAGTTGGTTCAAGCGTTTACAGTCTGGGAATTTTGATGTCAAAGATGCCGCTCGCTCTGGTAGCCCTCATACGGATAAAGTCGATGCCATTTTTGAAAAAGTGGAGCAAGATCGATATACATACGGACATAGCCGAAGAATTGAGTTTTGACCACAAAACAGTTTTGACCCATTTGAAAAAGTCTGGCTATACAAAAAAGTTCGATATTTGGGTACCACACGAGCTCAATGAAATAAACCTAATGAATCGTGTACTCATTTGCGATTTTCTATTGAAATTTAATAAAACTGAACCATTTTTGAAAAGATTGATCACTGATGATGAAAAGGGGATCACCTACGACAAGAACGTGCGAAAAAGGTCATGGTCAAAGGGTAGTCAAACTCCACAGACTGTAGTAAAACATTAACAACAACAACAACACAGGATTAACATGCATTGAGGTGATGTTGTGTCTATGGTGGGATTGGAAGGGCATTGTTTATTATGAGCTTTTACCGCCGGGCAGCAAAACCATCGATTGGGATCTCTACTGTTAACAACTAATGAAACTCATGGAAGAAATTGAGAAAAAATGGCCGGAATTGATCAACAGAAAATGAGTGATCATTTATCATGATAACGCCTGACCACACATCTTTGTTCCTCAGAAAAATTGGGAGCTTGGTTGGGGAGTGTTAATGCATCCACCATATAATCCGGACCTTGCAACCTTTAGATTTTCAATTGTTTATGTCTCTTCAAAATTCTTTAGGTAGTGTTAACATCAAGAGAGGTCCAAAGATTTCTACAGCAACGGGATTATTCACTACCTGCAAGATGGCAACAAATTATCGAATAAAATGGCACATAAGTATATATTATAATTAAATCTCATTAATTTTTTAAAAAATTGTCTTCAATTTGTATATAAACACGACGAAAGCTTTTCCCCAACCTTATATAACTCAAAACTTGAATACAAGAGTGTACAACAAGTGTGTGTTGCTAGTAATGACATTATGGATCTAAACACCCTTTATTGTTGGTCGCTGATTTTTCTACATGATAGACTTTGTAATAAGAATCTACACAGTAGGATCAGAGTAACCAACATAGCTCAATGAATCACTAAATTGGCGGCAATGAGCTGACCATATGACTTGAAGAATCCACAACAAATGAGAAAGTTTTAAGAGTGGCAGCCAAGTATTACTAGGTGTACGGAGCCCCTTATAAGGTGGATTGATGATGTTGGAGATGCAGGAAGTCGGGTATGCAGGTTGGAACCGTGTTTTGTGGTATTCCTTGGGTAGGCTCATGTTGAGAAGTGGACTTGTGATGGGCTGTAATAATGATGATGATGAGTCAGGCAAAGCTGTACTAAACTTTTTAAACTTATATTGGAGGAGGTTCTTGTTTTTATTAGAAGCAAGTTTATTATTGATGCAGTGTACTGTTGGTACCTAAGGAACAGATTTTATATCACTGTCTGTTGCAAAGGTGTCAAATTTTCGACTACATCTGTAATGAAGGTGTACGGTCCACTCATACATTTCTGTTAGCTTTAATATTTTATGTGAATGATCGCTATAGTTTGACAATTAACAAAAATTGTTTTAGTTCACGTATTCATCTCAAACGCGACGGACGCAAACTCATTAACATAACGTTTAACATAATAACATTAACATTTAACATATTTTAATCTTATATTTTCACTCGTGTAATAAACGGTTTTAACATAAGTTTTAAATACTATTATTGAATATTCGTACAATTCCCGAACAGAGGGCATCCACGTTTTTTTGCCACCAGGACGGCGCCACTTTGGATTGAGGGGAAATATTTATGGAGTGGGGGAAGTAGATTTGTCAGAAAAAAGTCGAGATTAATGTTTCTTTCTGAAATACAAGTTTATATTATTTACATTAACGATGGATAAACCAAACTATGGGTATTCCTAAAAGAAGAATAATTAAAAAAAGTTTAAATGTGTAAAAAAATTAAATAACACAGTACTGAGGAATTTTTTTGTGTTATATACATACACTAAAAATCGACAAAAATATATTTGAAACGTAACATTTCAATATGAATGACATTGTAATAAATAAAATGAACTGAGTCCTCATTGTGAGTTTTGTTCGCAGTAGCAACAGTGCGCTGAGTCCGCTTTTCTCGGAGTGCGGGTCGGGCGGCTGGGGCGAGCAGGCGGCCGCGCCGCCGCCCTCCTACAACCAGCGCAGCGCCGACAAGATGCGCGCCGACGAGAGTGAGTGTCCCTCCCCCGCGCCCTCTTATAGTGCGGCTGTTCTCGGAGTGCGGGTCGGGTGGCTGGGGCGAGCAGGCGGCCGCGCCGCCGCTCCTACAACCAGCGCAGCGCCGACAAGATGCGCGCCGACGAGAGTGAGTGTCCCTCCCCCGCGCCCTCTTATAGTGCGGCTGTTCTCGGAGTGCGGGTCGGGCGGCTGGGGCGAGCAGGCCGGCGCGCCGCCGCCCTCCTACAATCAGCGCAGCGCCGACGAGAGTGAGTGTCCCTCCCCCGCGCCCTCTTATAGTGCGGCTGTTCTCGGAGTGCGGGTCGGGCGGCTGGGGCGAGCAGGCGGCCGCGCCGCCGCCCTCCTACAATCAGCGCAGCGCCGACAAGATGCGCGCCGACGAGAGTGAGTGTCCCTCCCCCGCGCCCTCTTATAGTGCGGCTGTTCTCGGAGTGCGGGTCGGGCGGCTGGGGCGAGCAGGCGGCCGCGCCGCCGCCCTCCTACAATCAGCGCAGCGCCGACAAGATGCGCGCCGACGAGAGTGAGTGTCCCTCCCCAGCGCCCTCTTATAGTGCGGCTGTTCTCGGAGTGCGGGTCGGGCGGCTGGGGCGAGCAGGCCGCCGCGCCGCCGCCCTCCTACAATCAGCGCAGCGCCGACAAGATGCGCGCCGACGAGAGTGAGTGTCCCCCCCACCGCGCCCTCTTATAGTGCGGCTGTTCTCGGAGTGCGGGTCGGGCGGCTGGGGCGAGCAGGCGGCCGCGCCGCCGCCCTCCTACAATCAGCGCAGCGCCGACAAGATGCGCGCCGACGAGAGTGAGTGTCCCTCCCCCGCGCCCTCTTATAGTGCGGCTGTTCTCGGAGTGCGGGTCGGGCGGCTGGGGCGAGCAGGCGGCCGCGCCGCCGCCCTCCTACAATCAGCGCAGCGCCGACAAGATGCGCGCCGACGAGAGTGAGTGTCCCTCCCCAGCGCCCTCTTATAGTGCGGCTGTTCTCGGAGTGCGGGTCGGGCGGCTGGGGCGAGCAGGCGGCCGCGCCGCCGCCCTCCTACAATCAGCGCAGCGCCGACAAGATGCGCGCCGACGAGAGTGAGTGTCCCTCCCCCCGCGCCCTCTTATAGTGCGGCTGTTCTCGGAGTGCGGGTCGGGCGGCTGGGGCGAGCAGGCGGCCGCGCCGCCGCCCTCCTACAATCAGCGCAGCGCCGACAAGATGCGCGCCGACGAGAGTGAGTGTCCCTCCCCAGCGCCCTCTTATAGTGCGGCTGTTCTCGGGGTGCGGGTCGGGCGGCTGGGGCGAGCAGGCGGCCGCGCCGCCGCCCTCCTACAATCAGCGCAGCGCCGACAAGATGCGCGCCGACGAGAGTGAGTGTCCCTCCCCAGCGCCCTCTTATAGTGCGGCTGTTCTCGGAGTGCGGGTCGGGCGGCTGGGGCGAGCAGGCGGCCGCGCCGCCGCCCTCCTACAATCAGCGCAGCGCCGACAAGATGCGCGCCGACGAGAGTGAGTGTCCCTCCCCAGCGCCCTCTTATAGTGCGGCTGTTCTCGGAGTGCGGGTCGGGCGGCTGGGGCGAGCAGGCGGCCGCGCCGCCGCCCTCCTACAATCAGCGCAGCGCCGACAAGATGCGCGCCGACGAGAGTGAGTGTCCCTCCCCAGCGCCCTCTTATAGTGCGGCTGTTCTCGGAGTGCGGGTCGGGCGGCTGGGGCGAGCAGGCGGCCGCGCCGCCGCCCTCCTACAATCAGCGTAGCGCCGACAAGATGCGCGCCGACGAGAGTGAGTGTCCCTCCCCCGCGCCCTCTTATAGTACATCGCTGCAGCAAGCAAGCTGTTGTCGCAGTTCGACTCGGGCGCACCGACCGTTTTATTTAAAGCGACCTTTTACCCGTGACTTGAGGAAATAAAAAATCCTGTAGATCTATAATTATTATTTGTGAAAGTATTCTAAATTATAGCAAGTAGTCATAATATCGAAAAACTACTTTAAGTCTAGCCTAAACCATTATGACGTTGTTATCTATCTGTTTATGAAGTTTCTTTACCTCAATTATTGGTTTAGCCATTCCTAAGATTAGCGCGGGCAGAGAGACAGGCAAACGGATATACAATATTTAAAAATAGTTATTCATGTCTTGATAGCATTTAAACCCAAAGATAGAATAAAAAAAACTTTAATATAAAATGAGTATTCAAAATTATAATAAAACCGATATTGCTGCATGTATATAAAAAGCACATTGTTAGAAAGATAAATTACTGTTGAACTTATTATATTTTTTTAAATCGATTTATTGCTATTTGTACGTAAGTGTTTTTATTGGCTTAAGGTGTCATTTTATCAAGCCTGCATGGCGAGGTAAACACGATGACTTTTGAAAATATCTATTGTTTAACTCAATCTAATTTTTAATCTCTTCATCTATCACGTGGGAAGCCGTGGAATGTAAATGGCTGTTTAATTTCATTTTGTTTAGTTATAAGTACTTTTTTCGGCTGAGAAGTTCCGAAATTTTGGGTGTTCCAGCAGCTTTGTAATAAAATATTTAACTTAATACATATCCACTTTGACTAACTGCGGGCTTGGCCGCTGTCGTTGAGTGGGTTACAGTATCGTTTGTTTACAGCGGCGCGATCGCTGTACAGGGTGGGGCAGCATAACTTCCTTTTTTTAAAACCTAATAAAACACATTGTATGAATCGGAAAAATTTTATTTGGTTTTTACAATGTAAGTACATACTTAAAGTTTTGTTTTATTTAGTTTTGAAGATCAAATCAGGTAGATGACGTCCCTTATTCTCTATACATTGAGTATACCGATTTCTGGTGTTTGTCATAACTCTTTGAAGCAGAGCAGGCGTTATGTTGGCAATTTCTTCCTGGATGTTGTTCTTTAAATCTTGTAGGGTCCTTGGACGGTTCACATAAACACGGGATTTCAAAAAACCCCATAGAAAAAAGTCACAAGGGGACAAATCGGGAGATCGGGCCGGCCACTGCAAATCGCCCCTGATTGAGATAAGGCGTTCTGGGAAGTGTTCTCTCAAAACAGCCATCGATGCTCTTGCAGTGTGTGCCGTTGCACCGTCTTGTTGGAACCAAATGTCTCCCAAGTCCAACGCATTCAGCCGGGGTAAAAAGAATTCCTGTAACATGTTTACATACCGGCCCGAATTCACTGTTACTGTGACTTCATTTTCCTCAAAGAACCAGGGACCAATAATTGCAGCTGAGGAAATTGCACACCACACTGTGACCTTAGGTGAATGCAAAGGCCTTTCATGCAATTCTCGAGGATTGGTGTCAGCCCAGTAGCGCATGTTTTGTTTGTTCACGGATCCACACAAGTGAAAATGTGCTTCATCACTAAAAAAAACAATAGCGTCCTCAGGAACGACATCCAGAAGAATCTCACATGCGTTCCTGCGAGAATCGTAGTCACGTTTTGACAGTTCCTGTACAGTCGCCATCTTGTATGGATGGAAATGTAAGTCTTCATGGAGAATTCTCCGCACAGAACGACTGGAAAGTCCAAGGGCAGATGCATGTTTGCGCGCAGAACGCCGTGGTGATCGCAACATTGAAGCTCTGACTGCCTCAATGTTCTCAGGTGATCTAATGGGCCGAGGGACTCCAGTTCTTCGTTTTGTCACACTTGCAGTTTGTCTAAACGTAGTGACCCACATAACAATTGATTTTCGGTCTGGAACAGGGGCCAACGGGGCTAAATTAAAGCGATTTCGAAAGGCGCGCTGAGTTGCAATCACAGAACATCCGCGCGAAAAGTAAGCCTCAACAGCAAACGCACGCTCCTCACTGTTCCAACGCATTATGGCGACTGAGCTGTCTCGACTAAACTTTATAGCCCCCCCTCTCGAACGAGACCACTAGCGCTCCACTACGATGTCACCTGACCGAATGGCGCGCATTACAAATAAGGAAGTTATGCTGCCCCACCCTGTAGAAATACAAAATATTCCAAAAACCAAATACATACTCGTACATGTCAAAATAAGATATTATTTTTATAATCACAGATTTTCATTATAATATATTGTTTATTAAAAGTACATGGGATTTATATATAACTATACTTTTACGTCTTCGACTTTTTGGAGTGACCTGAAGGGTGTACTTTGGTGAATGCAAAATTAAAATACTGGTTATGCGTAGATGAAAAACTTTTTAAAAACGAAATAAAATTGATGAGATAAAAATATTAACGAGTCAGTTAAAAATACTAGTTTTTACGATATACGATAATGCATGAGTACAAATACCTAAAAATTAAAGATTTTTTTTCTGGTAGTTTTAAGATAATTCTGTTAAAAGTTTTTTCAATTAACAATTATGAACAAATTTGAAACTCAATAATAATAACATAAAATAAAAAAATACTAGTTTGCCGGGCAGACGTTGTTCTGCCCTTTTCGACGACAATTTAACATGTCCTATTAAAAATCCTTAAATTCGCAAAAAAAATTGTGGGCAAAAATCTATCTTAACACTCAAGTTGGACCAAACTGCACACGGTGTGCAAATTTGATTAAAATCGGTTGAGTACTTTAGGAGTCCATCGCGGACAAACAACGTGACACGTAATTGATACTATATATTAAGATTGTCTATTGTTGATTAAGAATTTTTTTTCTACATTTTTTCACAATCATATGAGCATTATGAGTCCTGAACTTTTGGATTTTTCAAAGTTCGTTTATAGACGTTTGGCATAAAATTAACGGAATATTAGAGGTAATAGTAATAAGTTTATTTGTGAAAACTTGTGTATTTAAAATACTTAAAAAAATTGACGTGAGCGCTTAGATGCCCTAAGAAAACACATTTGAGATTTGCAAATTTTTTTTTCTTCTTTAGGCTTAGGGTCTGCAGCTACAATTTCCGCGGTTCTCTACGCAAACACTAATCATCCTGAATGGAAAACCGAGTTTCCTAACTGGGTTGACCGATGCAAGCAGATACTTAAAAAATGGCGCGCTCTGCCCTCTGAACAAAAGGCACCTTACCTCCAGCGCGCTAGAGACAACCGGAGTGCAATACGAATGAAGAAAGCGCAACAGGTAAGTCTTGCTTTATATGCGTGTAAGACGTGTGTGCTAACCCAACTCACTTACCACTGTGTTTACAATGCGTGCCTCTTCACAATCCTATTATATACGATTGTTCATAATATCACGAAATATTTGTCAAACAAGATACCTTTACAAATAATGAGCAATTTGTAATTCAATTTAACATCACGTAAATAATATATTTTGTTTGCATTCAAATATTTTGGTGAAGTAAAACTACGATATCATTTTAATGCGCATACCTTATGCAGTAACGAATTTTCATTTTCTTTTGGTAATATTATAAATATGTATAAGTAACACATTTTTCTAAAAAAAGGTATTCACAGTGAAATTGACACCGCGGAGGCTGTAGATTCTATCGCTTATTTCAGCAAAATGCACTTGTAAATAAGACATATATGCAAATACTAAATTTACCTCGATTTACATTTAATTATGTTTTATAATAATTTACCTATAATTTGGAAAGAAAAGCAAAACCCAATGATATTGTGTGCAATCACTGAGTGTGTAAATGAGACTGTTAAAGTGGCATAGGCCTCCCGTCATTTCTGGGACAAAGTGTAACTGAAATATTTAAAAAAAATGATATATTTTTTATATTAGAGGATAGAAGAAACATGTTACTAAGGGTTGTGATAAAATTTTGTATTTAGATAATGTTTTACTTTCTTAGTTTATCTAGATAGGTGTTATTCCTGATAAATCTTTCTTTTTCTGACGCCTAGTGAAACTCGGCCTAGGTACTGTAATAATACTTCTCTAAATACTTACCCAAAATGATCGCCTTTATTCTTATTACACACCTTCAAATATGCTGAATGCTCGTCTATTACGATGCGATTTATTTAATTCTAAGGATATGCGTTTAGATTCCGTGACAAGTGCATACTAAAGTAAATCCAAGTTTAGATGAGACTTTCAGTGCGGTCTGCACTTTCTTTAAGCATGTTTTATTTCCAAAATTATTGCGTCTCAAGACTTGCGAGATATTTTTAATGATAATAAAATATAAAGCTGGAATTATTAAAAGCGAAAGGATCTACAGTACATTTATGTATATATACTTATATATACTTTTCATTTCTATCATCTATCAATTATAGTATTAAAATGCAATAACTTCAGAATGTGTAGTAAAACTAGTATTATAAAGATGCGAAATGTAAACTATTCTTAGATATTTTCACTATAGTGGTGTGCTAGTGTTTTAATACTGTTGATGAATTAAGAGTGTGGCATTTAGTTACTACACTTGTTAGATGGAATATAAACGAGTGAGAATGTATAAGTAATTTTGCATTCAATTTTTAACTTAAATTTGAGAAGAATTACATTGAGATAGGTATTTTTATTGTGTTATTCAAAAGGATATAAAATTACTTACGAGTACCCAGACATAAACATAACATAATATAAAATTTTGGAATGAGACTAGTACATAGTTATAAAGTTTTTTTTTTTTAATTCTTATGGACCACTAAGTCCAGTTCTTATTGAAAGCTTATAAGGTATATAATATGTTTAACCACCAAAGAGAATAGGACAAAATGTACAGATGTGAACGACAAATATATTATTCAGTGTAAAGTTTTTAAGACCGCAAGTGTAAAGTTTACGCGTGGGTACACTACTAAACGATGTTAATGTTATGATAGGTATGCACGGTATTTTAATTGAAATGTTTTTTTTTTTGGACCGCAATGAATTATATCATATGCTTCTTAGTCAATTCTCAGATCAGATTGTATCCGATTGAATCGATACTAAAAGATCACAATAAACATTTCCTTGTAAAGTAAAAAATAGGTAGGTAGCATAAGTTGTATAATGCAAATTTTTGACGTCAGTATTTCTGAATAACAGTAGCAAATTTAATTACTAGTAAAATATAATTACTGAATATTATCAGTAAGATGTTAATTGGATTTAATAGAAATCAATAAAATAGCGGCGGATTAACATGCCATACATACTGGTATAAAATTGTTAAATGTGGCGGTAAGCTACCCTTTTTATATTTGATCTATTCAATTCGATTCGTTAAACATTTTAACCATTGTTTGTGAAACTCGAATCACTACGTGCATCCCTACATAATGTAATTATTAATATTTCCAAGGTTTTATTTATTATGCAATTTTTTTTTGTTTTTGTTGTTAAAGCAAATAATATATTTTTATTTTGATAATAAATACAGAAGTACTCGAATTATAAAGCAAACACTTTTGTACTGTTTCTTGAAGTGCAATGTAAATATATTTATTTTACTTCTTTTATATTATTTAGTGTTAAATATACTCAGAGGAGATTTTAGATATTATTCTATTTATTCTAAATATTTCTTAAAAATTGTTAAGAGTGGGATCAAATTATAAAGTGGCATAACTGTAGTGTATGTAATCGGACGTGGGTTTTGCCTCGTATGTTGGAATATACAACGACACGAGCGCATCGAGCGTCGCGAGATTTTAAGAGTTGCGCGCGCGACAGAGCACGAGCGGCGTGGAGAGCGAGGGCGCAAGCAGCGCGGCGAGCGGCACGAGCGCGCCGAGTGCGGTGGGGGCGGCGGGGTCGGTGGGCGCTGCGTCCGCGCCAGCCGGCGTCGCCAGCGCGCCGGCCGCCGCGAGCGCCGTGAGCGCGGCGGGCCCGCCGGTGCGCGCGCCCAACGTCACGGTGACGGCGGACGGGCTCCTGGAGGCTGACGCGCACATCCGCGTGCTCACGCCGTCCGAGATTATGCGCACGCTGCCGCGCCTCGCGCACGCACACACGGTACCGCGCCCCGCGCTCGCACACACTCCGCTCGCACACGCACCTGCGCCCCGCCCACACGCGCGCGCGCGCACACACACACACACACACACACACACACACACACACACACACACACACACACACACCGTATATACCAATCGCGTCACGCATACGGAATATATGGCGAAAAATAGTGCTAGCAAATCCTGCTTCTACATTTATAATTCAAGGAAACTAATGGTGTTCTTTGTGCAAAAATTAAAATAAAGAAATTCCTTAAATTTATATTTTTTTAATTTCAATTATTATTAACTATAAGACTTATATAGAATAACAGCAGAAGTTTATTTGAGTCACTGGATATTACAAAAGTATATTTTTAAATATAACTAAAATATTACTTTTACATTTAAATATACAGGTAGTTTGGAAGGTCGATGCAAAGCCGTAAAGAGGAGCTAGTATAGACTATTTAGAACCATTTGAACCCAACTTGTCTTAGACGAAGTGCGACTATTTTATTTTTATCGAGCTTTAATGATTTTTGATGACAAAACTCAAAATTTATATTATAAACTTATTCACGGCCACACACACATTAAACTTACACCAAAATCTATTTACAACTTAATTACAAGCACATAACCTATATTTCAAACCGATGACATGGGCAGATGTGTGTATGCGAGACGCATTTCGTTGGTTGTTGGGTGATCGCGCGTTGCACTTCGCGATTCTCTTTAACTTAACTCAAAATTTGTCGTCACCCAACAAACGAGTTTGGCAATTCGATGGCGTTGTAAAGCTGTGTGATTATTTTTATTTATTTTTCTTTTAGCTTGTTTTCGAATGTGGGAACCATGTCCATTACTCAGATCGCCTCCCGGACTCGTATCCCTCTCTCCGTAATGTTGTTTCAATTTTATTTAACGCTTTGTCTTGGTAGTATTGGCTTTAACATTGGTCGTCGGTGGCTGGTTGTGGTGTGCTAACAGTTCTAACAGAATCACTGTAGTAGTTGATTATTGATTTGCATTGTTATGCATAGTTGTATGTAGCTTTGTTAATTAGTATTAAGTTTACAACTTTAATAAAACACTAATTAGTTTTATAATGAATGTCTTTAATTAAATAGGCATTTGTAATATATTGCGACACTTAATTAATATTATTGTAAAGAAAATTAACATTGAAATTATGTTATTTAAAAATATTAAAGTTCACTCGTATTTACATTATATCTATTTAATTTTTAAACAATTTTTTGTGATACCGAAAATTAATTACTTATAGGTTTTACATACCAATAATTTGTTTTAACACAAGCATGTAAAATAGATTAAGCAGATCTACAAATTTGTAACGCACAACTACCCTCAATTAACTGCAATAAATTACCTTGTACATAGAGCATTCACACTGTAATAATGTATTTTACGTAATACATTTTATGATTAGTCAGATGTAATGGTATATAAATTAATAAACATTTTAATATTGTGTTAATCAAGATCATAGACACTTGATGAAATTTGCCTGTTAATGTTTCTGTAAGTCATATTTAAATAATATTATTGTTACGGAAAGATGGGCCTTTCCCAAACGAGAATCTTTACAATGACTCGAGCTTTATACGCGTATGCTTTATGAATATGGCTCGTGAGTCATCGCCATGAAATTTTACTAGGTTTTGCAAAGGAAGTTACGCGTCCGATGACTTGTTAGTGTTAGTCGCACCCTATTGACTGTGCCTGCCCAGTTGCAACCGAACAAGTTTTTATATACATTTACAACATCCATGCAATTCTTCTCCATATTAAATTTCGGTCAGCGCGGCCAGTCGGCGGCCATAATAGCCGAGTGTGTGCGCTAGCTCAGGTGTAATCTGTATTTTCACGCACGCTTGCAAAAACCTCAACAAGACGTCACAAATTCAAACGTGTGGATAGTGTTTGGCATGGTTTACGGAGATTTGCAAGCGCTTGTAGCCGATCCTTCGAGTGTCGGTTTTTTTGTCACAAATCAATGGAAATTTGTCGCAAGCGCTTGCGACGCGTTCACACGTTTGTGCGCACTCAGTCTCCTTTGTGGTGGCGAAAATACTTATCTATAATAAAATAATTTATAATTACCTATATGCTAGCTTCTTCAGAACAAAATAACGCACTCGCAAGCGTGTGGATGGCGACGTTTGGTTCCCAAAATCAAGCCAAACGTTTGTACAGATTGGGAGTTTGCGTGCGGACGCGACATTATAGTCCGATAAGTAACCCAACACGCCCGCAAAAAAATCAGGCGCCGCAGAGCCAACGGCTTTACAACGCGGTTATATTAACTTGACGCATGGCTTTGATGACGTCATTTACAACAGTGTAACAGAGATGCTAACCATACTGACGGAGGCTAGCGGGCGTGGGCTCGCATTCTAGCGATACGTCAAGTTAATGTGACCGCAATATACGTGCTTTCCGCGGCACGGGTGTGAAACTCCGCAAAATTTCTTACACGGCTGCTACTGAAAATTAATTGACCGAAAAATTCAATAAGCGATTTTAGACCAACCGATTGTTTGGTTGGATTCGAACCCGAGATCACATGATTAACAGTCGCACTAACAACCACTAGACCAACGAAGCAGTCATCTGTGTACTATATATAACTTGGAATATAATATTTAAATTTAAATCTGAAATAAATAATTTTTGACAGCTTGTTATTTTGCCTACTCTTAAAATTATACATACATATATATATATATATATATATATTATATATTTTTTATATATTATATACCATTTTCATCGACATTTATACAGAATTTATATACCTATAAATAATACATAAACTCTACTTCTTTCTCTTTTCTAATAGTCTTATTTGAGTAACATCGTGTACGGAAATCAACTTTTTAGAGTATAAAAATAGGCGACCTATGCTTTCATTGGAGTTATTTTTGGATACGCTCTCTTGGGAAAGGTCCTAAAAGAATGAAAAAACAATGAAATAATATTAATATATACCATGACTCTGGCCAATCCGTTGTAGTTCAACTAACATATTGCGATCTGAACGAAACATGAGAGACATTACGTAGTTTTTTTTCTAAATTTTTTTGCATGTAATTTATTTCCAAAAAAAAAAAAAAGCATTTGTCGAAAATAATTTTTTTACTGCTCACAAAATTACCCTCCGGTGGTTAAACCGTTGCAATTCTCAAAAATATGAATATGAATATAATTTTGATCACTTTTGTGTTCATTATCGTTATTATGTTCGTCAAAATAGTCCTGCACAAAGCGGCAATCCGCATCCGTCAACTCCGCATTTCTAACCAGATTTTTACATGGTAGAGCCACCCTTCAGCTATATTATAGTTGTAGCACGAATGGGTCGGCTCGACCGGGGAAGGACCACGCTCTCACAGAATACCAGCGTAATGCTGCTGTGTTTCGTATGGTGGGTGTAGAGATCCGGTGACCCTTTTTACTGGAATCGAGGTTGTCCGTCTTAGTCCTCAAGGGTGACAACGCATTTGCAATTTGATTCTTAGTTGGAGATAAATGTGGGATGTCTGTGGGCCACAGTTCACTTACCATCAGGTGGACTATATGTATGTACTTTAAAAAAAGGTTCTTCGCACAACTGTTCCATTTTTGTGATGTTTGTTAGTAAAAACAATGAAAGATGATTTACGAATGATTATGCCGTAATCGTTATTAAAGCGAAACCACATAGCGCTTAGCGAAGGCGGCGC
Source organism: Parnassius apollo (assembly GCA_907164705.1). Taxonomy (NCBI): domain Eukaryota; kingdom Metazoa; phylum Arthropoda; class Insecta; order Lepidoptera; family Papilionidae; genus Parnassius; species Parnassius apollo. The sequence goes on along the minus strand of CAJQZP010000885.1, from coordinate 124,271 downwards.
TAGAACTAAGCTACGCCATTGCGTTTTATGCGGATTCATGTTTGACCATTGGCTGTAATTCCATCTAGTAGTGATAGAAGACTTATTTTTCTTTTCGTTACATTTATGGTTTATAAGTCATCACCCTCGTTCTACTGTGGATATTCTCGTTACGGATTCTATCACTCATGGAAACTGAGCATAATTCGCTTAGCGACTTTCGAGTTTTGCCATACGGCCAGCAGTAAAAGCCCACGTCGCGGTTCCATAACTCATTAGCAACACTAGTTGTATAATATTCTTTGTACTTTTAAAGAATACCGAAGGAGAAGAAAAAATAGTGTAATTTCCCGAACCCGGTAAACTAGTTAAGTTCAAACTAAGACTTTTGAAGGTTAATTTAAAAAAAACGTGTAACCGCATGAACGGGTGTAATAAAAAATTGTTTTCACTTTAAGACATGCACTGCTAAAATTTTTGGTTAACATATATTCATTAAATCTAAAACCACCATTTTGTTTACCACCATGGTATGTAATTTGTTAAATAAAACAATTTGATAGTAAAAAATGTAAATTTATTTTTAAATATCGAATCTGGTTGAAATAATAGTAGTTTTTACGGATTTTATCGCGTATATTTAACTATAAATACCCGACGTTTCGAGCGTTTTATAGCACCCATGGTCACGGGGGGGGGGGGGGGGGCTTAGATGTTCAACGTCCAGATGTCATATTAGCAGCGATTAAAATTTTAATTTTAATATATGGTAAAATTTTAATTTTAATCTATGGTAACCGCTGTTAACTATGACATCTGGACGTTGAACATTTCAGTCCCCCCCCCCCCGTGACCATGGGTGCTGTAAAGCGATCGAAACGTCGGGTATTTATAGTTAAATATACGCGATAAAATCCGTAAAAACTAGTAATATTTCAATGTGTAGTGTTCGCGTAAATATAAGAAATCGAATCTGGTTGTAATTTAGTTACTTTCGAGTAAAAATATATAACAGGAAAAATTAAACCGTCAAAAATGCAAGTAAAGTGTCTTCAGTACTATTGGCTCTTTAAAAAAAACATATTAGCGTTGATTTTTAGTGAAACCTGAGTTTTTATGTCCACAGACACAGTGTCAGCTGTGCCAGAGAAAAAAAACACATAGCAGAATTTGGAAAAATTTAATAAAAGCTTTCCAGCACCAAAATCTTCTATGCTCTCATAAATTCGTAACACTTTAGTGTTAGGAATACTTCTTGGCTGCCATTTTATTCTGTGTGAATCTATAGTTTTAAACACTGTATTTAAAACAATAATTTTAGCAAGTTCGACAAAAATAAAAAAGTGTTTCGTTCAGATGGTAAAGTCAGTCTGTAGTGGTGATAGGTGTGTTTTGTTTGGAGACGTGACGTGTAGGACTGTGTGTGTGTGCGCAGGAGCAGGAGCGCGCGTGCGGCCAGCAGCGCAGCGCGCGCGAGGCCGAGCAGGAGCGCCAGTGGAAGCAGCTGCAGCAGATGCGCCAGCAGCAGACGCAGCAGCAGCAGCAGATCATACAAGACCAGCGGATACAAGGTACCCACCTACCATGAACTGTTAACATTTTCTGATTAAATCTCCCTGGACCATATCCGGGCATGGCGACAACTTCCGAATAATCTGAAGCAATCTTAATTTTTTTTATCAGTCTCTTTTAAATCGATCCAGAGATATACGGGCGCGGTTACATCAAACATATAGCGACTGACCCGTTCATTATCTGAGTATAAATTATGCTTCGCATATAATACTGGTTTGAGGCTACAGAATTCTAAGGCCTCATTTACATTCAGCCCCTGCCACTGCTCCTCGCGCTGCCGCCATTACTTCGCTAAATACTGCCGTAGCAGGATCGCGGGAAGTGTGTATTCACACTCTGCCCTACCACTCACATCACTTTCGGCTTTCGACTATGGCAGACGTCGAAATAATTACAGCGTCCGCGCTGTGTCTTCTTGCAATACAAAATTATGTTAATAGATAATAATATATAAGTTCAAAAGAAGATAGATAGATAGATAGAAAATTTATTTGCTTAAAAACTTGGTATACATAAGATGATCAATGACGTGGAACGGACATGTTTTGCCATAATTGACATGCAAAAATGATATTAAATACAGCTAATTACACAAACCCAATGTTACATTTTAAAATTATTGCATTGCTTAAAAGTTAGGTACAAACATTCTTTTTGAATTCAAATATTATGTACAATTAAATACTTATATAGATCCACTCTATTTGAATTCTTATACAGTAAATTGTTCATAAATTATTAATTGAAGTATTACATTATTGTTACATAAATAATATTAAATATTATATGAGATTAGTTAATTTATTATTATTTTAATAATTACGCTACAGTATAAATTAATTCATTATATATATATATATATATATATATATATATTTTTTTTTTTATATATTATAATTACAATAAAATGATAATTTAAAAACCTCAGGCTATTATGCAATTATTACCATTTTACTTATTTTACATTTTAATAAATAAATAATCAATATGATTTACTAATCGTTTTTAGAAATAAAATGTCAATATTCATTAATTCCTTAAACTAAATTTTATATTAGTATAATAAATTTGACGAATTTATAATTAATTATGTACATAGGTACTATGTTATCTCAAAAAGAAAAGTCGTATTCGTAGAAGATGATGAATTGTGCCTTTTATCGTTGAAATCCCATATAGTTTTTTCTGATTCCAGCAGCTCTAAAAACTTTATTGTATTTTCATTATTCCACTCGAAAGGCATTTTAGTAGATCGTACTTATTTAATAACAAGACGGCACGCACGTCCGTTCATGCAGGCGCTTGGCCCGAAGTGTGCGATGGAGCTGAATGTGAACACTCACACACTGCCGCTCTCGCTGCCCGTCCTTTGACTTCCGCACGAAAAACCGACATTTGAGGGATCGTCGGGCAGTGGCAGTGTCAGCGCGAGTAGCCTGTTTACATACTGCCCTGCTCACTGCCCTGCTCACTTCCCTGCCCAACAGGGCTGAATGTAAATGGGGCATAAGATTATGGTTACTCAAATGGGAATGTAGCCTTGAAAAATTTATCAATTTTAATAACACTGCAGGGGAAGGTTTGGTGACTGTCACTACCAGTCTTTGTATTTTGGGTTAGACGTTTACGAATGGATGTACCGCCATTTTAAAATTGATATGTGGTGGGCAAGATCCACTCCAAAATCCACTATCCCATATCGTCACGTAGTTGTAAAAGACGACGGAGGGAAATGATACTGATGAAATAGCAGCATCTGCTTGATAGAAACTCGAAACAATATCAAACTGCCTGTCAGGCACGGCAACTGCGACAAATATTCTCCTGTGAAGCAATTCATTCGGGAAGCCTATGTTCAGCAGTAGACTTAATAGGCTGTAACTAACGAATGAATTATAGTCAACCAAATCTAAGAAATACATTTTGACAGCTGTCAGAATTATTGCACCAAGCATGCCAACCAAAAGATGGGAACGTACAATATTCGATTCTTAAAAAATCGATATCGATTATTTAGAGTTAGTAATCATTTACAGTTTGGTGCGAAAAATACCAAAATAAATTAAAAACCGATAATTTAAGACACAAGATTTATCACTTTCTTCGTATTTGTTGTTACTGCTTATTTCTAGAGGCACAGTTATAAAAATTTAAGATTGAAACTCGATTAAAAATAAATTTATTCAATCACTTTCAGTACAACTAGTATGGATGTCGTTGTTTATACTAAATATTATTTAATTTTAAATAATGCAGTCAAAATTAATGTCTCTTTCAAAGTCATTCATAATCAAATTTCTTGTTTTTTCTACCACTTTTGCCCAATCATCCTTTGTGACAAGTGCACATACTTCAACGAATATTTTTTATAGCATTGGGTGACAAACGAGCACACACTCCACCTGATGGTAAGTGGATGCTATGGCCCATAGAGATACACATTTATCCTCACTTAAGAATCAAAATGCAAATGTGTTGTCACGCCTGAGGACTAAGATGGAATGCCTCGATTCCAGTAAAAAGGGTCTCCGGTTCTCTACACTCACCACACGAAGCGTGGACCTGCCCTGGTTGAGCCGACCCATTACAAAAGAAGTGGTATTCGTGCTACAACTATAATATAAATTGTAGCGTGGCTCTACCACGTACAAAAAGTTATTATAAAAGAAACAGTCCAAAAAGTTAATGCCAAGTCACAAAATAAGAAGACAAATCACAAAATTACGCACAGTAAGCTCTCGAAACAGAAACAGAAACTTTTTTATTCAATATAGATTATGAATAATACTTATTGAAGGTCACTTTTTTCATTTACCACTGTTTCGAAAAAAACCCTCTGTCCTGGAAAAAACTAGCAAGAAACACAACGGGACTAGTTTATTTTTTTATTAATCATGCGTGTTACAATTAACAACACAAAAGAAATTAGAAATAGCTTGGTAGCGATCACCCTTCCCAGGGGTTATTATCATCCATAAATTCCTTATTATTAAAATAACCATTTTTATACAAACTTAGTTTAATAAAGTTTTTGAACTTAGTGTACTGACGTCAAATTTTGTATATTTTCTGGCATTTTGTTGTAAATGCGTATACATCGCCTCAAGAATGAATTACTGATTCTGTGGAGTCGAGTAACTGGTACCGAGATGGCGGGATGTTGAAATTATGTAGTGGTTATTTTAGTAGTAGCATTGTATAATATGAGTTTTTTGCCTACACAAATTTACTTTGACAAATTGAAAAAAATTAAACTTTTTTATTCATGATTCATATAATTTAAGGAATTTTGAAAATAATAATTAAAATAAACAAATAATACATTAAAGAAATTTATGATTCGATTATTAGAATATTTTTACCGATTATTTGAATATTTTGTCGATTATTCGCTTAACAATGAATTTTAATCATCCAAACACTACGGTAATATACATAGCGACATATCATTGAAACGTCAAGTAAAAAAAGTTAATACTGGTTATTTTTAATATTTTGCTTTGTTTGAAAAATTCAAATTTAAATTAGTGATAAAAAAAACTATTCACGTTGTAATGAAATATAGATAACTTCATAATTCTTCGGATTTACGTAAAAGGTTATTTCAAATCGTGTGAGTACGCTTGTGAAAAGTTATTGCGGAGTGATTAATGTGAAACGTCAAAAGGTATTTCTTAGATTTGGTTGACTATAAATATATATTTGAATTAAAATCGATAGATACGAACATTGTGAGTTGTAACAACATAGTAATTTATTCTACAGCAGCGATGCAGCGTATGCGCGCGCCGGACAGTAGTCCTCCGCCGGGCACTCCCGGAGCGGGCAGCGCGGCGCCTGCAGCGCCTCCAGCGGCTGCACCGACGACGCCTACGCCTTCCGCAGAAGCTCCACGGAGCGCCTTCCCAGCACAGCGCTTTCCGCTGCATTACGCGACCAACGACGACATTAACAGACAGCTGCGCGATTTATTGCAGCGACATCCAGACAAGATGTGGCCACCGCGTGAGTTACAGACAAGTTTGTCACAATGTCTGTATGTTTATTTCTGCTCTTGTTTCTTCTCTTGCTTTAAACTGCCTCCGCGGCACCTTTTTTACTGTTACAACACAAACATAGAAAATTCATAATTGATTCATTCAAAAATGTTTCCATTTATAACAGAGGCAAGTAGTGAAGATGGTCCAGTTCAGGGTGTAAATTTAGAAGGGCAACCATTTAGGCAGCCTCTACCAGTTTCCCTTCGTCCACGGGCTCCATTGCAGCCTGGACAAAGACCTGACCACCAGTGTAAGTTTTTCATCTTGTTATATAAAAACGTATATTAAAATACATTAATAGATAAGAATTAAATTATTAAAAATGGCAACTAGTTAAATGGATTCCCAAAATATTTTTTTACAATTTGATCACCCTGTACAAAACACCACAATAAAAATAATAATAATACTAATTATTTGTACTATTCAATCACTAGAACGCCTGACTGTCAGTTATGTGTGCCTAGGGATGAAACGATACCACTGGGTACCGATACTTTTACTAGGTACAATACGTGTCGTAAAGTATCGATACTTCTCATATCGGTCGATTTTTGTAAAATTTAGAATTAACTATATAACTGTAATTAATACGAGGGTGGATTGAAAAGTACTCGGCCTAACCAAGAAAATAAACACATACTAAATCAGTTATATTTTTATTTTTCTACATAATCACCATCAAGTTCGATACACTTTTGCCACCTCCCCTTCCAAGCATTTAGACCGTTGAAAAAAAATGATTCTTCCTTAGAGTCAAAATATGCGTCTACAGCTGCTTTGACCTCGTCGTTTGTCGAAAATCTTTGACCTCCCAAGTGCTTTTTTAGGTTAGGGAACAGAAAGAAGTCTGATGGTGCCAGATCAGGTGAATACGGCGGATGCGGTAACAGTTCAAAGCCACAGTTGTGAATTTCAGCCATTGACTGTACTGACGTGTGAACACGGGCGTTATCTTGATGAAACAGGACTTTTCTTCTGAGCATTCCTCGACGTTTTTCTTTTATTTCCTCTCGTAAACGACGTAGTAAGGTGCAGTAGTAATAGAGTAGAGTAGAGTAGTAAAAGAGTTTATAGTCTGACCCCTTTCAAGATAATCAATCATAATCACACCTTTCGAGTCCCAGAATACTGAAGCCATCACCTTATTTGCCGACAAAATCGACTTAGCCTTTTTAGGGGGTGGTGAACCAGGTCTTCTCCACTGTTTTGATTGTTGTTTTGTTTCCGGTGTACAGTAATGAACCCATTTTTCGTCCATAGTAACAAAACGATTCAAAAAATCATCTGCATCGGCTTCAAATAACTCCAAACAGTCGCGTGAAATAGTCAATCGCGTCCTTTTTTGTTCAACTGAAAGCAGTCGCGGAACCCACCTCGCAGACACCTTGTGGAAACCCAACTCGTTGACAATGATGTTTTGAGTTCGTTCATAAGAGATGCCTATAATCTCGGCTATCTCTCTAATTTTTAATCTGCGGTCTCCCATTATTAAATCAAGTACTTTTTTAATATTTTCGTCAGTAGTTGACGTCGAAGGCCTTCCAGAGCGGGGTTCATCTTTCACACTCTCTCTACCACGCTTAAATTCTGCTATCCATTTTTTGACGGATGAATATGACAGAGCACAATCGCCTAATGTACTGACCATGTCATCATGGATGGCTTTTGATGATAACCCCTTCTTATGGAGGCACTTAATGACGGCACGCTGCTCGATTTGCTCCATTCGCGGAAATTATGTCCGATTACTTTGTTAATAAATTTATAAAACCACAACTAATTATCGCACACGTTTCGAACTTCACACAATGAACTAGTCTGAACTGAACTAAATAATGTGGGTAGATTTGATTTTTAGAATTGAATGGATCTGTGTTAGGCCGAGTACTTTTCAATCCACCCTCGTAGTTGTTTTAAGTTTTGTAATTTAATTCTGTACGCAGATGATATAAAAATTTATCGCAAAATTCAATATTATCATGACCACCTTAACTTTCAAAAAGATTTAGTTAGTAATTTTACATCTTACTGTAAACACAATAAGTTAGATTTGAGTGTTAATAAATGTAAAGCCATAACGTTTACCCGTAAGCGACAGGAAAGTAATTTTAATTATTCTTTATGTGGAGTCCCATTAGAAAAAGTTCATAAAATTAAAGATTTAGGTATAATATTAGATAGTAAACTTAACTACTATGATACACATGTTGAAAACGTCATTAATAAGGCTCTTAAAATGTATGGTTTCGTGATGCGTATTGGACGTGAATTTAAAAACCTCTCACTTATTTGCACCTCTATAAATCTTTAATAAGATCACAACTCGAATATGCGGTAGCTATTTGGTGTCCGTATTATAATAAATATATAGATAAAATAGAATCCATTCGGAAAAAGTTTTTGCGTAGTTTATATTACAAGTGCAGACGAGTTAAATTACCCTACTATTAACCGCTGGTCGAATATACCTTACTAAAATTAGAATCCAGACGTCAACAGATTCAAGGTATGTTACTATATGATATCTGTCATAACAGGTACGATAGTATAGAACTAGTTGAGATGATACAATACAGAGTACCATATAGGACATTGTTTTGCAGAGTTCGTACTAAATATACATTTTTTACTAATAAATGTCGCACCAACGTAGGTAAAAGATCCCCTATATATATGTTGTTAAATTGTTTAATAATACTTTCAATAATATTGACATTTTTGCTCACAAGGTGGGTATTTATAAAAAAAGAATTACTTTCAGTACTCAGAGGAGAATAAGTTTGTGTAACTGGTTGTTACAATTATTAGTATTTTTCTTCATTATTGTGTTAGTTGAAAACACAATCATTGTATTAGATGAAAAAATTGTACGCTATTCTCAATCTCAACATTTGTTAATAAGTAATTGGTGGTCGACGGTGTTGGTTGCACTATTATATTATATTTTTGTAGTGAATGTATTTTAGATTAATAAATATTGTGTAAACTGTTTGTTGATCCTAATAAATTTAAAAAAAACTACACAAAACTAACAAATGGACTAGGACGCGTTCAAAAATTTCAATATATATAATACACAAAAAAAAAATTTATTAGCATAGATGAGTATATTATAATATATATCCATCAATATGTTAAAATAAAATCTTTACATAGGCATATATACAAATACTTCGGTTAAAGTACTTGGTATCGGAAGTAATAATAATATATATAGTATATATAATATAAAATAGTAATAAGTATTGAGTACATACTTGTATAGGCCGCGCAGATAGAGAATAGATCTGAAAATGACGGCGGGTACACATGGTACGGTTGGCAAAACAAGTTCTCAAACATCGATTTTTATTTTTTTATTGACTTTTTTTGTTATAAATTATTCCTTTTTAATATTATTAATTAATAATAATAGAAATAATGTCAAAAATATTAATGAAATAAAAAAGCAAGGGTACATATGACACTGGATTTTAAAATTTGTCTTTATTAATTGTTACATCTCAGAATCATATTACAAAAATACCACCTCACATACATACATAAAGTCACGTCCTTATCCCTTAGGCCAGTAAAGTAAAGGCGGGACTACATTAGACCGACGCACACGTCTGAGACGTCGCCGACGTATGTGATAGGTGTGACACTAGACCGACGCCGCCGACGCGTACGCGTGTTTTGTGCTATCAATTCACGCTGGTTTTTGGACAAGACAGGCGGTACCTGCCTAGTTAAATGATTATTAGTTCTCTAAAAGACACAAGAACTAAACTAAAAATGTACGAATCAGACAGAGAATTTGAAGTAAATTTAATTTATTTTTATGGCTTTGAAACGACCAACAGCTCTGCTTTGGTCCAGTCTTCTTCAAATGAGACACCGTGCTCCTGCATCCATATCTTTACGCCCGCTTTGCGGGTTGCAGTCGTTGGCGCTTTATCCAACCGCATACTGTGGTAGGATGATCATTATCCATGACGAGAATGGAGTTTTCAGGCAGATTTGGTATTAATTTTTCTTTTAAATATTTCGTAAAGTTATTACCATCCATCTCGTCATCGTAGTCGAATTTTTTTGATTTAGCTTTAAGTAATAATCCTGCACCCTCCACAAACCCATCCTCTGAGCCGGCGTGAACCATCACCCACCTTTGTCCAGGACTATCATTTTTGCGAACGCCTTTTTCGGTGGATGACTGCCAGCACTTGCTGACAGTATAATGGGCATGGATCCACGACTCATCCACATATACTACTTTCTTTTTTTCCGCACCCATGGCATAATTTTGTCGGAGGCGGCGTAAATATTTAACTCGCCACGCTTTTATATTATCGCGCCCTATGAGCACCATTCGGTTCTGGCGGCATTTTTTAAATTTAAATCCGAACGTTTCTTTTAAAATCTTTCTTAATGTCGTTTTGTAGCCTTTATAGTTTAATTCAGCTTTTGCTGACGCCAGAATCTGGTTCAGCGTAGGTACCTCTTTTCGAACGTCGTATATTGAGGCCACAATATTTCTAATGGCACATATATCGTATTTGTCCATGGGGGCGCGTATTATTTTTGCCTTTTCTGCCCTTATTCGGCGTACGGATCTTGGTGTTGGTTTGTTCTGCAAGTTTATCTGAAATAAGAGTAAAATATTACTGTTACTCTCAGTTATCGTTATAGAGCGACACTGAACTTAGTCATACTCGCTGCCAAAAGGACTCGTTTCCAGGCCAGTAAATCTATATAAAAAATCATACTCGATAGAGGTAAGGCTAATCATCTTCAAATAAATTGATTTATCTATCAATCTTGGTCACGCCCATAAAGCAACCGCGTAAATAATGTGTAGGTACCATGTCATTACCTTCTTTCTTTATTTTCGATATAGTAGCCATCGATAAATTAGTCGCCATCGCTGCGCGTGCGGCGCTATACTTTAACGGATGATAACGCTCCAAGTTCTTCTCTTCGTCAAAGTATTTTATAACGTTGTAAACAATGTCACGTGATACTGTGAAGAATCTTTAAAGCATGTTAACAATCACAAGCGTTTTCAAACGTAACGCAAACAAATAACAATCAAACTCAACAAAAACAACAATGAATATTAACGAAAACAACAAAATAACGTAACGAATTTAACGATAACTCGGAGTGCGTCAAGTAGCGTGGAAAGCGAATCTTGACTGACTATTTTTTTGTAGCGCGTATTTCACTGTGTGAGTATAGACGGCGATAGAGAGTGAGCGAGAACGCATGCGAGCGGACACCATTTTCAGATCTATTCTCTAACTGCGCGGCTAATATGTACTCATTGGGTGCGTTTGGCAGAAAAAAGCGCTAGCAAGCGCTTACTAGCGCTAAAATAGTTTTCGGCCAGGACACGATTGCTACTTCCGTAGCGCTGACACAATCCGCCATTTGCTTATTTAATTTGCTTGTTTTGTAGTAGAGTTTATAAGTTGTTTTTTTTTTGCAATATTTGTTTTAAGTAATATAATGACATGAATAGACATGTACATGTTATTAAAAATTCATGATTGGTAAGTTTTTAATATGAATACTTCACAAACATATATATTAAATTAGGTTAGGTTCCCCGGTTAAAACTAACATCGTGTCCTAGAGGAAAATAACTACTTACGATTTGACAGCGCTTACCGCTTACGATCGCCATTTTGCTTACAAGGGCTTTTTTCTGCCAAACGCACCCAGTTTCATCCCTATGTGTGCCTAATGCAATAATTTTCAACATGATCATCTAAATGTGCTGAAGTGATAATAACTATGCAGCTATTAATATAAAATTTACATCATTTCTTGTTTTAAATTACAGTAATAATGCAACAACGTGTTGTATCGACGGACACCAATCAAATGCAACAAAATATTCCTCACCCAGTTGCACAGCACTTGATAGACCAGAAACAATTGATTCTATCGCAATCAAATGGTACGTACGTACGACATTTGCTTTAACCAATAATATAATTGCTTTGTTTTGCTTTTTATAGTAAAGTTAAAATACCCATGTTAAAAGACTCCATTCACACTGTAATATATTTTTTGAAATAATAATGAAATGGGCTAACTAATGGGTTTTTGTGAAATAAATTACTGTTGGGCACCGGTTTCACGGTTTTGGTTGTGTTGACAGACTTAACACATCCTGACATATTTTAACCCTCAAAAGTGCAGGGTTCCTCATTGTGTTTTAGAATTGCAAATAACAATTTTATCAGTGCTGGCGGGAATCGAACTCTGATTATTCGTACTGTAAAACAATCTCTCTCACAATATCCGCTCTCACACAATACCAGCGTAAAATAGTAGATTAATGCTGCTGGGTTTCGTATGGTGAGTGTAGAGAACCGGAGACCCTTTTTACTGGAAACGAGGCATTCCATCTTAGTCCTCACGGGTGACAACGCATCTGCATCTTGATTCGTAATTGAGAATAGATGTAGATTTCTATGGGCCACAGCAACCATTTACCATCTGGTGGACTTGGTTTTTTTCTTTTACAAGGTTGTTGCCGTTTTTCCATTCCATAGACATCTTCTATTGATGTGACATTAGCGACACAAAAAACGTTGTCGATAATTTCGTTTAGTCTATGACTTAGTAAATTAGGTGAGTTTTATTATTCCGGTTCGTTATTTAAATAGATGAAAGTTTATTGAAGCTTCATTTCACATCTCACAAAAAACGTAGTTGAATAATGAGGAATTTTGTACTATCACTGTATAATTTAAAATATATTGTGACAAGTAAAGTTACAGCCTATATACGTCCCACTGCTGGGCACAGGCCTCCCCTCATTTCTGAGAGGGTTTTAGGGCAAGGAAGTGTCCGCCGCGCTGCCCTAATGCGTGTTGGCGAACTTCACATGTCTTCGAAATAAATTTTTTTTCTTATTCCTCAGACATGCAGGTTTCCTCACGATGTTTTCCTTCACCGCCGAGCACGTGGTAAATCAGCACTTAAAATTGCAATTAACAATTTCATTGGTGCCGGCGGGGATCGAACCCGGGTTACTGGCGTTCTGTTATATTTACAGCGAGCGTTAACCATCTGAGCTACCACAGCTCAATCGTGATAAGGTCACTATGAAATCTTCTTAAATTCAGCCGGTATATTTTCGCCAAATTATCCTTAGTGTGGGTTTTTGACTTATTATGGGTTTCACAGGGAGTAATAACTGTATTTCTTTAGTCGATACTGTGTTTGTTTCACGGAACGTACACAGAGGACACTGCCACGATAGTACAATAACTGCGCCACGACCGCGCTCTGCCTTCTTTTTTGTCGCTTGATCACAACTACCTATAAATCGATTACACATGTATTTTCTGATTTCCGCTCTGCTCCCTTAAAGATATTATCCATCATTAATTAATTTATTCCGGCTTATCAAAAGTCCTTTGTTGAACGTAGAGGGAATATTTGCCATAGTTATATGCCCTAATTGTATTCATACCTCCCTAACTATTCGTTTTTAAAGTTTTTGAAACGAATATTTGCAATGTAAAATAATAATCATCATCACTTGATTTAGAAAACAATTTACTTGATTGATTGAATAATAATAAGTCTAGTCCATTTTCTTTATTTTTTTTTATAAATAATAAAGCAATAAAAATAAATTATTAACAAAAAGGAGTATATCGATGTCGATTGTTGCTAATATTATGAACGAAAACACCATAGGTTAAGGATGTCATGTGTTGAATATAATACTACTTCAATGAGGATGTCATTTTCTAGCAAATCAGAAGATACGAGTGTACTTACTATCATATTTGACATAGTATAAAGAGACCAAAGATGACCGCTTGACATTTTTATTTTCACGCATAAATTACACGCAACATCTTTCTACAGATTTAGCTCTTTTTGCCTTATTCGAAAATTAAATTAGAAAAAGCGAGACAAGTATATTGATTCAGTTTATGTTGAATTGTAGGTTCTCTCCGTGCATACGTATTTATATATTATGTAATTACTCTAAGCATGATACTTTGAGAATAAATTATATTACTTGAATTTAAATCGAACTTTCGATCCTAGTCTGATAAAAAATAGTATACGCACTACGGGAGAAAAGTATGATATCGCAACCCGCGTTGTTATATCAAGCCTGGCCTTCGGCTCTGGTGATAATACCACAATAGTTGTAATGTCATATTTTCCTCCCTAGTAACGTAATATACTATTAAATATTTACCTCCACAATCGTTCTACGAGTCGATTGAAGAAATTATCGCCTTGTTTTTAGTGTGGAGAAGAAAAAAATGGCTATTTGGTACACATAGCGCAAGTTTGATTAATGGGTTATCTCATTCTCTGTCAGATTTGTAAAGCCAAATAACCGACATTTGTAATACTTGAAATCTTATACACACCACATAATAATTAGTTGCTTGAGAATTTACTAATATTACTTTTCTATTCTTGTCATTTTTTTAGTAGCAAACCAGAGCGGAGACAATAAGCAGGACTCCGCACCCGAACATGGGACTGATGAAATGGATATGGGAGATATGGATAAACTAGAACAAGATGCTGGAAATATTGGCGAGGTACCTTTCTATATTAATACGGTAGTAGTACTACAAAATAGATTCTATATCTTATTATTTCGGTATATTAAGAACAAATATGTGTGAAAATTACTCTTACTCTGCATGTGCAAGTCCCCTGGCTACTGTGATATATTGATGAAACTGACATTTAAAAAAATATAGAAATTTGACAATGTATTGATTTTATTGTAAGATGTAATAAATGAAATTGTAGCAAGGCATTTAAAAAAATTAAGAACCCAGAGTTTCTCGCCGGTTCTGCACCAAGAAGGTATTTATGCGAACCTTTGTATATTCTGAGGTTCATAGAAGCTTTTTACAAGTATATACTGAATAAAAGTTTTGATATCAGATTGTGAAAAAACCATTTTAAAAATACACAAAACATAAAATATTGCAATGTTACTGCGAACGTTTATCCCCTTGCCAAACATGCAAAAAGCCACTGCTAACTCCTTAGCTTGGAAAATCGGCAATGATATAGTAGTCCATTAGCTCAGGCATATAGTTATGAGTATTCACGATGGAGGTTCATTGAACTGAGATGGTCATTTGAAAGATTAATTAGATGATGACTAAAAGTCCCTTTATTTCATGGAGAAATACATACGAATGTCGGACTTATATCGTATTAGTACTGAATTAAACCCCAACTGCATTCCAGATGGACCAGCCTAGCGAATGCTTTCGCACACATCTTACAAACTATTGTTGGGAGAAATATAGTATTACAAGTACGCTGCCTCATCCATTGTAGGAATGCCTGCCTCAATGGTCACGTTCGTCAAAGGGATTGACGTTCATAGTACTAGAAGTCTCGCCACACTAGTAACATCTCCATGATGTGCAAAAAATAATTATTTAATTTTTGGCTACTTATAATTTTTAAAATATCCATTTATTTCGTAACTGTTTAAGGTACACTGACAATGGTGATATCGGTTAGTAAAACGTAGAATTAAATAAGGCATGTTATGTGCGCGCAGGTTGATATCCTGACCGGTCTAGGGGGCGAAGACGACGAAGCGCTACTTGAGTCACTGACGGCAGAAATGGGCGAACAATTTAACATCCTGGAGTATGCCGACCCCGAGCTGGCGGCGCTTAACGACGCACACCTGCTGGACGGGCTCGAGCTCGCAGACGACGTGTCACAATCGCAATCGCACCCGCATGCAAAGCGCATGCCCAAGTGAGTGTCTCGCCTTAACTTAACTCAACAACTCTCTCAACGACGCCCACCTGCTGGACGGGCTCGAGCTCTCAGACGACGTGTCACAGTCGCACTCGCACCCGCATGCAAAGCGCATGCCCAAGTGAGTGCCTCGCCTTAACTTTACTTAACAACTCTCTCAACGACGCACACCTGCTGGACGGGCTCGAGCTCGCAAACGACGTGTCACAGTCGCACTCGCACCCGCATGCAAAGCGCATGCCCAAGTGAGTGCCTCGCCTTAACTTTACTCAACAACTCTCTCAACGACGCGCACCTGCTGGACGGGCTCGAGCTCGCAGACGAAGTGTCACAGTCGCACTCGCACCCGCATGCAAAGCGCATGCCCAAGTGAGTGCCTCGCCTTAACTTTACTCAACAACTCTCTCAACGACGCGCATCTGCTGGACGGGCTCGAGCTCGCAGACGAAGTGTCACAGTCGCACTCGCACCCGCATGCAAAGCGCATGCCCAAGTGAGTGCCTCGCCTTAACTTTACTCAACAACTCTCTCAACGACGCGCACCTGCTGGACGGGCTCGAGCTCGCAGACGAAGTGTCACAGTCGCACTCGCACCCGTATGCAAAGCGCATGCCCAAGTGAGTGCCTCGCCTTAACTTTACTCAACAACTCTCTCAACGACGCGCACCTGCTGAACGGGCTCGAGCTCGCAAACGAAGTGTCACAGTCGCACTCGCACCCGCATGCAAAGCGCATGCCCAAGTGAGTGCCTCGCCTTAACTTTACTCAACAACTCTCAACGACGCGCACCTGCTGGACGGGCTCGAGCTCGCAGACGAAGTGTCACAGTCGCACTCGCACCCGTATGCAAAGCGCATGCCCAAGTGAGTGCCTCGCCTTAACTTGACTCAACAACTCTCTCAACGACGCGCACCTGCTGGACGGGCTCGAGCTCACAAACGACGTGTCACAGTCGCACTCGCACCCGCATGCAAAGCGCATGCCCAAGTGAGTGCCTCGCCTTAACTTAACTCAACAACTCTCTCAACGACGCGCACCTGCTGGACGGGCTCGTGCTCGCCGTCCATGTAGTAGTACATCAGCCGGCTATGCCCTTATATGCCATACAATTTCTAAATATGAAAGTGAAAATGAAAGACTAATAGTTAATTGTTGCTTCCCAACCTCAAAGGGTCTGTATGTGAAGTTCCTTATAATTGAAGTGTACGATGCAACCATACATTATTGTAAGCATTATTACACACAATTTCTATAGTTCGACAATTATAAAAATATTGTAATATTGCTAATGTTTTCACTTCCACCGCGACGAACACACGCATTAACACAGCAAATAGCAAATATAAGTAATAACAACTTTTGTATTATAGTTTTTCGTCGCTTCTAATGTTTTGTTTTTTGTTTCAGTGACGAAAATGAAAATAAAACAGAGAGCAAAGTTAATAGTGAGCTTCAAAAAGCTGTACATAATATAGAAACAGACAAGGTCCAAGTTAAATCTGAAATGGACATAATCAAGTCCGAAAACCAAGAAGTAAAACCAGAAGTAACTTCTTCAACTTCTAATGTCGGACAAATGTTCTCAGAAGGAGTTCACAGGGTTATTACACAGAATCAACAGATGTCTATTCAGGTACATGTTGTATTTTATTTATTAATTTCTCTTTGATATATATTTTGATAGCATGCTTGACTTGAGAGTGGATGAATGACGTCTGAAATATTATCTTGTTCTTCCCAGTTATATTTATATATATATATATATATATATATATATATATATATATATATATATATATATATATATATATATATATATATATATATATACGAGGGTGGATTGAAAAGTACTCGGCCTAACACAGATCCATTCAATTCTAAAAATCAAATCTACCCACATTATTTAGTTCAGTTCAGACTAATTCATTGTGTGAAGTTCGAAACGTGTGCGATAATTAGTTGTGATTTTATAAATTTATTAACAAAGTAATCAGACATAATTTCCGCGAATGGAGCAAATCGAGCAGCGTGCCGTCATTAAGTACCTCCATAAGAAGGGGCTATCATCAAAAGCCATCCATGATGACATGGTCAGTACATTAGGCGATTGTGCTCTGTCATATTCATCCGTCAAAAAATGGATAGCAGAATTTAAGCGTGGTAGAGAGAGTGTGAAAGATGAACCCCGCTCTGGAAGGCCTTCGACGTCAACTACTGACGAAAATATTAAAAAGTACTTGATTTAATAATGGGAGACCGCAGATTAAAAATTAGAGAGATAGCAGATTATAGGCATCTCTTATGAACGAACTCAAAACATCATTGTCAACGAGTTGGGGTTCCACAAGGTGTCTGCGAGGTGGGTTCCGCGACTGCTTTCAGTTGAAAAAAAAGGACGCGATTGACTATTTCACGCGACTGTTTGGAGTTATTTGAAGCCGATGCAGATGACTTTTTGAATCGTTTTGTTACTATGGACGAAACATGGGTTCATTACTGTACACCGGAAACAAAACAACAATCAAAACAGTGGAGAAGACCTGGTTCACCACCCCCTAAAAAGGCTAAGTCGATTTTGTCGGCAAATAAGGTGATGGCTTCAGTATTCTGGGACTCGAAAGGTGTGATTATGATTGATTATCTTGAAAGGGGTCAGACTATAAACTCTGATTACTACTGCACTTTACATCGTTTACGAGAGGAAATAAAAGAAAAACGTCGAGGAACGCTCAGAAGAAAAGTCCTGTTTCATCAAGATAACGCCCGTGTTCACACGTCAGTACAGTCAATGGCTGAAATTCACAACTGTGGCTTTGAACTGTTACCGCATCCGCCGTATTCACCTGATCTGGCACCATCAGACTTCTTTCTGTTCCCTAACCTAAAAAAGCACTTGGGAGGTCAAAGATTTTCGACAAACGACGAGGTCAAAGCAGCTGTAGACGCATATTTTGACTCTAAGGAAGAATCATTTTTTTTCAACGGTCTAAATGCTTGGAAGGGGAGGTGGCAAAAGTGTATTGAACTTGATGGTGATTATGTAGAAAAATAAAAATATAACTGATTTAGTATGTGTTTATTTTCTTGGTTAGGCCGAGTACTTTTCAATCCACCCTCGTATATATATATATATATATATATTCTTAATTATTGACGTAACTAAGCATTATTTATAGACTGCAATGCATGAAATAAAATCGGAGATAAAGCTGGAAGGAGACGAAGTGAAATCAGAAGGCGAATGGCGCCCAGTCCAGTCCCCACAAAGGCCAGTCTTTTCGCAAATGTTTACCGGCGGCGTGCAGAGGCTTCAAGTACCTATACAAGTAATTTCTATTCTTTTTTGTTCCCCGTAAATGGTAGTTAATAAAAATAAAATTCATCAAAATGCAAATGTTTCGTGCGTCATACATTTATTTAGTAAATTATAGTCAACCAAATCTAAGAAATACATTTTGACAGCTGTCAGACTTATTGCACCAAGCATGCCAACCAAAAAATGGGAACGTACAATATTCGATTCTTAAAAAAATCGATATCGATTATTTAGAGTTTGTTTTTATTAATACCAGAATTAAAGCATTTACTGTTTGGTTTTAATAACACCAGAATAAATTAAATAGGGATAATTTAAAACACAAGATTTATCAGTTTCTATTAGGTTGTTGTAGAGCCGTGGTAGCTCAGATGGTTAGCGCTCGCTGTAAATTTCACAGTACGCGAGCAAACCGGATTCGATCCCCGCCGGCACCAATGAAATTGTTAATTGCAATTTAAAGTGCTTATTTACCACGTGCTCGGCGGTGAAGGAAAACATTGTGAGGAAACCTACATGTCAGAGAAATAAGAAAAAAAATTATATTTCGAAGACATGTGAAGTTCGCCAACGCGCATTGGAGCAGCGCGGCGGACAATTCCTTGCCCTAAAACCCTCTCAGAAATGAGTGGGGGCCTGTGCCCAGCAGTGGGACGTATATAGGCTGTAACTTTGCTTTTTTATTATGTTGGGTACTGCTTATTTCTCGAGGCACAGTTATAAAAAATTAAGGTTATACCTAAATTAAAAATTAATTTATTCAATCACTATCAGTACAATTAGTTGAGTTGTCATTGTTTGATTTTCAATAATTCAGTCAAAATTAATGTCTCTTTCAAAGTCTTCCATAATAATTTTATTTGTTTTTTCTATCACTTTTGCCCAATTATCCTTTCTGAAACGGGCACATGCTTCAACGAATATTGAAGAAACAGTGCAAAAAGTTAAAGCTGAGTCACAAAATAAGAAGAAAAACACAAAGCTCCCGAAATTGCGGGATATTGAAATTACGTAGTGGTTTTTATGTCGCGAATTTGTATATGAGTTTTTTTGCCTACACCAATTGACGTTGACAAATTAAAAAAAATAAACTTCTTTATTCATGATTTATGTAATTTAAGGAATTTTAAAAATAAAAATTAAATTAAACAAATAATACATAAAAAATTTATGATTCAATTATTTGAATATTGTTACCGATTATTGGAATATTTTTGCCGATTATTCGCATAACAATTAATTTTAATCATTCAAACACTACGGTAATGTACATAGCGACATATCATTGAAACGACGTCAAGTACAAAAAGTTGATAGTGGTTATTTTTTAATATTTTGCTTTGTTTGAAAGATTCAAATTTAAATTAGTGATAAAAAACTACACTCGTTGTAATGAAATATATATAACTTTATAATTCTTCAGATTTACGTAAAAGGTTATTTTAAATTGTGTGAGTACGCTTGTGCAAAGTTATTGCGGAATGATTAATGTGGAACGTCAAAAGGTATTTCTTAGATTTGGTTGACTATAAGATAACATGAAAACTACAATGTGCTGAATTTCATTCGGTGTGTTTTAGCAACAAAGCATGGGTCAGCGGCCGTCACAGTTCGGTCAACCCACGCAGCAAGTGATAAGCCAACAACTTGTACAGCGAGCGCAACTGCAGCTTACTGGACAACATAACATGCATTTTGCACAAGTAAGTTAATTCCTAATAAACAATAATATAATAATGTTGCATGAATAAGTCAACTAGCGCCATCTAGTGTCAGGAACGAGAGCGAGGGGAGCATTGAGAAAATGACATCACAAATCGCTCAACTGACAGCGCCTAGTCGAAACTCGAACGCTCGATACCTTCCGCGTGTTTACTTGAACATTCTGGATATTTCTTTGCTAATTCAAATATATAGGCGCTGCAAGATGCGATCGAGGCAGTGTTGATTTGGGCGAAACAAGCGAAGCTTCGGAGTGGAATTAAGTGAATTAGTGTTTTAACTTTAATTGTGTAAAGTAAATTAAAGTGTTAATTTAGGTAATTTTATCGGCAATTTTTATTGTCACGAACCTCAAGCTCGTAACAATTGGTGTCAGAAGTGGGATTAAATCATGCCGATTTTACCTAAGGAGGAAACGGAGGGTGTCCGTACCCGAAGTCAACGCCAGCAGGAGACGGACCAGAGGAGGTTTGTTGGTGCAACGCCGCAGACGTCGGAGGGCCAACAGCTAGCCACGGAGACTGCGGGCCCGTCAGTAGCTCCTACATCTGCAGCACCTGACTTAGGTGCTCTGATGGCCATGCTACAGGAGCAGCTGCAGCGCGGACGAGAGGAACAGGCCCGTCTGTTGAAAGAGCAGCAGGAGGAACAGGCTCGCCTGTTGAAAGAGCAGCAGGAGGAACAGGCTCGCCAGCAGGCGGAACAGGCACGCCGATTGGAAGAGCAGCTGCGGGACGGACAGGAGGAACAGGCCCGTCGGTTGGAAGAGCAGATGCTCCTCATGAAGGACCTTCACGCTACCTTCGGGAAGGAGATAAAGGAGGTGAAGGATAGGGTTGCTCAGCATGACAACCGCCTGTCGGAAGCCGAAACCCAAATCGTGAAAGCTGAAAACCGAATCGAGAAAGCTGAAACCCGAATCGACCAAGTAAACAATCGGGTTGACAACGTAGTGGCTGACATGAAGAAATCACTAAACGACCTCAAACTTGGGGATGGAACTACAGCTCCCGTAGTAGCTGCAGCACCTTCGCTACGTGGATTCAAAGTGCCGCCGTTCGACGGGACCTCTTCCTGGTCGGCCTACAAAATCCAGTTCGAGGCCGTCATGGAGGCGAACGGCTGGAATAAAAGCCAAGCCATGACTGCACTCACCCTAGGCCTGCGTGACCAAGCCTTAACTGTGTTGGAAGCTCTCGGTAAGAAAGTGACCTATGAGCAGCTTCTTGAGGTCTTGGAAGCGAGATATGGCGACGCTCATCTGGAACACGTCTTTCGCGCGCAGCTTAAAGATCGCGTGCAGCGCAGCAACGAGAACCTGCAGCAGTGGGCCCTTGAGGTGGAGAAGATGGTTCGAAAAGCATACCGGTCTGTACCTGCGCTCATTGAAGGGAACCTGGTGCAGACATTCATCGACGGCATCCGCGACCTGGAAGTCAGAGCTGCTGTGAGGCTCGGGCACCACGAGACGCTTAAGGACGCCTTGGCCCATGCACTGGAAGTGGAAGCCGTGCGGCAGGATCATCGTTCCCATCGCGTCAGGGAGGTTGCAGCAGCTACAGTTCGCGACCGCAACAAAGGATACAGCCCAAGGTGCTATGGCTGTGGGGAAAAGGGCCATCTTCGATCCAGCTGCCCTAAGCGAACCCTAGAAAGGGAAATTGAACGATCTAAGGAGGGTAGTGCGGCCAACAGCACCGCCCAGCAGCGGCAGGGAAACGAGTAAAAGCCAGAACTGCGGGGCGGGTGCTGGCTGATGTTAAAAGAGCCCCAAGGATCTCGATCTCACAAACCCATGATGGGAACAGCCTAATCATAAAGGGCGAGATCAACGGAATGCCGTGTAAGCTGACCATAGACACTAGAGCCTCTCGTACGGTTGTTAGTTCCCAACTTATAAGTCAGTTCCTTGGGGACTCCGCGTACAACCGAGAACGCCTTAATTTGGTAACAGCCACCGGTCAGCGTATACCCGTCCGTGGAGAGAAGGAGATGGAGTTGAAGCTAGGCAACGTGATCTACCTGCATAATGTCATCGTGGCTGATATAATGGACGACTGCATCCTAGGCTTAGACTTTATGAGGAATAATTGTTGCGAGATCGACGTTAAGCAAGGTGTTTTGAAATGTGGACAGGAGGAACTTTTTTATGGAAGGTGCGTTACCAGGGAACGTGTACAGCATCAAGAAGATTGTTCTTCCGCCGAGATCGGAAACGATTGTTCCGGTTAGTCTTCCTCGAAACGCTGGGCAAGCTCACCGTTGTGTACTTGTGGAAAGGGTAAACGATGACCTTCCATGGAAAGTAGCTCGAACCTTGGTCAGGACCACTAACATCTCAGGAGTACGTGTGCTGAACCTTTGCGACCGGGAACAGATTATAGAAAAAGGCACACTGGTTGGTACTTGTGAGGAAGTGGATTGGTTACGTCAGTGCCAATATATATCGAGTGGGACCCCCAGCAAGGATTCAGAAACGAGAGTGACCACACTTTTGGAAGACTGTCGCAGTGTTCTGTCCCCGAACGAATTGGTCAAGGCGAAGAAGTTGTTACTCAAGTACGCCGATGTATTCTCATCAAATGATGCTGACATAGGAAAGACTGGCCTAGTTCAACACAAAATAAACACAGGAGAGGAATTGCCTATCCGTCAGCGGCCAAGAAGATTGCCGGTAGCACGTGAAAAGGAAGTGAAAACCATGATTGAAGGAATGGTGAAGGATGGTGTTATTGAACCTTCCTCTAGTCCATGGTGTTCACCAGTGGTGCTGGTGAAAAAGAAGGATGGCAGCATGCGGTTCTGTGTTGATTACCGCCGTCTGAACGACGTTACAAAGAAGGACAGCTATCCCTTGCCAAGAATTGATGACACGCTGGACATGCTTACAGGAGTAAAATGGTTTAGCACGCTGGATCTAAAAAGTGGCTACTGGCAAGTTGAAATTGACCCTAAGGACAAGGAGAAAACTGCGTTCTCGACGGGAAAGGGTCTGTGGCAATTCAAAGTAATGCCGTTTGGGTTGTGCAATGCCCCAGCAACGTTTGAAAGGCTGATGGAACTTGTACTTACCGGGCTAATTGGCGATGCCTGTCTGGTCTACTTGGATGACATCATCATCGTGGGCCGTACGTTTGAGGAACACCTTCAAAACCTGGAACGCGTGCTCATGAAGATTAAGAGTGCCAACCTCAAGTTGAGTCCGAAGAAATGTTCACTATTCAAACGGCAAGTCAACTTTTTGGGGTATGTAGTGTCGGAAGAAGGTATCCGCACGGATCCAGAGAAAATCGCAGCTGTAAAGGATTGGCCGGTTCCAAAAGACAAGACGCAGGTTAGAGCATTTTTGGGTTTGTGCTCCTATTACCGGCGATTCGTGAAGAACTTTGCAGATATAGCCAAACCTCTGCACAAGCTAACCGAGGAGAAGCGACATTTCTGCTGGGATGAAAGTTGCAATATCGCATTCCAGGAGCTCAAGGACCGTCTGTGCAAAACACCTATTTTGGGATACCCTGATGCAAGCAAAGAATTTATAGTTGACACAGACGCAAGTGATATAGGACTCGGCGGTGTGTTGTCTCAACGGAATGGTGACCAAGAGGTCGTGATAGCGTACTTCAGCAAGTCGTTGTCAAACCGGAAAGGAACTACTGTGTCACAAGACGCGAATTGCTAGCTGTGGTAAAGTCGTTGCAACATTTTAGCAAATATCTTCTGGGACGAAAATTTCACTTACGAACTGACCATGCTGCACTAAAATGGCTATTGCAGTTTAAAAACCCAGAAGGACAAGTTGCGAGGTGGATTGAACTACTGCAGGAATACGACTTTGAGATCGAACATCGCAGCGGGAAATCTCATGGCAACGCAGATGCATTGTCAAGAAGACCTTGTCCTGAAGATTGCAAACATTGTACTAGGCAAGAGAGTAAGGAAGTGGTATCCGTGAGGATGCTCAGGGCAGACCACCTCAGCAACGAGTGGAAGGACAGCTTACTACATGCACAGCAGGAAGATCCGGACATCAAGCCGATTCTGGAATGGATAAAGGCCAGTGCTCCCAAGCCCAAGTGGAGTGACGTCTCAGCGATGAGTTCGACCACTAAAAGCTATTGGGCCCAGTGGGACAGCTTGCTGCTTCAGGATGGAGTTCTGTGTCGTAAATGGGAAAACGTTCGGGGAGACAGCTGTCATTTGCAAATGGTTGTCCCTAAAGTTAAAGTACCGGATGTTCTACAGCTGTACCATAATGATTGTTCAGGAGGCCATCTGGGAGTTAAACGAACTCTACTGAAGATCCGAGAACGGTTTTACTGGGTCCACTGTCGAAACGATGTCGAGGACTGGTGTCGCAAATGTACAAGTTGTGCGGCTGTAAAGGGACCTCAGACTCGTAGTAGAGGTGCATTGAAGTTGTACAATGTTGGTGCACCATGGGAGAGAATAGCCATTGACGTGGCGGGGCCGTTTCCGGAGAGTGAAAGCGGTAACAAGTATTTCATGGTTGTGATGGATTACTTCACTAAGTGGCCAGAAGTCTTCGCCATTCCAAATCAAGAAGCTTCAACAGTTGCAGATAAACTAGTTCATGAAGTCTTCTGTCGTTTTGGAGTACCTTTAGAGATTCACAGCGATCAAGGAAGGAATTTTGAGTCTCAAATATTCCAGGAAACTTGCCGAGTTATGGGTACTCATAAAACAAGAACGACTTCTTATCACCCGCAATCTGATGGAATGGTGGAACGATTTAATCAGACATTGGAGAGGTACCTAGCAAAAGTTGTAGACAATCGGCAACGAGATTGGGACAAGCACATACAACCGTTTTTGTTGTCATATCGAAGTTCTGTTCACGAAAGTACAGCAGTGACACCAGCTTTCGCAAACTTTGGAAGAGAATTACGGCTGCCTGCAGACCTGATCACCGGGATACCACCCGATGCTCCACGCAGTATAACAGATTATGCAAATGACTTGCGGAAAAAAATGAATGACGTTTATGAGCACGTCAGACAATCGGGCCAGCAAATGTCTGAAAAGATGAAAACCCGGTATGACCGCAAAATGAACAACAAAGGGTTCGACGAAGGTTCACTTGTGTGGTTGCACAATCCAGTCCGCAGCAAAGGGAAATCTCCTAAGCTTCAAGCTAAATGGGACGGCCCGTACCGGATTGTAACCAGGATCAACGATGTGACCTACCGGATACAGAAAGGCGCAAGAGGGACTCCTAAGATCGTCCATGTGGATCGCTTGGCGCGTTATTATGGGACCGATAATGCTCGGGACGAGCATGTCTTAGGAGGGGGCAGTGTTGCATGAATAAGTCAACTAGCGCCATCTAGTGTCAGGAACGAGAGCGAGGGGAGCATTGAGAAAATGACATCACAAATCGCTCAACTGACAGCGCCTAGTCGAAACTCGAACGCTCGATACCTTCCGCGTGTTTACTTGAACATTCTGGATATTTCTTTGCTAATTCAAATATATAGGCGCTGCAAGATGCGATCGAGGCAGTGTTGATTTGGGCGAAACAAGCGAAGCTTCGGAGTGGAATTAAGTGAATTAGTGTTTTAACTTTAATTGTGTAAAGTAAATTAAAGTGTTAATTTAGGTAATTTTATCGGCAATTTTTATTGTCACGAACCTCAAGCTCGTAACAATAATAACTTGGAAATAAAAAATCGATTTATTCCATTACTAAAAAAAATAATATTAAAATAGGTTTTAACTATAAGAAAATCTTACTTCCATATAATTAAACATCCTGGCGTATTATGAATTGTACTTTAAATAAAATTTCGCAATTATTTAAAGAAAATTATAATCAATTTTAACCTTTCAATGGTTCAATGCTCCATGGTGACAAGTACCCATTACAGCCTTGCTGCGGTTGCGGGCGCCAATACTTCTTACTTTTTATTTAAAATTACAAAGAAACTGATTAAAGTGTATCAAAAAACTGAATAAATGTTTATTGTGGCATAAAATATGCAACGTTTCATTGGATACCCAATTTCGTACAACGGGATATTAAGTCGTAAAATGGTAATGCTATGAATCATAGTTTTATTTTGCAACTGCGTCTGCGATGAAGCTTGATGTAAATTTTAAACAGATAAAAATAAATAGGACAAGATTGTTGAGTACAAAGTTTGTTTGTCTATTAGTTATGCTATCAATGTCACTTAAAATAGGATTGAGCATGATAAACATATACTGCAAGAGAGTATTGGACGGATTGTGTACATCTGGTGTGTGGCATCAGAGGCTAACATTAAACTAACATAAGACCAACATTAGAGCCACGCTGCAGTTAACTGTAGCACGTCTAGGTTGGCTCGACCGAGGTAAGGCCAACGCTCTCAAGGAATACCAGCGTAAAATAGCAGCTCAACGCTGCTGTTTTCAGCATGGTGAGTATAAGATAAATGTAGATGTCTATGGGTCACAATATCCACTTACCATTAGGTGCACTGTGTGCGCGTTTGTCATCCTGTACAATATTTAAAAAAAATTAACTGCTTGCTAAGAAACTACTAAATCATTTCATAAATATGTACTCTTCATACTACACAGATATCAATTTTTATGTGTCAACAAATAAAAATTGGTGGATCATTTTGCAGATTTGAGGTATAGACAAAGAAAATGTGCTTAAAATTGAAATATAAAAATTTATAATGCAATTTTATAAATAGAAATCACTTCCTCGTTCACTTTTTACAAAATCTATCATAAACTATATATTTTTTTACATGGTGTAAAATACCCTATTCTTAATTGATATGGGTTCTAAAATTAATATTGTTGGTTGTTGTGATTTATAATGAACAATTAAGGTATGCTTTCACAGGCTCGTATCGGACAGGTTGTATGAATGGGTTTTGGATTTATTATTATAGTTATTAAGGGGATATAGTAAGTCAGCTCAAATTCTAATTTCGCCCCCACTTCCCCGCGCGTCGTATGCTATGTACCGACATGTTTGTAATCACTAATACTGTAAGTAGAAAGGTCGTCAGATACTTATTTCATTAGGTTTATCATATATATACCTGTTTCTTAACGCCAACCCAGTCGCTTCTTATTTTTATTACGGTTATTTCCCATTTTAATTTTACGTTTCTTGTTAACGTTTATGTATATGTGTGTTATTTATCTTGTGACACTTTATTCTAAGGTTTATCACTAAATTGTAATTAATCATAGATATCCATAAAACATTTATATAGCACTAGACTGACAATTATAAAATTATATATTTGCATGCCACTGGCAAAATATGATTGTACCATACCAAATTACTAATCCTGTAACTACCATATTTCTTGCAAATAAATCATTATTATTATTATTACGTCGTCCTGTTGCGTAATGTGTATTATGATCGTAAGCGACACAATTACCCCTTCAAAGGCCGAAGCGAAACTGACCGGGCGGCAGGAATCAAGCTTCAAGACGCCGATAGTTTAGGTAATTTCTTTTTACAGTGAAAATAATGGTATTTAAAAAAAAGTAAATAACATAAGCACTGCTTTATAGTTAATTCAGTTAGTATGCAAAGTTTCATGATCTTATTTAAAGTATTTTATGAATAACAGCTGTTTATTTTTCAGTTTGGAGGTAACTTTGGATTTTTTTTTCGATCGAGAAAATTTTACGGAATCGTGTTTTCGTTTAACATAGTCCTTAACATTAATCCTCAACTTTATCATATATTTATTTCAAAATTAATGCTGCAATATTTTCGGCATAACGGAGGATCTTGCTAAGCCATTTGAGGTTATATTTCCCCTTAAGATAAATAATGTAGTGTAATGTGTTGTGTGCAGAGTGCGGCGGCGAGTGCGCACACGCAGAGCATCGTGAGCGCAATGAGCGCGCAGGTGCAGGCGGCGCTGGCGGCGGGCCGTGCCATCGCGCCCGGCACGCGGCTGCTGGGCGCGGACGGCGCCGTCGGCGTCGTGCGCCACGACCGTACCGTCGCGCTCGCTGCGCTGCCGCACTCCGGTATATAACATAATAACAACTATAAACTTCAATTGTTAACTACTTCTTTTTATTTATTGAACGCTACAATAGCTTGTAATAATGAACGAACAAAATATTAGAACAACGAAGGGTAGTTTAAGAGGATACCTTGAAAATGAATCGTAGTTTTGGGGGCGTGGCTTATTCCTTTGTCGGTGAAGCTAACAGATGACTGAGGGAGTGTCAAAATGAAAGTGATGCAATGACTCCATAGTACGCAAATTATGAGATAGCTGTGATATATGTATAATTAAATATAGTACACAGACCAACGGTGGTGCCTCACTCGCATTGCCGATTTGTCATCGGTGGCGAGTGGACGTTGTCGTTGTGCTGTGTACCTACTTACTGATAGTTGTTTTACTAAAACCCTACACTTAAATTAGTGGACACCATAATAGCTATACCGAACACAAGCTCAGAAAAAAACTAAGTAAGCGCCAAAAAACTTTTTTTTATTTTAACAAAACTACTTACTGGATTTAAAAAAATGGTTTATGAGAACTTAGATATGATTATTTAC
Organism: Parnassius apollo; assembly: GCA_907164705.1. Lineage (NCBI taxonomy): Eukaryota > Metazoa > Arthropoda > Insecta > Lepidoptera > Papilionidae > Parnassius > Parnassius apollo. Next base: position 95,305 of record CAJQZP010000885.1, on the reverse strand, counting down.
TATGCCTTTAAAATAACTCCATGAACTTATTCGTAAAAATATTATGGTGTTATGGAAAAATGTAGTTAATTAGAGCTTACTTTGCAGTTTTTTTCTATCGAGAAAATTTCACGATATCGTGTTTTCCTTTTATGCAATCCAAGGTCATATAGTCAAAATAATATACCAAAATTTTGGTATGTAATCTACAAAATTAAAAAAATATGTGAAATAGAAATAACAAGAAATTTTCGAAGTATCACCTTAATGAGCGCGTATGTGTTACGCAGCGTCTGGAAGTGTGGGCGTGGGTCGCGCGCCGCCGCCGCCACCGTACCCGGGCACACTGCGCGCGCAGCCGCCGCATGCGCAGCACGCTCAGCACGCGCAGCACGCACAGCATGGCCCGCAGCACGCCACGCCGCACGCGCCGAACGCGCCGCTCGCGCAGCCGCCGCACCCGCAGCCGCCACCGCCGCCCTACCCGCAGGTACACATCCGCACCGCCCACCTGCGGCTATACCATACGAGTATCTTCGATGAACAACCCACACACACCGACTACACCTATACAATCTATCAAACGCAGTGCACAACTATTGTTTTTTCCTCCTCCCCTTTTAATTATAAATTTGTGTATAACAATTGCCTGTGCTATAAATCAGTCAAGAGTAAGAAGCGGTCAAAATTCTAAACTATTGGACCCAACACTCACTGTTTCTATACTTAATTTACATTACTAAAATCAAATAGTAATTGGATCTACATAGAAAACTGTCAGAAGACATTCAATTAGCTAATTTTAGTAAAAATCACAAACACCTATACTTTTTGAATACCATAAGTTACAACATAGAAACTGATAAAATACCTACTGTGCCATAAGTTCTGTTACTAACTAAAATGCATTTGTAGTACATCTAAATTGAAGTAAAATCATAATAAAATATATTGTACATAAGTTTAAGATTTTATATAGTACATACGTATAAAAGTCTAAGCAATTAATTAAAAACGATTCTATTTAAATTATTATTTATATAGAATTTCCTTAATGTTAAGTTTCAATTAGTTCATTTAAATCCTGATAACAACTCATAATATTAAACTGCGGTTGCCAAAACGCTTGGCAAATGTGGCAACTATAGCAAAATCCTCTCGTGCAGCAATCTATAAAGTAGGCCTATGTTCAGTTACGTTTTTAGGCTGTAATGGATAATGTATAGATGGGTTCATTTAAATATTACTATAAAATACTTACTAAATATCGACATAATTAATAAAGGACATTGTGTCTTACCAATTTTTCTGTTAGTACTGTGTAGATAATGCCTAAAGGCATTTATATCGGCTTTATGTATTCTTTAGTAATAGGGATTGCAATGAAGAATAAATAAATAAATGTACAGAGTTGTATTGTCTTGAGCAGGTCATATCCTCTAGCGTAGCTAATTTATGGTCCTGTATGTTATGAGTTTTAATCTGAACTGGACTAAAGCAGCCTTTAGTTCTTTTGAAATCTGAAACATTTTTCTCGCCAGGTTTGAGTTGTTTGTGCCTTGTGATTTCTATATATAAACATACAAAAAAACACTCAATATTTATCAAAAGTGACCTTCTGTGTGGTCAATTCCGATAGTGTAGAAGACTGAAGAACCTTATTAAAAAAACCGGTATAACTTATCATATTTAAAAAAAATTGCATTTACAGCAATTTGAATAATAATAATATTATGCAACTAGTAGTCAGCCAGTTTTTACTGCATATGTAATTTATATTGTTATTTATTTTATGTATATATATAAAACAATATTATATTCATAGTATGTATGACTATAATATTGTTTTATATTCCTTTTTTTAATATTGTAAACAGTTGAATTTAATGGAGATATACAATAAGTCATCAAGGGCGACATCTAAAAAGAGTTGTAGATTAATTTTCGGAATTTTTGATTGACTTATGTCATATTAGGCCCGTCTCTTAAATGCATTTTGAGTTATAAAATTTTGATTGTACATCAATTATAAATAAATTAGAAGTAACTAATTCAACTTTTAGGGATAGTCCAAAATACCGTATATTTTTAGTACGACTTAAGCTCTCACACTTAATGCGTCCACGTATTTTACAAACACTAATTCAACTTTTAGGGATAGTTCAAAAATACAATATATAGTATTTTGAGTAAGACTTCTTCTCTCACACTTAATTGCATAACATCGTCCACATATTTTACAAACAGTTGACACTTCAGCAGGCGCGCGTACCACTTACAGTTACGTAATCACATCTAATTGGCCTGTTTTTATGTATTATTCTTTAACTCAAGGTAAATTGTCAATGTATATTTGGAGTCCAACTTTTCGTGGATTTTATTTAAGAGTTGCGCTTCCATAGTATTTAAGAGACTTTATGGCGTCATTTGATGTATTTTTGATAAAATAAATGCCAAGTCCCATTTTAAGTTATCTAAATAGCAAAATAGAGTATATAAAAGAATGATCTCCCCTGAAACCATTTAAAAATCAGCATTGCTTATATTTTTCTTTAAATAATGAATTGTGGCAAAAAGTCATATGTAAAATAGCTATAAGATATAAGTTATAAGTATATAAGTTCTTACATAATAAACACATTTCAATTTTTAATTTAAACATAATAAACATTTTAAATTGTAACAAAAGTTATGGCCACTAAAGTTATAATTTCCACTAAACTCTCCATAGCTATATGCATATAACAAAACAACTTTCAACAGTTTAATAAAATGAAACATAACCATTAATTCATCGAAGATACTCCTGTTTACAAAACAACTAAAGCATCTCATATTAAAATATTAACTGGATGATTACATCATACTGTAGTTGAATCATTACAAATATCTTGGAAGATTTTTAAATATGTGCATGTAGTAATTATCTTATCATTTGATTATAATTGTAATTCTGAATCTGTTTTGACGTCCCTACCTTTTATATTGACTTCATTACAGGTTCATACGCTTTAAGTGTACGTTGTTGATGCTAAGGTTCACATTTATGATTGAAGTTTCGGTCGTAAAGTATTATATCTTAACATACATAGTATTAAATAAAATATTTTGTTCACTATTAAAATATCTTTTTAATAATCCATGGTTCTAAATACCTGAGATGTCTTTCCCACAACACCATTTGGTAAAATAAATACTGTTTAAAAAGTTAAAATCTAATTACTTTTCGTTCTATAACACTTAAGATATTATCACTGATATAATATTGAAATGATGATGATGATATTATTACAAAATAATATACTAAGGAAGTAAATTACATTGCTGACTTCAAATCGATTGGTAGGATACAATGACACAAAAGGAAATAACTTTAAATTAAATATAATTTATAAAGTTATAATGATTATAAGTTCAAATCAAATTAGAAAATAAATGTGAACCACATTTGAAGATGTTCTTATTTGCTTAGTTTTGACCGCATTGCAGTAAAAATTGTATTCTATTAAATGTAACAATATCCACAGCAATATTAATTCGATCATACATTGGCATTGGTGGAGGCTGCATTTCTGATGTAATTATTGAAACAAACAAAATTGGCTTGTTTGATGTGGGATAAATTTCAAGGACTAATATTGCATGGGTATTAGGAGACATTTAGTCAAAATTATAAGAGTTTTTATCATTTGCTATATTTTTATATTCGGTCGTTTATTTAAATTTAGATTAAGCTTCGTTTGCAAAGATGCTAAAAAGTTATCAAATTTTTTTAAACTAAACTTCTTTAACAACAAGAACTTCTTATTGGTATTTCAAAATATTATACTAGGATTGTGTCAGATAAAAACTCTTGTAAAATACGAAGAACGCCAGGCGTAGGTTTTGTGTCGGAGCGAGTGTAGGCGTGTGTAGGCGAGTACAGGCGTGTTGTTTGCATGTCGGTGATTGGTTGTTGGCGGGCAGGCGCCCTTTGACGCGGCGGAGGCGTGGGGCGACTGGCTGCACCGCCGCCCGCTGCTGCTGCAGGTCAGGCCCGCCCCTCCCGCACCCTGCAACTCGCACCCTCTGTACTAACCCCTACTAAACTCTCCACGTATTTATCTTATTTACCTTTCAGTTCTAGTAATCTAGAAATCTATATACCTAATTATTTTCTCTCATCCAAAAACTTTCTCTTATCTTCCCCCTTCTACTCATTTTGTAATTATATATTACCTCTTACTACTTTTTTTAAACTCCTTTCCTATAACTTTTTAATTACGTCATTTATGTTGTCCAAAACACATCCTATATTACTTCTTTTAATATGAAACATACTGCAAGGCATTTGTATATGAACAAAACCCACATTATAGATTACATAGTTCTGTGGTGAAAATCCTTCACAATCCCTCCCAACTATACCTTCATACCTAAAAACCTCCTTTATGCACTTAAGCTAGGCAAACTCCCTCAGACAACTTTAGTGGCCTTGTCACAGCTGATCACCTTTTTGTGCTTTTTCTTTGCTTGTATGCCGCACGCATGCGTAACGACTAACCCTTTTAACCTCTTTCAGCATCTCTCCTAACACACTACAATCAAGTTAAATAAAACATACTTACTTTTAATACCGACACGTAACTTACTAACATTAATAAATAATGCCTTTATTAACATACATTGTTTAACTTTACAATATATAATATAAGATATCAATTGCCTGTCTCATCTTTGGCCTATCGTCATCAAGCGGTGATGGTAATAACACTACTCACACAAAAAATATATGAAAGTAATACTACTATCGATTGGCCAATTTCAACTACGGCGATTAATCCTGCATATTACAGGAAAGTAGCAAACATTTATCATGTTACAAACAATCAGCTGCAATCACTCGTTTTAACTTACTCATAAACGATAACTCTTTAACGATAATTTAAAAAAATATATATATCTTCGCTCTGGTTTGAAAATGACCTTTAGTTAATCTCCAGTCATCATATAAATAAATTTGTCGAAAAGCTGTCTGTTATTATAAATATTTCTGTGAAAAACAAGTTGATGAGAATATTATAGTTAGTTATTAAATCTACAGAACACATGTGCATGCCAAGCAGGCAGTAATAACTAATAAAGATGTAACGTAGTTGCTAGGCAAAAAAATAGGTTGTAGGTAAAGTCGGTTTACGGACGATAGTTTAACGTGACAACGTCATAACGAAACATTGATGAATTGATTGCATACTTTGTGGAAGAGAGATAGATGCGGCGCAAGCCGATCGTACCTTTCACTCGCTAGTGCAGCGCTTTCGCTCCGATCGTAACGTTACAACGAGCGTAACGTTACAATGAGTAATTCTTTTTCATGCGTTCAGCCTGCGTTCATCGATTTATTAGACGTTGTCACGTCAAAATAGTAATTATGATGACCTCCATACAGAATTTCGATCACGTCGACCAGTCTCAATGGAGACTAGCCATTTGCGCAGAACAGGATCAGTGCCTGAGTCTATGCGCAAGCATTCGACACGATCGGAGAGAGATCACGCGCAGGACCAGCGGCTTTAAAAAAGTATGCAATAGTTAAGATAGCAGTAAACAAGCTTATGTTAAATGTACGCAGAATGTAAGCTCATAGATCGGACTAAAATTTAATATTCAACAACTGAAGGTAGCCTGGTTAACTATGAAATCGGGACGTCAAACACCTCAGCCCCCCTCCCCCCCCCGACCATGGGTCCTGTAAAGCACCTGAAGCGTCGGGAATTAAAAGTTAAGGTAAACGTGATAAAATCCGTAAAAGTTAGTTTCGTTCAATGTGTAGTGTACGCGTCAATATAGGAAATCAAGATTATGCAATGTTTTTGGGGGTCATGCTATATTTTTCTATACACAATCAAATGGACAGAGTTTACTGACATACGCATTTAATATGCTTGAAAAGCCGCCAAAAGTAGCCAAGCTGTCAGTCACGATGATTACAGATATTATGTGCCTTATATGTAAATTATCGTTATAATATAAATAAGAAACTTAAACAACATTTTTTAGTCATACATGTCGCAGAAAACAAATGAATATATAAATAAAAACTAATGAGAGTATATACATACACTCAGCGGAACGGAAACTTGCCACTTTTTTCATTTTACCATTTTAGCGCAACCGTAGAGACTCGCTATTTTTGTGAAAAAAATGGGTAGAAAGTAGAAACTGTTCTCCATTTTATTCCCATACTCTATCATGACCGTCTTGAGTTCGTAAAGCGATTCGGCACTCATCTGTATAGAGCAGCCTAGCCCATTGTTTGTGGGTACAAATGGCAATGGCACAAGCTAATTATTGTTGTCTGAGTAACTCGGGGCCGCGTGTTGGTCCACGTGCTTTCAAATCCATTTTCTTCATTTGTCTTCTTACTGTACGCTTGCTTACATTTGTGTTCAGTGCAAATAGAAGTTGTTGTCGTATCTCAGCAGCTGTAAAGCTTAACTGCTTTATATCGCTATACTTGTAGGATAATAAACCAGTCGTCCTGAATTGATGTATACTACCTGATACCAGTTGGTACCCATTTTCTGGTATTGTTTTAAGGCATATTGCATTGGTAAACGTTGTACATTCAGCACTAATTCAATTTACGCTGCGCAGGGCACAACTTAACCTTGATAAATTACCCTCTTTAACAAAAAGTAACTATAAATTACTGTCTTTAACAGAAGGTTTGACGTACCTGTATAAGAAAAAATCATTTCAAAAATCATTCAAACACCTTACACTTTTTTTATCACGTGATAAGAGCTTGGCCAAGATTTCATATTGATGAATAAATCTCGGTACTAGTAATTATTAAATATTTATGTTGTGGACTACACACGGTCGGTTCAACGGATCAGTTCAAACTAGGACTGTTGGTATTTTTTTGAATATCGGATTTTCGATATATCGATAATAATAAATATCGCAGTTTTAAGGTTTATTCCTAGTTTTAGACCTAGTTTAACTGATCAGTTGAACTGACTGTGTTTGTCGTCCATTGGTCGTCCATTAGTTTGATATAGTGATTATCCTCCAGTTAAAACAAAAAAACTTTACCATTACAATGAGAGTAATTGGGAAATAAATAAATGTTGTTATTTATTAAACATCCTTTCAATAAATAGTGTCGTATTATTACAAATATTTACGTATTTAATTTTAATGTATATAATAAAATGATTAATAAAATTCACAACATTACATGGTGTTTTTTGATATAAAAGTTACACATTCAATTTACATAGGTTTAGTAATACATTACTAGTAGATTTTAGGTCTTTTTATTATTCTATTCTATGCACTTTTTTATTTTATTCACTAGTAATGATCAAATTTGTTAGTAGTTATACACAGTAATAAAACGTATAATAAATTTATTTAATAAATTGTAGTAGATGCTTTTTATGTGGAGGAGAATTATTATTCTAAGGCGGCATCATCATTGTCTTTGTTTTGCCGAATTACTATTATTTATATACCGCTTAAAGATGAGATGGGTAAATTGTTTGAGATATAAAAATATTTTAATATGAAAAAAATCAGCCCCTTACTGTTGTAATAAACTTGTATTATAAGTCAGCAGTCTGCTGATTCGTTACGAACGCAACCGGTTATAACACCAACGGTGGCGGGTGACGTAACTTGAAAGACGTCACGAGAGCAAAATTTAACCGTCAGAACGTAAACCAGGAGCAACCTTTGCTTCTGGAGGAGCTACTGGAGCAGGAAAAGCGGGAGCAGGAGCGGGAGGGCGGCGAGTGGACGGGCGGGGCAGCGGGCAGCGCAGCGAGCGCGGTGGGTGCGGGGGCGGGCGCGGGAGGCGCGGCCGGCGCGGGGCCGGCGGGCACGGGGCCGGCGGGCGCGGCGCCCGGCGTGGCGCTGTTCAGCGCGGCGCCGCCGCCAGCGCCGCCCGCGCCGCCCGAGCGCGCGCTCACCGAAGCCGACCAGCACGCGCGCCTGCTGTACGAACAGTGGCTCGACCAGTACAACACCTTCGCTGTCGAGCAGTTGCGCTACTACGAGACCGAAGTCCAGAAGCTGCGCAAGACCCGCAAGGTGAGCCCCGTAGCCGCTTCCGTGTTCGTGTGCTTACAGTAGTAGCGTGTTACGTATTACGTCCTGTGTAGTGTTTTGTAGATCTCCCTGATTTTCCTCGCGGGGTGCATCTCATTCGGGTTGTCGATGTTTTTCACTCTGTGACTAACCTGGGGCTCGACCATCACCTTGCATTTTTCATATGAAATGTGTACATTCATTCCCTATATGTATTGTCTTGATATTGCAGTCGCTGAACAGCAAGCAGCGTCAGTTGCGCAAATCCGGTAATGAGCTTATGCCAAACGACGCGGCGGCTCTTCAACAAGTATCGACGCAGCAACAGGCATTACAAAAGCATCTCGAAGCCGCCAGAAAGCAGGCCAGACAACACAGCATGCTAATTCAGGTTTGATTTACTAGTTTTTTTTTTTTTAATTGAATTTGAATTATATATTCAAAAACCTTAAGGGTACACTAGTCGCTTATTCTTCCATACAAACGTAGTCTGGCGATAACTCCACTGTTTGATGGTGTACGTTCAAAATAAAAAATGATTTCAATTGGTCTCATCATTATCTAGCCCTGTATGGAAACAAAAAAGTAAAAAAAGAGTATATTTAAAAGTTATAAGCGTCGAAAATTGCGAATTTCAACACTATTTTTAACACATCTTTGGGCGGAAATAAATACCATAAGAAGAACGAAAATTGCAAAACAGTTACCATACAGGGATAGATTAGTTGTTCAAAACTGCAAATAATTTTATATTAAACAGATACATTCAATAGATTTTTCGTGACATCCAGACTACCAAAGGTCTGTTTATAAAATTTTGCGCGCCCGTTTTTGTTATAAAACATCTTGCCTTTCGCTACAAATTATTTCCCCCGATCAGTGGGACGGACGGAGGGGGCCGCAGCGCGCACTCACACATGCTCACTAGGTTAGCCGCTGCTATCTATTTATGGTTGTAATACCTACATATCTACATCTTTATTTAGAAAAATTGCTTCCTTTTGTTCGTGTCCATTGCTGAAGCCGGGATGAATATAGCTGCTAAAATGTTCCCATAAGTTTGTTGAAGCACATTTAGTTAAAATTGAAAACAAGTTGGTACATAATAATGAACTTTCGATACAGATAGCACATTAGGTACTTTACTTTAATTTGCTAACTAACGAAAACATCTCATAGATAAGCACGATTATCGAAAATCTTAAAATTATCTATTAATTGAATTAGAATAGGTAATTATTAGATTTTCGATAACCGTGCTTACGTATAGGAATCTCATATCCTAATATACCTATTGTTGAAATTAAAGGATTTTCTACTAGAAAAAGAAACGTGTATTTTTGGCTTTTTTGATCGATAGCAATATGTATAGGTATTTAAATCTTGTAATCTCGGAAGCTCGGAAGTCCGATTCGCACTTGGCAAAATATTTGTTTATATTTAACCTTACCTCAGACATACTCATATTTTTTTATATATAATTTACTATACTACTATATAAGCTACTACTAAAAAAATAGTAGTAGCTTTGCTATGGTATTATAGTACCTATATTTTGGATTAGATTTAATTTATTACAGAGCCGTGGTAGCTCAGTGGTTAACGCTCGCTGTAAATATAACAGAACGCGAGTAACCCGGGTTCGATCTCCGCCGGCACCAATGAAATTGTTAATTGCAATTTTAAGTGCTGATTTACCACGTGCTCGGCGGTGAAGGAAAACATCGTGAGGAAACCTGCATGTCTGAGGAATAAGAAAAAAATATTTCGAAGACATGTGAAGTTCGTCAACACGCATTTGGGCAGCGCGGCGGACACTTCCTTGCCCTAAACCTTCTCAGAAATGAGGGGAGGCCTGAGCCCAGCAGTGGGACGTATATAGGCTGTAACTTTACTTTACTTTACTTTTATTACAGAATAACCTACCTTAGATATTGGGTTATGAATACAGATAAGTACACATAGGATTTAGTTTCTAAGTTATACCTACATATTTATAGCCTTCGTTATGAATAGCATAAACAGGTCAAGCCCCGACCAAGTAACGAATTTCTTTCTACAATCGCGCCTTTTATTTGTTTGGACTGATCACCTGACTCGTTCAGTGATGCCATTCCCATACAGTGTTTAGTTTTCAACTAGCGTTATCTATCATAAAATAAATAAAAATTTTATTCATATTTCGCTAATTGTGTCTGTACTGTGAATTTGATTTACAATCGATCTCTAAATTGTAGTTTTCTTCTAATTACTTACCTTGCCTAGACGTGTTCTTTGGACTTCTGTAAGGAAGTCTATGCTGTTAGTATTCCGTTTATATACGTTACTATTTTGATAGACGTTTGTGCTTGTCCCTGCAGTGACGCAATGCCTGTTGTTAATAACTTTCTAAGTACTAAGAGAATATTTCAAACCGCTATTGAACACAAACAATCAATAAACAATTTACAAACTAACATTTTTTTATTTAATTTACCTATATAAAAGCCACACTCACATCAAAATCGCGCTGTCGAAAAAGAAGTTATCCTGACACTGGCTGACATATACTTCGGGGTCGGGGAGTTGCCTGCGGGCTATTATAGCTAACTAGCTATGGAAAGTAAATACCTATTTAGAATACATAGTACCTACAGTAATATTTGCATAACCTACAGTAAAATACAAAAACATACAGAAAACATAATTATGTTACACTTTTTTGTGTTTGTTTTGGAAATTGTTATATTTTTTTTCAAAAAAAGTTTTTTATGTTACCGTTTTTAGTTTAGAGTTATGTCCCTTTAGTGGGTACAGGCGTGATATTATATTGTGTGATTGCGTAAAGAATGCATAGATAGGCTATAGCAGCAATCGCGGTTGATTTGCTGTCATTTATTGAAGTGCCCCCCGATTTCTCCAAGATCCCATCATCAGATCCTGATCTGATCATCGTCGATTACCGTGGGATTATCTGGAAAATATATCCAAATCGGTTCAGGCATATTCGAGAAATCGGGGGACAGAACATACATAAACAAAAACCAACGAATTGAGAACCACCTCCTTTTTTCGAAGTCGGTTAAAAAGTAGGTAAAAACAAATCAATGGAATTATTATATAATAACAACATCTACTTAAGTTCACATAAGAACTTTCATCATAACAACTAAGCACATAAATTGGGTTCATAATAATTACGTTTCACACAGCAGATTCTAAGTTACAATAACACCAATTTGCTTTCTCTCTCCTTTCTCTTTTTAAAATACGTTATCCCCGATTTTCTCCAGTATCGTGGAGGCAGTTTACAAATATAAATTGCATAAGAACAAACATCCAGACCCGGAACAACTATTTGTAATCCATACAAAATATTTGTTCCGTGGGGGATTCGAACCCGCGGCACTCAGCGCAGCTACTCATTGCTAAGCTATTGCGGCACGAAGTTCACAAACGCCGTTTGAGTTTATGTTATTATTCTAAAATGAAACGCATAGGTACCTAGGTACGCGATGATGCCGTCGCGCATTGCGTCACTCGAGTGCGTATGTGTGTGCGCACTAGCTTCTTACTGCTCATCACAGCGTCTATCCCTTTCGCACGAGATGTCGGCTGAGATAGCATGCATTTTTGCCCCGCCTACCACTTAGTTCGTGCCATCGACTAGGGCAACCTTAACACTAAATAATTCAAAAACAATACCTGAAATAAATATTAAATGTCTTGTTCCTTTTGCAGGAGTACCAAACAAAACAACGTCAACAAAATCCTCAATTAGCTCAACAAACTGTCATAAATCAACAGCAAATGACGACCAATCAGGGCGTGTTCACTCAGAATCAAAATGTTGGGCAGTCACAGATGCAACAGCAGTCGACCATCAATAGGCCGATGCAAATAGGTCTACAAGGAACAGCAACCCAACAACAGCAGACACTCATTCGTACTCAGCAGACTATTTTAAATTCCGACGGGCAGCCAATGTCGCAACAGAGAATCGGTCTGGTCACGTCACCGCTCAGCGCCCAGGGCAGAATTCTGCAGGGCGGGCGGACCCTCGTGATAGAGCAGTCGGGATCAGCGCAGCAGCAGCTGGTGAGGCAGCTGTCCAGCGTGCAGGAGCGGCCGCAGTCCGTGGGCGGCATGGTGCAGTTCGGGCAGCAGCAGCTGGCGGCGCGCGCCGCCATGTCGCCGCTGCACGTGCAGTCGCCGCACGCGCAGTCGCCGCACCACTCGCTGGCGCCGCACTCGCCACTGCATCCCCTCGCCTCGCCCATGCAGTCGCCGCTGCACTCGCAGCCCTCGCCCCTGCACCACACCTCGCAGTCCCCGCTACATCCGTCGACACAGTCGCCGCTCCATACGCAGCAGTCGCCGCTGCACTCGCAACAGTCTCCAATGCACACGCAACAAGCGCAGAATTTGCCGCAGCAGTCGCCGATACACCAGTCGCCGCTTCATGCGCAACAGCAAATGTCGACGCAGCATTCGCCGATGCATCCGCAACAGAGTCCGATGCATCCACAACAGAGCCCAATGCATCCGCAGCAGAGTCCGATGCATCATCAGCAGAGCCCGATGCATTCGCAGCAAAGCCCGATGCATATTCAACAGTCACCGATGCACACGCAGCAATCACCGATGCAGACTTCGATGTCTCCTCAACACTTTCTTCAACAACTGCAAGCACAGAGAACTAGTCCACAATTACCGACGCCCAGTCGCAGTCCTCAGGTGGGTTTAGCAACATTTTTTTATGTTTTAAGGTTTACGTAACAATGTATTGACACTTCACTGATGGATGCATACTTATAGAAGACTACTATTATGTCCATGTTTGCCAGACGAATCTGAAGTCCCAAAATCACCTTAGAGTGAGAGCTAACACATAAAGGAATACTAAAAAGATAAAAAAAATCTTGTATAGTCAGTTTCAAATGAAATCAGGAACTCGCGCTTCACTGAGAAAATGTTATTGACTAAGCGCGCGGCGTAGGTTGAATTGCAGATACAAACGTAGTACCATTCATCATTTTCCAATCCAATAATTTTTAATTAAAACTACTTTTACGGATTTTATCGCGTTTAATTTTTAATTTCCGACGTTGCGGGTGCTTTCCAGTACCTATGGTCACGGGGGACTAAGATGACTGACGTCCCGATGTCATTGTTAAACCCGGAGTACCTTCAGTTTTTTTAATTATTGTTTATGGTCCAATCTATGCAAAATAAACTGACTATCTCTTGAAGTCTTGCAGTGATATGCTTGGGTTTAGTTTTAGTTTTATTGATTATAGGGTCCCAAGCAGGTGGTAGTACCCAGCCTCCTTCTCTATTGAAATTAGGATGTTTTTTAATTTCAATAGCCTCACGTATCATCCTTGGTAGGAATCGGTGTTCTTTCGCGTGGATTTGTGATCTATCAAATCTGATGTAATGGATGGGGCCGTCTAGGATATGATTACTGCAGACTTCCCAGAATGTTGATGCTTCACATCAGCTATATGTTGTTTTACGTGAGTTCTAATTGATCTTTTTGTTTGTCCTATAAAGAGAGACCACATTCACAATCAAGCTTGTTCATTCCTGCATCTTGTAGAGGAATATGACACTTGACGGTTGGTAAGAACTGACTAATCTTCGGCGGCTTGTAGAATGTTCTAATAGAAGCTAGTGTGACGGCCCAATATTATTATTAAAAATTAAATTCAATATAAAGGGGCGTTAAAAATAGTCTTAAAAGATATATATTAAACAATAAAATTACATTAATTACCATAAAGTTAATATAAATACATTTCAGACATTAGACCAATAACATAGTAGATTAAAGGCAAAATATTGTCTTCCATAATAAATAAATTTATTAAAAACTTGAAAAAATATTTAAAATAAGATAATTAATAGAAATACAAGTCGGAAATATTATAAAAATAAAGATAAATAACATTTATAAGATAATTAGAAAATTTGTTAAAAATTGTCTAAGTCTTGGAAGGAGTTCATGTATAAAAGAAAATTTTCCTAAGTTGTTGAAGGAGTTCATGTATAAAAGAAATTTCCTAAGTTGTGGAAGGAGTTCACGTATAAAAGAAAAGTTTCCTAAGTTATGGAAGGTGTTCATGTATAGATGTCTTGTATAGAGGAGCTGCCGGAGATACATACCTGCAGTTGTACATATATATGGGGTGGTCGGGAGCCCCGTCTCGACTGCCTGAAGTACTGTAGCACAATGACTAGTCCTATATTAGGGACTTATGATAATAAACTCAATGATACAAAAGCAATACTATAGAAGGTCTCTATGATGAATATGCATTACAATAGTAGGGTTGTGGGTTCGAACCCTATATATGAATGACTTATGAAAGTAAGGTCTATGATACAAAAGCAATATTATGGAAGGTCTCCTTGATGCATAAGCATTGCATGGGGTGGTCGGGTGACCGACTGCTCCTAGTACTGTAGCAAAATGACTAGTCCTTATTAGGGACTTGAAAAGGAATATTATGGTGGCGTGTGTGCTGCTTCACGAGCAATTGGTCCGAGGTAAACTTGGACTCGCTAACCGATGTGTCCTAGACATATCATCTTAGTGCTGGTGGTAAGCGGGTTTGTTGTAGCAATACGGCTTTCCCGTGGACATCGCACACCCATACCGTTTGTGGGCGACGTCGTAGCGCATAGCGATGCGTCGTCTATATTTCGGATTGGGATGATGAGTGTGTTTGGTAGCACTTTTAAGTGTAACAGGCATACTCAACTTCATGTCTTAGTGCATTAGCGCTATGATACGTGGAGTTTTGTTCATTGGCGTCTTAGTTGCGTGCTACTATGATACGTTGGTGATATTTTTTATATAACAACAATACAAACTTTGTTACCAAAGTCGATAGGGATCATGTGGGTGTGTTGTGAGGGGGCGCCACCCGTATGATAGTTGCATTGATGCTTACTGCTACTTGCGGTATTGCGTCTTGTGATGGATCTGCGGGTGTGCTGCGCCTGATTCGACGCTCTCTTGTGGTTCTGGTCGATGGAGGTATGCGGGTGGTGATGTCTGCTGGGATGTATGAGGGACCTTGGAATGGTGTAAGCCCGACGATAGTCGTATTGATGCTTGTTGCGTTCTGCAGCATTGCGTCTCTGCGATGGTTGTTTGGTGGGACGCTATTCTCAATGGCGCTCTCTGCGTCTTGGATTGACTCACGCCTGAGTAGCTTTGCCCAAGTCGGGTCCCTTCATTACGGCACTGCAGACTGTCTGCCCTCCACGATGTTTTATATAACAACATAATATTATATCTCTGTAACTTTCCCACCTTTGAAATGATGGAAGGCAACTTGTCGGTGGGTGAGACAAACATGATCGAAAATGCATTTACTCAACGTCAGTGACACAAACCCTTTCTGATGGCGAATTATTACTCTTATCTTATAACTGCCTTTTGGCTATATCTGCCGTTGTATTGGTTGGTGGAGCATATGTGTCGACCTCATGCGGGTGGTAGCTGGCAGGAGGATCTGAGGAGACTCTCAAGGCTGCGGCCGAAAGCCGCACAACGTGGGACCCCATTCCCTTGAGGTGAGCGGTAGACTCATGACACACTCTGCGGCTAGTAGCCGTGCTGATCATGCAATTGGTGGTGATGCCATACACTTACATCACGTCTGCAGGAGCGGCGGTCTGGCAGGTGGTGGCGCTCACGGAGGGTTTATGGTCATTGTGCCTATTTGCCTAAACCGTGTGACGTACATTCACTGTGGCTAAATTCGTTCGTATTCTGTTTGGCGTTTACACGCATTGACATGCGCGACTTCGGTAGATGTTTGTGCTTACGCACTAACAAGGGGCCAAGCCTCTTTTACTGGTTCGCCAGCTATTTCCGAGCGGGAAGGGATGATTAATAATAAATTAATAATGTAAATCTGATAAAAGTGGAATAGGACATTTTATGTTCTTAACCTTTCTCGAGCCCTGTCTTCGTGAACGGGGTTCACTTAGCTTATAAGGCACTATCAATAGCTTTCAATTGCTCTAGTGAATATTCATTCTTCCAAAAGACACCTAAAAGAACTAAGTTACTAAACAAACACAACGTAAATAAGGGTCCTAACTAAGACGATCACGCCAAAAATATTACAAACGGCCTATTATTAAACCTTTAGAAAGATCATTTAGAAAGACCAAAACATATTTTTTTATCACAGTCACATATATATAATTTTAATATAAAGGGGAATATAATACATTTAGTATTTTATATAATTTTTATATAGAGAGGGGGAAGCGTTACACTAGCTTCAAGATGTAGCCAATCTTGTCTGTGACACCTCTGACATACGGTAGTACAGCAGGCACAGGCACAAGTGTGGCCGGCTTCACTCGGTCACTGTGACGTAGGCGCGGGACCCGAAGCTTGTTGTCGTGCAGAACCTGCTTGACGTGCTGAAACTCGGCGACCAGGTGTTTGCTGTTACAGATCCCACATATTCTCTGTAACAAAGATTTGCCCACGGTAGCTAACTGTGAGGGATGGTGGTGAGATTTAACGTTTAAATATCGATATAAAAATTAAACGCGATAAAGTCCGTAAAAGTAGTTTTAATCAATGTGTATATAAGAAATCATTACGTAAAACTTATTTGTATAATTTGTGATATTATTTGGATGAGGATAATGATAATGATTTCTTAAATTTAGGCGAACACTACACATTGAATAAAACTAAATTTACGGATTTTATCGCGTTTATTTCACTACTTTTACTTATTTTTAATTCCCGACGTTTCTTTCGGGTGCTTTACAGCAACCATGGTCACGGGGGGGGACTGAGATGTTTGACGTCCCAATGTCATAGTTAGTCCGGCTACCTTCAGTTTTTGAATATTAATTTTTGGTCCGATTTACGCAAAACGAGCTTATAGTATCATGAAGTCTTGCAGTGGTATGCTTAGGTTTGGGTTTAATTTTGTTAATTGTAGGATCCCAAGCAGGTGGCAGCACCCATCCATCTTCTCTATTGATATTTGGATGTTTTTTAATTTCAATAGCCTCGCGTATCATCCTTGGTAGGAATCGGTGTTCTTTTGCGAGAATTTGTGGTTTATCAAAACGAATGTAATGGTGGGGACGATCTTGAACATGATCGCAGACTGCAGACTTCCCGGAGCGTCGGTGCTTCACGTCAGCTATATGTTCTTTCACGCGGGTTTTTATGGATCTTTTTGTTTGACCTATGTAAGAGAGACCACATTCACAATCTAACTTGTACACTCCTGCATCTTGTAGAGGGATGTTACACTTGACGGATGGTAAAAATTGACTAATCTTCTTCGGCGGCTTGTAGTATGTTTTAATAGAAGCTCGCTTCAAGATGTAGCCAACCTTGTCTGTGACTCCTCTGACATATGGTAGTACAGCAGGTACACGCTCGACTGTGGCCGGCTTCACTCGGTCACTGTGACGTAGGCGCGGAACCCGAAGCTTGTTGTCTTGCAATACTTGCTTGACGTGCTGAAGTTCGGCGGCCAGATGTTTTCTGTCACAGATCCCTCGTGCTCTCTGAAACAAAGATTTACCCACGGTAGCTAACTGTGAAGGATGATGGTGAGATTCACCATTTAAATATCGGTTGGTATGGGTCTTTTTTCTATACACAGTGTGACCAATTGTGTTATTAGGATTTCGAATGACTAAAACATCTAAGAAAGCTAAAGAATTATTTGCCTCTAACTCCATTGTGAATTGTATTTTAGAGTTTATAGAGTTAAGGTGGTTTAAAAATGCAGTTACTTTGTCAGATGGTAAAATTGTGAAAGTGTCGTCTACGTACCGCTTGTAGAATCTTGGATTTACAGGAGCAGTAAGAAGGGCTTTCTCCTCGAAGTCCTCCATGAATATGTCAGCGACTATGGGAGATACAGGTGAGCCCATCGCCATACCATCTACTTGCTTGTAGAACTCTTCCTTCCACAATAGATAGCCAGATGTGAGGCAGTGTTTGAGTAATACTGCATATTCAGCAGGCATGTTATTATATTCTAGCTTCCTAGTTACAATTGATATGCAGTCTTCAATAGGTAGGCATGTGAATAGTGACTGAACATCAAAACTGACCATAGTTTCATTGTCAGCGAGATGTAGGTCTTTTATCTCACTAACAAAATGGTATGAATCCTTTGTGTGTGCTCTGGTATGTCCTCTCAGTGGTGACAGTACTTTTGCCAAGTGTTGTGCCAGCTTATAAGTTGGCGAATCGATCTGGCTCACTATAGGACGTAGTGGAGCGTTTGGTTTGTGTATCTTTGGTAACCCATACAACCTCGGTGGTTTGGTACATGATGGTATTAGCGAATTCACGTCGAGATTTAATTTTTCGGAGTGTTTCTTTATTAAATCGCTAGTTGCTTTAAGCGTGTTAGTTGTGGGGTCTGTTTTGACCTTTTTGTATGTACTTTCGTCCGATAAAAGCTGTAGTATTTTAAAATTATACTCTGACGTGTCCATTATTACCGTAGCATTTCCTTTATCCGCGCGGAGAATCGTTAGATCTGGTCTGTTCCGTAAGTTAATCAACGCTGTAAATTCGTCTTTAGGAAGGTTTGGTTTCGGCACTGAACTACGACGTAACAAGGACGAAATATCTTGACGTATAGCCTCCAAATCTTCCTTACCAATATTATTTTTAAACAGACAATCCTCAACGCTGCAGATAATTTCTTCGTACGGGATTTTTCGCGGTGTTAATGCGAAATTCATTCCCTTCGCTAACACCTTTATTGTTGGTTCGTCCAGTGTATGTTTTGACAGATTATAGACCGTGCGTTGTTTATTGTTTGCGTCTGTGGTCAACGGTTGTGTTTCGTTCTGACGTTGACTTAGATGGTTGGCATTTGATTTGATCGTTAATTTTTGGTATTTTTCTATTTGTTTATTTTTGTATTCATTGTACTTTGCTGTTTCTCGTTTGTTTAAAGTTTCGATGCAATTATTAAAATCAAATGTCGTTAAAACTGTCTTTAGTTCACTGAACAAATTGTCTATGGTGTTGTTTATGAAATGTAAATCGAACCGTTTCTGCTGAATCACCGTTCGTAACAACTTTTTACTTGCCTGATTTAAGATCTTTGCGCTTCTTCGAATGTCCTTTTTTGTTGATATTTTGACACACGTAGGAATGAGATTATGGTCTCTGCATCTCTTCAAGAAATTTAAAGATGTTATATATCTTGCGCGCTTGGTTTTAAGATCTTCTAATCGGCGAATTTTATTTGCTATTACCAGTCCGTACTGGTTCACATAATGATTTCTTAAATTTACGCGAACACTACACATTGAATAAAACTAAATTTACGGATTTTATCGCGTTTATTTCACTACTTTTACTTATTTTTAATTCCCGACGTTTCGGGTGCTTTATAGCAACCATGGTCACGGGGGGGACTGAGATGTTTGACGTCCCAATGTCATAGTTAGTCCGGCTACCTTCAGTTTTTGAATATTAATTTTTGGTCCGATTTACGCAAAACGAGCTTATAGTATCATGAAGTCTTGCAGTGGTATGCTTAGGTTTGGGTTTAATTTTGTTAATTGTAGGATCCCAAGCAGGTGGCAGCACCCATCCATCTTCTCTATTGATATTTGGATGTTTTTTAATTTCAATAGCCTCGCGTATCATCCTTGGTAGGAATCGGTGTTCTTTTGCGAGAATTTGTGGTTTATCAAAACGAATGTAATGGTGGGGACGATCTTGAACATGATCGCAGACTGCAGACTTCCCGGAGCGTCGGTGCTTCACGTCAGCTATATGTTCTTTCACGCGGGTTTTTATGGATCTTTTTGTTTGACCTATGTAAGAGAGACCACATTCACAATCTAACTTGTACACTCCTGCATCTTGTAGAGGGATGTTACACTTGACGGATGGTAAAAATTGACTAATCTTCTTCGGCGGCTTGTAGTATGTTTTAATAGAAGCTCGCTTCAAGATGTAGCCAACCTTGTCTGTGACTCCTCTGACATATGGTAGTATAGCAGGTACACGCTCGACTGTGGCCGGCTTCACTCGGTCACTGTGACGTAGGCGCGGAACCCGAAGCTTGTTGTCTTGCAATACTTGCTTGACGTGCTGAAGTTCGGCGGCCAGATGTTTTCTGTCACAGATCCCTCGTGCTCTCTGAAACAAAGATTTACCCACGGTAGCTAACTGTGAAGGATGATGGTGAGATTCACCATTTAAATATCGGTTGGTATGGGTCTTTTTTCTATACACAGTGTGACCAATTGTGTTATTAGGATTTCTGTTTCTGTTTAAAAATAATATTGGTAAGGAAGATTTGGAGGCTATACGTCAAGATATTTCGTCCTTGTTACGTCATAGTTCAGTGCCGAAACCAAACCTTCCTAAAGACGAATTTACAGTGTTGATTAACTTACGGAACAGACCAGATATAACGATTCTCCGCGCGGATAAAGGAAATGCTACGGTAATAATGGACACGTCAGAGTATAATTTTAAAATACTACAGCTTTTATCGGACGAAAGTACATACAAAAAGGTCAAAACAGACCCCACAACTAACACGCTTAAAGCAACTAGCGATTTAATAAAGCACTCCGAAAAATTAAATCTCGACGTGAATTCGCTAATACAATCATGTACCAAACTACCGAGGTTGTATGGGTTACCAAAGATACACAAACCAAACGCTCCACTACGTCCCATAGTGAGCCAGATCGATTCGCCAACTTATAAGCTGGCACAACACTTGGCAAAAGTACTGTCACCACTGAGAGGACATACCAGAGCACACACAAAGGATTCATACCATTTTGTTAGTGAGATAAAAGACCTACATCTCGCTGACAATGAAACTATGGTCAGTTTTGATGTTCAGTCACTATTCACATGCCTACCTATTGAAGACTGCATATCAATTGTAACTAGGAAGCTAGAATATAAACTGCATTTTTAAACCACCTTAACTCTATAAACTCTAAAATACAATTCACAATGGAGTTAGAGGCAAATAATTCTTTAGCTTTCTTAGATGTTGTAGTCATTCGAAATCCTAATAACACAATTGGTCACACTGTGTATAGAAAAAAGACCCATACCAACCGATATTTAAATGGTGAATCTCACCATCATCCTTCACAGTTAGCTACCGTGGGTAAATCTTTGTTTCAGAGAGCACGAGGGATCTGTGACAGAAAACATCTGGCCGCCGAAC
The DNA here is from genome assembly GCA_907164705.1 of Parnassius apollo. Classification (NCBI taxonomy): domain Eukaryota; kingdom Metazoa; phylum Arthropoda; class Insecta; order Lepidoptera; family Papilionidae; genus Parnassius; species Parnassius apollo. Next base: position 74,033 of record CAJQZP010000885.1, on the reverse strand, counting down.
TTCAGCACGTCAAGCAAGTATTGCAAGACAACAAGCTTCGGGTTCCGCGCCTACGTCACAGTGACCGAGTGAAGCCGGCCACAGTCGAGCGTGTACCTGCTATACTACCATATGTCAGAGGAGTCACAGACAAGGTTGGCTACATCTTGAAGCGAGCTTCTATTAAAACATACTACAAGCCGCCGAAGAAGATTAGTCAATTTTTACCATCCGTCAAGTGTAACATCCCTCTACAAGATGCAGGAGTGTACAAGTTAGATTGTGAATGTGGTCTCTCTTACATAGGTCAAACAAAAAGATCCATAAAAACCCGCGTGAAAGAACATATAGCTGACGTGAAGCACCGACGCTCCGGGAAGTCTGCAGTCTGCGATCATGTTCAAGATCGTCCCCACCATTACATTCGTTTTGATAAACCACAAATTCTCGCAAAAGAACACCGATTCCTACCAAGGATGATACGCGAGGCTATTGAAATTAAAAAAACATCCAAATATCAATAGAGAAGATGGATGGGTGCTGCCACCTGCTTGGGATCCTACAATTAACAAAATTAAACCCAAACCTAAGCATACCACTGCAAGACTTCATGATACTATAAGCTCGTTTTGCGTAAATCGGACCAAAAATTAATATTCAAAAACTGAAGGTAGCCGGACTAACTATGACATTGGGACGTCAAACATCTCAGTCCCCCCCGTGACCATGGTTGCTGTAAAGCACTCGAAACGTCGGGAATTAAAAAAAAAGTAAAAGTAGTGAAATAAACGCGATAAAATCCGTAAATTTAGTTTTATTCAATAGGATAATGATATTATATTTTATTCTGTATAGTATAGTTATTTCTGGTGTAAAAAAAACGTACGATAATATCGTTCTTTTTAAAAATATACAAATATTGAGGAAACAAGTCTAATATGATGCAAAAATACGCAAAACGCAATTCACTTCATAATTTTTAGGTTAACCCCATAATTACTCCCAACTAAGTTTCATTTTTATTCTATTAATAAATAATATTAATAAAAATAAAAATGAAACTTAGTTGGGACTAATTATGGGGTTAACCTAAAAATTATGTAAGTGAATTGCGTTTTGCGTATTTTTGCATCATATTAGACTTGTTTCCTAAATATTTGTATATTTTTAAAAAGAACGATATTATCGTACGTATTTTTACACCAGAAATAACTATATTGTTAATTTTTATGTTAACATCAAGAAATGGAAAACAGATTTTTTCATTAATTACTAGCGATCCTCCGCGGCTTCGCACGTGTGATTTCTGGATCTCGAGAACAGCGCCACCTACCGGGTTCAATTGTGAATCTAAATCACCCAGGCAGCTACTCAAACACACCAAAATTTTCATTTATTTAATCAGATTTTCGAGTTTTAAGGCGATTAATGGACAACAAGTGATTTTTTATATATTAGATTTGCTACCATTTCGGAACCCAAAAATATAAGAAAATGTACAAAAATTAGTGATTTTCTGTACTGTTCACATTCTTTATACTATCCAAAATCACCGCCGTAACTATTGCGGTTTGTTCATTCCCTCGATGCAATTTGCAGATCTTATTTATAAACTCTCCTAAAATACCCTACCTCCAGAACTAAGTTCTATTCTCATTTATTTACATTACATGCAGTTAGGTTATGGAATTGTCTTCCTGCTGAGATTCGAGATTTAAAAGAAGCACTACTTTTCTTAGTCGCCCTGATAAGTTCATGCATGATATATATATATATATATATATATATATATATATATATATATATATATATATATAGCTTGCCAGGCAGACGTTGTCCTGCCCTTTTCGGCTACACTTTGTCACGCCCTACTAAAAATCCTCATTTTCGCAAAAAAAATTGTGGGTCACTCATGGGCAAAAAACTATCCTATCTCTCAAGTTGGGCCAAACTACATACGATGTGCAAATTTGATTAAAATCGGTTGAGTAGTTTAGGAGTCCATCGCGGGCAAACAACGTAACACGTAATTTTATATTAAGACTAGCTTGCCAGGCAGACGTTGTTCTGCCTTTTTCGACGACCCTTTGTCATGTCCTATTAAAAATCCTTAAATTCGCAAAGAAATATGGGTCACTCATGGGCAAAAAAACTATCCTATCTTTCAAGTTGGACCAAACTGCACACGGTGTGCAAATTTGATTAAAAATGGTTTGGTAGTGTAGGAGTCCATCGCGGACAAACAACGACACGTAATTTATATATATTAAGATATACATATATAATTTATATTAAGATACATGTGTGCGTATGTAGGTATGAATATATAATCATATCATAAACACTCACGCCTGTCACCCAGAGGGGTAGGCGGAGACTACAGACTTCCATTTGGCACGATCCTGACTCACCTCTCTCGCCTCCTCTACATCCATATACCTACGCATATAAGCTCGTCGGTTAAGGGTACTCCTAATTTTTCCCATTTTCAATATATCACCAATTTGGTCGATAAACTTTCGCCTTCGTCCCTTTCCGACTTTGTCGAAAATTTTCGTATCTTCTAGACATAACTTGGATTAATTTCTACATCTATAAAATACGAATAGCTATAAGTATCAACTTTACACAAAGTGTTAAGATTATTATTGTAATGGTGATGTGATTTTAATTCTTCTTACTTTAATGTGACCTTTTGAAAATTTGCAGATTTATCAGCAGTCACAAATTCAAAGCCCAGTTGCTTCGCACTCTCCACTCCAGTCTGTAAGTAAATTATTTTGAGACATCTATGGTCTGTTGCAAATATTAATTTGAAAGAAACAAAACATTATTATAAATAGTATAGAATATTATTGTATGATAGTATAGAAATTATTTTATGCTATTATATAATAATATTTTGTTTCTTTTATTTAGTAATTATTTTTGTAAAATACTAAATATCAAAATTTTTAAAATGTATGATGTTATTTCACCTACACATCCATTTTGTTCATTAGCTTTGACTTTTTATATTAAGTAGATGTAATGTAATAATTTATATGTTTTTAGAATGATTACACAGCTGGCAGATTTTCAAGACCTGTTCCAGGTTGCTCACCATTACCGACACGTTTTGCAAGACCTCCGCAACATCAACAGGGTAATTTGAAGATGAAATGAGAAAATATTTTCTCACTTGAATTTAATATTTTGAATTGTATTGTATTTTATATATTTTTTATTTAATTAAATTGTAATATTTAACAGGCATGAGAGTTGGCGTTTCCTTTGGCAATCGGCAACAAACTTCTCCATTAGGCAGTCCGCAGCCACTGCCATCGCCTGGCAACACAGCTAATGAAATGACTGTAAGTAAACTGTTTACTGAATTCTACTAGAAATATTTTCGAAATGTATTTAATATAAAATAGTCAATATATGTAATCATTATTTTTTTAATATTCTCACGTTTTCGCAACACATTGCTCGATATAGACTATTACAAAAATGGAAAGAAAGGAGTGTCATTTTTTTGTTATTTTAATAGATCAATTTGAGCTTTTCGTTAAAAGTAATTAAACGTATTGTTTTGGCAGCGCCAGCAGCTACTTCAGCGGCAGCAGTACAGCCCAATGGGTGCGGCGCCCGCATCGCCGTCACTGTCACGGTCGCCGCACGTGGCGCGTACGCCCACACCGTCCGCTTCGCCGGCCGCGTCGCCCGCACCGCCCACGCACCCCGGGCCTTCCGCGCATCCCCACCCCGAGCACGGTGGCGGGCAGCACGGACAAACGCACGCGTCGCCGCTGCCGTCGCTGCACGGCCACGGCGGCGGCTTCCGCCACAACGCGACGCCACTCCCGCCCGGCTACCGCTACTTCAAGCCCGGCCTCTTCGGCGGCGCGCCCGTTTGGCCCAAGGACGAAGACAGGCGCCATCCCACGCACCTCAGTAAAGTCTCAATCGTCAAGCGGCGAACACCTCCGCGACCCAGATTTACAGGAAAGACGGCCGCACCCTGCTCCGAGAGTCGTTCGGACGAAATGGGAGAGACGAGCGACGGGAGGAAATATGTACTATATGCGGACGGCGTCGATTACACCCAAACGTCGGACGACTCCGCTCGCATGAGTTTCTCAAAAAACGATACGGACGATGACATTGAAGAGTTCGTGGAGCATTTGGACGACGATGACATAGTTGTCGTTGAACCCGGAGCAATATCTCCTGAAGAACGCATAGCTACCGAAGAAGACTTTGAGGAGTTGATCGACAGCGGCAAACCTGAAGATGAAGCGGAAGAAGAAACGTCTCAACCAGAAAAATGTTCGACTAGGACCGAAACTACTACAAAAACTGTTGCAGTTATTAGCCTTGCTACCGCTAAACAGCCGTCCGCGAGCATCCAACAGTATAAAAGAGTTAATCCATCACAGGGCTCGACACTTTCGCGAATACCAGTATTGAGTGCTACGGTGTTATCTCCACACACTAACTCAAAAATTCTCAATGAAGTGTCACAAGCCACCGTTGCGTCAGTTTCTATAGCCAACCAGACTATTTCGGTTCCGGTCTTGAAAAATCTCGCGGTACCCATTGCAAGTGTAACTGGACACGCTGGAGGACCCAAACCTCAGATAAAAAAAGTTCCTCTTAATCTCACTAATTCTCCTTTGACAGTTAATATATCATCTCAATCCCTTTCTAAACCAATAAGTTCGGTCATTAGTGTAATATCCTCCAACGTACCAAAAGTAGCGAATTTAAATCCCGTAATTACACTTGCGACTTCGAATACCGGTAACACCAGACTTCCGGTATCGATTTTAACGCAACACCAAGTTAAACAGAAGATAGTAAAAACAATTGAAAAACCGATGGCATTATCACTGTCTAATTCGAAATTGTCTAGCTTGTCCGTAACACATGATGTGACTTTGCCGGCTAAAATTTTCCAAGACGAAGCGGCCTCTCCTGATAGTACAGTTTCCGGTGAAAATAATTCTGATATCCAGAATCCAAGTACATCTATATCTTTGCTAACTCTGACATCGCATGGCTCTTCCCAGAAAGAACACAAACCATTATCGATAATGAAAGAAACAAATAAAGATATCGACATTGAAAGTGAAATAAGCCAACAAACGGAACTGCCGCATACGCTTTGTATTACAGACAGAACACCTCTTCTGTTAGGAAAAGCTGATATAAAGAGTCCGGATCCTATTCCTGAAAAGATTCCCGACAATATAATGGAAGGTGATGATGAAGATAAACCTGAGGATAATTTACAAGGAAATTTGTTGCTGGCTTATAATAAGTCAATACACGATACATCAATTCAAAATACGCCAGCAGAAAATAAACAAGATGAAAGTGTTGTAAAGACCATAAAAGCTATTGCTAATCAAACCAAGGAAATGGTTATTGACTCAAATATGCAAATAACATCCGATATGGCGCAAGAATCGGTTCAGATATCTATACCTTCACCAACACCATCCCAAGAACGATACCTTAATGATATCACGATGCGAGAACACTCTGAAGCGGTTGAGGGCAACTCCAAACATGTAGAAACATTTGAAGACATGCTTTGTATTTTCGAAAATATAGCAGATGACTCAAAGGCATATAGTATGAAACATCCGAATCAGAAACAAAACATGTCAAATACTCCTAATCAAAATGTGAATATAAACACACCCTCAAAACAAGATAGCAAAGAAGTTCAAGAACAACCAGCTTTTTTAAAACGAGAACAGGAGAAGCTGACAGTACAGTCTGCTGCAGTGCCTCAATTGTCTCCTTTGTCACAACCAGCAGAATTAACTTCTAACATGGCAAATGTATCTCAACAGTTACGTACTATTATGACCTCACTAAACACAAACACATCGAAAATGGAATCTCAAAGTATATCTAATATGAGAAAGTCCAATGACGCAACAACTCCCACGCAGGTTAACTTTGAAAATCTATTGCCTTCATCCAAAGTTGAAGTTGCTGCTTCTCGACCTTCTCCTGTTCAAAGAATTGAAAAACCTACAACTTCCATTCAAAGTTCAGAAAGTATGTCTATAACTGCAGCTCAGATGATGGGTTCGCGTGTGAACACATTATCGTCAATGAGCCAATTAAGAAAATCTCCTACTGTATCTCCAATAAACTCGCCGGTAGGTATGCAGAATACTTTAATGAAGTCGCCTGCTCAGTCACCTCTAATAACTAATCAATCTTTCATGCAAAATGAAGATACCAATGTTGCGACAGTACCTTCGCAAGTCATTCAAATGCCGGCGCTATCAAAAATTCATAGTAACTCTTCTGCACCAGTCTCTATGATTCATTCGAACAATACGATTACCACTAGCGTAAGCAGTTTCCAAAAAGGTCAGCAATTACCCACAAGTATATTAGGTCATACCCTACTGCAACCGACAAGGCAGATTAACACTAGCAATCTTTCATTTAATTCTCAGAATATTAGTTCCAGCCAACCTCCAGCTTTAGTTATGACATCAAGGTCGGTAATTGGAAATAAAGAACCAGCGCCAAATGTCACAGTACGGACACACGCTATTGTGAGTCCTGGAATGAGCCAAATGCAAATGAAATGTAATCAATCATCTGGCTCTATAAATTTCATAGCATCTTCAAAATTATTGCATACGCAACTGACATCGCCGTTAAAAAGATCAAAATCAACCGATGAGCCAAAAAGCGAGGTTGTTGTTGGTCACATACAACCTACGAAGAGGCATAGCGTGGAATCGGTAATTGTTAAATCGGAGCCGATGGAAACAGATGAATCCAATGCAGCATCTTTAAACGAGAATACTGTAAATAAAAACACTCCGCCAGGTACCGGTAATCAAAGAAATGACGAATCTCAAAATGTTCTCCTAAAACAATTATTACAAACGACAACTTCTGCGGCGACTGTAGTCCCACAGCGTACCATGACAATACAGAGAACAGCACCCGCTTTGGGTACTATACCATCCTTAGAGGCTCAATTAGCTAGGCCATCAATACCACCGCCTACGTTAGCTTTGTCTCAGGAAGTTGAGATACCGAATAACTCTCCAAGGCATTTGACAACAGTCAGTTCTAATTTCGGCAATCGCCCCTCAATTCCTACATCCTCAATTACCATACAGACGTCAATTCCTACATCTTCAATTTCACCATTAATTCATACTTCAACGCAATCTTTGATGGATGTTAGGAAACAACCCATAAAAGTGATGACCAAAGAAGAAACTACACCAGTTCCAGAAAATTCACCGACGATGAAATCAACACCAATGTATTCAATGAACTTAGAAAATCAACAGATGCTTCAAACAATAAAAAAAGAAGTCGCCCCTCCACAACAAAGTCCGGTTCACAGACCCTTTACGCCAATGGACGTGAAAAAAGAATTGCTTGATGAAAGTTCACAACAGTCTGCAACTTCCGGTGTTTCTACAGCTTCTGATCAAGGAAAATTAGATCAACCTATGAAAGAAGAATATCCTGAAAGCGTTACTATGGATTCGACATCAGAAACAAATGCACCCGAAACACCTTCTGAAGCAAAGAAACGCAAGAGGCGAGAATACCAACAAAAGAAGCGCAAACAGATGCAAATGAATATGAAAGCAGCTGCTGAAAATAATTTAAACACACCTAATGCTAAGAAACGACCTAGGAAAGGCTCCAGATATGAAGAAGATTATGACACATTTATTGACAATTTAATGACTCAACTGCGACTCTTGCCGCCAATGCAAATTCAGGAACCTACGCTTACCACGAATTTCGCCGTTTGTCCGCTATTTGGTTCTGGTGATTTGACTAAACTGAAAAATAAAGACTATGATATTTTAAAAGGCGATCTTGTTGGAGAGTTTGGTAATGCGAAGATACCGAATGTAGCGGATTATTACAACACTAAACCATTTGGTGATGAAGAACCATTACCGGAAAAACCACCAGCTTCCACTCAACGGGGTTTCTATGATCAAGAATTTCAACCGATCATATTTGACGAAGACCCCGAAGACAAGAAATTGGACTTTATCTGCAAAGAAAGAGATACAGATACACCTGATAGTATTATAAGCTGCTCTAGTCCTGAAGGATTCGAAATTGAGCCTGCTAATAGATTCCCTGGCTTAAGATTTATCGACGATGACGATGAAGAAGACGACAGTGATACGCCATCAGGTCGAGTTTCACCTATAATACCACTTATTGCGCCCATACCCATAAGAGTAAAACCTTTATCGTTGTATCAACTTAAAGATGAAGATGATAATCAAAAATCGATTAAAAGCATTGACACTGATTCTCCGCTAAAGAGTAAAATCGATGATTCTCCTGGAAGTACAGAAAGCAATGAGAATGTTACAGTGACGTTAACATTAACTTCAGGAGCTGCTGAAGATATTCTAGGTGTGCTGAAAGAGCTCGCTGGCATACTCCACATACCGCCGCCGACGTCATATCAAATTATTGAAAGAACTGCTACACCACCTTCACATAAACTTGGGCTTTATAGATCTAAGGGAAAAGATGGCAAAGAAGGAACTCCTATTGATATTCAGAGTATTTTAAATGGAGCAGCAAAATTCTGTCGGCATTGTGACGTGGTTATATTAGATTCAGTAGTCCGTGCAAAGGCTTCAGAATTTCCCCTACTGTCAGCTAATAAAGGCAACGCTGAAGAAATTCTCTGCGATAGCGATTCTGAATTATATTTTTGCAGTACACAGTGTTATGAAAGATTCGCATGGCGACCAACTAATATTATCCTTGATGGAAAATCTAAAACTAACATTAAGGATGAAAACAAGTCTGATGTTGAGAACAATCTGTCAAAGGACAGAGACGATTTTGACACAGCATCGACAGAGAGTATGGAAACTGATGATTTGGATATTAAGCCTGATATAAAAGATGAAAAAATGGATCTTTCGTTTATCGATTCCCTAGATAACGACGAACTGATGAAGGAAGTCGGAGATGACGTTAGTGCTTTAGATGAAGACTTGAAGAGCGAAGAGCAAGATGAGAAAAGTAATCAAAGCATTGAAAGGGAAAAATACAGGGGTATTCGATATAAAGCGTGGTCGCCGGGATGTATTGGTCCACCGGTTAAATACAAACGTCCCACAGATAGAGAGCTTACAGAATTGGTATTTAAAACGGGTGTTGCTATCATGCCGGTCACTAATGAAGATGCGCGTAAATGTGAACTTTGTGGTATACAGGGCGATGGAGTCGGTGACGGTGTATCGAGACTGTTGAACTGCGATGTTGACAGATGGATACATCTCAATTGTGCGTTATGGTCAGAAGGCGTTTACGAGACCGTGAGTGGAGCGTTAATGAATGTAGACAGCGCTCTCGTTGCGGGTATGAGCGCTACATGCGCAGTCTGCAGAAGGCTGGGCGCGACTGTCAGATGCTTCAAGGTGCGCTGCGGTAGTGTCTACCACCTGGGCTGTGCCGTCAAAGATAACTGCGTTTTTTATAAGAACAAAACTGCATTCTGCGCCTCGCATGCTCCTAAGGTAAGATTTACTTATTACTTTTGTTTAAATAGATGTTTTGTGGACTTTAATGCATCCATGTGCGAAGTGACAGCTGGATAGATATATAAAAGTTTTAAAAAGTAGTGTGCTGTTAAAATCATCAAACAATATGAAATTGTTTTTAGCCAGTTCATCGTCATCTATTAAAACCTTCACATTTTTGTATCGCGTGGAAAGATGATGATTCAGATTAGGAAGAAACAAATACATAACCGTAACGTAATACTTTTATACAAATACTAAATCTCTATATATAAAATCAATTGCTATCTGTTAGTCTCGCTAAGAGCTGATCCTCATTTGCCGTTCACAGTACGTTCTCAGTCCGATCTCGGTCTGATTTATTATACAATGTGTCCGGTTACCGGTGTCGGAGCTTTTAATGCTATAAAATATAATCAATTTCATCGACAAATCATGTCTCAAATCTCATTTAGACCTAGCTGTATTTAAATGGCAGCCATTTAAATTTTTCAGTGTCACCACCTCGACCCCGCGTATTAAAACTACAATATTCACCGATGTAGAAGTCCTACATTCTTAAAAGATGCTCATTGGATAGATAAAGATACGCGTAATAAAATAAAAGCAAACTTTTAACTGCAAAATTGTATCTAGATCTTAAAAAGACTTCGGTTATTTTTCACATTCTCGTCAAGTCAAGTCATTTACCTAATGATTTTTTACATTTATCAGATAGATCAGAACATATCCTAACCAAAAACATAAAAATTTTAATTGTAAATTAAATAGTTTAAGAATTGTAAAACAAAAACTAAGCGCAACGCACGTGCAGGATCATTTATGATAGTTCAAGAGCAGGTAGAAAAACCTAAAGCCCACTGTTTGATGTTCTAAACAAGTAATAAATAATAATAATAATAAATTTATTTATTGAATAAAACCATATTGACACTACAAAGTTGAAGCCCTGACTCCCGAACTAGCAATAGCTGTGTGTCGGGAATCAGTTCCAGAAGTGTACTTGGGACAACAAAAACAGTCGTCCCTCGCCACGTGCCACGTGCCACGTGATTACATTACATTTGCCCCTCTAAGATCGCTTATTGTTGTTATTGTTAAAAAAAATCCGTTTTGTGGAACTTTTTAAGTTTGTGGTGAAGTTTCTAGTTATTTTCAAAAATGGCAGATGGTAAATACTCAAACCAGCATGTCGCTGATATCCACTTTGTGTATGGATTGTGCAACGGCAACGCAAACAGAGCTGTCACAGAGTACACCAGAATGTTTCCCAACAGGCCTACACCAAATGCTCGCACTTTTGTAAGGATACATTTGCGGATAGCTGAACTTGGGATCAGAAGATCCGCTAATGAAATATTTCGGCTTGTGGCACCTGAGGAGGAAGAAGAGATATTACGTTTAATTACACAAGATCCCAGACTCGGTGTAAGACGAATAAGCAATATGATTAATTTAACAAAATGGTCAGTGTGGAGAGTTTTAAAGAGGGAAGGTTTGCATCCTTACCATTTTCGGCGGGTACAAGACATTCGCGAACCTGATTATGCTATAAGGGCAGTTTTTTGTTCGTGGATCAATAGAAGAACAAGACAAGATGCAGATTTTTTAAAAAGAATTTTGTGGACTGACGAAGCCACTTTCACGAGATCGGGTTATACAAATCACCGTAACGAGCATCTGTGGCTTCAAAACAACCCTCATGCCGTTAGAGAAAGTACTTTCCAACATGAAATTCGAGTGAACGTTTGGGCTGGAAAGACGATATTTTAGTTGGGCTGATAATTTTACCAGAAATTATGAATGGCCCAAGATTTTTAGAGTTTTTGCAAACACAGTTTTTGGAAGAATTAATGGAGCTTCCATTAACTCACAGAGCAAGGATGATTCTCCAACTTGACGGTGTACCTGCACATTTTGCAGTAAATGTGCGAAATTATTTAAATGAGCGCTATTCGCCATGGATTGGTCGCGGTGGAAGGATCGCTTGGCCTCCGCGTTTACCGGATTTAACTCCCTTAGACTTTTTTCTATGGGGCACTATGAAGCAAAGAGTTTATGCGAACGTGCCAAACTCACGAGAAGAGTTGATTAATAAAATAATCGAAGTTGGAAATGAATTGCGACAAGATCGGGAGATGATCAGACGTGCAACTCAACATGTGGCAATAAGGGCTACAACATGTCTCCAACATCGCGGAGGTCATTTCGAACAGTTTTTATAAATAAGTTTTTAGTTACGTGCATTTTGAAATGTTGTGTTTCACTCTTCTCATCAATTGACTTTGTCTGTCTGCAACCAGGACGACAAATTTTTCAAAGGTCATATTCAAATAGTTATTATACTGTTTTTTTTTTTTGGTTACAATTAAGATTTTTATGTTTTTGGTTAGAATATGTTCTGATCTATCTGATTAATGTAAAAAATCATTAGGTAAATGACTTACTTTTTTCATTAAAGTCGAAAATGTGAAAAAATAACCGATTTTTTTTACATTTTTTTCTTTTCTACCTCTTTTTTAGGATCTAAATACAATTTTACAGTTAAAAATTTGCTTTTATTTTATTACGCGTATCTTTATCTATCCAATGAGACATCTTTTAAGAATGTAGGACTTCTACATCGGTGAATATTGTAATTTTAATGCGCGGGGTCGAGGTGGTGACACTGAAAAATTTAAATGGCTGCCATTTAAATACAGCTAGGTCTAAATGAGATTTGAGACATGATTTGTCGATGAAATTGATTATATTTTATAGCATTAAAAGCTCCGACACCGGTAACCGGACACACTGTATTATTGGAATGGGATTCGAGCGAAACTTGACTGTTACGGATAGTATGACACACATATATTTTACTTGATACTATTTTATCAGACCGAGATCGGACCGAAAACGAACTGTGAACGGCATTATGATGAGAATCGGCCCTCGGATCGGATCGATTTTGATGAAATTTTTTTTGTGTATTTGATTTGGTCACTGGATGGCTTAGTTTCTCAATTGGCCCTGGTAGGTGGCGCTGTTGTAGAGATCCAGAAATCTTCCGTGCGAATCCGGGGCGGATCGCTAATAATGAACACAAAAACAAATAATTTGTTTTAAAATTTTCTGTATTCTTATGGGTTTCGGAATTGCGATTAACTGCTTTCCTTGTTCCGTTGTGCCTACTACTGTCCTGTTGCATTTCCTAAACATTATTTGATTAAGTTTGGTGTGTGTAAGAACGTTAAACGTAAAGTTGTCGGCGGCAGAACGAGAAGGACAACGAGCTGACGACGCTGAGCGTGCAGCGGCGCGTGTTCGTGTCGCGCGACGAGCAGCGCCAGGTGGCGTCGGTGATGCTGCACTCGGACGCCAACCACCTCATCCGTGTCGGCGGACTCATCTTCCTCAGCCCCGGCCACCTGTTGCCGCACCAGCTGCCCGCCTTCCACACGCCCAACTACATATACCCCATCGGATACAAGATCGTACGTTACTCTTTGCTTTTTATTTGTTTTTTTGTTTGTTTATTAAACTCATATAACGCTATTTATAAAAAAAAACACAGATCAATACTTTTTCAATATTTTGTATTTCATCGCAAATAGAATTACATACAAATAGGTTTAAAATAGCTGTAAGCTCTGGTTCACTGATCCTTTGTAAGTGACTGGTGGCTGAAATTGTCACAAAAAAAGACTTGTTACACAGGTCACAGCCCTCGCAGATACACAAAGTACTATTTGAAGTTCGTAAAAAAAGGTCCCTTTCAGATATAAGAGGAGAAAACAAAACTCTTGATTAAATAATCAGTGGAGGTTAATATAATTAAATACAAGTTACACCTCAAGTTCAACACAAGTTCACACCTACAATATTATAATGGTTAGCATAATTATTTATCTCCTCATTTGCTTCCCTAACGACACCCACGGGATATGAGGTAGTGGATATTTATACACCGCAACTACACTTTTATTTACTTATTGTAAGCCAGTGATTGACCAAATCCCACCTGATAGTGGTGTGAGTCTGATGGTACCACCACTATTCGTATACTTTTATTGTGTCCAGTGTGGAAAGTGATGTGTGTGTTGGTCCGCAGGTGCGCTTCTACTGGTCAATGTCGCGCGCGAATAGCCGCTGCCGCTACGTGTGCTGGATCTCGGAGGAAGACGGGCGGCCGCGCTTCCACGTACGCGCGCAGGATGAGGCGCGCCGCGAGCTTAGCGCGCCCACGCCGCGCGCCGCCTGGGCCGCCGTACGTACGCACGCACATATGCACACGCACAGACAATCACACTCTGCTACGTGTGCTGCATCTCATAGGAGTACGGGCCGCCGCGCTTCCAAGTTCGCGCGCAGGAGGACGGGTCGCTGTGCTTCCAAGTCCACGCGCAGGAGGACGAGGTGCGCCGCGAGCTTAGCGCGCCCACGCCGCGCGCCGCCTGGGCCGCCGTACGTACGCACGCACATATGCACACGCACAGACAATCACACACTGCTACGTGTGCTGCATCTCATAGGAGTACGGGCCGCCGCGCTTCCAAGTTCGCGCGCAGGAGGACGGGTCGCTGTGCTTCCAAGTCCACGCGCAGGAGGACGAGGTGCGCTGCGAGCTTAGCGCGCCCACGCCGCGCGCTGCCTGGGCCGCCGTACGTACGCACGCACATATGCACACGCACAGACAATCACACTCTGCTACGTGTGCTGCATCTCATAGGAGTACGGGCCGCCGCGCTTCCAAGTTCGCGCGCAGGAGGACGGGTCGCTGTGCTTCCAAGTCCACGCGCAGGAGGACGAGGTGCGCTGCGAGCTTAGCGCCGCCCACGCCGCGCGCCGCCTGGGCCGCCGTACGTACGCACGCACATATGCACACGCACAGACAATCACACACTGCTACGTGTGCTGCATCTCATAGGAGTACGGGCCGCCGCGCTTCCAAGTTCGCGCGCAGGAGGACGGGTCGCTGTGCTTCCAAGTCCACGCGCAGGAGGATGAGGTGACTCATCACTCAGAGGTACAGACTCAATATTCACGTACCCTTTAATATGAAAATATTAAAGTATTATGACTTATTTATATGTTTTCAAAACAAATCATTTATTTGTTACATATTTTAACTTTGAGATGTTTCGATGTACTTTTAACTAGAGATGGGCCGAATATTCATTTTATATTCGGTATTCGGCATATTCGGCAGCTTTGCCCAATATTCGTATTCTGCCGAATATTCGACTAAATCACCGAACATTCGTTAAAGTGGTACTCAAAGTGTCCACTGTATTTTAAATGTACGAATTAAGTAATGCCATGTTTTTCATAATTTTACTCTTGAAAGTATATTTTATTTATGGGTTAAATCTACTTGTATAGCGTTATGTTTTAGAGGCACTGTAGAAAGCTTAATAATTATTTTGTAATCAAACAAATAAATATTACATTACATTAGTACATTTCAGTTTACTTTGGTCGTCAGTTTCTCTAAAATAGGTACATATGGTATATCTCCTGCCACTCATTTTTGTCACATAATTATTAGTTTTCATTAAGAATAACACAAGGAAATACTTTTTTTCAGAAAAATAGTCAAAACATAAGCATGTACCGGTAATTTGCTCAGTATTAATGCAATAACATGTCAGGTGTGGCGGGGGAGCGAGAGGCAGGGTCCGGCGCTAATCCCGCGCACTTTACGGTAACAAGTTTTGACATAAATTGGTTATGTACCAAGGTGATCCTGCCGAATAAAGTTCGGCCGAATATTCGGGTCGGTAAAAGTTTTACTGAACTTTTGGCCGAATATTCGTATTCGGTGAAATCCAATGATAGTGTATATTATAAAGGAGGTAGATGACACATGCTGATACTTTACGTCTTTCTAAACTTGTTCCGTTTTAACGTATACATGCTTATTATATCGATACACGTAGTTTTTTCAAATGACTGCGATGGAGTATGCAAATTGTACGCGTGGGAAAGAGATAGATGATACTTAAAGACGTTATGACGTTCAAGTTAATGCTATCCCTTTTACACTCAGTTAAATTTATACTCTAAAATTTCTTCTAGTAAACGTAATAATTATTAAATTTAATGTAAAATGATCTAAATGTATGATAATTTTGAACAAACCTACGTGTTTTTATTTTGGAATAATAATTTTACACTTCCGCATCACACAACTCGGCATTTCAAAAATATTTTTTTGCGTTAGTACGTGCGATCCATATCGCGGTTTCCGCGTCACTAAATAGAATTCTTATAATTGTGTGAATTTGAATTGAACACTTTTTATGCGTATATGCCTCATCTACCCTAATATACACTACAGTATCACTGGCGAAATCCATATTCGGCCCATCTCTACTTTTAACAAAAAGTGTTTCTGTTATTTACCCGAATACTACACATTAAAAAACATTTCTCTATTAATAATATTGTAAAATGTTTTATTGCTAAGATTGTAATGTTCTATTGTTAAGATTGTAAAATGTTTTACAGGTGCTAGACGCAGTTGCGGCTTTACGGGAAAATCGGGAAGAAGAGGGCGTGTTAAAATTGTGGCCCAACTATGTCACTGGAGAAGATTTATTTGGTCTCACCGAGCCTGCCGTCGTACGTGTGCTTGAGAGCTTACCTGGTTAGTCAGTTTTATCACTTACATGTTATAAGATAAACCATGTAATACTTTGCCTTAAAGCTAGTTGAATAGTATTGATGCGCAGATGAAATCAGACTGGCGATTTGGAGTGGCGTTATAAATGCACGGATGTATAGTACTAAAATCTCTTATCTGCTATACAATATCCTATAGTAGAAAATATAGGAAATATTTTCTACTATAGGAGAGGCCCATATGTAATTGTAGACTAACTACCTGATAAGAAAGTTATGTACGGTTAGTAACTTCTTAATCTCGCGCACCAAATGTTGCTGAAACCGTAGTAAATGTATTTTCTAGTGTTTGTATATGCCTCGCTATAGTAGACGTTGTGCTATTTCATACACAGACGTTGTGGTATATTACGGAAAAACAACATGTGAGAGTGTAGTTTTTTTCCGGTCGAGCCGACTCTTTTCTGTTGCAACCAGTGTTGCACGCAGCGAAGTATAAGTGCTTGGCCAGACAGCAAACGCAGACGCGGGGCGGGCGTGGCGCGACTGATTCAAACATAAAGTCTCCCTTTGAGTGTCCATAGTAGCCACGTGGGCGCGGGGCGGACGCGGTGGCGGGCGTGGGCTTGTTTGCGCGAAGAGCGCACGGGCAATTCACTCCATAGCTTGTTCATGTGCTGTGGCTACACTAAGGAGCAACGTCAATGCCTATAAACGCAACAATTATTGCCTCAAATTTAACGCGATAAAATGAGTGGCTACACTTGAACGGTCAACGTCGTTTCAATTTCAACGCCGTTGAACGGCATTAAATTTGCCGTTGAATGGCGTTAAATTTGCCGTTGAACGGCGTTAAATGTTTCGACCGGGGAAGGACCACGCTCTCACAGAATACCGGCGTAAAATAGTAGCTTAATGCTGCTGTGTTTCGTATGGTGAGTGTAGAGAACCAGACTCTTTTTACTGGAAACGAGGCATTCCATCCTAGTCCTCACGGGTGACAACGCATCTGCATATTGATTCGTAATCGAGGATAGATGTGGATGTCTATGGGCTACAGCATCCACATACCATCAGGTGGACTGTGTGCTTGTTTGTCACTCTATCCTATAAAATAAAAAATAAACAAAGAAAAAAGAATACAAAGAAAAAGAAGATGGTGGATGCTACAAATGCACAGGAAACGTACACTGTAAATCTATTTATGTTTTATTTTGTTTTTTCCGCACCCAAATTGCACTAGAAAGACGAGCTAAATAATAAGACAAACGTTAATATATTTTAATGAAATAATAACTAATAAGTCAATCATAAATACTGGTCAAGTGCGAATTAGATACACGTACCCAGGGTTTCGTACCACTGTACACTATGAGTTTTGACCTGCAAAAATTGTTTTTTTTTCTCCTGCTTATTTTTCTTAGTTTCATACCGTAAATTAAAGTACTTTTGAAAAATTTTTTTAATTCAATCTCGAAAAACTTTTTCATTACTCCACTCCATGGCAGCCATACGTGCAACCCCGTGGTATTCACTGTGCACAATGAGACAAACGTAGTGTGGTGGCTTCAACGCGATAATTCGCGCGTTAATCCTTTGATGTACCGCCACTCGAGTTATCCGGAAATTGGAAACGGCATTGTTAATGCCGTTGTCAAATTATCGCGTTAATTCGTGGCCACACCTACATTCAACGTCTATCTACGCGATAATTAACGGCATTTCTCCTTAGTGTGGCCGGGCCAATACAATTGGTCGCGTTGAGTGCGCGGGCGGCAAGCGGCTAACCACGCGAGGAGCGGCCATCTCAAACCACATGGAGCTAACCGCGCGCGTTGTAATAGCGACTTCAGAAATAAATGCAGAAGAAATTATTTTATAAGACAATTTACTATGTTTTCTAACATACAGTGTGTAATGGTGGATAATCTGGTACGTGCGTGTTTGGGTGAGGGGAGGTGGTCTCGGTTCCATAAAAAATTGTATCCCGAACGGTTCGCACTCTACATCATGTTTTAAAAAATTCCGAAAATTCGCACTTCTGCTCACATTCGTAGACATCATCATCATTCATCATCATTATAGCCCTTCACAAGTCCACTGCTGAACATAGGCCTCCCCCAAGTAATGACACAAAGCACGGTCCTGAGCCACCTGCATCCATCGACTTCCTACATGTCTTACCAGGTCGTCACTCCATCTAGTAATAATAATAATAATAATAATGTTTTATTTGCTGTAACTTAATAAATAATAATTTGCTGTAGTACTAGCCGGAAGCCGTTCTCGAAAATGATCGCGCCAGGCTCTATTGGGACCGGGCCATCATCACAGACAGGACTATTCTTGCGAATAAGCCTGATATTGTGCTGATGGACCGGGCACAGTCAAGGATATTTTTGGTCGACATTACCATTCCGTATGACGAGAACCTCGTGAAAGCCGAAACCGACAAGCAAACAAAATATCTGGACCTGGCTCACGAGATAACCGACATGTGGGGTGGTCTGCCGACCGAAATTATTCCTGTAGTCGTCTCTGCAAACGGGCTAATCCCAGTCAGCCTCTCGGGTCATCTGAGTTGGCTGGGACTACGTGGCGGACCGCTCCAGGTTCAAATGCAGAAGGCGGTGCTCCTCGATACCGCCCGCATCGTCCGCCGGTTTCTTTCCCTTTCCCCCTAACCCTCGGCCGTTTGGTCTCCCCTGCCGAGGGCCTCCATCTGGTTGGGCTTTTATTTATTTATGTACTTTTATATTTATTTTATGTTATTGATATTTATGTATATTTGTCTTTTCATTTTCATTTATAATTATATATTTATAGCACCCAACCAGATGAGAAAACTATATAGATACCCCTAAATGTTTTATTTGCTGTAACAGTTTAAGTACTTAGAATATATGTGACCAGTGTCTCCTTTTAAGCTTGAATCAGCCTGTGCCAGGGGACACTGCTCTTCCTTAAAATAGGTCATTTCTTACAAGAAAACTTAATAAATAATAATTACGAAACAAAATAAAAATATATAAGTAACAATAATATATGTGGTCTAACAAAAATGACTTAATATACTTATTTATTTACATTTATAAATCAGCCAAAGCAACTTAAGCAACATAAGCCTGAATGCGCGCGCGCGTGTGTGTGTATGTGAGTGAGTGTGTGTGTGTGTGTGTGTGTGTGTGAGTGTGTGTGTGTGTGTGTGTGTGTGCGTGTGTGTGTGTGTGTGTGTGTGTGTGTGTGTGTGTGTGTGTGTGTGTGTTTGTGTGTGTGTGTGTGTGTGAAACTGAGTGGTGTGTTTGTGTGTAAAATTCTAAAATAATATAATGTAATTTAATTATTGCTTCATTACTCTAGAAGAGCCTCAGTGTCATCGTAAGACTTAGGGAGTAGCCATATCTTAAGAAGTCTTCTACATTCAAAAAAGACTTTATCATATATTCCCAATACCTTGTTTGCTGTATTATATAGATGTCCTGACCGTTTGGTATATTGTCTTTTAGCAAAGGCAGTGTTGCTTCGAGGAGCTCGTACAACAATGTCATGTCTTCTCCTATTCTTGATATCAGGATTGTAAGGCAAGGATAAATGTTTTCTTAAAACTGCCTGCATTATGTATAATTTCCTAACAGAAAGAATACCAGTGTTTTGGTAAAGACGCTCGGTCGAGAACCCCAAATTTTGAAAACACATGGTCTTAATTAGTCTTCGCTGGGCCCGCTCTACCTCAATAAAACGGGTTTTGGCAGCACCACCCCAGATAGATATACAATATATCAAGATAGATTGCACCAGCGAGTAATATATTTTAATAATCTAAAATCTAGTGGGGGGTCGCCCTACACAACGCCTACCGGTACGAGGCTGCCACTCGAGAACCTTTCTTCCCCATCGGTTATCGGTTCTTCGAGCTATATGGCCGGCCCATTGCCACTTCAGCTTACTAATCCGTTGGGCTATGTCGGTCACTCTGGTTTTACTGCGGATATCCTCATTTCTGAGCCTATCACGCAGAGAAACTCCGAGCATAGCCCTCTCCATAGCTCGCTGAGCAACCTTGAGCGTCCTCATACGGCCAGCAGTGAAGGACCACGTCTCTGATCCGTAAGTCGTAGACATCGGGTCCGCAGTTTAATGCCTAGATCAGATTTTTCAGCTTAGAATTCGTCCAAACAAGGCGAGCAGGTAGTAAAGTAAAATTTTCAAGGATGACATGTGCTTACTTAATGCAACATGCAATATTTAAAAAAAACTGTAAATAATTTTGTAATGAAATTCCCACTTTTACACATTAACGGCTATAGCTCAGTACGTAATGACATTAAGTACTTGGTATGCCACTGTTTTAGAATCCTCATGATGTAGGCAAATTTTTTAAATGGGTGGCCACACAGATCCTATAAGGTTTTTTTTCACCACAGGTGCTCAAACTTAGCAGTTAAATACAGTAAAAAAATTAAAACTTATGTTTAGTGCCGTCTTGTAAAATACCACCCATAAAAGTCGAAAACTTTTAAGAATAATTTAGTAACATCATATAGAGAACACGTTTAAAAAATCTGATAGGCATTAAACTGCGGACCTGATGTCCACGAATGTGAGGAGACGTACGAATTTTCGGATTTTTCTAAAACATGGCGTAGAGCGCGAATCGTTCGGGATATAATTTTTTTTATGGAACCGAGGCCACCTCCCCCCGCCCAAATACGCACGTACCAGATTACCCACCATTACTGGGATACCCTGTACATTCAAACGTAATCCATTGATATTCCCCTATATCCAGAAAACTTTTAAGTTTGCGCTCCCAGTTTTACATTTAGTGTGTGGAATTCTCCTTCATTTTCTCTGGGTAAATTGATTTCATTAATCCATTTTCTACTTGTAGATTTTGCCATTTAAAGTAAGAACTTTCCAAGAAAAACAAGTCTTCTTCATCCATATTATAGTTTGGCAAACATTGATCACGACAACACTCGGAACGAAGCCGCACTCGACTGCGGACAGTCATGTCGCGCCCGTACCCGCACCCACGCCACGCCCCGCGCCCGTGTTTGAAGACTCGCCAAGCACTAAGTTACTTTTAGATCTTTGAATTGCGGTTTTTGATAATGTTTGATATAATACATTATATAAGTAGCTTGGTTTGATAATTTATTGTCACTCTACAATGCATTTTGTTAAGTTTAAGAATGTTGAGAAAAGGCGTATTATTTATGCGTCATCGTGATAATTTGCTTAAACAACACAATATATTTTTTTTAATATTAGTGAGTAGAGTGTTTAATGGTTTAATGCGTCTGATCGTGGGATTATTTAAAATATAGCAAACGTTGTTGAAACATAATGCATTTTATTTGAAAATATATAAAAATGTTTTTATCGTTTCTTTGTAGCGTTAAATGAAATGTTATATGAATAGATGATGCTCTTTAAAAATAAGGCGTGTGTTGGTAATTTAATGTAACTAAGACTACATTCGGCGCAATTGATTATCAATAAAGTAAGAATAAGCGCAATTTCTATAGGTTATGGGGTAATGATGAAGCTTCGTCAAAATTCGGTGTAACATCGAATCGTTTCCGCAGATGCTAAAGTCTTGCTGAATTGCTACAGTTCGCTTCTGAATGGTATGTAGAGTAGTCCAGTCGCTACAATGAATTTCCAATAAGTGACTTGATAACGGCGACTGCAGTTTTGTATGCTTGCGCATTGGAGTGTTTGGACGTGGTATTGAGCCTCCGAAAAGCAACTAAATCGCGGTCAGTAGATGTTAAAAGTATCAGCAAATAGTGATTTAGTTGGTTTTCGGGTGTGTGGTTTGTGTGTAAAGGTTGATATCGTTTGTGTGCGGGGCAGGCGTGGAGACGCTGACGGACTACCGGTTCAAGTTTGGGCGGTCGGCGCTGCTGGAGGGCGGGCTGGCGGTGAACCCGTCGGGCTGCGCGCGTAGTGAGGCGCGTAGCCGCTGCGCCTGGCGCCGCAACGCGCGTGCGCCGCGCCCGCAGCCGCCAGCCGCTGCGCACGCGCCCGCGCCTCCTCCCGCGCCCGCGCCCGCTGCAGACCACCCTGCATGCCCATACTCTAAGCAGTTCGTGCACCCCAAGAGCTCGCAGTACAAGAAGATGAAGCTCGAGTGGCGCAACAACGTCTATCTCGCCAGGTACGAGCGTCGCAGCTCCCCGCCGCCGCGCGAATGTATGTCAATTAACACTTGTGTTTTTTATGAATAACCAATTTTTAAAATTTCAATTTCGTCAAACCAATTCCAATGAAACTTTACCTACAGAGAGGGCAATACCAGGAAGTGGTCTAAAATATGTTTTATGTGATAAACCTGTGTTTTTGTTTCTTGAAAAAACAAAATATTCGTAAAATAAATAGTCTTTATCTATGCATATTATAAATCTGTAGAAAAGTCGTGTCTGTAATTCCAAAAACAAGTCCAGGGGACTAAGTAAAGGGTACTGAAGCTAAATTAGTGGTTTTAAGAATTTTTGTCTGTCTATCTATGTATTCACGATTCACGCAAAAACTACTGAACCGATTTCCATGAAATTTTGTATGTAGGTAGTTAGTTACCCGTAAAGTAAGAAGGTCAAGTCTTTTCCTTTCTTTAAATAGCATATTTATAAATACAGTTTCAAAGTTAGTTTTAAACTTTGTTTAATAAATTGAAACTACACCGACGATCTATCTACATTTTAGTTTTCAAAACAGCGCCATCTATGATCAAATAGAAAAAGTACATTTTGCGTTCAGTTACTAAGTTAAAATAATGAGAATGATGAAACTTTTCCGACTGGGTCTTGATATTTACATTGTTAGTGTTTCTCACTTGAAACTACTAATAATATAATATAACTAAAAATGCAACCTATTAGGCAGCCTCAAACAAAAAATTACTTTACAAAAATATAAGTATTAACCTCAAAATACAACATTCGAGCAGCGTTCATGCGATAAACTCTCTTTGTTTTACCACTTAGGTAACATTTATTTCTTTTCCTACCCATATTTACATTTATAGTCACTTAAACGCTTATAAAACACTAAATTAACGATTTTCGCTACAGACACATCGACTGTTGTTACCTTACGTCACACGTCGAAGCGCCTGGTAATTTATTACGGCAAACTTTTATCTGGCAATATACGATATTATTATTATTAGGTGTTTTTAATTAAAACGAATTATGTTAATAAATAATATTTTGTATCGAAAATAAAGACAGCAGGCACAAAATTCATAGAGTTTTGGAAGAACAATCATTTTTAAATATCATTTCTTAACATTTTTTTTATTTGTTGGTATATTCATTTATTTTAAAATTTTAAAACTGCGGGCACCTTGTGAAGGAACCGAACAAACCTACAAAAAATGTTTTAACGCTTAGAATTACTTCAGGTCAAAGTTGTAGTGAAGAGAAATGCATTAAATTTCGCCAGTTCTCTTCGTATTCGGCCTTAAATATAACTCTGGCATTTCGTAAAAATCAGCCTAATATTTATAATATTAATAATTCTAAAAAAAATCGAGATCGATTATTTAGAGTAGTAATCATTTACAGTTAGGTTTGAATAATACCAGAGTGAATTAGAAACGGATAATTTTAAACAATAGATATATCAGTTTCTTCGTATTTGTTGTTAATTTTTAGAGGCAAAGTTATAAAATTTATGATTAAAACTAGTTTTCACTACAACTAGTTGAGCTGTCGTTGTTAAGATTAATTATTATTTAATTTTAAATATTGCAGTCTTCCTTTTTTTTGTTTTTTTTTTTGTCAAAAGTGGTAGACTTTTGCCCAATCATCGTATGTGACATGGGCACATGCTTCCTTGAGCAAACCTTCCCTCTTCTTCACCATAAAAGATGGCTTGGTATTGTGTTATGCTATGTAGCCTGTAAAAAAAACTTAAGATATTTTTATTTTATGTGTGTTTAAGTGGAGTTAATATGTTTGCACTTAGAACATTTCAGAAGCGTTTCAGTTAAGAACCAGCCTTCGATTTGCGCCCAAATCAATTCAATAGCATTATATCATCAGTGGTATAGTGGTAATCTTATAACTTTATGCCCGTGCTCTTCTGCTAATTTATCAATAATATATAAAGATTTACGTGGTTTATTTCGCTCTACTAATTGTATTAGCTCAGTTTTCAATAATTTCATGTCCACTTCCACTCCTTTGTGTTGCAGCCATGCTACTAAATCTGCTTTCTTATTCACTTGGGTTGGGGCTTTGTCGATTTAGACAGAATGGTACGGAGCGTTGTCCATTATTATGGTGCTATTCGCAGGAATGTTTTGTAAAAGGGTTAGAAACCACTCTTTGAATTTTTCTGCATCCATTTCCTCATGATATTCTCTTGTATTCTTTGATTAGAAGGTTGATAATAAACAATTTTGTACAAATCCTCCTCCGGCGGATCCCGCATTCACGCACGGCAAATTTTGAGGCGCCCACATTTTCCTACGGGCACCTTCGAGCAAGATGTTGTATTGTCATATGTCGATATTTGCGCCACAGTGTAGTTGGCGTTTAAGGTGAAACCTACGGACTGTTTCCAGCCATTCTCCCGCAAGATGGCGCTGAAGTCAACATTTTTAGTTTATTTGGATTTTTGTGTAATTGGAAAATTATTAAGTCGTAGGAGTAGACTTAGCGGTTATCGGATATCATTGGGTGCGTTTGGCAGAAAAAAGCGCTAGCAAGCGCTTGTAAGCAAAATGGCGATCGTAAGCGGTAAGCGCTGTCAAATCGTAAGTAGCTATTTTCCTCCAGGACACGATGTTAGTTTTAACCGGGGAACCTAACCTAATTTAAATATATGTTTGTAAAGTATACATATTAAAAACTTACCAATCATGAATTTTAATAACATGTATATGTTTATTCATGTCATTATATTACTTAAAACTAATATTGCACAAAATAACTTATAAACTCTACTTCAAAACAAACAAATTAAATAAGCAAAATGGCGGATTGTGTCAGCGCTACTGAAGTAGCAATCGTGTCCTGGCCGAAAACTATTTCAGCGCTTATAAGCGCTTGCTAGCGCTTTTTTCTGCCAAACGCACCCATTGCCTCAAAATCCACCCAATTCGACATTAATTTTGATTATATCATCTGTCATTGAATATAGTGTCGTTTACACGCACAGACGTATCCCTACGTTTACGAAGCTAGAACACTAGATGGCGTGTATGTAAAAAAACAAGTTTTTATTTTTGTGTATGTGCAGATTGGGTAGGCAAAACAACAAAACGCTATGTACGATTGTTATAAAAATAAAATTTATATTTGTTGGCGTAAACTATTTAATTGATTTATAACTTTGGGAAATAAATTATGTCAACATTGATTTTAATATAACGCAATTTTATTTTATTACATTACACTATTGAATTTTTTATCAAAACAGAAGTACCTATTTGAAGCAACATATATACGATACATGCCTATTCACTCAAAACTAATAACACTGATGATTTGTAACAGTACCAATTATTACAATAATTAGACATTTCATAAACAACACGTAAGAAACCATAATTCATAAACAAGAGATAACAACAAATCTATAACACGATTTATTTTGTGATAATAACCAGGAAGGTGAAAATAATATTTTCCTAATTTCGAAGCACTCAACAAAAGCTTTTAGAAAAAAAAAATATAAAGAGCAGTTTATTGAATTGAGCATATGGTCAGGTTATAACCACCTGCTCAATTCAATAATCTGCTCTTTATAATTATGTAGTATGTATGCCTAACGAAGTATTATTTCACCTTTTGATTTTATAGTAAATACAAAATAAAAAGATATATACAATGATAATGTTAAAATTCTAAACAAACTGCTACCAAAATACAATTAGAACAAAAATCATTTTTAAAGATAAAGATAAAGATATTTTATTTTGCAAATATGGGTACAGTACATGGAAGTATAGGTAGTGAGTTCAGCCATATTTTACCAGTAGGCATGCAAAATATACAGAAATATAAACTAATCACCTAAACAGCTATAACAAAATAAAATAATAACACAAAAACAAACATAATTCAAATTTTTAACATTATACAGTCTTAATCTCAAATGAAAATTTTTTTTCAGTCAAGAATTCTGTTACGCTATAGTATGCTTTGACTGTCAAGAAGCTACGAAGCCTTTTTTTAAATATCGATAGCGGCAATTCTTTCCAACTTTTTGGTATTTTATCATATATGACTGGAGCCATGCAGTATATACTTTTGCGCATTAGTGCTGTCTTAGCGGATTGATGACATAAAAGGGTATTGTCGCGTCTATTACGTGGAACTACTTGGTCAAGGCGTTTAAAACGTTTCGGATGAAATTTAACAAACACTGCTACTTCTAGTATGTATAAGCAAGGTAATGTAGTATTTTATATGTTTAAAATATGGTATGCAACTATCGGTAGTTTTGAGCTTAAAATCCTTATGCATCTTTTTGAGCTTAATGATTTTTTGTGTTACCCCAATTATTATCGGAGGTGGGTTCTGCTGTAGCCCGTGTATACTATTGAAGACAAATTATGTAAAGCATATGCGGTTTTACTAATTTTTTTACATAAAGTATTAATGTGTGCTTTCCAGTTACGATGTTTATCTATTTCGAGACCCAGGAACTTTGCAGTTTCAACTTCTTTTGCAACATCATTATTGTAGTGTACATTTAGGCTCATGCTAGGAATCCGTTGACTGAAATGGATAATTTTTGTTTTATTTAAGTTTATTTTTAAATTGTTTTCGTCCAACCAGTTTACAACTAATTTTAAGGAGTTATTAATGTCATTTTCATAGGTCTCTACACTTTTACATGGTATTGTCACTGTGGTATCCGCAAACAGTGTTACTGGTTGCTCAATGCATTTAGGTAAGTCATTGATGTACAATATAAATATAAAAGGACCCAGCACACTCCCCCTATGGTACACCAAATTTAACTTCGCGCTTTGACGATCGAAATATCTCTTCCTTCTTATTTGCTATATTAATTTGATTAATTTCAGTTATTTGTATTCTATTCTTTAAGTAAGATTCAATTAGATTAAGAACATTGCCTCTAATGCTTCAAGTTTTTCTAAAAGAGTAGCGTAATTTGCATAATGAAATGCCTTTGTCATGTCGCAAAATATGCTACAGACATGTCTACGTTTATCGATATTGTTAATAATATTGTATATAAAGTCATATATGGCCATATTGATTGTCCTATGTGGTCTAAATCCTTTTTGTTCCTCACATAAAATGTTATATTTTTCAATAAATTTATATGACTTGTTGATTTCACCCTCTGCCTTGAAACTTCCTGTCTTGAAACCACTGCTACACTGCTGCTGCAAAGAAAACTTACTTAGTATATTTGTTACTTTTTGACGAATATTCAATGGCAAACCATTCATTTCAAAATTTGTATTACCTTCAATCTCCAAAGCTGCTCTAAAATAAAATTTTACTTCTATTCTTTGCATGAACTTCCAAATAATGTTGATGTTGCAGGAGGATTTTTCACTGGAATAACAATATAATTTTATTTTATCAATTTCGATATCTAAATATAACATAATTTATCTCATGTATAAGAGGCCTGTGTCCCAGCAGTGGGAATATATTGATGCAATTTATGAAGTGAATAAAAAAGTAAAAGCGTAGTGTACATACCATTCAAATCTATACATTTCGCATTTTTTTTGAACACGTCTCAATATTATTTCAGGTAGAATACAGTTTTTAAAAAAGTCTGATAATTTTGGTATCATATTACTGATAAATTCATTATCTCGACAAACTTCTATAACAGTCAAAGACTTAGTGACTGAAATGAAACATATGAAGTAGCACTTATCCATTTTGCTAACACGCATTTGTCCTTGGACGTGAAATAAAATTTGATAATGGTAAGAGTAAACAAGATACTGAAATAAAGTAAAATGTGGACATGCAATAGATAATAATCATGCTTTTTATTCATGACTAAAACATTATTATCCAGTTTTAGAGCAAAGTTCTTCTTTTCTAGTGCAGCTGCCTAGACTTTGATTTGTTCTGGCCAATGATGGAAAGCACTTGATTTCAACAACAGCTCTCTCATTTTCAATTGTACCTGTAACAAATAAAACGCCGAGATGGAGCTCTTCATGAAATTGGATATAAGAAATTCAAAGCTAAAAATCCAAATTCTTCATCAATAAAAAGTTCTGAAGGCCTCACAATTTTATTATATTGTTGCATGAACATACTTTTTGCTACATTTTCATATTGCTGCCCATATAACATGTCTTTTGTGCAAACATTCTTTTTATACAGAATATCCTTTACATGATTGTGACATGGGTGGTGATACGGCGTTTGCAAACCTGTAAAGAGAAAAAGTTCAGATAAACTAAATGTATGTTATGGTTTACTTTTAAAATTTTAATTTTCTATAAATATATTCCATAGTAAAGTACCGCATTTTTACCAGAAAGGTATGTTTATAAGTATACATATCTGCTAACATCATTATCACACCACACAACTCACCATTTCAAAATGACTAGCAGTCAAACGGTCACTCCTATGAGTAGTAGTATATAAATCATTTTCATGCTGTCCTACAGTGGACGTTTCAATCAAAGCAAAGTTTTCTGGTGACTTTTGGAATTCTGTCAACTGTGCTTCGTTAATATCAATAGGATCACAAGCTTCAGGTCCATAGTGCTTATCCGGTTGGGTTTTCTCTCTTGGAGCAAATAATCGTTTGCGTGTCGAAGATTGCAGTCGTATTCTGCTTTGTTCCTTCTGCTTTATATATTTTTTAAAATGTATCCCTGGGCTCTGTGTGGTCTGCTTTTTCCATGCAGTTTCATGCCATTTGTGTCCATTAGCAAGCGATAGGCCTGAAAACATTTTTATTTATTTATTTATTGAAACTAACAACTATCATGACAGGAATAACCTAATGCGACAGTGTAGTTCTTTTTATGCATAACAAAAATGTAGAAATTAACTGTAACAAATTGTAAACAATCCCACCCTAGTAAATTCACTCACACAATTTTAATTTTAAAGAATTTCTTACTGGATCTAATAATTTCTGACTGACTATTACTGTATATTTACCGGCCACATGAATACGTCGCTGGTAAGAACCCCCTTTTCCAAAACTAATTCGTTTTCCACAGTTGAATTTGTTTATCACACTCATGAAGTTTTCTGCCACATTTGTCGTCTCATTAGACAAACGACCTGCTTCAAAGCAATTTTTTCATTGGCTGCATAAATCAGAGCCCACACCTCTGGAGCATTATTTTTCAGACTTTCTACGAGATTTTCTTCCTTCCTTTCACTTCCATCTGTCAATGTTTTATTGATATTGCAGTAATAATCCTTGCAGTTTTCATGTACTCCGAATACATGAAGCGGGCCATTTCTCAAATCTGCTGCCATAGCAGTATGCGCACTGCTATGCATGATAATTTTCCGTGCTACTAGTGTAAGCTTCATCACCTTCGGCTTCAAAATATTTCGCCCAGAAAGAGGGAGCTTAGTGTTGGCCAAGATCTAAAAAGTACAAAATATAAATACAGAATAATATGCTTCACTGATCTTGAGATGTCTTTAGAAATTTAATTTATTCATTTACCTTGTAGAGTGCACTAGTATAGTTTTTGATTACATGATTCTTGCATTAAATTTTTTTTATTATGTTCCCATATGACACTTTCTCTTTCAATTTTGCAAACACAGAGGGGTCTTCGTCACCAATAAAATTCAAATAGCGAAATTGATGTATTTCTTCACTCTTTTGAAAGCCTTCTACAACAATATCTGATTCCATTGCTGTAGATGGTCCAGTAATTTTTTTGCAGCAATTATGTGCTTTCATATCCAAGTTTCTTCTCTCATAATATTGACATGTATAACAATATTTATTTCTAAACCAAGAAATAGACTTCTTTACCAATAATGCAGGCCTGGAAATGAAAAGCAACACTTGTAAATATTGCACAAAATATAAAATGCCATAAAGAACCAAATTTGTTTTGAGTAAATTATTAACTTACCATACCAGATGATGAATCATAGTTATGTCCATATGACCTTTTCAACCATCCTCCATCTACATATAGAGTAACAAATGGAACTCCATCTGAAGACACATGCCCTTTTTTAATTGCAATTGATCTTTCTTGTTCACCAGCAATTTTAATTTCCTCTGTCAAATGTTCGAACCACACACTGCCTAATTTTTTTTCAATACGACGAAATTTATTAGCTGACATTGTTGGAATATCCATAAGACTTGTTATGTCAGCTGCTTGAGTGTAGAAGCTACCAGAAGTGACAGTTGTCCACACACATGCAGTATTTATTTTATCACTGCTCTCCGTAAAATGCCTCCATGCTTTATCACACATATTGCACTTGAAAATTAATTCACTTCGAAATCCATCAAGTCTTTCACCAACAAAATCAATTTGTGAAGATTCACACATATTTCGATGTCTTTCCATAAGCATTGCCCACTGTATTACATGCTTCAAGTCCACAATGCGATACCCAGATATCTCAGATAAACATTTATTTGGAACAGCTTCCACAATCAATTGAAATGAATCAATTTCAGGATCAGCTTGCGGCCAATTAATCTCTAAAGGTTCAACCACAGGTTCAGCTGTCACTGTGCTAGTACTAGGAGCACTGTAGGTGGCCTCTAATCGGGTTTTCGGTTTTACACGCGCATATGTTCTTGGTTGTGTATTCTGAGTACTGAAAGAAACAAATCAAATTGTGATGACCATATAATAAAAGTATATAACCTATATCCTAGACCTATTTTCCCCTTTCTGAATATATCGCGGGTTTTTTTACGTCATCTTATGGTTTTCGACCAAAGCAACAATTTCTTAGGTGCGTACGTACATGTAGTGTTCCTTTTACGAACAATAATAAATCATGCTTATTTGATACGTACATTACAGAGTTATCTATGACGATTTCTTCATTCAATGGCTTCTTCTTCGTTTCTTCAGAACGCCAAGCTTTCAAACGGCTGTAATAAAATATAAGCGTGAAACTTTTGTCTATAGAAAATGTAGGCAAGTAGGTAGGTAGGTACGATAAGAAAAGTGTGATCGTGAAATAGCGCGAAATCCCTACATCCAAACTCTCCGCTAGGAGTAATAGTGTTCTGTGATCCAAACTTGGCCGTGTTTACTAAGAAGCCGGATACAGAGTTACTGTATTGATGTTACTCTCTGTATCATGAAATCGTTTTAGTGCAGATCGTACTTGTTTCAATGATTTGCGCTTCCCCGAATATGCGTGTCGTTTTTTACGACGCCTTGCTTGTTTGAGCAGACATTGTAGACGCAATCTAAATCTGAAATATAGAAAAACGAACAGTAGAGAACAGTATAGAAAAAAAGTATTTGAATAAAATATATCGCATCCGCAAGTGGTGCAGAGTGTCGACTGGAAGATAGTCCAGATCGTAGACAAATCTTCCTTCAATTCTATATGAATGTGATCGTGGTAGCGTTCGGAACACAAGATCCAGAACACTAAAATGTACAAAATTTTACTTATCTTTTTATTTCAATGTTATCTTTATATTCCTGGTAGAATTGGCCGACGAATAAGAAAAATATAACACAGATTATAAGCTATTTATTTATAAACAATAAAGCACGGAACAGAAAAAAGGATTTTATGTAACTGAATTATATTTGTTTCTGAACGCATCATAAGGTGTGACGTAGTGACGAGTGAACTTGAGCTCTACAAAATATAACAAACTAATAATGTGTGTCTGTCTGAAAGTGTTTGCAAAATGCGTAAAGGGTGTTTAATGTGAACCCGGCAAAACCTAATTTATCAAATGTTTGCAAGTTTAATTTTGTGACTGCTTTGGTCGTTTACCGATTTATAATAATTGTATTTATTGTTGACCAAAAACATATTCAAACACATTCATATATGAAACACTGACACGTATGACGTAGGTAATCAGTATTGTGACGATATTTCAGAAAAATCACGGGCCAGCCTGCTGTTAATAATACTATCGAAAACATAATTGCGTTTTTAAAATAATTACTATACCTACGATAAATTACAATATAGTCTCAAATATATACTAGAGAAATATTGCAATTCGAATCAATGAAAACATACATACAAAATATGTATAATACACAAGAAATTCCGCGCGCAAATCATAGCGCGTGACAACCGAAATCAGAATATATATTTTATACAAGTCAAACAAGTGAACGTACGTAAGTTTGGCAACGCTTTTGTTTCGTCAATTCAAGGTCAGGAATACGTTAGTACCGTAGACTTCTCTATCTACGGCAGTTTGTTGTCAGAAAGGACGGCAACGTCGCTTTACCTACGACTTTTGGTATGCCACACAACGATAATAAGTAATAAAATTGTTTACAAAAAAACATAGGTGTCTAAGGTCATTAGTTTTATGTTATTTTATACGGTTTTTTAACGGTTGGAAAGGAAATTAACCAATTATTGAACTTAAGATATTGATTTATCAGAATTATTTAAGATCACTTGGATGCCATCTAGCGTGCCGCCAATGTTTAAACGTCGCCTTTCGTTTGCTTGTCAAAAGTCACGCACACTACTAAAGAAGTGTCAAATTTTTCCGGGATTTCACTATTGTTTTTCTCAGTATATAATGTAAGTTATTGCCTATAAAGGTCAGACGCGTACACATTTCATTGTAGAGAAGTGATAAAATGATTAGTTTTAAAGAAAGAGTGTCTGTGTTTAGTGAAGATTTTGGTTAAAAAATGTATGGACGGACGGTCGAAGCATCCACCTTAAGATCACTTGGATGCGATCTAGCGTGCCAATGTTTAAACGTCGCCTTTCGTTTGCTTGTCAAAAGTCACGCACACTACTAAAGAAGTGTCAAATTTTTCCGGGATTTCACTATTGTTTTTCTCAGTATATAATGTAAGTTATTGCCTATAAAGGTCAGACGCGTACACATTTCATTGTAGACAAGTGATAAAATGATTAGTTTTAAAGAAAGAGTGTCTGTGTTTAGTGTATATTTTTGTTAAAAAATGTATGGGCGGACGGTCGACGCATCCACCTTAAGGGGATATAGTAAGTCAGCTCAAATTCTAATTTCGTCCCCACTTCCCTGCGCGTCGTATGCTATGTACCGACATGTTTGTAATCACTAATACTGTAAGTAGATAGGTCGTTAGACACTTATTTCATTAGGTTTATCATATTTATGCCTGTTTCTTAACGCCAAGCCAGTCGCTTCTTATTTTTATCACGGTTATTTCCCATTTTAATTTTACGTCGTCCTGTTGCGTAATATGTATTCTGATCGTAAGCGACACAACCTCCTCTTTCAAAGGCCGAAGCGAAGTGACCGGCCGGCAGGAATCACGCTTCAAGAGGTCGATAGTTTAGGTAATTTCTTTTTACAGTGAAAATAATGGTATTTAAAAAAAAAGTAAATAACATAAGCACTGCTTTATAGTTAGTTCAGTTAGTATGCAATGTTTCATGATCTTATTTAAAGTATTTTATGAATAACAGCGGTTTATTGTTTATTTTGGAGGTAACTTTGGATTTTTTTTTCTATCGAGAAAATTTTACGAAATCGTGTTTTCGTCTAACATAATCCTTAACATTAATCCTCAACTTTACCATATATTTATTTCAAAATTAATACTGCAATATTTTCGGCATAACGAAGGAACTTGCTAAGCCGTTTGAGATTATATTTCCCCTTAACCACGTTTGATCAAAAATATGACGTCCAATTGGTTATATTTTTACATTTCTCTTAAAAATGTTATTCTTTGCAAGACTATGTCATGCCTCTCCATAATTATTTTGCGTTTATCACTTTTTTTATCGAAAGCCTATGCGTTTCAAAATGACTACACTAGCATTGTACAAATCAGCTTCTACTATACTTATTTGCAACTTCGCCGCAATATATTCACCCCTTGTGAAATAGCCGTAGGCATATTTTCTAATTGCATCTGCGTCGAATTGATAGATACCTTTTACTGCTTTGTTATTTTTTCGTTTTTTCGGCGTGTGAAATAAATTATTCTCATTGCTTGAAGGCCCGTACTTTTCAGTGACTATCTTTGAAACGATGCTTTTGCCAATTCCGAGAGCTTCACACTTGTGTCACTGGTAAAAGGGGCCCACCGTTTTGTGACTCACGTTCAAAATATTCGTGTAATTTCACCACCAATGCACGAGCTTGACTGTTTAAAATATTGCTACCACAACTACGTCCTTTTGGACATTATGATCGCTTGCTTAATCAGAGTCCAGTATATAACTTGCCAAGGTCAACTAATATAGAAGAAACAGTCCAAAAAGTTAAGGCCGAGTCAGAAAATAAGAAGACAAACACAAAATCGCAAAATTACGCACAGTAAGCTCCCGAAATGGCAGGAGATAGAAATTATGTAGTGGATTTTACAGCGCGACCATGGTTATGAGTTTTTTTTTGCCTACACAAATTTACGTTGACAAAGTAAAAAAATAAATAAACTTATTTTATAAAACAAAATATACACAAAAAAAAATTTACCGATTATTCGCATAACAATGAATTTTAATCACCCAAACACCACGGTAAGGTACATAGCGACATATCATTGAAACGACGTCAAGCAAAAAAGTTGGTTATTTTTAAATATTTTGCTTCGTTTGAAATATTCGAATTTAAATTAGTGATAAAAACTATACACGTTGTAATGAAATATAGACGAATCCGAAGAATTATGAAGTTCATAATTCTTCGAATTTACGTAAAACAATTATTTTAAATCGTTTGAGTACGCTTGTGCAGTTATTGTGGAATTATTAATCTAAAACGTCAAAAGGTATTTTTCTTAGATTTGGTTGACTATAGGTATAAATTACGCCGGCCGTGATCTATATTGTGTCCCTACTGGTTATAATTATAATGTTTCCCCTTCCAGTGGTGGGGAAATCGTCTACTGATTTTTAAATATGTAAAAACCTCTGCAGATGTACAAAAATTACTATAACCTTAATTAAATTACTTTCTTCGAATCATCTAGTGGATTATTTTTTATGTTACTATAGTTTATAGAATCAAAACACAATGAACAAATAGTCACATAATAAATAAATATTTTATAATGCGAAGCTTACAGTTGCTGTCGAATTGAAAGCCGTTGTTACTACGTTTTTCGGGCTTTTGATCGTAAATTCGCTTCAGAAGCCCTGGGATTAAGTAAAAATAAATTGCGCATTCTGGCAAGAGCCCTAACTGGACACTGTTGTCTTAAAAAGCACATGTCCATCTAACTCTAAGCAACTCAAGGATGTGTCGGTTCTGTTCCATAACGGAAGAAACGCCTCTACACATCCTAACTGATTGCGGAGCCTTAATGCGCAAACGTAACACTCATCTGGGAAACTATCTACTCCGCCCAGAAGAAGTGAAATTGCTCACGGCTAAGCAACTCCTTCGATTCATTGAAAACATAAGGCTTAACAGTGAACTATAGCCATAGCAGCGATCACAATAGACCTTTTAGGTCGCAGTGATACTGGTATCTTTACCCAGACCTGCATAGCTGCTCGCATATAATAAAAAAATATATAAATAATACTACGTTTTTATCGTTTCGCTTTCTTCTCTGTTTGTATGTTTGGTACGAATTTTGATATCGATTTTAAACCAACTTCCTGATGCTCGAAAAACGTTAAACTTTAAACATAGCCCAGATTTGAAAACATCGTAAAAATGATTGTCATTATGAATTATAACTATACATAAGTCTGTTTAAAATGATAAAACCAAATTAAAACAATTGTAAAATTTATTATTTCACTACAAAATATTACTAAATATTTATTTATTTATTACAGGTCTAAAATTCAAGGATTAGGCTTGTACGCGGCACGTGATTTAGAGAAACATACAATGGTCATAGAATATATCGGCGAAATTATTCGCTCAGAATTGTCTGAAATACGTGAGAAGAAATATGAAGCCAAGGTAAGGAAAGCATTGCGTCAGTATAGCTTTTACACATTATTCGAGCTTACACTTCTGTCATAAACTTATTACTCCTACGTGACTTGTGTATTGGTTTCTAAGAAGGATGTGAGAATAAAATTTATTATATTCCCACAATGATTGTGGCTCTGTTGAAAAGTGGCTATTTTATTTTTCTCTCTTTCTACTACTTCAGATATGATTTATCATCATCATCATCATCATCATTACAACCCTTCACAAGTCCACTGCTGAATATAAGCCTCCCCCAAGGATTGCCACAAAGCTCGGTCCTGAGCCACCTGCATCCATCGACTTCCTGCATGTATTACCTGGTCGTCACTCCATTACAACTCTGTCTCAACAATCGAATGTAACTAACTGTATTGTTTCATGTCAAAAAGGACTAGTTGTACGACCTACTTTTTATTTAGTTTTGACGATAAATTAATTAAAACTGATTTTACTAAGCAAATTGTTTCTATAATAAATTTTATTGTGGTTTTTGTCACTTGTTGAAAGTTAAAACGCTCATCATAATTTATTAGTAACAAATACTATGTAAATAATAAACACTATGTATAGTACGTTTCTAAAGTAGGCGGAAAAAAGTACATTTGACCTTTGACGATATCATCGGGGTTGGCAATTTTTTTTTGTTTAGGTTTATTTTTTATCCTTTTACCATTACATACACCATCAGAGTGAAAGATAACGGTGCCGAGTGCGAAGTTCTTTACAGGCACTAAGTCTTTTGTTATATAATAAATAAAGAAAATTAGCCTGTACCTAAATGAATTAAAAACAAATTAATATTAATTTAAGTTTATTATTTATAAATCATGAGTTATTACAATTTTCATTATTACGTTAATAGTAGGTAAGTACTTTAATAAGTAGGTAGGTAGGTAGTTGTATAAAACATAACCACTTCTTGGCAGTCAGGTAAAAAGACGAACTTTTAATCCTAAGCATTCCTAAGCAGCCAACCTTGAAGCATGCATAAAACTTCTCATAATAGATTGTCAGACACTTGACAGACTATTCATCTCTATCTATTTCAGAATCATTTTATGGTGATGAAGACGTAGAAGAGTCCGTCACATTGATTATAACCTAAAATATCGGCAGTCTTCTTTTTCATATCCGTTTTGGATGATGTATAGATTCTTTTACATATTTATAGATGTTTACAATCATTATTTTTTTCGGTTTCCGAAATATGCGACACTTTCCGCTTCTTTCGTGGTGACGTAAAGTCTTTATGAGATTTTAATGTCGATGGACCCGATTTCATACTAGTGATAGTATACATGTGATAAAACGTCACAAAACAATAACAAAAGCTTTAATACAAAACGTAATAATACAACTAACAAAACAAACTCAATAAAAATTAAAACAACAACTATAACCCAAAATTTTAAATCTCAAACTATCTACACGCAAGCGCATCCCAAAGCAGAATGAGGAATGAGTTCTGCTCCATCCGCTTTCTCAAATACGCTCAGCGTGAGACCTATCGCAAATTGCGTCATAACAGGTTTATTACCTCTGAATGACCGCTTCCTTCACCCTACCCCGTACCATGAGACACGCTTAGCGCATAACGATACGTAATCTATAAAGAAATGTATGGAAGCAATAACTGTCGTTTTGTTTCGATGCTAACATAATACTTGATGTCAATATACTTTTTTCCGCCTGCCCTAGAAACGTACTATAGGGTTATTTATGGAACTGTTCTATATCTAGATAATGATTTGTTAGACGAAACCGGATGCTTGAAATAATTTAAAGAAGTAAATACAATTGAAGTGTCTGTTTATAATGTCAAAATAACAGCTTTCACTAAATGCATGTGAAAGTATATAGTGTACTTTATTACAACATAAAACAATTTTTTAAATTTTTATTTATCTGTTTATTACGGTTTATCTCCGAAGTGGCTGGACTGATTCTGACGGGATTTTGACAGGCAGGTAGCTGATGTAATAGGGAATAACTTTTGCTACTTTTATTTTAGAAGAAGAATTAGGTTTCCGTGCAATAAAAGTTAAACCTATGAAATCCAATCGTTGCATTAACGTGATGTACTTGCGTGTGTGTGGTGGCGGCGGGCAGAACCACGGCATCTACATGTTCCGGCTGGACGAGCGGCGCGTGGTGGACGCCACGCTGAGCGGCGGGCTGGCGCGCTACATCAACCACTCGTGCCAGCCCAACTGCGTGGCCGAGACCGTCGAGGTGGACCGCCAGCTGCGCATCATCATCTTCGCCAAGCGCCGCATCGCACGCGGCGAGGAGGTGCGCGCACACACACGCACACACGCGCACACACGCACGCACACATTTATCCTACTTGTCATACTCCCTTAACCTTTTCACCTTTTTATATGTAATACATTTATTTTGCATTTATATTCAACTAAACTTTTGCCAAATGCAGTCTTTCTTTCATCCTAGTGATATTATCGCAATACCTATTAAAATAATCACCGAATAATTTATAAAATAGTGACAGCAGCTAAAACATTGCTGTGAGTTTCACTGATTCATGTGTGTGAGATTAGAAATAGAAGTCCATCAGACATTAAAATTATGAAATACATCATATTATTTTATATTATATAGGATTTCTCATATTTCTCATCTCAGATATGTTTTCTATGATTTATTTTATGCCATCTCTAATCTTGGTAATAATTGCCTTTTCTGCCAAATTTCCACTATTTAGAACCAATATGTTATATATAAGTACAATAAAATTAAAAAAGTTTGATTTTTACTATAGTCAACCAAATCTAAGAAATACCTTTTGACGTTTCACATTAATCATTCCGCAATAACTTTGCACAAGCGTACTCACACGATTTAAAATAATCATTCACGTAAATTGAATAAAACTAAATTTACGGATTTTATCGCGTTTATTTCACTACTTTTACTTATTTTTAATTCCCGACGTTTCGGGTGCTTTACAGCAACCATGGTCACGGGGGGGACTGAGATGTTTGACGTCCCAATGTCATTGTTAGCCCGGCTACCTTCAGTCTTTGAATATTAATTTTTGATCCGATTTACGCAAAACGAACTTACAGTATCTTGAAGTCTTGCAGTGGTATGCTTGGGTTTGGGTTTAATTGTGTTAATTATAGGATCCCAAGCAGATGGCAGCACCCAACCATCTTCTCAATTGAAATTAGGATGTTTTTTAATTTCAATAGCCTCGCGTATCATCCTTGGTAGGAATCGGTGTTCTTTTGCGAGGACTTGTGGTTTATCAAATCTGATATAATGGTGGGGACGATCTTGAACATGTTCACAGACTGCAGACTTTCCGGAGCGTCGGTGCTTCACGTCAGCTATATGTTTTTCACGCGGGTTTTTATGGATCCTTAAAAACCCGGCCGGCATGAAACCGGCCACAGTCGATCGTGTACCTGCTGTACTACCATATGTCAGAGGAATCACAGACAAGGTTGGCTACATCTTGAAGCGAGCTTCCATTAAAACATACTACAAACCGCCGAAGAAGATTAGTCAATTTTTACCAACCGTCAAGTGTAATATCCCTCTACAGGATGCAGGAGTTTACAAGTTAGATTGTGAATGTGGTCTCTCTTATATAGGTCAAACAAAAAGATCCATAAAAACCCGCGTGAAGGAACATATAGCTTACGTGAAGCACCGACGCTCCGGGAAGTCTGCAGTCTGTGAACATGTTCAAAATCGTCCCCACCATTACATCAGATTTGATAAACCACAAGTCCTCGCAAAAGAACACCGATTCCCACCAAGGATGATACGCGAGGCTATTGAAATTAAAAAACATCCTAATTTCAATAGAGAAGATGGTTGGGTGCTGCCATCTGCTTGGGATCCTATAATTAACAAAATTAAACCCAAACCCAAGCATACCACTGCAAGACTTCAAGATACTGTAAGTTCGTTTTGCGTAAATCGGATCAAAAATTAATATTCAAAGACTGAAGGTAGCCGGGCTAACAATGACATTGGGACGTCAAATATCTCAGTCCCCCCCGTGACCATGGTTGCTGTAATGCACCCGAAACCTTGGGAATTAAAAATAAGTAAAAGTAGTGAAATAAACGCGATAAAATCCGTAATTTTAGTTTTATTCAATGTGTAGTGTTCGCGTAAATTT
Source organism: Parnassius apollo (assembly GCA_907164705.1). Lineage (NCBI taxonomy): Eukaryota > Metazoa > Arthropoda > Insecta > Lepidoptera > Papilionidae > Parnassius > Parnassius apollo. The sequence goes on along the minus strand of CAJQZP010000885.1, from coordinate 33,665 downwards.
AAGAAATCATTACATTTACGTAAATCCGAAGAATTATAAAGTTATCTGTATTTCATTATAATCTATATAGTTTTAACACCAATTTAAATTCGAATCTTTCAAACAAAGCAAAATATCAAATAAATTACCAGTATCAACTTTTTTACTTGACGTCGTTTCAATGATATGTCGCTATGCACCTTACCGTAGTGTTTGGATGATTATTCATTGTTATGCGAATAATCGGCAAAAATATTCAAATAATCTGTAAAAATATGAAAATAATTGAATCATTAATCTATTTAATGTATTATTTGTTTAATTAAATTTTTATTTTTAAAATTCCTTAAATTACGTGAATCATGAATAAAACAAGTTTATTTTCTTTACGTTGTCAACGTAAATTTGTGTAGGCAAAAAACTCATATACGAGGCCGCGCTGAAAAAACCACAATTTCAATCTCCCGCCATTTCGGGAGCTTGCTGTGCGTAATTTTGTGATTTTTTGCTTGTCTTCTTATTTTGTGACTCGGCTTTAAGTTTTTGGACTGTTTCTTCTATATACGTTGAAGCATGTATACATGTCACAAAGGATGATTGGGAAAAAGTTGTAGAAAAACCAAAAACATAGATTGATTATGGATGACTTTGAAGGAGACATTTTTCTATGTGGTAGAGCCATGCTGCAGTTGTATTAGTAGTATAGTTGTAGCACGAATGGGTCGGCTCGACCGGGGAAGGACCACGCTCTCACAGAATACCAGCGTGAAATAGCAGCTTAATGCTGCTGTGTTTCGTATGGTGAGTGTAGAGAACCGGAGACCCTTTTTACTGGAAACGAGGCATTCCATCTTAGTCCTCACGGGTGACAACGCATCTGCATTTTGAATCACATACGAGGATAGATGTCGATGTCTATGGGCCGCAGCAACCACATACCATCAGGTGGACTGTGTACTCATTTGTCACCTTATCCTGTAAGAGACATTAATTTTGACTGCATTATTGCAGATCAAATAATAATTAATCTAAACAACGATAGCTCAACTCTGTACTGAAAGTGATTGAATAAATTTATTTTTAATCTAATTTCAGTATTAAATTTTTGTAACTTTGCCTCAAGAAATCAGCAGTAACAACAAATACGAAGAAACTGATAAATTTTGTATTTTAAATTATCCGTTTCTAATTTACTCTGGTATTATTCAAACCAAACTAAATGATTACCAACTCTAAATAATCGATATCGATTTTTTTAAGAATCGAATATTGTACGTTCCCGTTTTTTGGTTGGCATGCTTGGTGCAATAAGTCTGACAGCTGTCAAAATGTATTGCTTAAATTTGGTTGACTATAACCCCATTTATCATACTCATATTACTTACTTCGATGTTTTTAGTGATAAGTAGCTTATGATATTCCCTGACCACAATCGCTTTTCTCTCGCACCTCAGATCGTAGATCATTGAATGAGCAATTCATATTTTAATTTAAAAAAAGACTTGCTTGTATAAATTTATATTTACGAATCTAAACCTTTTTTGATAAATTAGTAGCAGTAATAAATATGTGTGTTGTGCAAGAATCGTATAAATATTTATGGTTTGCATGAACTTGATGGCAATTAAAATCAGTAAATCTCTTTGCAAAGAATGGCCTTTTCTATACAAATTCCGCAAATACTTGTGAATCAGTGTTTTTAGTCTGTAGTCTTGGTCCCTTTTACAATAGTCCCGTAAATTCTAATGTTTATTTATTTATTTAAGTACACCAACGATTGTTACAACAATGCAGAAATAGTAAACACACATCACTTATATACTAATTGTACAATCAATTAAAGGTATACACCACATGCTTCAAGATACTAAGAAGCTACCAAGTAAAAAACAAAAAAAAAAATACAAAAACTTAGAATATAACAAAATATTATGAAGCTATATGAAACAATGACTTACACATGTTACTTAAATAATGTATTGTTTACTGTGGCCTTAAACTCAGCTAGAGACATAACATCTATTGACCCTCCGCACTTATTATATAGTTGGGAAATTCTGGAAACCGGTGAATTGGCTCCCAAAACTGTTTTGCGAAATGGACGAGAGAGAGGTTCGATGGGCTTACGAGGCATTCGTGACGGAACTTTAAAATTAAATTTTATCAGGAGTACAGGACAATGCAACTGATATCTTATTATCTTGAAAAAGAAGGTTAGGTCAAGTATATCCCTGCGGTTGTCCAAGCTATGCATCTTTAGGAACTCTAGTAGGTCCTTGTAGGGGCTAAATCTTTTATGCCAGAAGTGTGAGAACACCAAGTGTTTTACTAATCGTTTTTGAGTGCGTTCAATACGAAGTGTGTGAGTAGCATAATGTGGACGCCAGACCACACTTCCATACTCAAGGATCGATCTAACCAAGCTATTGTATAGCGCAATTTTTGAGGAATGGCGTTTGAATACTTTAGCGTTTCTGATAATAACACCCAACATCTTGGACGCCCTGCCTACGATGTAGTCAATATGTGGGACAAATGTCATTTTATTATCCAAGAGCACATCCAATAAACGTATAAACGTATTAGTTAATGTTAACTAATTTGCTCACTCTTTACATAAAAACATAATTTTACTTACTCCTGTACGTAGATTTTTGAACGTTTTTGTAAAAGTGGTTATGCCTGTACATGACTCAAGAGTCCGGTTTATACACCGATTATGATTATTTTTATATACTTTTATTTCTGTTTATTGCATAATATAAAATACTTTTGGTTTGTGCAGTTGGCTTACGACTACAAGTTCGACATAGAAGACGACGCGCACAAGATAATGTGCATGTGCGGAGCTCCCAACTGTCGCAAGTGGATGAACTAAACGCACTCCTTGGACACGCGTGTACAGTCCTGGACTTGGTCTCCAGTCTTTCACTAATTAGTGAGCACAGTAACCTAGCGAGCTCTTAGTAAAGGCTATGAACTTAGTTTTATGTACCAAAGTGATTTTACACTGTGTAATATAGACCAATATTTTAACATAATATTATGGATTCACTTTTATAAGCTGACGTGTGATCTTACATTATCAATAAGACAATATCTACAGAGTTTTACAGATATTTTTTTTCGTTTTACTGTAATTTTGTAACTCACTAGATCGAATATAAAAAAGAATAATCAAACATTTTGTATATAATGTTAAGTGATAAATCATTGTTGTTACATTTTGACATTTTAGATATGAAACTTCTCCGAATGTATGTAGGTTAGTTTTTAATACATTTTTGCAGGTATTCCATAGATATTCTAGAAGGCATATGATTACTATTGACATTTTTAAATTCATCATGAAGATATTTATTTATTACTGATATAAATGATTTTCGTGTAATCGAAAAAAACACTAAATTAGAAATAGCTCCTAAGAGATGTATTTTATTGCTTTTACCTAATGATTGTTGTTACTAGTTTACTTCGTTTCGATAATCTCAGTGGTGAGTAATTAGGTTAAGTTACAAAATGAACGAGTCTGCATTTAGTACACGTAGCACGATATAGTTGTTTAGAGACGTAACGTAATGCCACATTGTGCCTGACCCGTTTTGTATGTCTATATTCGTAACGTCGTAGGTTAGTACCGCATAACACCACACGGCGCCTTCGGTCGACTAATTGTATACTAGCTTTTACGTACTTTAGTGGGCCGCGCACGAATTCATGCCGTGCACGTACAGAATTGTATGTTATCATTGTGGTGAATATTATTTTAAATAAGTGTGAGCAGATTATAATGGCCATATTTATTTTCATATCTTTTTAGAAGACACTATATGTGTATAACGATGATATTCAAAATGCATTGCTGTACAGGTGTTCATTAATTATCTTAATATTTCAGTGTTGCCTTCGTTATACCATTCTTACAGATCTCAAATTTTAACGAAATGTTGTTGATTACTCCAAACTCTTATTTTAGTGCTTGAGCATAAGTAGCGTAAATATATGAGTAGTGTTGCTTCAGTTCCATCTCAAAAAATTAAGTATGTCATACAATTGATTGAATAGTGGGCTTTAAAGAAGCATTGAATTTAGAAATAGGGATCCGAGGTCTGCAATACGGGATGCTAATTTGTTGTGACTGTGTTATCAGCAAGCCAAACACGCGAATAGCCCGTTTGAATTCGTGCGTGTGTGTAGGTAGTATAATTTTTATAATATTGTATGTAGTGTCGTGTGATACCTTACATGTTGGTGTATGCGTGATTAGTGGCATAGTGGCCGATATTGGCAGTTGGTGGAGTTGTACCAGGCGCGTAGTATGTGTTTAGGAGACGGTGAACGGTAGTTGTATAATACATGCAATTATATTAGAGTTGAGGGGTCCTGCGCTGTTTCATCATTACTACTTTTGTAGGTAATTTTACGTACATAAACATTCGAAGGATTATTATAACGATTCGAAACCACAATGAAGTTTAATACTTAACATGTGTTTAATGTTCATTTTGCAATGTACGCACTAAACGCAGTGTCCCGGGTGGTTCAGTGAAGAAGCATATAAACATATTCTATTATCATTAAAGTTCAACTTTTTATATCCGACTGGTGTTGTAATTTTGCTTCGATATTTTTGTTAATCAAGTAGTGAATTTCGTTGGATTCAATTTAAATTAAATTGAATTTTATTAAAAGAATGATAAGATAATCAAAATACAGTTTCTGTAACCGCACGTAGATAGGTAATGACATAGTAAATTCCTTTTAAGTAGTTATACAACAATAAATTTTCTATCGCGGCTGTTTGTGTAAGTTGAAATGTGTAATCAGTTACAGCATAGTTGTTTTAAGTAGCCTGCCGTCGGTGTGTGTTTTTTTTCTCTCACAAATGTCGTACTTGAAAATACAGCATGAGAACAATGCAAAAAATTGTCACAATGACATGACCTTCGAATGTTGATAGGGCCAGCAAAACGCACTACTGCGACCTCCCACAGAAATACCTCCCTGTCTCTCTGATGGTAATGTTTACAAACTCTCCATGTGATTTAGGAGTTAACCCGTCAATGCTTCTCCACTTAACCGTACCATGCATGGGATGTTCATCCATTTTTTTTTCCACTTTGAAGCTTCGTCAGAAAGCTACGAGGGCTCCTAAGTTTAGACCCATTTGATAGGACTATGGATTCTCAGAAGACATGTGCCTATAAACAATGTATATAGTTCACCATCCTCTTACCGGCAAACACCTGCTTGGACCTGATTAAAAAAGCAAACTATGTAAGCATCCCTGTTATATTATCCTGAGTCATTTTGGAATAGAACTTTGGTATGGGAAGTTTTATCTTCTTTGATGTCTTGCCCCCACTCCTGAATCTCTTCACATCGGTTATGGATTGTACAACACCTTGGTCCTTGTTCTGGGTACCAAAAACAGCGTGGTGCATCACTTTACTCGATGATACATCGTCCATCACTATTTCTAGCGTACAATTATATCTCTAGCACACCATTTACACTACACGAGCCTCATTCCTTTCCCTGAAAAGTAAAGGCTGCTCTTGAGTATGAGGAATGATTTAAGTAATGGCCACTCTACTCAATACTCTACACCTGGTGTGCTAGTGATATTAGATATTCGATTGCATAGGCTTCACTTCTCATACACGGCTAACCTGCGCCCTATCATTTTATATTAAATTATTTTCTCCTTCATGTCCGAATCGAGATTGATCCTTGGTACTTATTTTATGCAATGTAATTTTAAGTGTTAAATGTGCAATATCATATCTCGCATACAGATTGTAAATAATGAAACCGGCTGGTGTAGAAGTTTAATTAATCATGTATGAGTTTTATAATGTTTATGCATTGTTTTTAAAAGTGATATTGTGTCGCTTTTCCATCAAATTATTTATTTAAAGCATTCCCATTTGTTAACACTAACTGACATTTATTTTCACTCGAGGAAATTGTGTATTTGTAAAATTATTTCTTTAGAAATATCTTTATACTAAATATTTTATCACATTATTTTTCCTTTCATTAAAAAAAGTTTTAATTAGTATGATAATTGTTTTTTTTTTCGTTACATATTTTTTCAGGTGCAACGAAACTATGTTTTGTGGCTATTCTTCGGGCGTGAAAACATGATCTAGGTTAAGCAGTGGACTTGTATTTTATTGCTGTTATTAAGTTGAATGACTTTTACCATTTATCGCGTTTTAATGTGTTAGCGGAAAAGACAGAAAAAAATGAACTAAAAGTAAAAGTGATTATAGGAGCTGTTTGTTAAATACACGAGTGATCTTAGAGCTATGAAAAATGTTTGAATTTTGGAAAACTTTGAAAAGTTATTAACCGCGCATAAGATTATCTTTTTCATTCTTTAACATGCCATAATGATATATGAAATGTAGTAAAGATTTGCCATAATCACCACGCATGGTAGAAATAACAGGAGCAGATGCCTTACACATTTGACGCTGCTCTCCGACGCTGGTTTGCATAACTTCATCTGTTTTTACAATATGGTACACCGCCATCTGCTACAGACCACGGGGCCTTTCCCAAATAGTGTTACGACACTCACGGAACAAACTGAGGTGATGTATTGGGTATGTTCCAAAATAGAACCCACAAGTTACAAGTGTACTGTCCAATGCAAATGACGTCATGAATCGACGCTATACTGGTGATTCTTTCCGAAACATACGACAGTATATGACGTCATACATTTGCGCCATATTGGAAAAGTGTTGGCGATTATTTTGTCATTTTGTGCTCCAAAAATCATTGTATCCTCCTAATGGAGATACCAGCAATTATTCTATAATTTTTTGTATTTGAATAAATAAAAACAAATTCTGGCATGCTTCATTCAGCGCACACACAATTAAAAATTGTTTTATTGTGGCCGGATATCCGACACAATATGGCGGCGGCACGCCAGTACAATATAGTGTCAGTTGATGACGTCATTTGTATTCGGCAGTATACTGGAAACGTTTCGGAACAAATACCCATTATCTTATGTTCTTACACGTACATACAAAGTACAAGCCGCCAAACCCTCACTAGACCTAGTGGGGTTGCACGTAAAGTGGAGACTGCGACGTCCCTCGGCCAAGAGAGATGTGCTGGTCGAGTATTTCTACGAATTTTGCTTTTTAATTTGGAGTGAGATTAAATGAATTGCTGCTTTTTAATATTAGAAACCTAGCACCACACAACCCAAAAGAGACGTCATAGGCGAAAATTTATCGACCAAATTGGCGATTTATTAAAAATGAGCCAAATTAGGAGTACCCCTAACCGACGAGCATGTATGCGTAGGTATATGGGTGTGAAGGAGGCGAGAGAGGTGTGTCAGGATCGTGCCAAATGGAAGTCTGTAGTCTCTGCATATCCCTCTGGATGACAGGCGTGAGTGTTTATGTTTTATAGCACTATTTCGGATATCGAATGACACATGACATTCTAAAATTCAAAAACACTTCGATTTAAATCTTATTTTACAAAAGTTTTGTTTTTAAAATCTTATATTTGAACACATTTAAGATTTTAAATCCATTTTAAAATTTTATAAATAATAATTACAGAACATTCTTTCCGATGACGATTGATGATCTGAATTGATCTAGATATTACCGTTTAGAATCTTATGCAAGAAGTGAGGGAGGGGTACCGAGAAATCTTATGTTCTCTTACGTAGAGGTAGTAATTAATAAATGGCCCCTAATGAATAAATAAAGAAAATGTTAACAAACCATTTTACAGACAGTAACAATGGGTAACTTAACCTTTTGAGCGCCAAAGTCGCCTATACTTGACCAACACCTGCGGGCCCTGAACGTCAACGACGTCTTTTTTGTCAGATGACAAAAACCCGGCCCACAAAAATGTGAAATATAAATATTGGAAAATTATTACTGGTATTTTAATTCTACACCTCAAAAAAGAATAACCCAGCAACATGTGAGTATAAAAGTCTCCTAGAGCCATAAGTACTAAGAAACAAAGAACTAAAAATTTATATTTATCTAAGCAAATACTAATACTATGTCCAGCACGCCAAAGTCCTCTATGATTAACCGCTAGTGTCGTAAGCGGTAGGCATATATTTATTGAAAACTATCCAAAATTCAGCTCAAACGTGATACTGTTTTTCTATTATTACTGATATTTGAATAAAACAAAAGGTTAGAAACATAAAACTATAATTACTTGAATAAAAAATGTTATCAAATCATCTTCGCATAATAAATCTAATATCTCAACTCTGGCGCATCCTTAGTACGTCATCGAAAATAAGTTCACTGGGCGCCGTGATCAAGGATAGACGACACCCTGATGACGTCAAAAAAAATTGACCAGTATCTTTTCACCCTCTCAGCATACACTCATTCCTTAATTAGTTTTTCTTAATATAAGTTATTTTGTTTTCAGTACCATTATAATAAACATTACACATTACGGTAAATGTTATGTATACCTGTAATTGGCAAACATATGTAACCATATACATTTGTTATTGTGTTGTTGTTAATGTTTCATGTGTTTTGCTGTTGGTATACCTTATGAATAAATAAAAAATATAAAATTACAAGTAATAAATGTGTTATTTTACTTAAGGTATGAAGAACAATTTTCATTTTGTGTTGTGCGATTTTATTTCTCAATCTCAAAATCATCTGGTAGCATCAGCATCATATCAAATCTCCATAGTCATAAGAGCGTAAGACTTTTCTTCTGTGCTTCACTTGGCCTACGCCTCCCCGACACATAAAATATTTTGAATCGATATCTGTATATTTTGGTAAGATCGAAATCGATACACAACGTGCGACACGGCTACATCTCTAAGTTTCAAAAAGGAAGGTCAGCTACGCCGTTGTCGTTCACTCGTGACAGTGACGTCATCATGATGGAGAGTAGTGCTGTGGCTTACTACTATTTTATTGTTATTGTTTGTTTTTTATTTATGTACAAAGTACATATATAAAAAGAGTGGAAGACAGCACAAGATTAAATAAAACATACCAGATTATAAAGTCATTTATTGCATAAAAAACCAACAAAATCAAGTTATTTTATGTTATCGATATATCAACTCTTGGCATATTACTATTTTTTTCGTAGGTATTTTTGTTTACTTTTCGCTTTGGCGTACAGGACACGGTAATGCGTTTTTGGCGTGGCGCTCAAATACGGGCTCCAGACTCCTGTGTGATTCACGGCGTGAATTCATGCCGTAATTTTGCCGTGAAGTCGTCGCGAAAAACACATCCCTCCACATTCGCAATCGTTCACAGTTTCACAGAGAATCACAGAGCACTATTTTATATATAGGAAGAGAATGGACGCTGAAATATGCACTGCTATCGCCGTGACGCTATGCGCTTTGGCTCACGACAATTATTACGTGTATATAAAAGATAAAAAAACCGTATTTGGAGTTTTTTTTGCAACTATCACTTTCTCCTAGAAAAGCATCGATCACGTCAAAGGCAATTCAAATAGGCTTGTAAATTTTAACGCTGCTTGCTCTAGACTTCCTTTCAGAATCCTTCACCTATTTCTTATAATTTCTATAACTGTACATTAGACTTTCTATTTTCAATCAGTCACTTCAACGCTTTTCGTGGCAGAGCCATGCTGCAGTTATATAAGTTGTATAGTTGTAGCACGAATGGGTTGGCTCGACCGGGGAAGCATCACGCTCTCATAGAATACCAACGTAAAATAGTAGCTTAATGCTGCTGTGTTTCGTATGGTGAGTGTAGAGATCCGGAGACCCCTTTTACTGGAAACGAGGCATTTTATCTTAGTCCTCACGGGTGACAATGCATCTGCATTTTGATGCGTAATTTAGATGTAGATGTCAGTGATTAGGTGGACCTTGTGCTTGTTTGTCATCCTATCCTACAAAATAAAATAATATTCACTATTTCCTTTATTGGTACCCCACGCGTCATGTACTTTTATTTTATTTTTATTATGCTCTTTGTGTTTAGCATCCCATAAAATGAGTTCGGCGTGATAACACTCGATCAACAAGAGTTCCTTCCTGCTCGTTCGTCCAACTGACACTCATTTTGATGCACCGTCCTCCGTAAAAAAACACAAATAAGCACAACCTCACAGCAACGAGTCTCGCGCGTTACTGATTTCACGCGCGAGTGTGGATGCGCTCGTGTTCACGGGAGGTTCACGCCTCGTAAACCTTTTGAAGCGGTCACTAAATACCGACACTGAACGGGGAACATGGCGTGAAAAGGCGCGAAGCCCGTGAAAGGGCACGAAAGCCATCCACATTCGCGGTTCACGCCTTTCACAGGTGTTCACGGCGTGAATGTGGAGGGCGCTAAAAGGTTAAAAATAAAACACGTAATTGCGGTTTTGTATAAATTTTATTACAAACTTTGTTGTTTTTTTGGACTTAACTGAAAATAATATAATGAACATCCTAAGTAAAGCCGGAGGGCCAACGTTGTGTTGCAACATTTAAGTTGAAATGGCTTGTCACAGCAATCTATGTTTTTTTTTAAAAGTTCATTATAATAATCACAATTTATTATTGTTAGTGTTTGTTGTCTTTGTCTGCATATATATTTTCAAGACTTATGATCGATATATTGGGACAATGAGAGCAGACTGTATAATCACATAAAATAATAACACAATAGATTGCTGCTGAATGATACAAAATTACAGGACAGGCCATGATGAATTAGAATTTAATTCTATGAAACAATATTCCATACAATACAATATTCACTGAAAATAAACCAATTGACAGAAATAATTTAAAAAAATATAACAATTGTCGCTTTTACAAATACAGAACACAATGAGCAACAGTATTTCACTACTTGTTATTGTTAGTTGATATCACTCTTTATTGTTGGAATGGAATAAATAAGCCTTGCAACAAATTTAAATTATATATGAATATATATGTTTACATACAATGCACTTGCTCCTCGATTAGGACGACTTTTATAAAATTAAATAAATACTAAAAAAAGAACAAGCGAACAGACCAGAGTGTATGCAATTATCTACTTTGGAGAAAAATACTTTTAGTATTGGCCATATAATTGCACCATTACCTTGATTTACAAATAAAATATATCCAAAAAGGTAGTAAAGGAATAACATTCCTCGTTTATGAAGTTACACAAATCCAATGGATTATAATAGTTCTAAATAAGTGAAAAGTTTAGAGGTTCCGTTATTATATTAATCTACAATAACACGTTTGCAGGTGTTGCTACAAACATTTTTTACATAAGATGAATTTATTTACAAATATTTCATTCAATTGAACTTCTTTAATTTCAGTGATTTCATAACATATTTGTATTTTACTGTTGAACACGGAACCTCAACAACTGAACATTACAACTATAGCTATCAGCAGTAAGATATTTAAAACTGCTTCAGATAACATACATCGCTATCTAGTAATGCTTGGCTCAAAACCAGGGCATTGTTATTATAACTTTTGTACTTTTATTTTATAAATTGTAAGTACATGACTAAACTACTCTGCATATAATCGTTTATTTCGAAAGCCGTGTTGGGAATTCTAGTGTTTAAATAAAACCCGCTATCTCTAACTGCGATTTGGAGGTACTTAACCGAAAATTGAAATTTTTAAATTCTAATTTGCAACGAAAAATAACGATATTAATATACTATATTCGAGACGGTAGTTTCGTATATCTTAATTTTGCTAAGAAAATTATTGTTTTCAGTTTAAAAAAGATAAAGCTTATCAGAATTACAAAAGGCCTATTTAAAAATAATCAATAACCTATAATAGTATGTTAAGATAGCAGTGACTTGTGAACTTGATATATAATATGATTATGTGCAATGAATTGTAAATATCAATCTAGTGCCTGATAAAAACGTATTACAGGAGCCTTAAAAGTTTACGCATTACTAGTGAGCGAGTATTGTTTAGGTTGCTTACAAACGGGCGCATTTCCATAAGATTTGTAATAAACGTAGCCATATCTTAAACTGGACAAAAATTAGGTATCATTATTACAAAACTACGTACAGGGTTTACACTTATTTTATTAAGTAAATCTTTTTATTTGAGCGAAGCCATTGTGATGTGAATTTGCAGTGTATTTTTACTATGACTTAACAAAGTAAAATTTCATCATGATATTTTTATAAGAAGTCCTCATAGTCAGCTAGCCTCAAAACATTGAAGTGATGGCGTTGGTTTGCTGACGGAATAAATAAAAATTATAATGAAATAATTATAGTAAAGATGGCTACGTCCATACTTGAATCATGAAAAGCATACGAATATAAGCAAGCCGTGTTCACAGAAGAAGCTTGTTCAGTCGATATATTGAGCTAACCAGCGGAAGCCCTCGCCGTAGCCCTGGCGTTTCAACACGGAGCACATGAACAGTTCCAACGGTCTGCCTGGCAACTCTGATCTCGAAACTTTACCCTGAAACAAGAAAAAAGTGGTTAGTATTATAAGTTTAATGTTTTTTTTTATAGTAAATTGTTATCCAACTGTAGTGTATAGACAATCGTCTAATGAGTCATCGCTACTAGTGTATAAATACCCCCCACTTTGGGAACATCGGGCGGTTGGATCGTAACCGGCGAGCAGACAACATATCTGTTAAAACACGTATAACCGTTAGGTGTGTACCGTGTAAAGTGAAGTGTGTTAGTGACATTGTGTAATAAAGCAACGTATTGTATATTGGCGACGAGGAAACAATACTGTAAGTAATTACAAATGTTTTTAAATAAACTGGAAAAATTTTATGTAAGGATTTGATGTATTCTCTTTTAAAAGATAGGTTATAATGCGGAGCCTAAAGTTGGGGACAATTAGCAATAGCAGTTTAATTGTTTATGCAGTGATTTATCTTTGTTAAAATCAAATGGACACTCCAATGAGATGGTCCAGGAGCATGGACACTTATTAGTGATGGTCCAAGATTTACTAAAGCAAAGGTCCAGTCATGGACATGCTATAGGTCCCAGAAAACGGTTTAAATTATTAAAGGCTGAGTTGTCTTAATTTATCTTAGTTAAAATCAAATGGACACCCAATGAGACGGTCCAGGAGCATGGACAATTATTGGTGACGGTCCAAGTTTTACTAAAGCAAAGGTCCAGTCATGGACATGCTTTAGGTCCCAGAAAACTGTTTAAATTATTAAAGGCCGAGTTTTCGTAATTTATCTTTGTTAAAATCAAATGGACACCCAATGAGACGGTCCAGGAGCATGGACAATTATTGGTGACGGTCCAAGTTTTACTAAAGCAAAGGTCCAGTCATGGACATGCTTTAGGTCCTAGAAAACTGTTTAAATTATTAAAGGCCGAGTTGTCGTAATTTATCTTTGTTAAAATCAAATGGACACCCAATGAGACGGTCCAGGAGCATGGACAATTATTGGTGACGGTCCAAGTTTTACTAAAGCAAAGGTCCAGTCATGGACATGCTTTAGGTCCCAGAAAACTGTTTAAATTATTAAAGGCCGAGTTGTCGTAATTTATCTTTGTTAAAATCAAATGGACACCCAATGAGACGGTCCAGGAGCATGGACAATTATTGGTGACGGTCCAAGTTTTACTAAAACAAAGGTCCAGTCATGGACATGCTTTAGGTACCAGAAAATGGTTTAAAAATTGTAATGCTGCGTTCATTCGAAATGTTCCCAGTTTATTAGAAAAGGTACCAAAATATTGGTTATTATCTGCTTGTATATTTCCTATCTTGCAGATTAAAAAAAATGTCGTCACTACCCCCACTAGAATAGTTTGATTGTGATGGGGATTCTCACGGTGTTGGCGCAAAATGGGAGAAATGGAAGCGACGATTGGACATTTATCTAGAAGCTGCAAATATTGAACTACCCGCAAAAAAAAAGAGTTACATTATTACACATGGGTGGCCTTAGTCTCCAAGAAATATACTATAATATACCAGGAGCCCATGTTAGCAGTATAGATGATGCAACGAAGGATGTTTACGTTATAGCTATTGAAAAGTTAGACGACTACTTTGCTTCAAAACAAAGCAAAGTATATGAGAGACACTTATTTCGGCTAATGAAACAGGAATCTGGAGAAAAATTTGAGAAATTTTTAATTAGATTAAGAAAACAGGCTGATAAATGTGGTTTTGCAAATAAGGACGAAAGCATTATCGATCAAATTACAGAAAAGTGTTACTCTAGTGAACTTCGTAAAAATTTTTTAAAAGGTGGTGACAAAATGACATTAGAGGATATCATAATAGAAGCCAATACTTTAGAAAGTGTGAATAGACAGATGAATGAATTTACTCACAACTCCGCATGTAATAGCAGTACCGTGAATATAATTGACAACAGAAAAAAGATGTTTAATAAATCGTGTAATAGGTGTGGGAGCTTTAAGCATATGCCTCGATCAATAGAATGTCCCGCAAGGAAAATTAAGTGCCATAAATGTGGTATAACGGAACACTTTCGGAAATATTGTTTGACAGGAAGGCCATCTAAAAGACAATTTTCAAGTTCAAAAGATCCTACCGTCACAAAAAATCAAGGAGTGACGAATAGGAAGAAATCGATTATGTTTTTCATATAGATGACGACACTAATATTATTTGTTTGGTAGGTGGTGTCAAGACGTCATTATTGATCGATTCCGGATGTAAATGTAATTTGTTAACCGATGTCACGTGGAGAAAACTAAAGAGGAATAAAATAAATGTTTTTGACATGGATAGATCACCGGATAAAACATTTTACGCCTATGGTAGCACTAAGCCACTAAATATTTTTGGATCGTTTAAAATTCATGTACAAGTCAATGACAAAATTGAGGTTGCTGTTTTCTATGTGATAAAAACGGCACTAAAGATATCTTGGGGAAAGTAACGTTCTTAGCACTGGGCGTTCTGCGATTAAGTGTCGGTGCAAACGCCGTTGAGTCAACATCTCATAAAAATATAGCAGCATTTCCAAAATTTAAAGATGTTATTGTCGAGATGCCTATTGATGAGAAAGTAACGCCAGTAAGTCAGCCTTACAGGAGAATACCTATACCCCTAGAAACAAAAGTTAATAAAAAAAATCAAGAACTATTGGAGCTCGATATTACCGAAGAAGTATCTAAGCCGACCTATTGTGCCTGTTTTAAAAGACAATGGGGATATTAGGATCTGTATCGATATGCGAAGAGCTAACGCAGCAATAATTCGCGAAAATCATCCACTACCAACAATGGACCAGCTGCTACCACATTTTAAAGATGCGAAATTATTTTCTCGCCTCGACATTAAAAACGCTTTCCACAAATCGAAATCCATCCGGATACCCGATACATCACTACATTTATAACTAGCAGAGGGTTATTTAGATACAAGAGACTTATGTTTGGTATTTCCTGTGCCCCAGAAATGTTTCAGAAAATCATGGAACGCACTCTTATACAGTGTGAAGGTACAGTAAATTTTATTGACGATATTGTCATTTTTGGATCAAATGAGGCAGAGCATGATCAACGATTACAGCGGACACTAAATATTTTGAAAGAGAACAATGTTCTGTTAAACAATGATAAGTGTATTTACAAAGTAAACAAAATATGAGTTATCTAGTGAAGGTGTAAGACCTTTAAAAAAGTACATTGACAGTATCCGAATGTTTAGAGCACCATCAACTATCGAGGAAGTACAAAGTTTCTTGGGGTTAGTAAATTTTGTTGGGAAATGGATACCAAAAATTTGGCGACACTCACTGAGCCGTTCCGGAAAATACTAAGGCTAAAGCTGGGAAAACATGCCGACATTAGAAAATTTTGGACTACAGACCAGGAAAACGCATTTTACAAAATGAAGAAAGCTCTATACAATATGCAGTCATTAGGATATTATGATCCGGCAGACAAGACTCAAGTTATTGCCGATGCTAGTCCTGTTGGGTTAGGGGCGGTGCTTATCCAAATTAATTCAAAAGGACCTAGAGTAATAGCATTTGGAAATAAGAGTTTAACAGACTGTGAAAAGCGTTACTGCCAAATTGAAAAGGAAGCGCTAGCCTTAGTATGGGCTGAAGAACATTTTCGAATATATCTTTATGGTAAAAGTGAGTTTGAACTGATAAGCGATCATAAACCATTAGAAATTATTTTTGGAAGAAGGTCTAAGCCTTGCGCCCGAATCGAAAGATGGGTTCTTCGATTGCAAGCCTATAATTACAAAATAGTGTACCGACCAGGTAAATCGAATATAGCTGACCCCCTTTCAAGACTTTGTACTTCTAAACATAATTCAGTAAATACAATACGTAATTTTGATGAGGGACATATCGGGCATATAATTGAATACTCAAGACCCGTAGCCGTATCGCTCAACGATATTGAACAATTTTCCAAGCAGGATTCCGAAATCGCTAAAGTAAGGCAAGGCTTATACTCGTATACCTGGGATCCTACCATCGCAAATTATAAAGTATTTGAATCGGAGCTTTGTTTCCAAAATAATATTTTACTTCGAGGTACAAAAATTGTTATTCCTGAAAAATTAAGACAGCGAGTATTGAAAGCCGCTCACGAGGGTCCCCTGGTATTGTTTGTATGAAACAAAGATTACGGACAAAAGTATGGTGGCCTAAAATTGACAAAGACGCGGAAACCATCGTAAGAAACTATAAAAGTTGCACATTAGTATCTGCACCAAATCCACCTAATCCAATGAAGCGTCGTGAACTACCGGTCGAACCATGGACTGATGTAGCTATCGATTTAATGGGACCTTTACTCTCTGGAGATTTCCTGTTAGTTATTGTTGATTATTACAGTCGTTATAAGGCAGTAAAAGTGACAATAAGTGTAACTTCACATGATATTATTAGGTTATTAAAAGAGATATTTTCACGGCTTGGTTATCCAATTACCATCACTGCAGATAATGGCAGGCAATTTGTTAGTCAAGAGTTTAAAAATTACCTGCAGGAATGTGGTATAACTCTTTACAACACAATACCATATTGGCCCCAACAGAATGGAGAAGTGGAAAGACAAAACCGAAGTATCCTAAAACGTTTAAAAATCAGTCAGGTTAAAAGAAAAAATTGGAAAGAAGATTTATCTTACTATCATCTGCTGATGTACAATAGCACACGCCACTGAGTAACTGGTAAAACTTCATCCGAACTATTCTACAAACGACAATTTCGGGATAAAATTCCATCATACATAGATATTGAAAATAAACAAGTAGATTCAGAAGTTAGACAGAGACGCGTTGCAAAAAGAAGCAGGAAAAACTTACAGTGACCGCAAGTGAAAGGCAAAAGACCACAACATAAATGAAAGCGATAAGGTAGTTGTAAAAAATTTCGCCAAAGAAAATAAGCTTACACCAAGCTTTTCTCCAGCTATACATACTGTTGTAAAAACTACTAACACTGGAGACGTAGTGATTCGCAATAATGATACAAATGAACAGTATCGACGAAATGTGGTTCACTTAAAAAAAAATTGAAGGAGAGTGGAGAGTAGTTAATGATGAACAAGAAGATAGTTTACCCAATTTGCATCAAGAAGTAATAGAGAATAACACTGATGAAATTAGGATGATTATTGAAGACTAATTTAAATTATTTTTGTAACAGAAAAAATCAACTATTGATCATGCATGGAAACAGAAATAAAAAATATTAAGAAAAAAGAAGAGATGTAGTGTATAGACAATCGTCTAATGAGTCATCGCTACTAGTGTATAAATACCCCTCTCTTTGGGAACATCGGGCAGTTGGATTGTAACCGGCGAGCAGACAACATCTCTGTTAACATCTCGTATAACACGTGTGTGTACGTGTAAAGTGAAGTGTGTTAGTGACATTGTGTAATAAGTGATACCGTGTACATTGTACAAAATAAAGCAACGTATTGTATACCAACGTTTAAATTTCTTTTGTGTTGTAAAGTCATCTCGGAGTCAGAACTACTATATACAGTCCAAATAAATACTTGTTCTTGCAGGAATGGAACCTGCAACGCGTAGCATTAGCCTTTGCACAGCAGTGTCAAACTTCACTCTTTTCTTCAGAAGTTAATTGGGCATGAACAATGGAATTTGGAACAAATATACTACTAGTTAATTGTCTTGCCATTATCTTTAAAAAAACATTACTCCCACGCCAAGGTTTGCCCACTGTGTCACGGAGACGTTCCACACTCGCACATAGACGAACTTTTAACTACCCGAAACTATTAGTTGTATACCATACAAATACTAATTCCGCGCGGGAATCGAACTTGCAGCGAGAAAAAAGCTTATCGATATTAAACTTCAAAATTTACTAAACATAAACAACACAGCGCTCATTATGTTACATTTAGCTCATTAATTAATGGAGCTCTCCCCGATCTTTTCGCTGACACGAGAAGAGAATAAATGAAGTGGTTTTGCATATAATGAACGTTCCACGCACATTCGATGTCAGTCAGCAGATGTCGCTATGCGCGAAATCAATTAACAAGTCGTTAGTATCACCACCAATCATAAAAAACGAACGTCTAACACTGACTCGTAAAAATGCTTTGTGAAGTTAAAATTCATCAGAGTATTTGATAATGATATAAAAGCTGCACGAAAAGCAATTAATGCAACCTTAAACTTGACCTTGCTTTGACAGAGGAGGGCGGGCTGTCACCGCAATTTTTTGTATTGAAAACTTTAGGCACGTTGGGCACTTTTGGAATGGGCGAAAAGTACACTTTGAAAGCACATGTGACCGTCACATTCAGATACATAAAATTGACGAAAGTAGTATTGAAAATGCAATTGATAAAATTTATATGTATTTATAAATTTGTATTATATAGATAATTTTTTATTTCATATAAAAACAGCGCAATAAATACTTTTAATACTATATTAATTAGTAGATAAAAATAATTTATAATAAAAAATACTTCCTAGAAATATTTCTTAACAACTCAAAAATAATTACAAGTTAGTGAAGCTAGAAAGTTTTCATTTCTGACGTGCAGTTCTTTATTATTTTAAGATATTATTAGAAAGATGCTGCCGCCCATCTCCTGTTGCAATACCTTTTGTCGCTTCATGCAACATCCAATAAACGATAAGAGGTGAATATGGGATCCTGTAATTAATCAAATAAAAACTAAACCCAAGCATATCACCGCAAGACTTTTTTTTATTTTTATAGAAGAGGGAGCAAACGAGCATGCGGCTCACCTGATAAGTGACTGCCGCCGCCCATGATCAACCGCAACACCAGAGGAATTGCAGGTGCGTTGCCGGCCCTTTAGAAAGGAGTAAGCTCTTTTCTTGAAGATCCCCAGGTCGTATCGGTCCGGAAAAATTGCTGGTGGTAAACTATTCCACAGAGAGGTTGTACGCGGAAGAAAACTCCTCTTGAAACCTACAGTGGTGGACCGTCAAGCATCCAGATGGTGTGGATGGTATCGGGACGTTTGCCGCGTAGTGCGTTCACGAAATTTGGCGGCTGGGATTAATCCGAAAACAATTCCCCAGAGCACTCTCCATGGTATATTCGAAAGAAAATGCAAAGAGATGCCACATCTCTTCGCAGTGCCAGTGAATCGAGCCGATCGGAAAGCACTCGGTCGTCGACGATTCGAGCCGCTCTGCGCTGGATGCGGTCAAGTGAAAGGAGCTGGTACTGGGGAGCCCCAGCCCAGCAATGGGAACAGTATTCCATGTGCGGCCGAACCTGCGCCTTGTAAAGTTGCAGGCGGTGTGCCGGCATGAAACACTGTCCCGCTCTGCTGAGCACGCCAAGCTTTTTAGAGGCTGATTTGGCCTTCTCTTCCAAGTGACCACGAAACTTCACGTCACTCGATATGTCTACGCCGAGGATTCCGATACTGGCTGAGGCAATAAGGGGAGTGCCTTGAAACTGAGGAGATACGACAAAGGGGTTCTTTTTAGCGGTTAACGCGCAAACTTGTGTCTTTTGGGGGTTAAACTGGACTAGATTTAGTCGCCCCCAATCCGAGACTCTGTTCAGCAAAGACTCTACTTCAGACACAAGTTTGTCCCGGCACTCGGAGACGTTTTCCCGAGAAATGTTGGCTCGGCCGGTGTAAAGAGCATCCATCACCAGTGCTGTCATCTGCATAGCAATGACTTCAAGACACAGTAAGTTCATACGGCGTAGATCGGACCATAAATAATAATTATAAAGCCGAAGGTTGTCTGGGTTAACATTGACATGGGGACGTCAGTCACCTCAGTCTCCCGTGACCATGGGGGCTGGAAAGTACCCGAAACGTTGGAAATTAAAAGTCAAGTAAATTAAACGCGATAAAATCCGTAAAAGTAGTTTTAATCGATATGAGGTGATGATTCTTTAATGCTGCCAATAGAAACGTACATTAAAGACTCTATATGAAAAAAATTCACGAAAAGACCACTAGGTCACTTGCGTGTGACAATGCTCTTGACTAAAAGCGAACGACCGACGACATCTATAAAAACTGAGCTTGTTAGTTATTAGCAATATGTTAGCAAATAAACTTAGAGATTTGGAAGTCGTATTTGTAAATAAATGTCGCGTGTTTTAAAAATATATAACAATTTATCATTACCATTTGTACACACATACATATAACAATAATATTTACCTTTCCTGTGGTCTGCTGATACAAATTAAAGAACTGGCGCAGATCGTCCTCGCTGGCGGCGCCCGGCTTGTCGATCTTGTTACCGAGGATGAGCACGGGACAGTTGCTGAGCGTCTCGTCGGTGAGCAGCGAGTCCAGCTCGGCCTTGGACTCGGGCAGGCGCGCGCGGTCGCATGCGTCTACCAGGAACACGATGGCGTCCACTGCCGGGAAGTAGTCACGCCACACGCGCCGCGCCTGCTGATGCCCGCCCAGGTCGAACGTCGTGAACCGCATGCTGCCTATCGACAGCTCCTCCGACGCTGCAATTTATTCCTTTCTATTGTAGTGTGTTTCTCTAACGCTTTATAATAAGTGTCTAGTGGTTGTATACGCGACTCCCGATCATGACGTCCCGGGTTCGAATCCCGGGTCGGGCTTAAAATCAGTTATTGGGTTTTTCTGTGAAGAAATTGTCAGTAGCAGGCTGGAGTTAGGAAATTGGCGGTGTTTACCCCCTTGCCTCGGAAACCCAATAAAGCCATTGGACGTGCGCCTGTGTCTTCGGCCGTGTGGGACTACCGTCCCATCGGACTATAAGAGTGAAGGAAAAGAGTACACTTGCTTGCTTGCACATATACTCGAACACTATAATCCTGTCCTGCGCACATGGCTATCCGTTGAGACGAGTCCATGACCGAAATTCGGTCTGAAGGACATTATAATACATTACTAATACTGAATGATAAGGACGGTAAATGCTATGATATAAAAAAATAAATTACGTGGTAGAGCCACGCTGCAACTATATTGTGGTTGTAGCACGAATGGGTCGGCTCGACCGGGCTACGACCACGCTCTCACAGAATACCAGCGTAATATAGCAGCTTAATGGTGCTGTGTTTCGTATGGTGTGTGTAGAGAATCGGAGACCCTTTTTACTGGAAACGAGGCATTCCATCTCAGTCCTCAGGGCTGGCAACGCATCTGCATTTTGATTTTTAATTGAAGATAACTGTAGATGTCTATGGGCTACAGCATCCACTTAACATCAGGTGGGCTATGTGCTCGTTTGTCACCCTTATACTATATATAAATAAAACCAACAGTGCTGAGTGCAGAAATTGCACTGTTTTATTACTTAATCTACCACTAAATCTGTAGAAAATAAGTACTAATGATCGGGAGGTATTCTTCCAACAAGGAAATAGTTTTTTTTAATGAATATATTACAGTGGTTCATTAAAATATAATATTAATATGTTGTAAAAGCATAATTTGTATTTTACATTTCTTCCGCAATTATCATACGTTTAAAAAAAATGGGCTGATTGGTATGAACAATCAACTATTTGAAAGTCAGTGTTACTTTAGTCTAATTTATATGTGAAAGTGCTATGTTGCAATTACTATAGATTTTTAGTGATGGTTAGCGAGCCGGCTCGACCACGGAAGAACCGTTGTTCTATGTTGTTCTACGTGGAAACATGTTGTTATTCTGTGGTATCGATACCACAGAATAACAACATGTTTCCGTGTGTCGGTGTGTGATGTGAAGCGGAACCAATTATTGCAACCGTTTTGTTCCAACTTCATACACCGAGTTGGTTGGTAATGAAAGATAAGAAAGAAAAAGGAGTATGAAGAATTTTACACATGACCTTCATTGCTACACTTTGCATCATAGAGCTAACCAAAACATTTAAAAAAAATTAATGATAATTTTTGTTTCCCAATTGCTTTAATGATAAAAACGTGCCTACAATTTATACGTGAAATACCAATACGAGCGTGAGTTACCAATAACATTCACTGTACTATATTGCATTGTTAATATGTATGTCATATATGATTAAAAATTGGTTCATGTCAACTTTTAAACAGAAGTTGGAATATGGAAAAAATTATACAAAATGAAGATTTACAAATAAAATATATACTTACAGTATGTATGTTTATAATTACACCTCCATAAATAATTTATTGTGATAATTATGTCTCAAGGAAAAAGATTTCAATGTTGTATAAATAAGGCATTAGTCTCAGGAGTTAAGGTTAAATATCCACATTGTTTTACAGATTTACATTAGCAAGATTATTGTGCACATATATAAATAATAAAAATGTTGTTTTTAAACTAGTTATATATTATGAAGTATGAAACCAGTTATTCAATCTTTAATATATAATACATGTCTATTGATATATGTTTATTACTTTTATTTAGTAGTGCTTCTTGCAATGCAGCTGTGTACCAACCTGAAGAGTATAGATACCCAGTATAATTACAGGCTGTGAGGCATTCCATCTTAAACTTCAGAGATGACGAAGCATATGTCTAACAGTGGACTGCAGCAGACTAACTATAATAATGACTATGATGATAATGTGGAATCACTTGTTTGATCATTATTATTATTACAGTTTATCTAAAGTTGACTGCTGAACATATTGCCTCTCCCCATAGCATTTGGGCCAGTGCTCCCAAGCCCCAGCGGAGGGATGTCTCAGTGATGAGTTCAACCACAAAGAGCTAGATTGCTTCATAGGGGGGATATTTGTCATATTTGTGTGGCCGGTGAGGAAAAGGGGAGATCTCCCGCCGGGCAAGATGTTCTGCCCGGGGAGCGGCCGACACTCCGTGTGATAGTTCGGAGATGTTCTATATATACTGTTTATGATTCGGAATGTTGATAGCGCGATTTAGGCTTCGGTGTGTTTTCGCTTGTGGCGCGACGACAGCACCACTACATCACCCCTCTGCTCAGACCGGAGGTCGATAGTGCAGCCTCGTTGCTGACGAATGTGCAAGTGCCAGGAGATTGCCTTGTAGTCTGCGGTGAGTCGAGAGAAGGCAAGTAATCTGCGAGAGTGCCGTGAGGCAGAGGCGACCAGTAAGGCTCAGAGCCGTGCCGAACACTGTATAGCGCAGAGAGTAGCTTGAAGGTACAGGAAGCATTATTATTCCAGTGCTGCGATGAACCTTGTGAAGCTAGATGGCTTGCAGGATATGAAGACTGCAGACGATATCTACTCGGGAGCGAATGGGTGGGGTATTATATGACGATCATGAAGCTTGAAGTTTCCGAAGGTTATCGCTTGCGTGTTCAGATCACGTCGGAGTCACCACTGTGGCCGTGAAGGAAAATGGGAGATCTCCCGCCGGGCAAGGTGTTCTGGCCGGGGAGCGGCCTACACTCCGTGTGATAATTCGGAGATGTGTTTTCGCTTGTGGCGCGACGACAGCGCCGCTACAGTTGCTACGCTCAGCTGGCGGGTTTAACCGCAGTTTCTTATTACTTTTTACTACTTCTTGTGATTATCAGGAAAACGCTACTCTTACAACACCCAAGGGATGATATGGAGTAGTTGATTTTTATAGAATAAAATGTTACATGTGTTTTTAATGCAGATATCCATAGACTGTAAGTGGCTACTACTTACCATCGGACTGTAATTTCATTAGTCAATTTAGTTTAAAAAAATAACTTCTTCGTAATCAGCCCGTAAATGTATTGCTGAAAATAGGTGTCCCCTATTAATTGCCTTATAACGAGTATATTTTCCATAATTACCATGCTTTACACGCGGGATTGAACTGTGGAAGTTTTTTTTTATAATTATTGAGTTGTTATTAGGAAGATAATGCTGCCCATCTCCTGGTTCACTTCCCTTTGTCGCCGCTCACGACACTCACGGGATAATATGGGGTAGGGTCACTGACCTCTATATATAAAAGTACGCTGGACTGGCTATACACCGTAACATGATGAAGCGATTTGATTTCCACCATTTTGGCGCTGACAGCAGAAGTGCACGTCCACGGAACTAATAATAGGGATGAGACAGTGACAGACAGACAGACAGTCGATAAAATTCTATACCCTACCTATACCTAAATAGAACGGACTCTATGTAAAGATAGACTCTACCCGTAACGTCCATTCTATTTATGTATGATATTAATGTAATGTCATTATCATTCATCATCATTAAAGCCCTTCACAAGTCCACTGCTGAACTTAGGCTTACCCCAAGAAATGCCATAAAGCACGGTCCTGAGCCACCTGCATCCATCAACTTCCTGTATCTCTTACCAGGTTTTGACTCCATCTAGTGAGGGAACGTCCTACACTGCACCTGCCGGTACGAGGCTGCCACTCGAAAACCTTTTTTCCCCGTCGGTATTCGGTTCTTTGAGCTATATGGCCGGTCAATTGCCACTTCAGCTTACTAATCCAAAGGGTGTGATGTCTGTCACTCTGGTTCTGCTGCAGATATCCTCATTCCTAAGTTTGAACCCCTGAGCATAGCCCTTTTCATAGCTCGCTGAGCGACTTCGAGCTTCCTCATACGGCCAGCAGTGAAAGACCTCGTCTCAGATCCATAGGTCATCACTGACACTGACTGACGAGAAGATGTGTTGTAATCTCCCGAACGCTGCCCAGCCGAGTTGAATCCGTCGATTGACCTGTCGGTCGAAGTTGAACTTACCTAGTCGGACTATTTGTCCCAAGTAAAAATACTCGTCAACAACTTCAGCTAAGTGCTCCCAAAAACTACCGGCATAGATGTGACATGGACATTACACATGACTTTTGTTTTGTCCATGTTCATCTTAAGACCTATCCGTTGGAAGACACTATTGAGGTCATTGAACATAGTGCGTAGGTCCTCCAGCGATTCTGCCATAACGACTATATTTTCTACGATGCTATACCGTTCATCAGATTGCGGTAAAACTTAGTCAATTTATTAGTTGCACTTGTGCGAAGGTTATACGCATGGTACAATTAACTGACATTAGGTGGCGTGCGTATTATACTGACTATTTATTTGAAAGTTATATATCATTCTATTTCAATGATTGTATTATCATTCCTAATTATACAATATAACTGTTCCACATTTTAACGATATTTACACAATTACTTCTTCTGCGGCAGCAATGCGCCGGGTACGAGCTAGCAAAATAATATAAAAAAATATAAACTTTGAATTACATAGTTATCAGTTATTTACAACGTCATTTTCGAAATTAAAATAACAATATTAAAAAAATAACAGAAATTATCATACAGTCCTACTTTCCGTGGTATCGTCCGAAGAATGCTGGCTGCGTGTCCTCTCTGAATGGCTATACTTAGCCTTCAAGCGAGGAAGCAACAAACTAAACAACTTCTTATTACAAGCAGCGAATATCAGTCGCAGATACAGTTTTTTAGGAACTACACCGCACGTGCACCCTACGGACCAATAGTCTCTACAGCAAATTGCACAAATATGTACTCATCTTCTAGATAGATATTCTGGGCTATTTACTTAGTTCAGTTGCCTCTAATGCCACCTTTGCTTTAGACAAGGTACCCCTGAGATGGGATGCTGTCAAAGTGTTAGCAAGTAGTATCACACACTAAAGCTTTATCTCTCTCTCTCTCTCTCCCTCTCTCTCTCTCTCTCTCTCTCTCAAGCAACCAAACCCATACCGTCGGGTCTCCTGGTATCGTCTCTAAATATTCTACAAAGACCTTAAACCGAGGAAACATTTATAGACATACGAGCTCTTCGGATGACATTGTCCAAGAACTAAGGACAACATTATATTAAAGAATACCATAACATTATTACACGGTTTTTTAACCGTGTATTAACCAAACCAAATACTATGTTAAACCAAAGTAACTAACCCTCGAATAATTTTACTCTTTGGTCTTACACCAAGATAACTTCATTTTGCGTTTTGTAACACAAAGGTAGAGAAGCCAATACTGGCTGTTGTTACTCCAGAGTTGGTAGTTGGTGGTAGAGTTTATTCATTCAAACAAGTAAACCAACTTAAACCAAAATACAACTGTTGTAAATCGCAATCCAAGATTTGAGATCCACATAATTTGCAGTAAGTGTAAATATTGCCGCCCAATGGCAGCCCATCCTTAGTTGCTGACTTCTCCTCCCGTTTTCATTCTCAGATAAGGCGCACCAGAAACAAGCCACACTGCCCTTCGCGTCCTCTAACTCCACCTGCACTACGAACTCCCCGAGCCCGATATGTGAATGGAGCCAGGGAAAACTATCACTTGGAAGCATCAAGTGGTGCAGCCTGACCAAAGTCGCGAAAGATAGTCCAGTGGCGCATTGCCAATCGCCATACCAACACTCCTCTTCCCTTACGACTCCACCTCGACTACAGCGGTACAGGGAGAGGAATCTCCTCTAGCCGCAGCCCACTACGTGGCTCGACATCATCAGGCGACCTTTCGACACTTGGCTTGGCCCTTGAGTTTGGTGAAAAATGAGGTAAGAAGAAATAAAAAAACATTCGAAATAATAATCTAATACTTACTGGTACTGGTACTACCAGAAAATATTGTCGGTATACTGCACTTTTTCAAAGTGGTGCAGTTCTCATATCTAATAAAACAGTCGTTTGTGAAATGTTTGGAACAAATATGATTATTTTGTTTCGGACCCCAATTCACAATATTTATGCTTTTAAGCCATAATTTTAATCTAGGTTCACTTGGAAACCTGTTAATTAATAAACATTTGATAATCGTCTGTTGTTGGTGACTTTGTTTGTTAACAGATATGGGTAGGAAAGAACATCGATAAGTATTATAGACAAGGAACTCGACAAACCTATTGAATTTTATTGTTTATCAAAACTCAGTAATATACAGCCAAAGATGTTGGTATATATGATATTAAGATTTAGTAACAAATTTTTAAGTACTTATCAAATAGTTTTGTTTCATATTTGCTGCAAATTCACTTACTTATGAAATGTTATAACACTTCCCTTTTGGTAACGAGTTTTACAGATTATCGCACACTCTCATTATTAAAAAAATTATTCTTATTATGTAACTAATATTATACACAATACACATTTATAAAATAAAATTATTAAATAAGACAATTTAAATATGACAACAGACTGGCATATTATGTCAATTTTATTTTTCAAGACATTCTTTAGCGGCGCTTCAAATTGGCACAGTCATTTTCTATGGTATAGCCAGTCCAGCGTACTTGTATATTTAGAGGTCAGTGGGTAGGGTGGATTTTATTATGCAGCCCCTACATAGCACCGGGACAGTTTACTTCACATAATTCTTTTCCCCTCTTTTTTTTCCTCCTATACTCAACAAAATAAGTGTTGGAATTTGCAACATATTTTAAAATTCACGATAAACACATTAAAATCACGCCTCACTACAACTTTGACCTGAAGTAATTCTAACCGTTCAAAACATTTTTGTAGGTTTGTTCGGTTCCTTCACAAGGTGCCCGCTGTTTTTAAATTTTAAAATAAATGAATATACCAACAAATAAAAAAATGTTAAGAAATGATATTTAAATATGATTATTCTTCCAAAACTCTGCGAATTTTAATTTAGGAAAAATTCTTTTACATAAAAATGATTGTATTGTGATTCCGAAGGTGCCGCCTGCCGTCTTTATTTTCGATACAAAATATTATTTATTAACATAATTCGTTTTAATAATTGTTTTAATTAAAAACACCTAATAATAATATCGTATATTGCCAGATAAAAGTTTGCCGTAACAAATTACCAGGCGCTTCGACGTGTGACGTAAGGTAACAACAGCCGTTGTGCCTGTAGCGAAAATCGTTAATTTAGTGTTTTATACGCGTTTACGTGACTAGAAATGTGAATATGGGTAGGAAAAGAAATAAATGTTACCTAAGTGGTAAGTGGAGAGTTTATCGCATGAACGCTCTCGAATGTTGTATTTTGAGGTTACTTATATTTTTTGTAAGGTAATTTTTTGTTTGAGGCTGCCTAATAGGCTGCATTTTTACTCATTTACATTAGAATGCTCATTAATGATCATTTATACTCTTCTAGACAAGTGAGAAACACTAAAAATGTAAATATCACGACCGAGTTGGAAAAGAATGTACAGAGTAGTGCAAGCACAGAGACCGCAAATAATGTCTGTCATGTATTGTCCGAAAGCATGGGGTAAGTACATAATCAAGAAAAACCGAAATACTTCGGATGTGAAGAGATTGACCAGTCGGAGTAGTCTTGCCAGAATTTACATAAACAGTACCTATCCCCACTATGGGGCAATCACCGACTTTTTTAGTTTTTTTTTTCTTTATTATTTATGCAATTTGCATTACGGCATCTCGTAAGACTGACAAGAACAAACATTTTCAGTTATATGAGGTTTTTTACGTACGATGCACCAATTAAGAAAAAAAATCGATATCAATTCAATAACTTTTCGAACAATATTTTATAACGAATAAAGTACAGAATTTATAATCTATAGGAACTAATATTATAAGTAAGAAAGATTTAATTAAGAAGTAAGCAATGCTCTCTGTGTTGTTAATTACTCTGCATACTGAGCTAGCTCAAATATAATATAATAAATTAAACGAGCACAGAGAGCTATACTAGAAGTATCCGTCTCACTTCCCTTTCTTTACCCTACTGTAGACCTATACAAACATTGGAAAGTCCTATCTGTCAGGCAGCTCTTCATTCTACAATGTATCATTAAAAAGCACTCACTCTTACAGTATAATTTTATTAAATTAATAAAAGATAAGCGCAGAAATGATCTGGTCTGTTACTACAAGGTGTCTCAAAAGAAAGTTCACATTTAAATCTTTTTTTAAAAGAAAAGTCTTAGCTTTATTGAAAAAATGTTTATTTTATATTGAAGTACACTGTTTGGGAATTTATTTTTTAAAAATAACATTGTCCAAATGTAAACCGTTGCGCTCTCGGCATTCATTTAGTCGGGCACTAAAATTGCCTATGACAGCTCGGCAGGTAGTCTCCGTGATGGCTGCCATTTCATGACGGATATTTTCTTTTAATTGTGCCAGGGAAGTCGGTTTATTAGCGTAAACTTTTGATTTGACATAACCCCACAGGAAAAAATCCATAGGCGTTAAATCGGGACTCCGTGGAGGCCAATTTATGTCACCTCGCCAGGAGATTAATTTGTTCGGAAAAATTTCTCGAACTCGAGGCAGAGATCTGTTGGACGTGTGTGAAGTTGCTCCATCCTGCTGGAACCATGTTCTTTGGTTGTAACCAGGAAAGTTTTGCAGTTGGGGTACGAAAAACTCGTCTAACATCTCCACATAACGCTCTGAATTCACTGTGAGTGTGCGTCCCCTTCCATCTTCAAAAAAGTAAGGGCCGATAATTCCTCGCGCCGACATCGCTGCCCATACGGTGACTTTGGGTGAATGTAGCGGTTTCTGATGTTTTTGTTTTGGGTTGGTTGCACTCCAGTAACGACAATTTTGCTTGTTTACATGCCCATTCAGGTGAAAATGGGCTTCATCGGAAAACAAGATGTTGGTGAACGTTGGAAAGCGCTCAATCATCTGATTTACAAAGGCAAGCCTCTGACCAGCATCTTGAGGCTTCAGTTCTTGCACTAACTGAATTTTGTACGGGTGTAGCTTTAAATCTTTGTGTAAAATGCGGCATAATGAAGATCTGTGCACATTTAAAGCAACAGCACGCTTCCGAATCGAGAGGTTTGGATCATCTCGAATAGACTGAGTAACACTGTCCACGTTTTCGGCTGTTCTTGATGTTCTTGGTCGCCCAGATTTTGGTTTCTCCAGAGTTGACCCAGTCTCTTCAAACTTCTCAACCCATTTTGCAATGAGACGAGTGCTAGGCGCATCATTTAAGTGACGAATATGTCGAATACTGCAGAATTTTCTACGCGCTACAGTCGCCGAATTACCGTTTTTGTAAAACTCACGTACGCACAACGCACGGTCCGCACCAGAGAAACGCTCCATAGCGACTAAATTCCCAAGAGCCAGACTACCGACTGACATACCCCCCCGCGCCCCTCAGAATAGTTGCTTTCGCGTAATAAGATAAGCAAATGTGAACTTACTTTTGAGACACCTTGTACAATACGCATTGCACCAAATTTTCACATAAATTTTTTATCTTTCTGGGTAATTTTCTATATAATAAAGTAAACGCTAGAATTGGTATATATACTCTTAATAAACGCACTTGCAAATTAAAAGTAACTCAATGGTTGTTAAGTCTGGACTATGAGACCACTGAAAACCTTATTATTACATATACAAAGTTTTAGTACTGGATAGTCTCATACATACATACACAACTCACAGATACACACACACACACACACACACACTCACTCTCTCACTCACTCACACACACACACACACACACACACACACATACACACACACACACACACACACTCACTCACACACACACACACTCACACACACACACACTCAACACACACACACACACACACACACACTCAACACACACACACACACTCAACACACACACACACACTCAACACACACACACACACAACACACACACACACTCAACACACACGCATACACACAATACAAAAGTAACTAATAATACAATATCTCTCAATTGTTAATCAAACAAATAAATTGTTCAGTTATGTTGATAATATCCTGAGGGGGAGACCCTGGTAATCCGTAACACAGGCTTCCGCCTAGTATAGACACCAGACTCTCAACCCATAGTGTACACTGTTTGTACTCTAACCTGTTAATTTAAATTTTGAGAGTAAATAAAAATATATTATTATTATATTATACATGTCTATATAAACAAAGCGTACGGGTAACACACGTGATGTTCGATAGACGGCGCGTGGTTTGCTGCGAAACGAGCAAGGTCAATCGCGTCGTATTCGGCCTTAATGAGTTATTTGTATAAAAAAGGACATTAAACTGTGTATGATATATAAGACAGCTAATTACAGTGTTTGTGAAATAAAAACTTGGTAGAAAAATTATAACGATTTTTGTGTTTAATTTTCGTCTAAAATTATGTGTTTTATTGTGATTGGAAAAGTTCCCAGGTGAAAGTATGCCTTCCCATAGACTGCTTTATAAGTGGAATATTTGCCATAGTTACCATTTAGGCATTTATTATTAGGCATTTATTTTTATAGGATTTTTTTTATTTTCTAGTTAATATATTAGGAAGACGCTGCTGTTTATCTCATGGTTTGATTTCCTCTATCACCTCTTAAAACACCGACGAGACAATATGCTGTAGTGGATATTCTTGCATGGGGCTACACTGCAGAAATCTGACGAGTTAGGTGCGCTTCGTAGATTTTAAGGGTAAAAACACGCTTTTGTACTTGTGTCCCGAGTGAATACACCGCCGATGCAGCCTTCGGAAGCATCAAGACCAGGTTTAACCCTCCCCAACACAAACGCTATAATGGAACAAATTGCAGAACGCGAACATTGAACCAGCAATTTCAACAAGTCCACTGCTGAACATAGGCCTCCCCCAAGTAATGCCACAAAACACGGTCCTGAGCCACCTGAATCTATCGACTTCCTGCATGTCTTACCAGGTCGTCACTCCATCTAGTGGGGGGTCGCCCTACACTACGCCTACCGGTACGAGGCTGCCACTCGAGAACATTTCTTCCCCATGTATGTTTGGTGTAAAGGAATGTAACAATGCCATTCGGACTGAAAAATCATTTATGAAAAAAACCAATTATGTGAAAAAGATAGGTATTACTGGACATATATATATAATATCGGTGGCGACTATTCGACGAGTTGTGAATGGGCAGCGGCTGAGCCTTCGCGAAAACGGAAAATCCACACCAGTCAATGTAGTTCCGGCTCCCCTGCCTACTCAGCTTTCTTATAGTTTGACTGGTATAGAATGCGTCAAGGCGTTAAGCCCGCCTTTGTACTTTTTGCGGAACAAAGTCTAAATAAATAAACAAATAGCTCATTGTGTTAATGTAGGTTTGACAAACATACCATAAACCATATTTATTAATTGTCCAAAATTATCCTCCCTCCTCTATGATCTATAGATTTTTAAATCTCTTTTACCATGCACAAATACTTCTTTCATGTTTAATTAATGTAATGTTATTAATACTAATTATGTCAAACTTTAAAACTTTTACACTGACAATTAAGTAAATAGGTAATTTAACAGATAGTGTTGTTAAATTTTAGGATGAAAGTAAAC
This sequence comes from Parnassius apollo, assembly GCA_907164705.1. Lineage (NCBI taxonomy): Eukaryota > Metazoa > Arthropoda > Insecta > Lepidoptera > Papilionidae > Parnassius > Parnassius apollo. Next base: position 990 of record CAJQZP010000885.1, on the reverse strand, counting down.
TCTTGTATAATTGTAGCTTCCTATTAAAATTGAACTCATCAGTTTGACATCCGTGTTGTCGAACTTTACTAAATCGCCACAAAAAGAAGAAGTAGGCAGCCCCATGCTGCGCATATACATTTTACGTTATGTAGGTACTATGTATGCAATAGTTTCAAATGCAGTGATCAACTTACTTGGATGAAGTGTGGGTACATGCTGTGCCAATCTGTCATCCTTCAGCATGTGCAGAAGTGTTGTTTTGCCGGCATTGTCCAGACCAAGGAACAGTAATTTACCTGACTTCTTCCACAATCCTGTTCAGACAATAAAATCACATATTCATAAAACAAGCTCTAAAAGGTATCATACAAAATGTACAATTTCATTGAGAAAAAAGGATTGTATATCTGTTTCTGTCACTCCAATGAAATGCTGTTATTAAATATGTAATTATTTTGGGTTATAATCATACTAACAATCTGCCCCGTCTTTGAATGTATTATTATTAACACACAGTTATAGAAGTATAGAATTAGTTTATTTGTTAAAGAAGGTTCACAAATTGTTAATATTATCTAATAATAATAAAGTAATATATGTTTGTCAGTAGTTGTTCCTTAAACATACATTTGATATTATATTATAATTTCTAGTTTACTAATTTTTTAATCTTTGATTATATTGCATTAGAAGAATAACTTTCTAGGTATACTGCACAACACATTTTTTATTTTTTTTGCATTCTAAAAGCTCTGATTAGTTAAATGGCTTAACCCCTGAATAAAACATATTTGTTTAAAAAATATGATTTTTTTAAATCCATTATTTTCCATCCATTATGACTGCGTTCACAGAAAACAACAATCCTTGCTTTGTGTGTCATCTCAACCCTACATTTTTATGTGTTAAGTAAAATAGAAGTTTATATTGTTTACATATAAATTATTTCAAGTCTCATATTTAAAAGAAAACAAAATCAAATATGATTTTAAAAAATATAAATAATTT